>OY998252.1:62746235-63404449 GCA_963922045.1 Persicaria maculosa
GTTAGGGATCACCACAAAAATAAACATATATGTAACTTATAAATCACATAAAGATGCATGCTTTATATCAAAGAATCGACTTTCAAAAATTCCAACAATTTAGGTAATAGAGGCTCTCGCATAAAAACCTAATTGTTTCTACCTTTTCTTAATTAGGATTAGTCGGCTTTCGCAAATAAACCCTAATTACTATCCAATTTTATAATAAGACCGCTTTCACTTCAATATCACAAACAAGGAATTTCCTCAACTCTCGCAAGGATTAAGCACATAGGTAGATGATGATAAAGACATACAAATTCATGGATGTCTTTATAAATCAAACACACATATCTATGTTGGGATCACCTCAACCCTAGAAGAAGGGGAATTAGAAATAAAACATAATAAAAGAAACTAACTTTAACATAAAATAAAATTCTAAACTTACAACCATTCAATCGTCTCTTTCCTCCTCTCTTTTCTCTCTCGCCTCCTCTCTCTCTCTCTTCTCTTCTTCCGCCCGAAGACGACTTGGCTTGAATCCATGAAAATCATCCCCCTAGGGCTTTATTTATAGGCCACAATCCTTGCTATCAAATGAAGAAGCAAGTCTATCTCTATCTAAATCTATCTATCTATTTCCTAAGGTAAATGTTTGATAAATAAAATAAATAAAACAAATAAAATTCCCCTGTGTAAGTTAATGAATTACTAAAGTAGATAATAACTTCCATCTTGATAGAATATCATTTGCTTCATGTGGAAGAAAGCCCACTCAGAATCTAGACTCAAAATCGACTAGGATTGGCTCTGATGGTCCACTCGATATCGACCAAGTTAGTTCGATATCGACCTGTTTTCTCAGCTTTACTCGATCTCGACCTCTGGAGTAGATTTCGACCATGCTTTTACTCGATATCGACCACCTTAGGTCAATATCGACCTCTCTGTGCAGCTTGAGTTGCTCCAGTCGATTTCTGGCATTTCTGGTCGATTTTCTCCACTCGATGTCGACCAGGTTAGGTCGATATCGACCTCCTTGACAAATCTCAACATTCTGTTGCGTTTTGAAATGCAATTTCCTGAGTCCTCGTTCGTCCGATTGACCCATATGAATATGCGTTCGAAAGCTCTTTTCGAGGGCTAGAACTCTCATGAAGACTTTAGAACTTGATTCAGAATGACGAATGGTGAAAAGTGGCATTTTTTGCAGCTGCAACATCATGTGCTCTTCCTTAGCTTCTCCAATTTCTTCATGACTTTCCTTTAAGCTCCAAAGTGTGTCCGATTTCTGTGAAATTAAACGGCAACTTGTGTAGACCTCCATATATTGCAAATAAACATAAACTACATAAATCTCATGCTTTCCTAATATAAAAGTATAAAATATCGACATAAATCGACATAAAAGATAGTATAAAATATGGTGAAATAGGCGGACATCAACACCCAATACTTAAGCTTGCTTGTCCTCAAGCAATACTTTTAATGGTCATACAGGGGAAGAAATTAAACTCTCAACATCAAAGATTCATTCTTATATAAACATGCAATCTATTACCATCCTCGAAAAGGTACTTGTGCCACATATCCATGCATGTGAATAAAAACAACATCTACACACAAAAGAAGTGTTATGCAATAACATTTCATAAGTGACAAAGCAACAATAATCAAGAGGACTTTAATTTAGCTCAATAAGGAGTAGATTGGTAAAAGGCTTAAGGTGGGATATTTTAGACCATGTGGTGCTAATAATCCGGGGAAATGGAGTATTTTCCAATTTTTCATACTATATTCCTTCTTCATTCGATTTCTCACCTTTCGCTCATCGCTCATTGCTTTTTTCACTATAATGCTTTTACCTCTCTAACCTCAGCATTGCCTTCTCGCGAGTCGCAAACATAGGTGTCATGAATGGCCCCGGATACTTGATGCTTCGGACTCCTCACCTTGGTGTCCCATCATGCGGAACTATTATCTCAACGCAGGCAGGGTCGATCTACCTTTATCTCCCAAGGTGACCGGATTTTCTTTCTCTCATTAAATTTTCCATGAAATATCATTCTCCTGCCAAACTACAAAATAATGATACAACACAACAACCATATAATAATCTCCATAATATGACATCAATTTCTCAACATACTCACCGGATGGGTAATAAGGTAGAAAATGGTAAATATTTAGAACATATGGAGCAAAATATGAAACAAGGCTCAATATGGCTTTTGTGATGCATAAGCATAGGTAAGGCTAGGGGTATCAAAACATGAGCATTATATCGAACATATAACGTCTTTCATACTCTTATCATGCAACATGTCAAAAGCAACTTCAAATTTTACCTACTTTCATGGTTTTTATAAAAAATATGCACTTCATTGTGACTTCCCTTTACTAGGCAATTTCATGCTATATCTCTAATGAATCCAATTTTGCATCGTCGAGTTCAATTAAAGCTTCCATGACATTTATCAAAAATTTCAATAGGGGTCATTTTGGGGTCATTTTTCAAAACTTTGGAAAACATGCAAATAAGCCCATCCATAAATCAATAATGAATTCCAAAATAGCCATGTATACGCAATTCAAGAAATACTGCACAAATAATGTCAAATATGATCAAATATGCACAAAGTAAGCCCTTCCCCCACCCCATACTTAAACTATACAGTGTCCCCACTGTATAAAATCAAATAAAAACAAGAATAAAGGAAGGAACTCATAGGATAACACATCGAGGAAGGCGGATCAGGCATGTCGAGTAAATGAGCTTGTCGATCTCGAGTACAGGTTACTCGATCTCGAGTAGCTTTTCTGCGTCCAGTGGTTTCTGAAGTCGAAGAGCTTCTGATGGCTTGTCGACATCGAGTTGGCCTACTCGATATCGAGTAGTATCTGGGCTGCTCCTCCCTGGCTTGTCGAAGAGCTTCCCTGGCTCCAGGTAGCATTATCATATCTCTTTCGCTTCATTATCATATCTCTTCCGTTTCATTGGTTGATTTGGTTGTGCGTCTCTACCACAGCATAACGGTGGAGCGGGAAGAGATATTTCCTCCTCATCCTGTGGAGCTTCATGCCACTTTGCTAGGACCCCATACTTAAATATGAACAACAATTGCTCAAAATTGTCGGGGATGGCCTTCACCTTGTAAGGTAAAAGCGACGTTGGAACACCCTGGGCAATAATGTCCGCTTTCTTTTCTTCTAGTGCTATTTCGTCTTGGTTTGCCAATCGACGGTGCCGCAACCTGTTGATAACTGAGGTGGGTGTACTTCAATTATGGTTTTGTATACGGTTACGCTTATTGCGTGCACAACTATTACGCTGAATATCTCATTATGTGGTTTGTAGGGGGTGGAGATGCATGTCAACAGCATCAGGCGTACTGACCGGTTTAATGCATTGCGAAGATGGCCGCGTGATGCAACCCCAGTGGAACTAGTGGTATTTGGTCAGACACAGTGGGTTGCATGTTTTGGAAGATATCAGTTTTGGGACAGTCGATCACTGTCTCATTCAAGCCTTCCTCTATCGGTGGCATCCGGAGACCAACAGCTTTCATCTCCCATGGGGGGAGATGACAATTACCTTGCACGATGTGCACAAGTTGCTTGGTTTGCCAATCGACGGTGCCGCACTGAATCTTACCAACTCAAACGGTTTAAAACACTAGTGGATAGCAGCAAACTTCAACTTCTCCCAGCTTGACTACTTACCTAGTGGGAATTCATTTTACCACAACAGCCTGGATTTGCACCTTGCGGACCTGTTGCTCAAGCCAAACACACCTCATTGGGTAATCACAACAGGTTATCTGCTGGAGGTTCTAGGTAGCGTACTATTCAACGATAGAACCACAACCTCCATATCCATATCTGTGTTGGACTTCGTCACCGATCATGCATGAACGGCAGAGTACGCTTGGGGAGTAGGCGTCCTTGCATATCTATATCGGCAGCTGGGGATCTCGTCTAGGTCTGGGATGTCTACCATTGGTGGGTATACTGCTCTATTGCAGGTATTAGTTAATCCCCTACAGCTGATGTGTTTTGTTATTGATTATTAGTCAATGTCTAACATGCGTTACAATCTTTCAGTATTGGATATTTGCTCACTTCCCAATGTTCTCACTTGGCGTCTTTGAGGACCCAGCGGAACATGGAAACCCTCGCCGGGCAAAGCAATACGCTGCTCGACCCACACCAAATATGACCTCGGAGAGGACGATAATTCATAAAACAACTAGAAACAATGCGTGCAGAGGATGTCAAGTTCATGCCCTATAGTCATCTATATTTCAATGGGTTTTACCGAGTCTCTCGGTAGAGAGGAATAATCCAATTTTCCACCACCAAGGAACCCTACGTGGTCTCCCCTGCCATGAATACGAACGCAATTGCAAATGTGTTCTTTGTGCAAGTAATCCCAACGATCTCTAGCAACGACATTTCGTACCTACCACATGAACATGAATTAGTTAAAAAGAAAAGCTAACACGTATGAAAAATATAAAACTAGTTGACAAAATGTGATAACTCTTACTCGTTCATCTTGTAGGTCGAGTCCATCAGGATAACATATAGAAACAACACCAAAAGATGGCACGAGTGCGGATGTGCCAAAAGTACGTCAGTAACCTCGTCTACTCCTGCCTTAGAGGACTTCCTGGTGGCGATATAGTATCGTTGTTGGTAGAGTTTGTGTAGCGCTTGGGGCAGGTCCCTCCGTCCCTCTGCAGCGCTTCTCCGCAACTGGGATCTTGCATTGTACACTTGAAGAATGTCAGTCACGCAGTCATGATCATCATACTTCATCTTGCGTAGGACATCTCAAGGTCTTAACCCAATCAAGGTATCACAACGGACCTGCCGATGTTGACCTAGTGTTAATCGACCAGCATAAAGATTTTATAACATCTTATTCGTAAGCTTATGGTTATGCACACCGCATATAACCTTGATGGTCTAATTGTCAACATCATTTTGTCAACCCTCCAGCTCAAACTCGCATCCGAGCTTCGTCGTTTTCCCTCGCCTACTCGATGCAGGAGGAAAATCTAAGTCGACATCTGGACTATCCAGAGCCTCTCCGTACTTATCACAGACTAAACGAAAGGTACCCAATCCACTCATTTTGTTCTCCGATGACCGAGTGATCAGAAATACCATGTTTTTAATCTTCCCTACATATCTAGCCCATGCCTTCATGTTTACTTGATCAACTCAAAAACCATCAAGTGTAAACATCGAACCATATTTTGTACCCATATCAAAAGGTTGGTTTTGTTCCTGCATAATGTAACTTATGTACAAAGAACATTTTCGCACACAATCTCACTATATGCAATTTTACAAAATATGATACAATAACGCTATATTTTATGATGGTTTCATATTACACAACTATGCTATATTATGATTCTATTCAAACAACATATCCATAATTATAAAAACGTTCGCTCTATATAAACAACTTTGTTTGATCCATGTCGCCATTCCGCTATATATATAGTTTTACAAACTTTAACAATGTATGAAAAGTTTATCTCAAGATTCTTCACAAGCTCATCCGGATCACTATAGCTAAAAATATCGAACCGTAACTCGCCTCCGCCATCTACTTCCAGTAACACCATTTTTTCCGATGATGTAGAGAATATGATGATAGAGAGCAATCGAAAAATAAACCCAACCAAGCTCCTATTTGTAGACCTTCGTGAAGCAAAGGACAAGAATGCTGACTTGGGAACTCGCCATTGGCAAGCTTTTTGCCGACATCAGCACTTGATACATTTGGGATACCCGATCCTTCGCCTGTGGGCTCAAGATCAAGAACCACGCCGTATATTTGCCCGATCTTGCAATGCTCTTCCAATATCTCCTGATTGACTTAAGTAAAGAAAGTTGCTAAAATAACTAAGTATTAAAACTAACAACTAAAGAATTAATTAAAATAACCTTAAAGCTTCCTAAAATAACTTAAGTAAAGAAAGTTGCTAAAATAAAAAATAAACATAAGGTGTTCCAAGACTTAGTAAAAATCGACAATACATAGGCTCAAGGGGGTTCGGGCTCTTCTTGTATTCCAATGCACATGTAAGTCTTGAATGTTAGCTCCGGGAGTTGAACCGTGCTCGAGAACAATGCGTGACTCACGAACATGAATGAGTCTCTCTAAAGCTTCTTATCTCGGGCTCGAGTCATAGGTCCTTCTTCAAGTATGATTGGCATGTCTAGAGTTGTAGAAGATGGTCCCGCAACAACTTCCCCTTCTTGGAAAGGATTCGACCACAAATCCAAGTCCTCGTCTATAGCAAAGTAGGGAATGAGATCCGCGACATTGAAGGTTGCGCTCACGCCATAGTCTCCAGAAAGCTCCAACTGATATGCATTCTCGCCCACCCGACAAAGTATCTTGAATGGTCCATCACCTCGGGGCGCAAGCTTGCTTTTCCTCGCCTCTGGGAAGTGCTCATTCCTTAGGTGCACCCACACTAGATCCCCTGGCTGGAACACCACCAAGCGCCGACCTTTGTTGGCTTTGTTAGCGTTGTATTCAGCCTTCAACAGAAGCTTCTAACGCGTCCATGTAGCTCCTTGACGAACTCGACATGCGTACCTGCATCTAATGATTCTTTCTCTCTCATAGGATATGGAGTAAGATCAAAAGGGGTTAGGGGATTAACACCATAGACACATTCAAATGGAGTGATTTTCGTTGAGGAATGCATAGTCCTATTATAAGCAAACTCCACATGAGGTAAGGCTTCTTCCCAATGCTTTAAGTTCTTTCTAATAATAGCTCTAAGGATGGTTGTCAAAATTCTATTAGTCACCTCAGTTTGGGGGTGGCTAGAAGTAAAGAATATCAATCTAGTTCTCAATTTACTCCATAAGGTTTGCCAAAAATGACTTCAGAATTTAACATCTCTATAACTTACAATTTTTTTAGGCACACCATGCAACCTAACTACTTCTTTAAAGAACATATTAGCAATATTAGTAGCATCGTCGGTTTTATGACATGCAACAAAGTGAGCCATTTTAGAGAATCGATCAACCACTAAAAATATAGAATCCCTCCCCTTCTTATTTCTAGGCAACCCAACAATAAAAGTGTGTTTTAAGCGTATGATATGTTTTATCTCTTTCAAAATGTCCCATTAATCCTCCACTATGAGCTTCATTAACAAGTAATAATCGAAGAGAACATCTAGGTATACACACTTGATCCTTTCGAAATAAAAATCCATCAAATATGTAGAAATTTTCAGTTGGACCTTTTTCCTTGCATTTTTGAAAGCTTTCCCTAAAATCAACATCATTTTCATACAATTCCTTAATATAAACAAAGCCTAAGACTCTATAATCGAAAGTGGTTAAAAAAACATGTCATCTAGATAAAGCATCAGCTACCACATTGTCTTTGCCTTTTTTTATATTTTATCACATAAGGAAAAGTTTCAATGAATTCCATCCATCTACCATGTCTCCTATCAAGTTTATCTTGGCTTTTAAAATGTTTCAAAGATTCATGATCAGTCCTAAGAATAAACTCTCTAGGCCATAGGTAATGGGACCAAGTCTTAAGAACTCTATACAATGCATACAACTCTTTATCATATGTAGAGTAATTAAGACAAGCACCTTTCAGTTTCTCAGAGAAGAAAGTAATAGGCTTACCTTCCTACATAAGCACTCCGCCAATCC
Organism: Persicaria maculosa; assembly: GCA_963922045.1. NCBI lineage: Eukaryota > Viridiplantae > Streptophyta > Magnoliopsida > Caryophyllales > Polygonaceae > Persicaria > Persicaria maculosa. Next base: position 62,753,934 of record OY998252.1, read on the forward strand.
AAACTCTGCTAGTGTCGCACTCCACCTCAAAGGGCCAAGAGAAGTCCAGGAGAGCGAGCAAGGGTGCTTGAGTTAGCTTCTCCTTGAGCGTGCGGAAGGCCTCTTCCTGAGCTGCGCCCAACTTGAACTCGCACCGCTTCTTTGTGAGCTCTGTGAGAGGAGCTGAGATGGTGCTGAAGTCACAAACGAACCGCCTGTAGAAGCTCGCCAATCCTTGGAAGCTGTGCACATGGCCTATGGTGGCGGGGGTCGCCCACTCCTGGATCGCTTTGATCTTTGCCTCATCGACACGTAGTCCATTCGAGCTCACTACAAAGCCAAGAAAGGACACTTGTTCATTACATAGTTCACATTTCTTTAAATTCGCATACAAGTGTTCTAATCTTAATGTAGTAAGTACTTCCCTAAGATGTGCTTCATGTTCTTAGGAGATTTTCTATAAATAAGTATATCATCGAAAAAAACAACAACAAATTTCCCAATAAAGTTTCTAAGCACATGATTCATTAGGCGCATAAAAGTACTAGGTGCATTAGTTAAACCAAAAGGCATAACCAACCACTCATATAAACCAAACTTAGTCTTAAATGTTGTTTTCCATTCATCGCCTTCCTTCATTCTAATTTGATGATAGCCGCTTTTTAAATCAATTTTCGAAAATATTGATGCACCATGTAATTCATCTAGCATATCATCTAAGCGTGGAATAGGATGACGATATTTTACAGTAATGTTGTTAATAGCCCTACAATCTATACACATTCTCCATGATCCATCTTTCTTAGGGACTAATAACACAGACACAACACAAGGACCTAAGCTTTCTCTAATATATCCCTTATCCAACAGTTCCTGGACTTGGGATTGGACCTCTTGGGTCTCAGTAGGATTCATACGATACGCAGGCCTATTAGGCAAAGAAGCCCCTGGAATGAGATCAATCTGATGCTCAATGCCATGAATAGGGGGTAGACTTGATGGTATGTCATCGGGAAATACATCCTTATACTCTTCAAGAAGAGATAGGATGTGAGGAGGGAGGGTAGCTCTAAGCTCCTCACTCAATATTTTCAACCCTTTGCATAGGAGCATGTGGGTTGTTTGCCCATCCAGAAACTCGTCTCCAAATGTTCTCTTAGTAGCCAAGAAAACATCTTTAGGCTGAGAATTGGAAGCCACTTAGCTCGACTGAGCCTCCCTATCTAACTCACCTTTACTTACCTTGCGCTTCTCAATCTCATCAGCCACTTGTATAGGCGTCATAGGCTTTAGAACGACGTTCTTTCCCTAATAAGTAAAGGAATAGCGATTAGTAAACCCATCATGTAAGACCTTACGATCAAATTGCCAAGGATGACCTAATAAAATTTGACAAGCTTGCATAGGCACTATTTCACATAAAACATCATCTTCATAATGTCCTATTTTAAAATGCTCTTTAACTTGTCTATTCACTTTCGAATTTCCACAGTCATTCATCCAATGCAATTTACAAGGTCTAGGGTGTTGGACTATAGTACGTTGCAATTTATCAACCATTTTTTGACTAGCTAAATTACAACAACTTCCACCATCAATAATCACATTAACAACCTTTCCTTTAACTAAGCATCGAGTATGAAACAAGTTCTCACGTTGATTGTCATTGCAAGGCGTAGGAACAACACTTAAAACTCTCATAACAATCAAAGATTCACCATGCTCATATTCAACACAATCATCATCATCGTAAGCTAAAAGGTTGAGGTTTTGATCATTATCGTCACTAGCATGCTCATCATGTTCATCACAAGAATTTTCAGATTCATATTCTCCTAGGTGATTAATCATGAGAGTTTTCTTATTTGGGCAATCCTTTATATAAAGACCTCTACCTTGGCATTTAAAGCATACAATATCCCTAGATCTAGTAGTAGAGGGGTTAGGATTACTCCCTTTGGGGCCAGTAGATACCCTAGACGAATCTCACCCGTACATAGGCGACTTGCCCTTGTTGAGGGGCTGTTGAGTGGCTCGGCTATCACCCTTCCATTGTGGCTAGCTCGACTTCTCCCTTGAACCTCCATCACCACGCCATTGGGGTTGTTGTGGCCGAGATTGACGCCACCCTTGTTGCTGCCCACTCGCATTTCGTCCTCTTTGGCTCCTAAATCGAGCTCCTCTTTCTACCTTTATCGCTAAATGCAAAAGCTCAGTAGGCATAGAATAAGGAAAATAATCAATTTCATGAGCTAAGGCGGGATGCAATATCCTAAGAAACCTAGCATTTGTGTCTTCATAAGGTTCAACTACATTAGCTCTAGCCATGATTTCTTGCATTGCATTAAATGTTTCATCAACAGTTTTGCTTCCTTGTTTAAGATTTTCTAATCTTTGTCTAAGCTCTCTAGCATAATGTTGGGGAACAAATCTTCTCCTCATAAGTGCTTTTAGTTGGTCCCATGAAGCGATAGGCGCATCAAGGGCTCTTCTTCTTTCTTTAACTAGGTTATCCTACCAAATTAAAGCAAAGCCTTGAAATTCTAGTGAAGCTATTTGCACTTTCTTAGCGTCGGAGAAGTTATTACAATTCTACATCCATTTTAGTTTCCCAATCAATATAAACATCTGGATCAGTTTTACCTTCGAATTGAGGGATCTTTACCTTTACATTACTATCATTTGAACTTATCAAGCAATGAACATGTATATAATCGGCTTTGAAAATAGATAACCATGGCAATACTCAATGATAAATGCATAGGAAGAGTAAACCACATAAGAAAAGCAATAGGAATATAGATGTACCCCTGATAAGGCCAAAAATATGTCACTAGGAAATTTTTTTGTCGAATATCAAGCATGCTCCCAAACTTAGATCATACATGCTCAATTATATATGCCTAATCATATTTCACATAAAAACCAATTTTAAGGACAAGGTCAAATCATTCTAGAATTCCATGAGATTTATAAGATCATGCCAGTATAAAGTCAAACATGAAAAACTGAAATTAGATGGAAATCTTTGATAACACAATATGCAAAACAATAAAACAAGAATCACATTTTTTTCTTTATTTTTTCGACATTTTTTCATAATTTTTCATTTTTCGACATTTTCTATAATAGAAAAGAAATAACAAAACGGAAATAACAAAAAAGAAATAACGAAAAAAAAACCAGAAATTCAAACATGAACTACACTAACTAACCTTACTAATTCACTTCACTTCTCTCCCCCCCACACACACACACACTTACATGTTGCATTTTTCTGAATGCATAGAAACGCAAAAAGGAACAATGAAAAATAAAATAAAGGGTTTGAAGGAAGCAAATAACTAACCAATTACTATAAAGGCGGGGTCTGGGGTCTAGGCCGCTGATTGATGTCCTGAAGAGCAGTCAATAAAGCATCCTGAAGACCAGAGAGCTTCTCCGAAAGACCGACGAGCTTGTCAGCAGTGCTCGCCTCAAAATCAGCAAATCGACGCTCAATATCCAAAGTAACACATATAGGACAAGCGTCATCTACAACAACTTCTTCTCTTTCTACTACCTCTTCTTCTGTAATCTCAGGAGGCTCATCGTCAGATGCCTCGTCAGCAATAACAAGACATCGTCTCTCTAAACTATGCTCATCCGGATCCAAGGGAAATCTGTTGTGACAGATATTAAAATCTGACATCCTCAGGCAATATGGTAGCTCTGCAGGTAGATAGGTGTGATGCTCCTCAGCCGGTCCCGACATCCATTTGAAACACCAAGTTCCTAGTCGGACGTTGGGCCCACTCAGTCATACCCCACCAATTTAGACTGGCAAGATTGTAAACCGTCTTTTCATCGAGGGGATGCAGATCGTCAAGACAGACACCCACTCGGCGAGCATGCAGCAATATCAAACCTCTGAAACCAATAACGCGTTCAGGCCTCACATGAGTAGCTCTAGTCACCTCCATGCAGTTCCCCAAAAATAGCTGAACCAAGTCAAGAATATGTACTCCCTCCGGAGTCAAGCAACAAATATAGCTTCAGGCTCTCATAGTAACTATGGAAGAATTCCCCACACCTAAGAAAGAGTTACAGAGTACCAAATAGCACAATCTCAACGCAGGATGAGTAATCGTGGATGCACAACGTTGTCGGCTCGACTCAAAGAACTGATATGTAACCTCTTTCCACATGTCAAGAGGATTTGGAGTAGCTAACTCATCCCCAAATATGGCGCCAACAGGCGTTTTGGTGACGTCAAAAGCTTGTGGAATGAGATCCTTAGTTACCATGAACTTCCGATTCCTCAGCTGAAAACGAATCTCCATATTAGAATGGTAATCCAAGGTAGCCAAGAACTCTCTCACCAATGTCGAATAGGTAAAAATCAGCCAAATCCAAGAAATCACTCAAACCTCCCCTTCTAAGGAGTCGAGAGACCTCCTCAAATAATCCTAATTTCTTCAACGTCGGGGGATGAAAGAATAGGGTGGAGACATACTCACTCTTTTCAAGCTTGAGCCAACGATCCTTTTCTTCCCAAGATAAAAAATGGGGCATCTTAATAACAGGAGCAGAAGACATGGTGCAAACTCAAGGGCAAGATTGAAGAAAACCACGAAAACGACCAAAAGATGAGCTCGTTGTAGGGACGGCGGGCGCCGTGGATGGGGCAGCGGGCGCCGTGTACACCGAATCTTGATTCTGAGTGAAACGTTGGATAACCGACGTCCACACCCCCAAACTTGCAACTTTGACGAACAACTCGGTTTCAACGGGTGCTCAGGTGATAGGGTAGGGGAATGGTATAGGAAAGGTTGATTTTTTTGGATATAGAGTAATGGTGGAAAGTATGTTGATGGACAAAATCAATTAAAATACAAGGCTTTAGGTTTTTGAAATGGATTCAAGTAGGTTTTTGGGTTTTGTAGATTCCTTTGGAGCAAGCCTGGTTGATTCAAAATAAGGAATGAAAATATATGGTGAGTTGGAGAGGGAATATCTATCAAAAAGAAAAATAGAAAATATTAGAACTAGATAGATAGAAAATAGAAAAGATAGAAAATCTAAATTCTAGAAATAAGAAATAAGGAAACTAACAGGGGCGGCGGGTGCCGTATTCACATAACGTGACTCCGTACTCAAAATCAAGCAAAACTCAACTCCAACACAGGTTTCAACTTACCATCACTTTTGAAATTCAGCGACACGATTGATCCTATTTTATAGAATTGAAAACTAATTGCGAAAATTAAAATAATATTACCTAAACTACCTTGCGTTACCTCCCAAGAGGCGCCTTTATTTCACGTCTTTGGCTCGACGTGATGCATTTCATGATTAAGTTATTCCATCAAGATCCTCCAACATATCCATCAATTGCATCTATCGATTCCTTACTGAAATGAGTTACTCGTGGAGGTTGCCCTACGATTGCAAAAACCTCAGCACTGTTAGGAATCGACTTCTCATAGGGAATAGAAATAGAATTACTTGAATTAGACACATTGTCATGTGACTTAAACAAATTCTCAATTTTCCTTTCAATGTCATCTTTCCCTACTCCAATTTCATCTTTCATAGATTTAGTTTTAACAGAAGCATCTAACAAACCATATTATTCATTCCTGTGATTACTTTCATTAGAGTCAAGAAAATCTACAGAATCATTGGCAGAAGAAACAATAGGCTCAAATATAGAAAACTCAATCTTTCTACCATCAAACTCCATAGTTAGTGAACTTTCAAAACAATCAATCTTAGTGTTGACCGTTCGCAAGAATGGCCTTCCCAAGATAATTAGGGTTTCAGGCGTACCTTGTTCCATATCTAGAATGAAGAAATCAGCTGGAAATATCAAATTATTTACCTTAACAAAAACATCCTCAACAACTCCTCTAGGCTTAATACTAGAACGGTCAGTGAGTTGTATAGTAACACCAGTTTCAAATAATGCATTGAGACCCAAAAACATGTACAAGTTATAAGACATAACATTGATTGAAGAACCTAAGTCTAACATAGCTTTGGTAAAGCTAGCATTACCTATTCCACATGGGATAGTAAACATACTTGGATCTCCGCACTTTTCAAGCAATCTTTTCGGAAGTAAAGCAGAAACATTCTCACTTAGACTTAACTTTTCTTTCCTTTGCATCCTTTGTTTGTGTTTCATCATGCACAGTTCTTTCAAAATTTTCACATAGTGAGGCACAGTTTTAATCAAATTGGGAAGTGGAATATTTACCTCACAATGAGAAAAGGTGTCATAAAGAATTTGTTCATCTTCCCACTTACGATCAGATCTTAAGGTATGACGAAAGGGTGGTGCAGGTCTTGAAACCTCATAAGACCACTCTTTGGAAGATTTCTTCGGGGGTTCAACAACTTCAGAAATCGGTTCCGTCACTGGCGTAGGCGGTAGGCGCCGTGATGAGGGGCGGCGGGCGCCGTGTTCGCAGTGTGTCGCCAATTCCGTCTCGTCCTCTTTTCCCAAATCAACTTCTTCCCTAGGCCTCTCTTCAACATTCCTAGTGGGCACATTCACTTGTTTACCTCCTCTAAGGATCATGGCACTAACATTCTCCTTCGGATTCACTACCACCTACGATGGTAACTTCCCCGAATCTTTTGCTTTCAATTCTCCAATCTCCTTAGCCATTTGACTCAACAATTTTTCTTGAACACTAATCATATCCAACAATAACCTCAATGTCTCATCTCTATCATCTTGTTGAGTGTTTCTCGGACGATTCTCAAATTGTCCTCTCTGAAATGGAACTTGTTGCTACTGTCCTCTCTGAAATGGAATATGATAGTTCGCATTGTAGCTCTGATTGTAATTATTATCAAATTTGCAGCGAGGTCCATAATCCATAGCATTCACATCAGCGGTGTCCTCCTGAATCAAGGGACATTTATCATTCGGATGAGTTGGATCTCCACAAACACCACAAGGTCTAGGCTATGGGATTGATTCATTTGCATAGCCATCTTGATCACTATCTCCGTAAGCCTATCTATGTCATCCTTGCGACCATCTCTAGAACTATCCAACTTATGAACTCCTCTAACTCCTTGGTTTCTCTCATATTATTGCGATGCATTAGCCAACCCTTCAAAAATTTGCACTGCTTCCTGAGGTGTTTTATCCAAAATGCTATTGGTGAAACTGTTATTGGTGTCAAGCAAGCCTTCATAAAGATATAGCACTAGATCATCCTCGGGTATACCATGTTGCGGACAACTACCCTTAAGCTTCTTGAACCGCTCAACATACTCATAAAGACTCTCCGTAGGTGATTGCTCAATACTGGACAACTCCTTCTTAAGTTTGTTGAGGCAAGTCACATGAAAGTACTTTTGTAGGAAAGCTTTATTCAATTGCACCCAAGTAGTAATGCTTTTGTAGGTAATAAAGTCAATCGCTTGCATAATCTTTCAAGGTAAAAGGAAACACTCTCAACATCAATTGGTTATCAGTAAGACCTTGGGGTCTAAGGATATCACACACACTTACAAAGGTAGCAAGGTGATTGTTTGGTTCCTCCCAATGCAATCCATGAAAGTAGGGTAGAATAGAAGACCAATTCGACTTATACTCAAATCTTGAACCATGAGGGAGATCAGGAAGACTAATTGCAAGTGGTTGAGCACTTAAATTAGGTTCCTTTAAGTTTCTCAGGGTCCTTCTCGGTGAATCAACAATTTTGGCTGTCATCTCCTTGTTTGTCTCAAACTCGAGCCTCCTTTTCAACCTAAGAGATCTTTCAATCTCATAATCAAAAGACATAGGCAATGGATTAGAAGATCTAGTTTGAATCATACAAGGACACAAAAGACTCAAAGTAAAGAGTAATTGGAAGAGATAAAGAAAAGCAAACTCCTTTCTTCTCCCCGGCAACGGCCCCAAGAATTTGACGTGGGACGAACGTCATTGTCAATTTTTCCTTTTATCAAATAGTAATAATATTCAAACTCAAACACAAAACCAATAGATTAGGCAATCAATCACTTAATAGACACTACTACATATATCCTCATTGATGACATTTGAAACATGGCGTTTTTGATAAAAATGCTATTAAAAATATCTTTTATGGCGTTTAAATACAAAAACGCTATAATTTTTAAGAATACGATTTATTTATGGCGTTTTACAAATGTCGTAAAATTAATGGTGTTTATAAAACGCCATGTTTTTTAATTCTCAAATTTATAAAGCATTTTATGGCGTTTTTAAAACGCTGTAAATTTTATGGCGTTTCTAAAACGCCATGGAATTAGGGGGAAAATTTTCATTCTAAAAATTTGGACAATAATTAAAGCGGAAAAATAAAACCCTAAATTTGGCCCCTTTTCTATCGAGACCTATTGCACGCCTCCTTGCCTCTTCTCTTTCTCCCTGAGAACACAAGAGCTAACAATGGAGATCCGTTGCCCCTCTCTCTAGCTCTCTCACCGAAAACCTCTCCAATGGCTACCTCTTCGCCCAAACTTAAGCCGCTAGAGGCGGTCACCACTGTGAGCTTCCCTGTATGCTCGAGGTCGCCGGAGCGCCTTTGACATCCACCTTCCTCAACGAATTGAAGTGCTCGATGGCGCCTTCTTCCTCAATGCTCGGAATGGAAGGGGCAGAAGCAGTCAGGGTGATTTGGTCAAACGTTGTGAGCTCGAATCCAACAGCTCGACATCTCTTTCTTTGCACTTGACGATACACGGTACGACTCCCTGTGTTAAACCTATGGCGAGGAGCAAGTAAGTCTATGATGCTAATTTTGTTAATTGATGTAACAAATTGTGAATGGGTTGGTTTTGAATTTCATAGATACTCTATGAATTTGTATTGAAATGAATGTTAGGGTTTTTGGGACATTTAGTATATGAATTCTATAGATGAATCGATGTTTTTTAGGGTTTAGGGGTTTGCTATAGCCTTGAATCAAGACATTACTTGAGTAGTACTCACTTCCTGGCTTTTGCATTGTTGCTTAGAAATTGTAAATTGGTTAGTGGAGCCACATACAACCATATGTTGTTGAGGCATAGATAACCATTTGTTTTGTTGAGGCCCCTTCTGTTTTGTTTTGATGAAGATAAACTTATGGTTATTCTTAATCCTCAACATTTAATCATGAAGTGATTATTGACATTTTGTTTATCTATTGACCTATTTTACCACAAAAACATATCTTTGCGGTTTGCACACAATGGTCACGAGAACTTTAATAATAAGGTTATATTCTTTTACCATTAGTAGTGACTATCTTATTGTGTCTCACCTATGTAATTTGCTTTTGTAGAGACATGTGGAGCCTATAAAGATAAAAGAATTGATTGTTCTTACATTTATAGCCCATTGTGATCCAAGGAATAATGATATAGATTTGATCAAAGTTGGGGATACTAAGGGCATTGTATGTAAATCTTGTTTCGTTTTTTTTATATAAATTTTCTTTCTTTTCTTCTAGTTATCACTTATCAGTGTATGTTGTAGGTATTTTTACATTATAACCCACGGTTCCATTCCGATTTCATAAAGTGTAAGGCCAAGCAAATAACCCTAAATCCCCTTTCATTCCCCACAAAACACACAGGACATTCTTCCATTTGCCTCCAATCCTGAAAATCGTCCTTTCGTTTCCTCATCAATCATCCTTCTTCACCATCGCACTACAGTACGTCGTCTCCTCGTCGTAACTTATCCCTCACTACCACTTCAAGGTAAGACACTTTACTCATCTATTCACTTCTTCTTTGTCTCCTTCACATCTTCCCTTTATTGGTATTGTTGAATCTCCTTCGCACCTCATCTTCTTCTTTTTCTAGAATTTGTTGTTATTTGAGTGCTTATCAATGGTTTTCTCTTCAATTTGATGCCGAAAAAGTCTGAAATGTCACTGTATAATTTTTTTTTCTTTACTCATCGATGCAGATAGACTTGTGATTGTTATGCCTCTTAAAATCTGATTCTAGGTTTTCTATGGAGAAGAAAAGAGAGGGATTTCAACTCATTCAAATCTAACCGATTGAGATTAAAGATTTTAAGAGTTGTTGGGAATGCTAATTTGATGACTAAAAAGATTCCCAGTTTTGACCTGAAATCTGATATATTGACTGTAATTGAGGGATTCTTTGCTCTATCTTATGTTTGTCGACATCCAAAGATAAAAAAATCAGTGAAAACTTTTATGTTAGGGGCGATGGCATGGTGTGTTTCTGAGACTCCATTCCTATAGTTCATTGTGGTGGCTTCTAGTGATGATGTGCTAATTGATAACCTTTATCTTTTTCAGCGGGCATATAATTTTTTTGAAGAATACCTTAAGCTTTTGTTTGGACAAAGTGGGTTTGATACATCGGGAATTGGTGTGCATTGCAAGCAAATAGAAAATCGATCAAGGGAGTTGTCACTGAATTGGTATGTGGTAGATATTTTTTGCCTTTGGTGGTACATTTTAAATTTTATTTAATATTCTACTTGATTTTCCATGTGATTTACTTGGACAATAGCTATAGGGAGAAAAATACTTATTGATTTTTTTTCTCCATTAAAGCTACTGCTTCATTAGACATGGGCACAACTATCTGTTTTTTGTTTTAGTTGTATATTTTGTTTTTGCTGCTTCATATGTTGTTCAACATTCTTCAACTATTGCATATGTTGTTAATCAATACTGCAATATGTCTAGAGTAAAAGGATAGGCATAAGACCTTTTTTAAAAATTTATTTTAGCTTATTAAGGTATTGATTATTTTAGCTTCACCAATCCACTTATTTAGATTGAAGCCACAAGTCCCTTTTTCAAAATTTATTTTGGAAAGATAGGAAAAAACCAGTAACTTTTTCCCAGGGTATGCCTTGAGTACTTGCTCATGACTTTTTGATCAAATAACTAGAAAATCACACAAGCTATTAAAATAATCAATAAAGCAAACAAATATTTCACTACCTTTTTTGTTAAGTAATAAAAAGATAATAATTTCCTTAGAAGCATTCTGTTCCATAGTGTTATTGAGGGAAACTAATTGATGGAGACCTTGAGGTAACTCTCACTTAGTCGAGGATTCAACATACAATACTTCCCTTCATGCATTTTTTTGTTTAATTGGTTAACTGTAGAAATTTAAATGTTAATTTAACATTAGATCTGTTAAATGAATTTCGATATATGTTGAGAAATGTCGTATTGATTTCCATTTATGATAGATTTGTGCTTGAGATGCTAGTGTTTTGTCTATCATTTGGAGGATAATGTTTTAGGCAGGGGTAAAGTAATCTTTGCTCATTTCCTTTCTTTTAATAACCATTTGTGTTGTAACAGGTAATGTGTCCGGTTGATCGATCACTTCCCTTTTTTTTTTTTCAAAGCTGCGAGCTGACTTGCTAGTGGTTTGTCCGACCTTCTGGAGGATAACGGCATGCTCAACATGTTGTGATGAAGATAGAGGTCAAAACTTAATTATGAATTTAGAGTTCTATTGTTTGTAAAGGAATCTTATGCATTACTTTGAACTTTGAAGAGATATATTGATTGTAGTCCTTTTAGTACCTGAGCAGAGTATGGTTATAGTGTCATTATTTTTTTTTAAATAAATACAATTCTATGGCGTTTCTAAAACGTCATGGAATGTGCAACTTTTGATTTTTTTTTTATTTTGTAAAAGATAACCATGGCGTTTGAAAAACACCGTGGATTGTTATTTCATGGCGTTTCTCAAAACGCCATAAAAAGTTTGACTAAAAGATGGCATCGGCTTCGACGGCGTTAAGACATGGCGTTGAAAAACACCATGTTTGTGTTTTTATGGCGTTTTTAAACGTCATAGAAGGGTATATCTGTACTAGTGAGACCAACTAACTACTAGTATAGCGATGAAGTCCGGTGTCGAACCCATAAAGAGAAGCGATTTCCTATTCAATAACTCTAAGCAAGAACTCTTATGACAAAGCAATGATTTATAGCAAATAACCAGAATGTAAAAGTAACCAAATTTAGGATTGCAAAGTAGATTTATATCAATAGAAAGAACATTTCACCTATAATTCTCTGATAATGGTTGGATTTCATGGTCTTAGGATTGATCTATCAATTACTCATATTCGTAGGTCTACTTGACTAAAGTTGAGGGATCCGCAGAGATACTCTCGCCTTATTCAGTATCACTAAAGAATAGCATTAAGGACTCAAGAAATCAAGACCAATTGGCAAATTGATTCAATGCAATTAAGATAGATAGACGCAAACCGAACTCAGACCTAATCGAATATCCTCAACATAGATCAATTGAAATCATCCACTACAAAGACAAAGAAACATCACTGTCTCAATACCTTTGTTTGCTATCAAGAAAACAACAACGAATTCATAGCCAAGATGCAATTCATAGGTGGCGCCCACCGCCATTTGCACAACGGGGGTTGTGCAAATGGCGGTGGGCGCCACCTATGCAGTGTCCGACTTTCCTCGATTGACTTCAATAATCTCCAATGTCGTGCTTCCTTGCTCCTCTCTAGCTTCCTCGTTAGCCTCCATATGCTCCAAAACATGTCTCTTAAGCTCTTCCAAAGCCCATTCAAGGTCGGAATATAATTCTGCAGAATAAACACTAAAAAGGCGTAGCTTCCGAACTCGAATACTTCACAAGCTATATACGAAACTAGACTCAAACAATAGCAAAACCACTACTTAATTGCAATAAGAAATACCTATAATGCTTATATTTAATATGCATTATCAATGACCTATGGTGTCAAGTACCATACTCATCACACGCTCAATAGTCAATGTTCCCGAACCTAATTCCGGGATATGATTAGATTCCCCATCCAAATTTCACGTGAAAGATGTGGATATCAGGGAAAAAGACTCAATAAGAACATTAATTTTGAGGCACGGAGGAAGAATCGGAAGGGAAGGGACGGATGCTCTTCAACCAAGAGGGATCATAATGATATGGATCATCAAGAGGGCGGAACAACGAAAAAGACTATTCCACCAGAATTTAAACTCCAACTATATAGAAACAAGGTTTCTCCTGTTACCCCATTTGCACAAACATTCAACACATGTTTTACAGTCAAGGCGTACCGATTAGAATTCTAACCTAAGCATATCAGAACTCAACACGGAAGCAATCAACGAGATTAATATTATCCCTTTCAAAATTTATAAAATCACTGAGACGAACTATGCTACCCTTCAAGGGGAAGCTGACCGAAGGGGAAAATCCTTATGGCCTCCTAACCCAAATACTCCAACCTTTGTGGTACACTTCGGAGTCTTCTACGCCCATATGTAAATAAAAGCTAGTATTTTGCCTATCGTTCCCCGATTTTTACATCCATAAGGGATGTCTATCGCTTGGGTCTCTACCCACGAGTTGTAACGGACCGGGATTATGATTCTCGGGTTACGTTTTGAGGGATGAAACCCCTCGTTGGGATCTTGCGCCCCGAGTACAGGTTGAAGGTTTGAAATCAACATATGTGTTCTAAAGGTGGGATTTCGCACCCAAAAACCAAGAGGGATCATTAGAATCCCCGGGGTAAGTCCCCTATACGTCCCCTTTGGCCTAAGTCGTAAAATCGATTTATCATGCAAACCGGCGAAATTCTAAAACCATACATATGGTTGCCACGGCGGAGCCGGGTCAAAACATAATCCAAATATTCAAATCTAAACCATTGATAATTTAGTGAAGTCAGAGTTTCAACTCTCTCTTTCCGCCATGCCAAAATCTCGTGGTCATGGAGCCAAATCTGCATCATTACTCATATATGACATACCTAAAAAAATAATACAGGATGTGGTATCAGAGTGAGGCCCACCCACATGACTATGTCCTTCTAAAAATGCATATTTTATATGGTCGTTTATAGGTAGTCTTAAGTGTATTACATACTTAATAAGCTTATTCATCTTCTTGGTCATTTGGTATTCAGAGTTTGAAATCTGTGATTTTTAGTGTTTATTTGTAGGTTATAAGATCCGGCCTCGAAAGGTGGAGAAAGAATGGAGCAAAATGGACTATGAAGAGTTGAGAAAAAAGAGCGGGAATGGAGAACGTTGAGAAATCACATCTTTAAGGTTCAGAGATGTTGGAATTAGCTTCTGAAATCTTCAAGAAAATCTTAGTTCTTCGAAAGAGCTTTTCAACGCATATTCATATGCGTCAATCAGACAAAGGATGACTTCAGAAAGTGCGTTACAATTTCAGTTTGTCAAAGCTGTCAACACTGAATGGCCGGCGCCCGCCGCCCTTTCCATGGCACTCGCCGCCTCGTCAGATACGGATTTGCGATACGCGGCCCAAGTCTATCTTTAGGGAACTTTTTATCTATCTTTCCTAGGGTTTCTTGGCCGACACCTTTGGCCTATATTAGACATATTTCTCAGTAGATTTTGAGGATCTAATTCATTAACTTATTGAGACCAAGAACGCTTTAGAGGATTTGAGGTTGAGAGATCCAAGGTACGTCATGAATACCTAGGATTCTTGTGGTTTTGTCTTCAATTCAAGACTTGGTTGGTGAATCGTGAGACATTATTTCTATATTATTCCCATGTTTATTTCGTTGTCTTCGCGCTGATTTATGCTGTTAGTTTTACTTTGATTCGCATCTTTGTAGAATTGCATCATGCTAGGGTTTCAATTGATTCGCGAGAATAATTAGACCTATTTGTAGCAAGCATAATTGGGAGATTCTGCGAGGATGATCTTGATTGTGTAGGGTAATGACAGTATGGGCGACCTTTCTGCTGATAATTAAGGATTATCATCTCCGCGAGGAATGTCAATCCCTATAGACTAAAATCAGAATAAATATTGAATAATTGGGAGTTGATATTATTGCGAATTGTCGATGAAACCACACTCTTCTTCTATTTTTTATTCGTTCTTAATAACATTCATCATACTTCACCTATATCCCGTATTGCTTATTTACATTCACATCTTGTCTTTGCTTGCAAATTGATAAATACACATTGCATTGGAATACTTGGTTCTCTTTGGGTTCGACCCCTTACTTATCCTGAAAAGGTAAATATATAGATGTGGTGAGTTACCAATATACAAAAGTATAAGACCATGCAACGGGTCTCATGTAAGACAAGGAATCATAGAACAAAAGGATTCCTTAGTGATATCCCAAATAAAACCTCCAAAAAAACTCTAGAAATGCTAACCTCTACCAATACTCCCTCTCCTTTACTCTCATCCACCAATCGACAAATAAACTCTAATCTTCCTAGCTTAGCTTTTGATCCAGCCTTTTAACTACTGAGTTGCACTTCCACTTAGCTAAAAAGTGAGATCGACAGTTGTTCAATATATGACCCCTTACTTATCCGTTATACTAGTTTGCTAGTTAGTTTGTTAGTTTGGGAATCATTATCTTTGGCGAGGTAAAACAGACGATATTTCATCCCACCAAATTTTGGCGTCGTTGCCGGGGAATCAAGTTTATTTCTTTGTTTTGCGTATTTGTTGATTTTTTTATATATATCTAACCCTGTTGTGAACCTATCTCACGGTTCACAACACCCCGGTACTAATTTTCATCAAGATGTTGAGAATTATATCAGGACCAAGGAGAATATTTTCACCATTACCTCACAAGAGTGAAAGACTTAGTGGATGAACGTGCTTCATGGGGTATCCATGATAGTGAGCGACATATGGTCGTTTGCGTTTATGAAAGCGTAAGTCCTGAAATGCGAGAACTTATCGATAACATGGGTGACGATGGTTTGTGCAACCCAGGACTGTCAGGACTGTGGGATCTTTTCCATGACCTGGCTGACGAAGCATTGGAGGAGGAACTCAAGGAAGTGGCCGAGCAAAACAAGAAGGATGGGTGTTCTGCAGAAGCGGTGCCCGCCGCCCCAAAGCCGGCGTCTGCCGTCCTACAGACATCTCAAACAAACGTGAAGAAGACGTGGAAGAGCCTATCAAGGGTGATGATATACTTTTGGATGATGAAGTAGAAGATCTAGTTTTTCCTGACATGGAATCGCATGAGTCGGCGCATGAGGTTTCATATGTTATGCCTTCTTCCCCATAATCTATTATGCCTTCTTCACCATCATATGTTATGTCATCTTCCCTATCATCAGATATGCCTACTTCTACATCATTTGTTATGCCTCCTACTTCATCTGACGCACTAATATGTTTTGAGAATCCATGTGTTTTAGTGCCTCGTTCATTTGAGGCAAACATCTCAATCGTGCCTATCAAAGCACCAAGTCGAGAGCCGATTTCTATGGCCCCTGAGCAAGGTAATGGAATTTCAAACACATTTGTGGATTATGGTGAATATTTGGATCCCTGTGAGCATTACTTCTACAAGACACTAGCGGAACTGTTGGTGGTATTACATTCCCTCTGGAGATGATCGAACCAAGGTAAATAGGAAAGTGTCAAAGCTTCTCTACAAGGTATTCTTAATTGCCAAGTTTCTCATGTTTGGTGTTCATTCAAATTTTGGTTGGGCACAAGAATTTTATTTGCTTTTGAGGGCTTTAACAATGTCTGAATGAGTCTTAAGGGAAGGCTAAAATAAACCATCGAGTCTATGACGTTAACCAATGACGCTTCTTGGGAGGCAACCCATGATTTGTTTTCTATTTTGCAAGTTTTTCAATTCCTAGTTAGGTAGTTAGTCTTTCAAATTCAATAAAATGATAGAGTTCCATTTAGATATGTGTTTTTGGAGGAGTCTTGAATTAACCATGTGATTTGCTTGATTAAATGACGGAGTTGGCGTTCTGCAGACACGACGCCCGCCGCCTTTCACACGGCGCCCGCCATGGTTGTCAGTGACACACTTTCGGATTTTGGTAACATTGGAAGGGAGTATTTTCTATCCTTTTATTATTTTAGATTTTTAGGTTAGTTTATATTTTCTATTTTATTTAGGATTAGATGTTTTCTATTTTTTGTTTTTTTATGAGTAGATTTTATTCTATCTATCTTTAGGATTAGATTTCTTTTTATTTTTGGTTAGTTTTATTTATGTTCTATCTATTCTATCTATCTTTAGGATTAGATTCTTTTCTATCTTAGGATTAGTTTTTAGTTATATTGGGACTAGATTTTATCTTTTTATTTATTTTATTTATTTTATTATTTCTAATATTTCTAATATTTCTTTTTCTTTTTGATAGATGATCATTTCCCTTTTCTATTAATCATATATCTCAATTTCCTAATTTTGATCATTCAAGCCTTTATGTCCAAGTAAATGCAAGAACCCTAATTTCTCCACTTGAATCTAAATTCCAAAACTTAAGCCTTGTGTTTCAATCAAAAGCCTTTCTTTTCCGATCCATCAAATACATCAATCAATACCCTTCATCCATCAAAATTCGATTCTTTTCATACCATTACTATCCCTATCACAAAAGAAAGACTTTGAAACTAAATCCTGGTCTTAAAAGAGCAATTTGGAAGGAGTTTGGACGTCGGAACATTGACGTTTAAACTCAGATTCATGGTTCTGCATACACGGCGCCGGCCGCCACCCCGGTGCGCCAATGCTTGTTGTCCGACAATTATAGCCACCACTACCATGATCAAGTAGGTTCCCTCTTCCCCCACTTGTGGTTTTATTTTAAATTTTGTTGTCTTTATTTGATTTTCAATTAAGCATGATGAATAGTTTATGTGTGGGGGGGAAATATGTTTTCTTCAACTACCCATCTTGCAATATTTGTCCTCTATTATATATTTTTGCATTATCATATAATTTCATAGCGTGTTTGGATTGTTTAGCCTTGTCCTATAAATTTTTGTTTTCATATGAGGCATGATTTGGTGATGTAATTGAGCATTTATGGTTGAGCTTGGGTATGATTGAAATCCTTCAAAACATGACCGTTGTGAGATTGTTTTAGCATTATTGAAATCATATAATTCCTTTTGCTTTTATATGTAATTTACTCTCCTTATGTTTCTACCTCTTGATATTGCCTTCATTATCTATTCTCAAGACCGGCTCACATATTTGTTGCTTGCGGAATTTTATGTTTTTAAGTTTATATTTGTCTTTAGTTGATTATTGAGTGTTTAGTGAGAAATAAAGTGGCAATGGTTGAGATACTTAGTAACCGGATCTACGCATGACACCCATGTGTATGATTCGAGCAAAACGATGTCAAAAGCTACCCACTAAGGACGGAAGCTTGATCATTGAGTAATTGGGTTCATTCATGACACCCATGTTTGCAACTCGCGTCGAAAGATGTTTAAGTGGACTTTATTCAAGTAAGTTGAGGTGTTGATAAACTGGGGCCATTCATGGCACCCATGCTTGCGACTCGCGTAAGGAATACACCAAAGCTGAAAGAAAGGAAAGCAAGGAAAAAGAAAATGAAAAAAAAGGAAAAATAAGGTGAAAAAAAAAGAAAAAAAAGATCTAGAGACAATTTTTGTTATTTTTATTGTTTTTCCGCAAGTAATGGAATTTCGGTGGAGATTTGGTGATATTGTTGTCAATTTCTATGAGCTTAGTTGCATTTTGGATTGAGTTGAGAGTTGAACTTCAAAGCCTATACACATGAGAGCATGTGTGAAACACATATTCCTAGTGAGGTTTGATGATTTCTACTTCTATGCTTTAATCCCCAAATACATGCTATGATGTTTATTCACTTGATCTGGTGTTCATTTAAATTTGATGTTGCTTTTGATGAGGCGAATGCATGATGAATATGTTTGTGGAGTGTTTGGTTATTGCTATATTTTTCCTTGCTTGAGGACAAGCAAAGACTTAAGTGTGGGGGAGTTGGAGTTATGACTTAGACATGAAGAAGTCTCCATCTCTATGTTATAACCTAGTTCTCCAGAGGACTAGCGAAGCTTAAATGTGGGGGAGTTTGATAATACATATTTTATATGGTCATTTATAGGTACTCTTAAGTGTATTAAGTGTTCATATTGCATGCTTAATAAGCTTATTCATATTCTTGGTCAGGTGGAGAAAGAATGGAGCAAAATGGACTAAGAAGAGCTGAGAAACAAGAGTGGAAATGGAGAACGTTGAGAAATCACATCTTTAAGGTTCTGGGAAGTTGGAATTAGCTTCTGAGGTCTTCATGATAATCGTAGTGCTTGGAATGAGATTTCCAATGCATATTCATATGCATCAATCGGAAGAAGGTTGACTCCAGAAAGTGTGATAAAAGTTCAGCCTATCGAAGCTGTCAGCACTGAACGGACGGCGCCCGCCGCCCTTTCCACGACGCCCGCCGCCTTGTCAGATCCGGATTTGCGATATGCGGCTCAAGTCTATCTTTATGGGAACTTTTTATCTATCTTTCTTAGGGGTTTTTGGCCGACACCTTTGGCCTATATTAGACATATTTCTTGGTAGGTTTTGAGGATCTAATTCATTAACTAATTGAGACTAAGAACGCTTTAGAGGATTTGAGGTTGAGAGATCCAAGGTACGTCATGAATACATAGGATTCTCGTGGTTTTGTCTTCAATTCAAGACTTGGTTGGTTAAGCGTGAGAGTTGATTTCTATATTATTCCCATGTTTATTTCATTGTCCTTGCGTTGATTTACGTTGTTAGTTTACTTTGATTCGCATCTTTGTAGAATTGTATCATGCTAGGGTTTCAATTGATTCGCGAGAATAATTAGACCTATTTGTAGCAAGCATGATTGGGAGATTCTGCGACGATCGATGATCTTGATTGTGTAGGGTAATGACAGTTTTGGCGACCTTTCTGCCGATAATTAAGGATTGTCATCTCCGCGAGGAATGTCAATCCCTATACACTAAAATCGGAATAAATATCGAATAATTGGGAATTGAGTCAAGGATCGAGTAAACCAATTATTGTTGCGAATTATAGATGAAACCACACTCTTCTTCTATTTTTTATTCGTTCTTACTAACATTCATCATATTTCACCTATACCCCTTATTGCTTATTTACATTCACATCTTGTCATTGCTTGCAAATTGATAAATACACATTGCATTGGAATACTTAGTTCTCTGTTAGTTGGACCACTTACTTATCCTCTATACTAGTTTAATAGTTAGATTATTAGTTTGGGAATCATTATCTTTAGCGAGGTGAAACACACAACATTTCATCCCACCACCTACTATAATCATACCATATACGTTATTCTTAATAAAGATTCTTCTAGATGCAAGGGCGAATATTAACACACTAACATGCTCCTAAGGTCAAGAGCATAAATATAATAAGGCCTTAACGCAGAATACCAAGTGGTATATCTCTCTCCTACCTCCACCCCCTTCCGATAGGACGGAGAATGGCCAGTTCGTGAATGCATTCCATTATCATCGGGCGGCCCGCAAGCCCAACCCGTAACCACAAGAAAAATAAAGCCCGCAGGCAGCTTTCGCAATCATGCTCATAATATATGTAAAGGAAGTTCCATATGACTCGATTGATTCAGGACGGAACCCGATGGAACTGGGCTGTCCTGTGACCCTAGCAAAGACTCTAGTTAATTCACAGATAACAGTCTTTCTCTCTTCAAATGCATAAAGAAGACGGATGCTCATTCATAAGTGAATATCCTAAAAATGATATTACATGGCATACTCTTATGCATATGCAACAACTAGTATATCCTATGATTACATGTGACAGAGGAAAAGTCGTTGATTTCCCTTATCAAAATAATTCTCAAACAAACAAACTAGTATCGGATGCAAGTAAGGGGTAGATCTCACATAGAAACAAGTATTTCCAATAATTATGCAATTATTGATTGAAAGGCAAAATATGGGAATAACATAAATAAGAGAACTAATCTAACCTAAGGCAAGTAAAAGATAAAAGAGATGTTTCCATCCACATATTCTCGACATTGGTTGGCTTTGTTGGTCGTTGAATCCAATTAAAGTGTTCTCTATGAATTCCTCCCATCTTAGTTTGAATAGATTAAAGCACAAAGAGCAAAATTAATCCCTTACATCTTTATGCAACCTAAGCCCGGACAAAGATTTAACATAAAGATGGCACAAGTTCCTACGAATCTAGGCATATGAATAACACCAAGTATGCAAGGTAACCGATGTTTAAGACATATGTTGAAATCCCTTCTTAGTCAAGATCAAACGAAGGTTCTCACAATCCTAAGCATCCTACTACGGAATCCATTCAATGACGAGAGAACAAATGCCTCGCAAGATACTATCATGGTAGCGAATCCCAATAATATCATCGATAATCGCAAAGGAAATCGAATGATATTAAAGAGAGAAATACTACTTCATTGAAAACTCACAATCAACCAACCAAATCTCGAAAGTGTAGATGAAAACAACGGATAATTAGCCAAGTATGGGTTACCTAAATCCATTCTCTTGAATGGAAAACAAAACTAATTGGTTGAAAGAGAGAAAACGGTTGAATGTCAGAGTGTTAGTTTGTTAGATCTGCCTCCAAACGGCTGAGAAAAACCTCCTATATAACCTAAAGGCGTCGGCCAAACCCTAGAATAGAGTTTCCATAAAGATAGTAATTGGGCCGCTCGCGCAGATCCGGCTCTGATGGGACGGCGGACGTCGCCTAAACCAAGGCGGACGCCACCTTGACAGCTTCACAGACTGAACTTGTAACGCACTTTCTAGACTTGTCGTTCATCCGATTGATGCATATGAATATGTGTTGGAAATCTTTTTTCAAAGACTACAACTCTCATGAAGAACTCAAATGCTGAATCCAACTTCTCGGAACCTTAAATAGACGATTTCCCCATATGCTTCATTTCCGCTCATGTTCTTGTGCTATTTAGCTTCCCAAATCGCCTTCGAACCCTTCCTTGACTTGTTCCTTGCTATTTGGACATTCTCTTTGGTCTCTTCCCAAGCTCCTCACCATGTCGGCACTACGAATCTGCATAAAACCAATAAAATAGTGTAGTTTTCGATCTTTATAATTACCACTAAAAGAGCATAATACGCAATTAACTCTAAAACATAACCAAATACCTATGAAACACAACTAAAACTACTCTATAATACCTATCAAAATATGCCTTATCAACATGCAAATGGGAATCAAACTGAGTAAGCTCTAAGAACATACCTGGCGGTGCAAAACAAAAAGGTAGGACTCATACAGTTTAAGATCACCTAGATACATAGCGAAACATATATGAGTCTACGTCTAATCATTCAATCACTCGAAGCACACATCATTCAATAGAATCATAACCACACCGCAATCATCATCCCATCAAGTTCAACCATTCATCATATCATCACATTCCGTAAGACCACGTCTTTCTTATTGTTCCATTCAGCCACATTCATATGCTCGTAATAACCATATATCCGCATAGTCGTATATCTCAAAAGTCAAACGATACATAACCTTAACATCTCTACATTCCGTTTGTCATTCATTCATGTCATTAGTCCACACAAATCATGCTATTAGTCAATCAATTTTATCAACATTCTAGTTAGTCATCGAACAATTCAGATTACCAATTTAATTCAATCCCGTTTAAAATTCGTGTTAAATAGTTAGCAATTCCGACATTTTGAAAATACTAGTAAAATTTCTTTTTCGATTTAAATCCCATAATATCTTTTTAAATCTCCAAGTCTTATTATATTATATTATATTTGTTTTAAATCACCCCAATATTATATCTTTAATCTCAAATTAATAATTTATATTTTAATCTCAATAATATTACATAATAGTTCAAATACCATTTCTTTTTAAACGCTTCATAAATTATTTCTAAATCCTTAAAACCATTTTTACTTAAAATAATCAGCCCTTTTGAAATTACCAAAACTGACCCTCTTTTATGTTAAATTACCAAAAAGGCAAAAACCTCCTATTTCGTTAACCTTCAATCGAGTTCATATGTGTGAATAGCCCAATTTCATTTGTTTTTAAAAACATCCAACCTAGCACTCTGCCATTCAAATCCGGATAGCAGAGGTTTAAAAAAAGAGTGAGAGCCACAGCTGAGTTGGCACTGACTTGGCCCGTGGGACCCGCAGCTGAAGAAGGGTAGACAAATGCACTGTTCATCTCCTTCTTCCCTGGCTGGATTCGAACGGGGAAAGGAGAAAAAGGAGAGAGGGGCTCACAGGAGATAACCAAAATAGGCTCACAGACTCGACCCCGATCTTAACCACACGAATCGATCAAAGACAACCAAGGAGGAAAGAAGAACGGCACTGGTGGCTACTGGCGGTGCAGAAGGAGGAGGAAGGGCGAGTTGGGGCACTAGTACAAAAATGGTTTTAGACAACACCGCATAGACAACGGTTTTTGAAATAATGTTGTCTATATTGGCAGAAATTATAGTTTTGTGGTACGCACAACGGTTATTAGTTATAACCGTTGTCTTTGTAATTGCAAAGACAACGTATATATAAAGAACCGTTGTCATACATATAGAAGACATCTCAAAGAATACGATTCACAAAACCGTTGTTTATGACTAATTAAATCCGTTGTCTCTATTATTATAAAGACAACGAATATAGGAAGAACCGTTGTCATAGATATCGAAACATCTCAAATAATACGATTGACAGAACCGTTGTCTATTTCCAATTAAAACCGTTGTCTTTGTAATTGCAAAGACAACGTATATATAAAGAACCGTTGTCATACATATAGAAGACATGTCAAAGAATACGGTTGACAGAACCGTTGTCTATGTACAATTGAAACTGTTGTCTTTGTAAGTACAAAGACAATGGATATACAAAGAACCGTTGTCATAGATATAGAGGACATATCAAATAATACGATTGACAAACCGTTGTTTATGACCAATTAAAACCGTTGTCTTTGTTATTATAAAGACAACGAATATAGTAAGAACCGTTGTCATATATATCGAGACATATCAAATAATACGATTGACATAACCGTTGTTTATGTCCAATTAAAATTGTTGTCTTTGTAAGTTGTCTTTGTAATTACAAAGACAACGAATATATAAATATCCATTGTCATATATATAGAGGACATCTCAAATAATATGGTTGATGGAACCGTTGTATTTGTCCAATTGAATCGTGGTCTATGCCCAATTTATCTTCTCAAATTAAAATAAAAAAGTAAAAAATAAGATAAAGATCTGATTTATTAAGGGAAAAAAAACCTGCTATCTTCTCCCGCGAAAACGCAAAGTACGTGCCCTAGCTCTCTTCCTCCTGTCAATCGGCGAAGAAGAGCTTCTTAGATTGCAGCTTCTTCGCACAATCGAGCGTCCTTTACTCCCGAACTCTCTTTCATCTCCATCCGTGGTCCAGATTCTCCCTCAAGACACACCAAGTTTGGTAAGTGTTCTATCTTTTCATCATCTATGGGCAGCAGGGATCTATCGTCCTCTACTCCCGAACTCTCTTCAATTGAAGATCATAAGCCCCGCACTCTTTCAACTCCCTTTTCAGTGACAGGTTTCTTCAGAATCTGTGGAATTGAAGTCGATAACCACCCACCCCCTTGTTCTGTGTTAATCCCAAACAGAGAAAGCAGGTGCGTTTCTTGTACTGTCAGTTTTTCGTTTTTTGTCGGGAACTACAACAGCATTGTAGGGTGTTTCGATCCCTGCCTAATTGTGTTTTTTCTTTGCAATTGGGTGTAGGAACCGTAGAACATCTTGCCAAAAAAAAAGCGCCCTAACTGCAACTATAAGGTGTGTTATCTGGATGATTATGAAACCTTAATAATTAGCCTCAATTGATTTCAAGGAATCATAGAAAATGCATGCTTTTAGAGTGTTTTAATTTCTGTTCCTGTTTTCTATTCATGTCCGGTTATTTTCTTCCCTTTCTGGTTCCTTATACCTGGTATTTGAACCGATTGGACAAGATAAATTGTGAAAAGGGGAAATCACAGGCACACCAAAGTTATGGTGTAGAGCTCAATTATTTTTTCCCCATGGGGGCATATTTTTCTCTATCCTCACACCTCTGATTAGGAATTTACCTCTTGTTCGATCATATGTATGTTTCTGGTTCAGAGCAACCAGCTGTTGGTGACATATTGAATGTGAATACTGTTGCTGGCAAACAAGCTTTTGTTCCATAAATAATGAGATTCAATCTTTTTTATAGGTCTAAGAGTTTGCATTGAGCAAAACTGTTACTGTTGTATGTTATGCTTGAAAATTTAAGCTCGATCAATCGCCTCTTGTTAACTCATGTCTCGTGTTTGTTAAAGGTGTTTTAAACTTGTTTCGATCGATAAAACACTTGTATTGAGTTTATAATGTATTTAGTTGTTTAAGCTGATGTGCTTAAGAACCCAAAGCTGAACTTTATCCCAGCGTGTCAAAACTGATGAAGGCGTCGGGTAAATGATGTAAACTGGATGATATTGCAAATTCTGATTCCAAATC
Organism: Persicaria maculosa; assembly: GCA_963922045.1. NCBI lineage: Eukaryota > Viridiplantae > Streptophyta > Magnoliopsida > Caryophyllales > Polygonaceae > Persicaria > Persicaria maculosa. Next base: position 62,779,292 of record OY998252.1, read on the forward strand.
TTGAACGTGGTTAACACAAAGTTGAATCAACTAATTAAAATTGCATAAGAAATCTGACTTTACTTTCGTAAATTGCCATATTGCTAGGAAATCTGATTGAGGTGATCAGTAGAGAATTTACAGGGAAAGCAGGTAGCTTAGTACGTAGCCAGTAAGGATTGATATCCTTAAAATGATCTTGAATAAGGATTTCTAACTTATCTGATCTAAGATGGCCTTTTTATTTTTATTTTTTTGGTGGGAATATGGCCTTTTTATTAGAAGGATATCCTAATTTCTTGTTTATTTAAAAAAAAAGATTTCTAATTTATTATCATTAATTACATATGAATCTAGATTTGCTTTTCATTAGAAGGGCGAACTAATTCTTTGTCTAATGTTTCAAAAATCAACCTTTTGTCATAACCCATTTAAAATGACATTGTTTTTTCCTATCATTGCTTCTTCTTTGGGAAAATACATTTATAATAAGATATAAATCATAGGGGTGGGCGCGGGATGGGACGAGACGTGATTGGGATCGTCTCGCGTCCCGCGTCCTGGTTGATCTTTCGTGGTCTTATCAGGGAATGTAACTGGTTTCCCAGGTTGATTTGGTTTTTCCTCTTAGGGTTGTTTCTGCGTTTCAGATTATAATTAAAAAGGAGAATTACATGGTATTGCATTTTCGAACAAGACTTAGAGAGAAATCTTATGTAAAGTGCTACTCTTTGAACTGAAATTATTTTTGACTGCAAGACAAACTTTTCCAGTTCAATATCGAAAATTCTGGAAATGAGGAATCCTTACGGTAAGAAATCAAATCCTCGATTTGATGGAGAATTAACTATCTCAAACATATAAGAAAATATCCATTTCCCTACCAATCCTTAGCCTTAGTCATCTAGTTCTAAATATGAAGTGCTGTTCAACAAAAGGTGAGGCAAATAGCAAGGGTAAAGGTGTGGGTAAGGTTGTATAAAATGAGGGAATAGATTAGACACAAGGTTTTCCAGCTCCAGCAGCACCACGTTGATGAGCAAACCACAAAATAGTTATGCAATACCAAATAGGAATTAGCAACTAGATGTATGGGTATAGCAAGTTAACAGGAATTGTATAGGTAAAATAGTAATGCACGCCATCGGTGAAAGTGATCTTGGGTGTCCGGTGACCGATTGAGCTCCATGATACCTTTCCGAATAGGGAATCCACTCACGAATCAAACTCATCACTTCGCCGTGATCTATGGGCTTTTTCGGGCATTTGAGCTTGTTTCAGGACTTAAAATGCCATTTTATTAGTGTTTTTCTTGTTTTTTCACCAATTTCAGTTTTTATCTTTTATCTCTTGTTTTCTTATATATATATATATACATATATATGAAAATGAGTATTATCTTATCATTCATATGGTTATTTCTTTTTTTTTCCAGGAATTACTTTTGGAATTTCTCAATAGTCCAACACACTTCTATCTCTCGGGTAAGTTCTTTGCACATTCTCAATAGTCCAACACATTTCTGAATCGCTGTGCTTGCTTTTCTAGTTCATCCTTGAGGCTCTTGGTGTGGTTTTCTATCCTTCAAGATTTAGATGGTTCATAAAGAAACAAGATAATCTCGTTTGAACCTGCTGTGATAAAAAAGTGATATGTGCAGCAGCACTGATCCCATACCTGCTGCATTGTCTCATATGCATGCCCATCTGTTTGAACCTGCTGCATTGTACAGCAGTGATCCCAAACATGGTATGTAAGCCCTGCTAGATACACTTCTGACTTAGCTTCATTAGGCTCGAGTCCGTCCATACACAGTAGCAAACTCCTCTAGACATTTCCTATGTTGAGGTGTCACAATAAAGATGAAATTACTAACTGGTAGTCGGAATAAAGATTTTACCTGTGTGCTGCTACTTTGAGGAGGAACTGTCTCTGAATCAATAGTTACCACGAGATCTTTGATCTTGCGCCAATCAGCTCCCACATTCCCTACATTCATCGATAGTTAAACTTTTGAAAGATGATGGCAGTGCAGGCAATCTTTCTAGCACTTCCATTCCCTTGAGATGAATATGTTTTAGCAATCGAAGATCCCCTAGTGGTGGTAGCTTTGAGCAAGTTTTACAATCTTCCAATTTAATAGTATTGAGACCCAGGCATACATCAGGTCTGATGAGCCATTCAGGAAACTCGGAACCACTGTAATTTTTAATTGTCAACTCAGTCAAGGTTCGGGGAGGTTCAAGGCCTTCCAGGACTTCTTTTGCTTCTGCATGTGTTGAATCAGCACTCCAGTATAGGTTCAATGTTTCCAATTTGAGCTTTTTTTGTAACTCCGCCTCTCAAGCCTCTGATTCACTCTTGACATTTTCAAGCCTTGCGATTTTAAGTGATTTTCTGAGATCATTCATTTCCTTCAACTGCTCAATTCCTTTTCCATCTCCTGTTTTTGTTTCCCCCACTAGGTATACTTCAAGTCCTCTAAGGTTTTTCAGTTGCCCCATCCGTGGAGGCATTTCTAATAATTGAGTGACAATATTCACTTGAAAATATAAAAGGTTGGTCAACTCTGCCAAGTCTTTTGGTAGTTTACGGAGGTTTTTACAGTCATTTAGTTTAAGGACTTGCAATGCAAGATTCTTGGATAGGGAGGGCACCTCTATTATAGGAGTAGATGAAAGATCTAGATAACAAAGGCATCTTAATTTCGAAATGGTTTTTGGAGAAAGTTCTTTGAGTCTTGTATGGCTTAGATCTAAAACTCGGAGGAGTGTGAGGCTCTCAAAGAAGGTGAGGTTTTCTGAGATTAGTTCCCCAGCAGGTTGCACCAAAAGAAATGTTCTTAGTTTCTTGCAATTTCTCTCAATAACATCAAGCACGCCCTTGACAGCCGCTTCCTTGACAGCAGTTTCCTGACCATTCCTAGTATCCTTGCAGCTCAAAGAAAAATGGCGGGTAATATCTGTTATGCCAGTGGGACTTGATTCACTAATATCCTCTCGATGAAATGCACTAGACGAGACATTTTGAGCAAAATCATAAGCCAGTGGATGCATTTCATAGGGTGGTTTGTTATCAGATGAAATTACTAACTGGTAGTCGGAATAAAGATTTCTCAATGGAACAAAATTCCCTTCCTGAGCCTTTTCATTATAAGCATAAACAAAAGTTACCACAAATTGAAAGTTTCCATTCTGGCTTGCAACTTGGTAGGTAGTGTATAAATTGATTTCCCAATGGGACAAAATGCTCAGATTTGCAGCCCATGGATCCCACCAGAGCCACATTCGTCCCTTCTCTTTGTTCACTCTATTGATTGCATTTTTCCAGTCTCCCGGCATACTTTTCAGCACCTCATTCTCACCCTTTTTAGCACCTCATTCTCACCTTTTTCTGTCATTTTCAGCAACTCATTCTCACCCTTTTCTGGCATTTCTGTCATTGAAGCCCCTAACGTTCCAAACTCCTATCTTAAGACTAGTCATAAATTTAACAGAGGCATCTAGTGCAGCTGTGCATATGATAATATAATCTTAAAGGAAAATTGAAATTGAAGCTTTTTAAGAACTTAAATTATCATTCTCTCTTGTTGTGTTGAAATTTTATGCACTTTTATTTGTTTTTTTCCCTCACTTTTGTGTTTCTTGTTTAGTTACAAGTTATAAATTTTAATTTGACACGTCTTTAAATCCATAATAGATTATATATGGATCGTAGTTGGATTTTTGCAAATCGTTTATCACCGGAGTATATAAAAGGGGTGGAAGAGTTCGTAACGTTTGCATTGAAACATGCCAAAGACAAAAGTAGGATACAATGTGCATGTTTAGACTGTTGTCATGTGGAACGAGTAAATGAAGAAGATTTACGAGATCACTTGATTGTAAATGGAATGGATAGATCTTACACAAAATGGATTTGGCATGGTGAGGAAGGAGATCGATGTGTTCGCTTGGATGAATCTGATTGTGACACTGTTGGAGGTGATAACTATGAAGCTGGTAACTATGAAGCTGATTGATTAGAAGACATGGTAGATGTCATGAAAGAAAATTTTCAAGAAAATGCTAAGATCTTTGACAACTTGATGGATGATGCTCGAAAGCCACTATATGAGAATTGTACTAAATTCACAAGGTTGTCAGCTGTTTTGAAGTTGTATAATTTGAAAGCTGCTCACGGGTGGACCAATAAGAGCTTCACAGCCTTACTTGAAATTTTGAAAGATATGCTTCCAGAGGATAACGTACTTCCTAACTATACCTACGAGGCGAGAAAGATGTTGCGTACGATGGGTATGAATTATGAGAGGATACATGCATGTCGTAATGATTGTGTTTTGTATCGAGGAAATAAAGCATCATTGCAGTATTGTCCAAATCCCAATTGTGGTGAACCGCGATACAAGAGAGAAGGTGTTCCTGCCAAGGTAGCATGGTATTTTCCGATCATACCAAGATTTAGACGCTTGTTCAACAACGTAGAAGATGCACAAAACATGACATGGCACGAAACTGAAAGGGAATGTGATGGAAAACTCAGACATCCAGCAGATTCTCCTCAGTGGAAGATGATTGACGATAAATATTCCGATTTTGGCGAAGAAAGCAGGAACTTGCGTCTTGCTCTCTCAACCGACGGAATGAACCCACATGGAGGCCTTAGTAGTATTCATAGTACTTGGCCTGTTATGCTGGTGATATATAACCTTCCTCCGTGGTTATGCATGAAGCGTAAATATGTGATGTTATCTTTATTAATTTCTGGGCCAAGACAACCTGGGAATGATATAGATGTTTATTTGGCTCCTCTAATCGAGGATTTGAAACTCCTGTGGAATGATGGTGTTGAAGTATTTGATGCATATCGATGGGAAGCTTTTAATATGCGAGCGATGTTGTTTTGCACTATAAATGATTTCCCTGCTTATGGTAATTTGTGTGGTTATACGACGAAAGGACATTATGCATGCCCGATTTGTGAAGAAGGCACGAGCTTCCTGCAACTTCATCATTATAAAAAGACGGTTTATCTTGGGCATCGACGATTTTTGCCCTCTTCCCATCGCTACCGCAAACTTTGGAAGGCTTTTAATGGAGAAACGGAAGAAGGAATGGCTCCAATACCATTAAGTGGTGAGCAAGTTCTTGAAAAGGTGAAGGATCTTAATGTCAGGTATGGAAAAAAGAGTGTTAAGTCCTCTGGGAAGTCATCTGGGGAATTTAGTGGTTGGAAAAAGAGGTCGATATTTTTCGATCTACCTTATTGGAAGGATTTATTCGTGAGACATTGTCTTGATGTGATGCATATCGAGAAGAATGTGTTTGATAGTCTTGTTGGTACACTACGTAATGTTCCGGGAAAGACGAAAGATGGTCTCAATGCTAGGCTAGACATGGTTGATATGAAAATCAGAAAAGAATTGGCACCACAAAAGAAAGGCGACCGCACTTATTTGCCACCTGCCTGTTATACTTTGTCTAGAAATGAGAAATTGGAGTTCTGCAAATTTTTTCGAGAGCTAAAGATTCCTTATGGGTATTCATCAAATATGAGCAACCTTGTCTCTGCAAATGAGTTGAAGCTTTTTGGTTTGAAAATCCATGACTGTCATATTATAATGCAAAATTTTTTGCCGATTGTCATGCGCTCTATTCTTCCGAAGCATGTTCGATCTACCGTGACAAGATTATGCTTATTCTTCAAAAAAATTTGCAGCAAAGTCATTGATCCTGATGAATTGAGCTCGTTGCAGAAGGAAATTGAAATTATATTGTGTGAGATTGAGATGTATTTCCCTCTATCTTTTTGTGATATAATGGTTCATTTGACTATCCACCTGGTTATAGAGATCAGATTATGTGGGCCAGTTTATCTTAGATGGATGTATCCATTTGAGAGGCATATGAAAGTTTTAAAAGGGTGTGTGAACAACCGAAATCGTCCTGAAGGGTGTATTATCGAAAGATACATTGTGGAAGAAGCTGCCGAGTTTTGCACTGAATTCTTATCTGGTGTTGAAGCGATAGGAATTCCGAAGTCTTCATTCATAGAAAGCTCAGATGGAAATGGAACCTTGGGACAACAAAAGAAAAGTATATCCCAAGATGTGCGTCTTAAGGCTCACTTGTATGTGCTTTATAATGATGAGGAAGTTCAACCATATATAATAGAGCACAAGTCTTATGTAAGGAGTCAAAATCCATCTCATAGAAGTGATAAGTGGATAGCGGCTGAACATAATCGCTCGTTCGTCGGTTGGCTACAAAAGCGAGTTCTTGAGGATTTGGCACAAAATCCTGGAATGGTTTCCAATCGTTTGAAGTGATTGTCACAACTGCCTGATTCAGTAGTAACAACCGCCATGAAGTATGAGATCAATGATTATATGTTTTACTAGGGGTGGGCACGGGACGGGACGGGACGGGATTGAGCCGGGACGGGACTCGTCCCGCAAAATTTTTATGGGACGGGATCGGGACGGGATTGACACTTTTTTTTCGGGACGGGATCGGGACGGGACGGGCCTTGTCCCGCAAATAAAAATAATAAAATATTATATAAATTTGTAAAGTTAAAAATATTTTCATAATTCATTAATTTATATAATGTGTTGAATACGGTATTCTTCTCAACTATATTATTCAATAATAATATTATTTTTTTATTAATATTAATATTATAATACTATTATTAATTCATACAATGATTGTATAATTAATTATAATGTTCAACATGTTGGCTACATTATCTTACTAGATCGGGACGGAAAGGGATTAAGACGAGATTCACCAAATACTGTCTCATTATCGATTGATAGTTAGGAAGAATACCGTATTTAGCTATTTGCCTCTTGTAGCTCTAAATAATAATAATAATAATAATAATGCCACGTTATAATTAAAAAAATAAAATAGTAATAATAATAATAATATTATCACTTATTTTTATTGTTATTATTATAAAATAATTATACTTTACAAGAAAAAAATATAATAATAATAATAATAATAATAATAATAATATAATAATAATAATAATAATAATAATAATAATAATATAATAATAATAATAATAATAATAATAATTTTATTATAAAGTAATATTATTATTAAATTATATTATAATATTATATAATAATATAATCAATTATTATTATAAATTGAAAATTATTATTATAAAAATTATTATTATTATTTGTTGTTGTTGTTGTTGTTGTTGTTATTATTATTATTATTATTATTATTATTATTATTATTATTATTATTATTATTATTATTATTATATGCAGGACGGGACGGGATTTGCGGGATCCCACCGGGATCGTCCCGCGTTTCGTCCCGCATAATTTTTGTGGGACGGGATCGGGACGGGATTCGCTATTTTGTCCTAAATCCCACCGGGATCGGGACGGGATCGGGACGGGACCGGGACGGGATCGGGATTTGTGGGATTTGTGCCCACCCCTATGTTTTACACGAAGATGCAAGATGATAAAAGCACAATGCAGAATAGTGGTGTCACCTTGGTGGCCGAAGCTATACAAATAGGTTCAGGGAAGGAAAAAAGTCCTACTTATTTGCGGAGTTCATATTATGGTGTAGTTGAAGAAATATGGGAGTTGGATTATGTGGTTTTTAAGGAAGTAGTGTTTTGTTGTCAATGGGCTGACTCTGAGGGTGGTGTACGAGTTGATGAGTTAGGCTTCACCTCAGTTAATCTTAATAAGATAGGCCACAAAGATGAGCAATTTGTTTTAGCATCGCAAGTTAGGCAAGTGTTCTATGTACCGGATCCGGCTGCTACTGGGTGGTCAGTTGTTATTCCAGCAAAAGAGAGATATATAGATGATTTGAATGGAAAAGAAGATGTCCAAATGGCTGAAAATGATCAATTTTCAGCAGTTTTGCCACCATCCGATGATATCAATATAGATAGATCTTATTTGCGTGATGATCATGATGAAGGGATATTGATTACTGAAAATGTTAAGACTTCGGAAAAAAAAGAGGAAAAAACATGCCTAACTAATTAGGTAAATTTATGATTTGGATTCTTATAAATTACAAAGTCTTTGTTTATTCTTACAAATTACTAATATACTTTATTTGTGATATTTGACAATATCTCTTGCTTTTTTTTATGTAGATATATGACTTCATCTAGATCTTCTGGGAATTCGGATGAGAACAATGACTCTACTGATAAGAAGTCTTCCCCATCTAAGAAGTCTACCCCATCTAAGAAGAGAGGTATTACGAAGATGAAGGTTGTCACTAAGATGAAGAATAGTGGTAAGAAGTTTCCTGTATAGTGGAACAAAAAGGATCAGCCTATTAAAAATAATCACGCAAGGCTTTCAAGCTATATTGGTCATTGTGCTCGTAATAGAGTAGCAATTTCTTATCATTCTTGGAAGGTTGTTCCGATTGAGCTCAAAAAATTGATTGTTGAACAAGTTATGGTAAGATAACATCACCTATTTTCATTCATCAGTAATATTATTGTAATAACATATTTCTAAATCTAATAACTAACCAATTAACTACTATTATGTACATTTTGTAGCAATCATTTGATATACCTAATGATAAGGGCAAGATTGGTTGGATCATTACTACAAAAAATACTGCATTCAGAGATTTTAAGAGTCGCTTGGATAAGAAATATATGAGGAAAAATGGAGAGATTTGCACTGAGCCACCAGCTGAGTATGAGTTCATTGACAAAAGTACATGGACTGAGTTTATAAAATACCGACAATCTGATGAGTTTCAGGTTTTTTCTAAATCCAGTTTATGCACTAGTTTTATATTGTTCTTATGTACAAATTAAAATAAGAAAACATTAACTATGAACAGGCGCTTAGTGCAAGAAATAGTAAGATTGCAAAGAAAAATGAATATCCTTACAAGGCTGGTCGTAAGGGATATGCTGGCATTGAGCAAGAGATTGTAAGTTTGCTTTTACTTCATTGAGCATATAAATTGATGTTCGTGTATTATTCCATAGTAATTTGTAAAAGTTTTTTTTCTTTTTAGATAGAGGAGACAAACATGGAACCTTCTGATGAAGTTTCGCGTGGTATCTTATGGAAAAAGGCACGAGTAGACATTGATGGTGGTCTGTCAAGAAATGTTCAGGAGGTTGCTAAGAAAATTGTAAGTATTTCTAAAATCCATCAAGTTACCAAAACGATCACGCTTACATGGAAAAATATCTATGTCATTGCAAAATTGCTTCATGAAAAAAATGTCTCTGTCTCAATTTGTATTTTTTAGGATGAGATTGATGGACAAGTTGCATCTGGAAAACTCAAACTTTCTGATAGACAAGATAGTTTGTCAATTGCCTTGGGTAAGGATGAGCATCCAGGCCGTGTTACCGGAGTTGGCAAAGGGGTTGGGATTAAGGATTATTTTGGTGCATCCAAGCGTCGAACTAGTTTGACAAAGTGTTCTGCTTGTTCTTCTCCGAATGAACTTGAGGCTGAAGTTCAAACTTTGAGAAAAGTGGTTCTTTTTCTTGCAAAACAGCAAAATATAAACTTATATTCAATTGATGGGATTCATGATATACAGCTAAAGATTCCTTCCGTTTCCGTGGAGATTCCTGTTGTAGACAAACCCACAGAAATGGTACCTACTCAAGAGGAACATGTTGATATTATCAATTGAGAGACTCATTCTGAAAATGTCGTGGATCGTACTGAAGATATTATTGGAGAAGATAATTCTATTGAGAGTCAAAGTAACAGTGCCAAAGAGCAATCACCTATTCCTGCTGAGTTAAAGGTAATTAATTTTTAACAGTAAAACTTTTAATTGCGTTTTTATTTCACATGTATATTTACAATTTTTATGACAGGGAAAGTGGGACAAGTGTCAATTGTTTTGGCCAGATCTCAAGAGGCTTGTCGCTACAGGAACCATGTTTATCCCTTCTTCCTCAACCATGGAAATAAGTCTCCATTGTCGACCTCTTCCAGCTCTTTGCATGAAAGTTAATATAGATTTTCCTGTAGATCCAGATTCACCATTGCCGTTCCCTATGGATGAGGTACCAAATGTGAGACTAGCTATAGGCATTCCCATTACATGGCCAAAACGCCTCATTCTCCCTTTCAAGGTAATACACACCTAATTTACAGACTTATTTAATTTTTTTAATTAGTTCATTTTCACATTTGATAAACATATAAATCATAATTATTTATTTTCATTTAAGGCATCAAGACCTCCGAATAAGCGAAAGTCCTCTGAAGTGAATTTGTCCAAGCAAATCATACGGGGAGTAGCTGCTACTAAGGGACAGCTAAAACAACCATCATTTAAATCCATCAAAAAATGAAAATACTCGTTCTAGGGATGGATTCTAATGATGCTGTAGCTTCCATTGCAATGCCTAAAACCGTTGTAGGCCATGTTCACTCTATCTTAGTTTGGAGAAGAGATATAGAAAGATGGCTTGATAAGGAGATGATCGATGGACACCATGTTTCAATATATATGAAGTAAGTTTTAGTAAAGATATAATGCCTCAGCTAAATGTATTTATTGATGCAAAATGATTCATTTTTTATTCCATAGGTATCTTTTGAAAAACAGATGCCCAGAGAATCTACCCTTGTTTGGATTTCTATGCCCAGAAAGGATAGCTGCGGATTCCGGCTTGAAAAAAGAAGAGAGGGCTCGCTATATTTGTAATTCCATGATTGGAGAAGAGAGCCGTCATTTCAAATTGTTTTTGGCACCTTATTATAATGAGTAAGTTAAATATCATTATTTTTTTTATTCGTTTTCATTTTTCCTATTAATATTTACATGTCATCTGTTATATTTATAGTGCACATTGGATGTTAGCTGCCATAAACCCTCGAGATGATACCGTATATTGGCTTGATTCATTGCTTGGAAGTGTGAGAATGGAGTTTAAAGAAGTCATTGAAATGTAAGTAACTTGATTTCTGACAATCGATAATAACTTTTATTTTCTTTTGTAAGCATACATCGTTGACAATTTTGACATTTTCATCATATTTGCTAATTTTTCATGATATTTAGGGCCATGACTATTTATTTTACTGAGACAAAGAAAAATAAATCTAAGAAGAACACACGTTGGGTGGTAGTAAAGGTTAGTTTTTAAAAATTGTTATATTATTTATGTAGAAAAAATGCAGAATGCATCGTTACTTAATAATACATTTGTATATTGGTATTGCAAGGGTCCTCGTCAGCCAAATAATATAGAGTGCGGTTATTATGTATTGAGGAATATGCGGGAGATTATCGATCAAAGAGCAGTTTTAGTCCCTATTGAGGTATGTGTTCAATTTATGGTAAAATATCATTATACATGAAGTAGCTAGCTAGATATCTTACATATCCACTATAAATAAACATACTTTTTAACTTATGCAGCATTTCACCCATTTGGATTCTCCTTACACGACATTTTAAATTGATTAAGTAAGAGAAGAGTGGCTTGAATTTGTTGAAAAACATCTTGTCTGGTAATTATAATTGTATATTTACATCTACTTTTTTTTTGTTTATCACACTAGCTAGTTATCTATGTATGTTCAATGACTTAAAATTGACTTGTAAATATACTTTTACATCGTGATATCGATACAGGTAATTGATCGAGAGAAATCGCCAAACATTATCAACATATAAGTTCGATATATGGAGTATGCACATGAGTTTAAATCATTTATATATATATACTCTTTATTATAGCTAGATTTCCTTAGAGATATATGTACTCATTTTTCCCACGACTATGACAAATGTTAGTTGTTTTGTGATTGATATTAGATACTAGTAGTAATTAATGTCATTGTCTTGTGGTATTTTGAAAAGATAATTTGGAGCGGATCTATTACAGGTGCTTGCACCATTGTGTGTAAATATGCTAAAATTAACAATATGCAAAAAAACAGGGATAGACAACGGCTAGTTTAACCGTTGTCATTAGTTCATTCAACTTTAGAAATATGTTATTCACAACGGTTGAAATATACAAATACAACGGTTATATTGTATATAGACCGCAGTTTATTTATATATAGACAACGGCTAAATGGAGTTTAGACAACGGTTATTTGGTACATACACAATGGTTGAAATATACATATACAACGGTTAGATTGTACATAGACAACGGTTATAGTCCACCTAAACAACAATTAGATTGTACATAAACAACGGTTATATAACACATAATCAACGGTTTAATTGCACATAAACAACGGTTATATGACACATAAACAACGGTTATAACTGTGTAATATTGATCGTTGAAAATTTTAGAGTCTCATAGACAACGGCTAAATGGAGTTTAGACAACGGGTATTTGGTACATACACAATGGTTGAAATATACATATACAACGGTTAGATTGTACATAGACAACGGTTATAGTCCACCTAGACAACACTTAGACTGTACATAAACAACGGTTATATAACACATAATCAACGGTTTAATTGCACATAAACAACGGTTATATGACACATAAACAACGGTTATAACTGTGTAATATTGATCGTTGAAAATTTTGGAGTCTCATAGACAACGGTTATATAGTATCTTAGACAATGGTTATTTGGTACATACACAATGGTTGAAATATACATATACAACAGTTAGATTGTACATAGACAACGGTTATAGTCCACCTAGACAACAATTAGATTGTACATAAACAACGGTTATATAACCCATAATCAACGGTTTAATTGCACATAAACAAAGGTTATATGATACATAAACAACGGTTATAACTGTGTAATATTGATCATTGAAAATTTTGGAGTCTCATAGACAACGGTTATATAGTATCTTAGACAATGGTTATAACCGTTGTTTATAAGAACCGTTGTCATAGCTCCAACCGTTGTTTCATCTAAAACCGCACTGACATAGACAACAGTGCAATAACCATTGTCTATGTTAATAAATAACCGTTGTGTAAAACCTTTTTTGTACTAGTGGGGGCGGTCATATTTGGGCTCGGAAATAGGGGAATGTGAAAGGAGGTGGAGTTGTGGGTTGGACGGAGGTGGGTGGCTGATGGTGGCGGTGGAGGCTGCGGGGCGGTGGTGGTGGTGAAAGAGTGGTGTGGGCAGGTGGCAAAGGAGGGGTTTTAGAGCACAGTGCTCTCGGCAAAACCAAAAAGTTAGGGGTGGGCACAGGACGGGATTGAGCCGGGACGGGAGTCGTCCCGTGAAATTTTACGGGACGGGATTGACACTTTTTTTTCGGGACGGGATGGTGTCTAGACGAGACGGGATCGGGACGGGACGGGCCTTGTCCCACAAATAAAAATAATAAAATATTATATAAATTTGTAAAGTGAAAAATGCTTTCATAATTCATTTATTTGTATAATATGTTGAATACGTTATTCTTCTTAACCTACATTATTCAATAATAATAACAATATTAATATTATAATGCTATTATTAATTCATACAATGATTATATAATTAATTATAATGTTCAACATATTTGGCTACATTATCTTACTAGATCGGGACGGAAAGGGATTGAGACGAGATTCGCCAGATACTGTCTCATTATCGATTGATAGTTGAGAAGAATACCGTATTTAGCTATTTGCCTCTTGTAGCTCTAAATGGGTATAATAATAATAATAATTATTATTATTATTATCGTTGTCCCAGCTCAGTCTACTTTTGACAGTGCCGTCCGTGTCTGTTTAGAGCGTATTGTGGCTGCTTCTAGACCCGGGTTTGGTGATTAGCAGTGGAGGTTGGCTACTCTTCCGTTTCAGTACGGTGGGCTTGGTGTTTATGTTGTTGGTGACGCCGTGCATTACTCTTTTCTGGCCTCTCGTCTGCAGTCTTCTGGGCTGCAGTCCTCGCTCCTCCGCCTTGCTAGGCTGCCCTCGGGTGAGGGGCCCTCTTTCGACGTTGCACTGTGTGACTTCAATGGTCTTACCGGTTCTGACTTCAGTCGTGATATATTCTTGCGAGTTCGCTGCCCCCAAACTAATGAAGAAATTGGCATATGTGTACTTCGCCTGGATTGTGGCATCTTCTGAGTCGGCTTTTTCATTGACCGCGAGGCAGGAGGTGTTGTGGAGGTCTCAGCATGGGCCCCATTCGTCTGATTGGCTCAGATCCATTCCTATTTCGGGGCTCGGCCAGACCATGAATGGTAGGACTTACAAGTCTGTGCTCTGCTATCGTTTGGGTATCCCTTTATTTCGGCAAGGTCTTCCATGTTCTACATGTGGCCGGGTTTTTTAGGCTGATATTTTTTGGGATCATGCCGTGTCGTGCTCGAGTTCCGTTGCGATCAAACATCGGCATAATCTTGTTCGTGATACCCTCTTCGACATTTGCTTCTGTGCTGGGATCTCCTCTGGGAAGGAGGTGGACATTGGTGTTGTTGACAGTCTTGGTGGACCCCTTAGGCCCGCTGACATTCTACTTTAATCTTGGGATCGGGGTCGGGATGTGTGTGTTGATATCACTGGTTCTTCCCCCCTCACTCATACTTTCTTGGCTTTCTTTGTAACGACCCAAAATTTAAGTACCCGAATTAACCTCCATAAACCTACTTAGAAGGTAAATAAGGTTCGGAATACTAGATTATCGGGGAACGTTATAGGAGAAGTTTGATCTTCTCCCGTGAGCTTTGGATCTTACGACCGAGTACGAGTTATTATTTAGGTTCATTTAAGCGAAAGATTTAGTTGTCAAAAGATGGGGATTGCGAACCCCGAAAAGATCGTCAGCCCGTTGGAGGCTTTACCTGTCCTAGACTATCGCGAAAACGTTTCAAACAGAAATAAAAGCGGAAATCATAAATACAACAAAATGCCACGGCCGCGCCGGGTCAAAACGATAAAACGTATGAGCAAAAGAGTACGAATGTCAAGTGCCTCCCTCACTCTAATCGTCCAAAGGCCTTTCCCGTCATACATCACATAAACAATCAGTGCGGAAGATGGGTACCTGAACCTAAAAACATTAAAGGAAAACGGGGGCAATCATCGATGCTATACACACTTAAAGCCATATAAAGAGTGAAACGTATACTACATGAATAATCGATGCAACATATAATCAAGTGTGAAATATATATATATATATATATATATATATATATATATATATATATATATATATATATATATATATATATAAAAGGGAATTTAACAAACAAGGGCCCTAATCATTCATCTCCAACATTATCACTTTCATTCATCGTTTTCATTTATGCGCGTTTTTCGTATAGGAGCGGTATTCCTCTTCGCTCGTCATTCCATGTATATGAGGTTTCTTGCCTTGTTTATCATTTCATTCCTCGTTCTATATTCCATATTCATTTCTCAATTGTCATTAAGTCATTTAACGACCGTTCTACCATAGACACATAGCAACCATATGAGTTTGTGGTCATTACTAGGTTTCACCTTGGTCCGTTTTATCCTTTTTATATCCTAACATGCTTCTAAGTCGCGTGATGCATGAAGACTCTAAATAAGACCTTAAGTATCACATAACACCTCATGAGTAAGTCCAGGGGACTTACCTGGAGTCCGGAGAATAAGCAAGCAATACAATGCGCAACCAAGGATCCAATCAACAAGAGCCTAGTAATTTCATTAAGCTTTCATTAGGTGGTATTCTAATGCAAGGTACCCAACCTAATAATCAACATACATCCACATGAGGTCCACGATTCTATAGATTATGCACTTTGGTTAAGTGATCCGGACTTAACCAGTTATAATCTATATCGTATTATCACATAATCGATTTTCTTCTTATCAGATCATAAGCCAGGTTATGGGTATAATTCATTTCTGTATTTTATATGCTCTAAGTTTCGGTTATGCCATCATATATTTAACCATATTCTTAGCATTCCCTTAACCAAGTTTTCTAATCGAGTCATTATAAACACTGGTTACTAAAATTATAATAACTCCTGATACAACCGTTGGATCACCCTAATTTTTGAAGGACAGTTAGATAACATTTCCATGAACATCGTATTAAGATTTCAGCTGGATCAGATCATTGGATTGGAAATAAAGTTCAAATTACAGAGGCACATATATCCATGTTGTTTTTTTTTTTGACGTTTGCTACAAAATGCAACCAAAAACACATAGAGGATCCACTTCCTAAGCCCTTATTTACACATAATACTCCTAATCTACAGAGGGAATGGTGGATGAGAGATTACCCTCGAAGCCTCTCTCGAAAAAGACCAAATTACCCCTCCATGCTTCCCGGGACCTTGCGCCAAACACCTTGCAATATTGTTTAAACCAAAACCAAACATAAGATGATATCTTAGATAAAAACCTTCAAAATAGTTGTTTAACAAGCATGAAATCAGTTTGAAAGAAATGAGGCAAGACTCACCCAAAATCACCTTTAGAACTCAAAGGACACCAAAAGAGCTCAGCAAGATTGGCTCGGAAATAGGCTCCAATACGGGCTTTCTCGGTCAGGCCTTTTTTGAACTCACTTATGGCTGGGAAGAGGGTCCTTTTATGGAAATTTTGGCTTTGGAATCACATGAATCGCCCAAGGGATCGTAGGGAGATCTAGAGGGTTGAAGTTGGGTTGCCGGTTTGAGTGCTCAAGGGAGCAAAGCTAGGTTTTTCACTTCTTTTCTTTCTCTTTTCTCTCTAGTGCCGAGAGGCTTTGTGGATGGGGAGCTCAAGATGAGTTTATGGGTGTTTATAAAGAGAAGAGATGGAGCAAGGTTGTCAAGGCTCCATCAAGAGCATAGGTTTACAACTAGGGAGCACATAGTACATGAATAGTGAGCACCTAGCTAGGTTTGTCTTCACCATTTCAATTGAGGGGGTACACAAGTGTGGCTCCTTGTGGGCTGGTGGCATTGGGTTTAATAAGGGGGATTTGGTGCTAAAATTACGTAAAGAAAAGTCATGACATGTTACGAAATTACCGAAATAAACGGATGACAAGGCCTTTGCCTCACTAATATTTCTCGGAAAATTATCATACGAATTCCATTAGATTGGAATTGTAATCCTCTTTCCATATAAAATATTTCATCCAAAAACTTTAAATTTTTCCGGGTTTTCGAAAATCGTCAAAAGAAGGATAATTGATCGAATTATCCATCGGAAATTAATTAAATCGTAATTAATCATAATTAAAATTTTCGGTCTTTACAATCATCCACCTCTAAAAACAAGTCTCGTCATCGAGACCAAAAAGATTTCAACTGGTGGAGAAGGTGTTAAACTTTGAGTCCTTGGATCGGAACAAACGACACGCGATCATCCCGGATGCGTCGTCCAAGAATCTCATGATGCCTTTGTCACGATCGTAATAATATCGAACGGCGTCGCCGAGCATGTGAACGAGCGCCCCCGTCACATCTCGCCTCAACCCCGAAAGTATCACAACTCGAGAGAATCATCACACTACCGCTTGGTCTTAGCGAAAATTCCACGATGGCCGTCGCGGAAAGTCCGTATCCACTTCGCGAAGCACAATGAGCTTACCCGGATCATGGAAGCTTAAACTCAATCATTCCTCAATCAATTTGATTTAAAGGCGTTGGCGTCCTAACACGACTTGGCCTAGACTCCTCTAGACTCCGCTCGACATTCTCTCTCGGGAGGTGGTCATCCACCTCTAAAGTTCAAACCCGATTTCCGACATTCTATTCTACCAACGGGAGGGTGGATCAAAAATCCACCTCTAAGGATCAAACATATGATCTCATTACGACTCAATCAAAACAGAGGGTGGATTAACATCCACCTCTAAGGCTAAGCCTTATTCCTTTTCCTAGGTTCAACATTCCGACATACCATCGTTTATCACCCATACTCACAACAATCACATAATCATAACGATATCATATCAGTCATATATCATAAAGTATCACACATCAATGATAATCACATCATGTAGGACCGCTCATGGGCCCCACCACGCATATCAATCACAGAAAATGCGTACTCAATCACAGAGATAAACACCTAAAATCACAATAGTACGGCTAAGGGTTCCCCTCCCAGGTACTCACCGGCCACTCACGCAGTCAAAACTATATCTGCCCGTGGCTGTACATACGACGCTAGCAACTCATCTAATACATCTCCATAGCTCGCCCGTATACTCTCCTCTATCTCCCAAGTAGCCTCCTCGGGGCTCCTCCTAGCCCACTGTATATGTACCAACGGTACCTCTCTGCGTCTCAGCTTCTTGACCCGACGGTCAAGAACAGCAATCGGATGCTCCACGAAGGTATGGTCAGGTGCTATCTCTAATCCGTAGTCGTCCAATCTGTGACTCGGATCTGGCTCGTACTTCCTCAGCTGTGACACGTGGAAGACATCATGTATACCAGCCAAACGGGGCGTTAAAGCAACTTGGTAAGCAACCTCTCGTACTCGCTCGAGGATCTCAAAGGGGCCCACGTATCTAGGGCTCAGTTTGCCCTTCATCCCGAATCGTCGGATCCCTCTCGTCGGTGACACTCGCAACCAGACATGATCACCAACCTCAAAGGCCAACTCAGCTCTGCGCCTATCAGCGTACTTCTTCTGCCGATCGTGCGCAACCCTCAGATGCTCTCGAATCCGTCTGACCTGATCTGTCGCCTCCTGCACTTACTGTGGTAGTGTCCCAACTCGGTCTGCAGGCTCATCCCAGCAGATAGGCGACTTGCATCGTCTCCCGTACAACGCCTCAAAAGGAGTCATCCTGATCGATGAATGATAGCCGTTGTTGTACGAGAACTCTACTAGGGGAAGATGCCGAACCCAAAGGTTCCCCCACTCCAAAACACAAGCCCTCAGCATATCCTCCAGCGTCTGAATCGTCCTCTCGCTCTGCCTGTCTGTCAGCGGGTGATAGGCCGTGCTGAAATGCAACTTGCTCCCCAGAGCCTCGTGCACCTACCTCCAGAATCTCGAAGTGAAGCGGCCATCTCTATAAGATACTATCCTCTCGGGAACCCCATGCAACCTCACTATATGCTGTATAAAAGCTCGGACTAAATCAAACACATGCCATGTCTCTTGAATCAGAATGAAATGGGCGGTCTTGGTCAACCTGTCGACCACCACCCAAATCGCATCAAAGCCTCGTACATCTCTCCTCAATCCTGTCACGAAGTCCATCGTGATATCCGTCCACTTCCACACAGGGTCGGAAAGTGATCATGTCATCCCTCCGGGCTTCTGGTGCTCTATCCGCACCTGCTGGCAGACCTGACATCGCGCTACAAACAAAGCGACGTCAGTCTTCATCCTGCGCCACCAGAACATACTTCTCAAGTCCTGGTACATCTTATTCGATCCCGGATGGACCGAATAAGGAGTGGAATGTGCCTCTATCATGATCTTCTGCTTCAGGTTGTGCACATCAGGCACAACAACTCATCCCTGCAACATCAGCATCCTGTCATCTCGGACGGTAAAAGACCTACAGTGGCCCTGGGCCATGCGCTGTCGGATATCGGCAATCCGTAGAAACTCTGCCTGCGCTCGTCGGATCTCATCCATCCACTCTAACTGAACCTCTAGAAATCTCAGTTGTCCACTCTCTCGCTGTGACCAGACCTCTATCCCACACTGATCAGATCCCGCTGCAACTCAGGTCGAGCCGTCGATCTGGACAAAACAATCTCCTGGCGAGTCTTCTGACTCAAGGCGTCGGCCACCACATTAGCCTTCCCCGGGTGATACTCAATCTCCAACTTGTAGTCCTTGATCAACTCCAGCCGCCTCCTCTGACGCATATTCAACTCCTTCTGAGTGAATATATACTTCAAGTTCTTGTGGTCCGTCATGATCTTCACGGATGTACCGTAAAGATAGTGCCTCCAGATCTTGAGCGCATGAACGACATCATAGGCAATGACTCGGTCTCTTTGTTGTAGTACACAACCTAGGCCAGAACTCGAAGCATCCGTGTATACCACGAAGTCGTCCGTCCCATCGGGTAATGCTAACACTGGCGCTGTAGTCAACTTCTGCTTTAGCAGGTCAAAGCTAGCCTGGCAGGCTGGACTCCACTCGAAGATGATATGGCCAAGGAACATAACCTTAGATAGCCAGAACTCGCACTTGCTCAGTTTCCCGAACAACTTGTGCTTCCTCAAGATCTCCAGCACGATCCTCAAATGCTCGGCGTGATCCTCTCTGCTCCTGAAGTAAACCAGAATATCGTCGATGAAGACTACGATGAAACGATCAAGATAATCGATGAACACCCTGTTCATCAATTGCATAAACGCTGCCGGCGCGTTGGTTAGCCCGAAAGGCATAACCACAAACTCATAGTGGTCGTATCTGGTCCTGAAGGCGGTCTTCGGCACATCCTTGGGCTCCACTCTCAACTTATAATAGCCTGACCTCAGGTCGATCTTCGAGAAGACGACCACTCCCTGCAACTGATTCATCAGATCATCAATCCTCGGCAATGGGTAACGGTTCTTCACCGTAGCCCGGTTCAGCTCCCTGTAATCTACACACAGTCTCAGCGAACCATCCTTCTTCTTCACAAATAGAACTGGCGCTCCCCATGGAGACGCACTCGGTCGAATGTAGCCCTTCGAGGTCAACTCCTCTAGCTAAGCCTTCAACTCTGCCATCTTTGTCGGGGCCATCCTGTACGGGGCTCGGGATATCGGCCTGGTGCCCAGCTCCAGCTGGATCTCAAGATCAACATCTCTCTATGGCGGCAATCATGGCAACTCGTTGGGAAACACATCGGCAAACTCACTCACGACTGGAATCTCGGCAAGGGTGGGTCGTGCCCGATCCACCTCTATGGCGTAGCACCTATAACACACATAGCCCTGGTCTAGAAGTCTCGCAGCTCTCACGGCGCTAATTTGGGCTCCATTCCATTTGGGGTCGCTCCACCAAACCTCGTGCTCGGCGCCGTCCTTTGCAAGCAGCTTCACTGAACGGGTCCTCAGGTTGAGGATCGTCCCATAGAACTTCATGAAGTCCATACCAAGAATCAGCTCGTCGGTCGGAAGCGGCATCACGATCCTGGGTGTACACTATCTGAGCCTGTCTCGGGGTGTCCTAAATGCGCGGAACAGAAGCAGCTGATGCGGCAGAAGATCTCTCGCCCTGCGGGCACACCACAGCACGGTGTCTCGTTCTTTCGCATGTATAACACGAAATCGACTTCCTCGTGCAGTCGGCCTTGTAATGGCCCTCCTCATGGCAGCTATGACACGTGATCGCCCTCACTCTGGCATCTCTATAGGGCGATATCGGTACGGCGGGGATAACTCCCGTAGCTCCAGCTGTCGATCCTCCCCTCGCTGGGCCCCTCCATTGGCCCCTGTCAGATCTGTATTCCGAAGATCAGGGCCTCTTCCCGTCGAAAGGTGGCGGGAAGCTGAAGCTATCGAAGATGCCAACCGAAGCTGCTGATCGTATCGGAGGATCATCTTCAGGAAGAAGCTATAAGTCATCCCCTCTAGGCAGGTAGAGATCAGAAGGACAGTCGGCGGAAGTCTCATCGAAATCATACGAATCCTCATCTCATCGGTCTTGCAGACCCCTCCACAGTAAACCGGCTCCTTCTTGAACTAGCACACGATCTCTGAGATAGACAACCTCGGGTCGTAACGGGCGCTGAAGAAGGCGACCTCTCGTGCTGCCTGTGTCCCAACTGGACAATACTCTCTCAACATCAGAGTCCTGAACTCCTCATAGGTCCACGTAGGCTGGTCATCACGGAATACAATCCATCTGTCA
Source organism: Persicaria maculosa (assembly GCA_963922045.1). NCBI lineage: Eukaryota > Viridiplantae > Streptophyta > Magnoliopsida > Caryophyllales > Polygonaceae > Persicaria > Persicaria maculosa. Next base: position 62,801,033 of record OY998252.1, read on the forward strand.
AAAGCATCTCTTCGAAGCTGCCCAGCTGCAAGCCTCTGTCTCTCTATGTCTGGCACTCCGATCAAGCTGAAGACTCCCTCTAGCTCTCTGAAGAAATGCTCGATGTCCTCTCCTAGTCCGGCCTGAAAGGTGGGTGGGCTACTCTGTGCTAGCCTCTTCACCCAATCAGTGACTGCAATAGGTCTCTCACGCTCCAGCAATGCAAGCAGCGCTCGCTCGATGACTGATCCCTACGGGGCCTGCCTCGGGTCCTAGGCACAATTGCTGGCACCACGTGTACAACTATGACAACGTGTGTAACTGTAGCTGGGACTGGCGGAATGGAAGAAGATGGAATATCGGCCATCGTAGCAAGCTGAACATTTAAGTGTACTCAATATACAACTCAATAAAACGTCTTCTTCAAGGAAGACGGCCCTCAGGCACAGTCATTCATATAATCACATCCCTTCAAGGGGATAGCCCGTAGGCACAGTTTTATATCACACAGAAGCTAACTAGATAGCTATCCTTCGAGGGATAGCTTGGCGAGCCCGCCTCTTAATCCTATCCTACTCCAACCACCATGGTTGCTCCCTTGGAGTCTTCCAGGCCCGTCTGTAAGGAAAAGCTAGACAGTCTACCCGAACCCTTCTACATCTCTAAGGATGCCTATCGCCTTGTCTCTACCCGTCGATCCTATCTCTCGTCTATAAAGACCCTAACCATTTTCATTTTCCAAAGGGTTTTCATCTTTTCCCTTTAAACACTTCGAAATCCTTGAAAATTTCCAAAACGGTGGGCGGGTTTTGAAAATTAATTTATTTAACTCGTGCGTACTCAGGTCGAACAACCTTGGCTCTGATACCAACTTTGTAATGACCCGAAATTTAAGTACCCGAATTAACCTCCATAAACCTACTTAGAAGGTAAATAAGGTTCGGAATACAAGATTATCGGGGAACATTATAGGAGAAGTTTGATCTTCTCCCATGAGCTTTGGATCTTACGACCGAGTACGAGTTATTATTTAGGTTCATTTAAGCGAAAGATTTAGCTGTCAAAAGATGGGGATTGCAAACCCCGAAAAGATTATAAGCCCGTTGGAGGCTTTACCTGTCCTAGACTATCGCGATAACGTTTCGAACAGAAATAAAAGCGGAAATCATAAATACAACAAAACGCCAAGGCCGCACCGGGTCAAAATGATAAAACGTATGAGCAAAATAGTACGAATGTCAAGCGCCTCCCTCACTCTAATCGTCCAAAGGCCTTTCCCGTCATACATCACATAAACAATCTGTGCGGAAGATGGGTACCTGAACCTAAAAACATTAAAGGAAAACGGGGTCAATCATCGATGCTATACACACTTAAAGCCATATAAAGAGCGAAACGTATACTACATGAATGATCGATGCAACAAATAATCAAGTGTGATATATATATATATATATATATATATATATATATATATATATATATATATATATATATATATATATATATATATATATATATATATATATATATATATATATATATATATATATATATATATATATATATATATATATATATATATATATATATATATATATATATATATATATATATATATATATATATATATATATATATATAAAGTGCGGGAATTTAACAAACAAGGGCCCTAATCATTCATCTCCAACATTATCACTTTCATTCATCGTTTTCATTTATGCGCATTTTTTTGTATAGGAGCGGTATTCCTCTTCGCTCGTCATTCCATGTATATGAGGTTTCTTGCCTCGTTTATCATTTCATTCCTCGTTCCATATTCCATATTCATTTCTCAATTGTCATTAAGTCATTTAAGGGTCGTTCTACCATAGACACATAGCAACCATATGAGTTTGTGGTCATTACTAGGTTTTACCTAGGTCCGTTTTATCCTTTTATATCCAAACATGCTTCTAAGTCGCGTGATGCATGAAGACTCTAAATAAGACCATAAGTATCACATAACACCTCATGAGTAAGTCTAGAGGACTTACCTGGAGTCCGGAGAATAAGCAAGCAATACAATGCGCAACCAAGGATCCAATCGACAAGAGCCTAGTAATTTCATTAAGCTTTCATTAAGTGGTATTCTAATGCAAGGTACCCATCCTAATAATCAACATACATCCACATGAGGTCCACGATTCTATAGATTATGCACTTTGGTTAAGTGATCCGGACTTAACCAGTTATAATCTATATCGTATTATCACATAATCGCTTTTCCTCTTATCGGATCATAAGCCAGGTTATGGGTATAATTCATTTCTTTATTTTATATGCTCTAAGTTTCGGTTATGCCATCATATATGTAACCATATTCTTAGCATTCCCTTAACCAAGTTTTCTAATCGAGTCATTATAAACACTGGTTACTTAAATTATAATAACTCTTGATCCAACCGTTGGATCGCCTTAATTTTTGAAGGACGGTTAGATAACATTTCCATGAACATCATATTAATATTTCAGCTGGATCAGATCATTGGATTGGAAATAAAGTGCAAATTATAGAGGCACATATATCCATTTTGTTTTTTTTTTTTTACGTTTGCTACAAAACGCAACCAAAAACACATAGAGGCTCCACTTCCTAAGCCCTAATTTACACATAATGCTCCTAATCTATAGAGGGAAAGGTGGTGAGAGATTACCCTCAAAGCCTCTCTCGAAAAAGACCAAATTACCCCTCTAAGCTTCCCGGGACCTTGCGCCAAACACCATGCAATATTGTTTAAACCAAAACCAAACATAAGATGATATCCTAGACAAAAACCTTCAAAATAGTTGTTTAACAAGCATGAAATCAGTTTGAAAGAAATGAGGCAAGACTCACCCAAAATCACCTTTAGAACTCAAGGACACCAAAAGGGCGCAGCAAGAATGGCTCGGAAATAGGCTCCATTAGGGGCTTTCTTAGTCAATGACAATCATAATGACCTCCTTCAAGGGAGATCGTGCTCGGGCTCAATATATAAAGCAGATCAGGCTATCTAATGTCGCTCTTTGAGGAGCGACTGAACGGAGGGGCAAAAACCTCGCGATCCTACCTAACTCGCCACTCCAACCACCTTGGTGCAATCTCCTTGGAGTCTTCCAGACCCTCTGTAAAGAGCAAGCTAGTATTTTGCGTACCATTCCCAACTACACCCAATAGGGGTGGTCTAGCGCCTTTACTACCCACTCGTGTCCTTGTTTGGTCGGTTTTCCTCATTTATTACAAGTCGAGTTTATTACTTAGCCCAATTTGGGTTAGACATCTTAAGTTCATTTTGCCCTTTTAAAACACTTTCAAATCCTTTGAAATTCAGGGGCGGTTTTCCAAACATACACTCGACCCTTGCGTACCCGAATTGCACAACCTCAGCTCTGATACCAACTTTGTAACGGCCTAGAATTATGATTTCCGGGTTACGTTTCAAGGGATGAAACAACTTGTTCGGATCTTGCAATCCAGGCACGGGTCGAGGTTTCAAACTCATTTTTAAGCTTAGTAATAAAGAGAGATTTCGAACCCTAAAAGTATCGTAGGGTCGTTGGGTACCCTTAACCTATCCTAGTGACTATGTCGCGAAAATCAATTCAAATGGAAGTAAGGTGGAAACAAAATTAAGATACAAGGTGCCACGACAGAGCCGGGTCAAAACCAAATCATAAGTGGGTGATTACCATTTATAACGAGTTAGAGAATTAGCCAGGTTCTTCGATTCGCAAAAAGGGAACCCCGTCATATAGACATCGAGCCCTCAAAATCTGCAGAAAATACCTTTAAAAGAAGAACGGGGAAAGGAGTCAGATCGAGCCACTCATGCGGGACCGGCAGTCCTCGCTGAGGCCACATAGTATGTGCTATACCTAATAAAGATGTTCTAATGCAGTATGAAAGTCAAACACACTAGCATGCTCCTAGTTATAATGATGTGGAAAAATATTGTAAAGGGCCCAAGACAATGCCAAGTGGCATATCCCTCTCCTACCTCTGCACCCCTTTTCGTTAGTGCGGAGAATGGCCAGTTCGGTGCTATAGCATATCAATTTCCTCGTGGTGGTGCACAAACCACGACATCATCATATCATATTATCTCATCGCTTGCCCGATGGTGCAGGGCTATCGTATCATGCTCATATAGACTCGATTGACTCAGGGTACCCGATGAGGCTGGGCTACCCTATGACCCTAGCAAAGACTCTAGGACTATCACAGATAACGGCCGTTTTGTTTCAAACACACATAGTAACCACATGCTCAGTTCAATGCAATCCTAGCATGATATTGCATGGAATGCTTTTATGCATATGCAACACTTAACATAAAATGCAACAACAGGCCTGAATGTCCAACCTGAGTAAGCCCCCTAGGGAACCTACCTAAAGATGCAGAACAACAGGATAATACAAGCAAGGGCCCAAATGCAAGTCCAAAGCAATCTAGAAGCAATACACACCTATCATCAAGCCATTTTCATGAATTTTTTTTAGAAATGGCCAAAAAAATGAAAGAAATTTGCGAAATAGTCAAAGAACCAAACTATTTTGGAAAATAGCCAAAAGAGGGGTAAGTCGCTGTTTGTAACAGTGACTCTACCCCAAATTTTCTAAAAAATTAATAAAATATTAAAATCGCTGTTATAAACAGCGACTTAGGTGTTTTTATTTTTAAAATAATTTTTAAATATATTATTTGTTTTAAAATTATAAAAAAAAATATATCTATGGAGAGTCGCTGTTATAAACAGCGACTCTCCTTTTAATTTTTTTTAAGGGGCAATCTACGAAGTACAAGAAGAGAGGGCCAAGAAATGGAGTGTGGGAGGGTGGGGGGGGACCACTCATTTTAGACGGAAGTGTAAGAAAAGAGAGAGATAATGAGTGTGGGGGTGGGGACCACTAATTTGAATGGGAGAAAGTGAAAGAAAAGGGACAGAGAAAATGATGAGGGGCCACAAAAGTGAGGAAAGAGAAGCAGATTTGAGTTATTAAATGGAGAGTCGCTGTTATAAACAGCGACTCTCCTTGTATATTTTTTTTTACATTTTTAGTTTTTTAAGTTAAATAAATACATAAAAAGTTAAGAAAAATAAAAAAATACCTAAGTCGCTGTTTGTAACAGCGACTTTAGTGTTTTTTTTAAAAAAATTTGGGTTTGAGTCGCTGTTACAAACAGCGACTTATCCCTCTTTTGGCTATTTTCCAAAATAGTTTGATTCTTTGGCTATTTCGCAAATTTCTTCCATTTTTTTGGCCATTTAAAAAAAAAATTCTATTTTCATAAGCCATCGGACCAACAATAATACACACGAAACCCAAGTTCTCAACATCCTCAAAACTAATCGATGGTAAAACCATTTTCCAAAACCTTTCCGATACGATCAACATCAACCAAAATCATTCTTCCCAAAACTTTTCAACTCTTAAATCTCAAGTTAAATCAACTCAGAAAATCAACAATTCCTTTAAAGTCATAATTAGCCAAATCTTGACATTAAACCTTAAAACCAATACCTCAAAATCATATTATAGAATTTTTTCCAGCATTTTATTCCAAAACCTTGACTTTAATGTTTCAAGTAATTTAAGAGAATGATAAACATTTCCAAAATAAATCCATCTTCACAAACCTTATTTACAAATCAAAATCCACAAATTCATTTCACAATTTCAAAAATCGCATAAAAACACATCTTATAATAACATCTTACACATAATATTACTTTTACATAATTTATAACATATAATAATTTCCAAAGTACTTATTTACACCATCACAGAAAATAAAACATAATAATAATGCCAATAATAATAATGATAAGTATATATCAATCCCAATATAAAAGTGTAATATAACACAAAAATGACAACAATTAATAACAACTCAGCATTTAGCCAGCCCAAAAGAAAAGAAGAGAGACCCGAGAGAAAAGAGGAACCGGATCTGATGCTCTAGCCCACAACCCGAACCCAATAAAAGAAAGAACGGAGAAGACTCGGATTGGCAACCCTTACTCGGATCCATGCCCACAACTTAGCCCAACCCGGAAGCCTACTCCCCAATCTGAAATCCGGTTTGAGGAAACGATATAACCCGGATTCATACAGACCCGGCCCAACCCAACAACACAAGAAAGAAAGAAAAGACGTCATCCTCTTCCTACGGAGAGAACACAGACGCGACGGACAAGAAGGAGAGAGATCTCCGGTCTCCAACAAGCTCTCGGCCTCAACTACTACCCGGAGCATCGACTTGCAACTCCGACCGCCACCCACCCCAAATCGAACACACGATGTGAGAAGGAGGAGGGAAAGGAGAGGCTCACCGAGATTTCAACTCATCGGAAAACGTCGCCGCTTGATTGGATTCGCCGGAAAGAGTTTAATCGGGGTTCCTTCGGCCCCGTCGGAGATGGAATCGAAGCATTCCCGGCCTGGGTCGAAGTGAGGAGTTATAAAGGTGAACTTTTAGGTTGTTTTTGAACGGGAAACAGAGAAACGGGGTCTTACCAACCGAAAGGAAGATAACTAGAGGAAGGAAGAGAGAACAGCGGCGCCGGCGGTCGGTGAATGCTACTGGCTCGACGGAGGTGGCTCTTGGGGGTACTCTGCTGCTCGGACGGGACAGAGAAAGGAGAATGAGGCGGGCTGTTGCTGGCTCCGGCTCTCCTGGGCGGTCTCCCTGAGTTCGTCGGCGTCGGAGGAAATGGAGGACAACACTGCTACTGGGTGGTCGGAACCGAAAGAAAACGGAGGATATGGTGCTGAAATGAAATGAAAAGGAGGGAGTTTGTGGCTAGGATGTGAAGGAAAGAAGGGGAAATGGGTCTGCAGGGAAAACAATGTGAAGAGGGGAGGCGTGCCTTCTAAAATCAACAAGAGGGGGTGTGTATAAGCATACAGAGGTGCAGGCAAGAAGACAAGGAGGAGAGGATTTGGTTGTTTGTACAGTTGAGGGAGAGGATCAAAAGGAATGAAAGTGGTCCTCAAAAGCAAATTTCAAATACCCAAATAAAATATCTCGAAACCTGCTCTCTCGACCTTATCCGATCCAATTTATAATGGGTTTTAAATTTTCAAATCCGAATGAAATAATGGAATCCGGATATTATTTTCTACTCCTCGGTATATGAAAGCGGAAATAAAACGTATTTTAAATTTTCAATTAAATAATGCCGGAAATTGCTTCGAAAGATTGAGATTAAATCCAATAGCTCAAGGACGGAATTTCCAAACCTCCCGAATCCTAGAAATTAAGATGATTATAAATCATTATTTTAAATAATATTATAAAATTTCCCAGTCTTTACACTAGGTGAGCTCTAATCCGCCTGGATTTGCTTGATTGCTATATTAATTAGATTATGCGCTTCTCCAGGTAAGTTCTTTGAACTTACTTATGATGGGCGCTCTATGCATTGGGTGTTATATAGTAGGCTAGTGTCCATGCACCATACGACTTAGAATCACGCTTAGGAACTAAAATGAAAATCATATGATCCCTTCGAATTTTGGGTATGAAATCCCACTTGAAAACGTTAGGATAGAATTTCAAACCTTCAACCTGTACTCGGGGCGCAAGGTCTTAACGAGGGGTTTCATCCCTCGAAACGTAACCCGGGAATCATAATCCTGGGCCGTTGCACCTATTTTATTGATGTGTTTAATAATATATCTATTATCTTTATGTATAAAAGGTACAAGGTCCCGTTGAAGGTTGTCGATGAATCTGGGATGGCAATATTCACTTTGTTCGAAAAAGAGGTCTATCAAGTCATCCACAAAACAATACACGATGTACTCGCCTCTATTGACAAGGTATATTAATATATATATATATATATATATATATATATATATATATTGTAAGGACCGAGATTTTCTAAATATTATTTATGTAAATAATAGGTTTTATCCTAAATCAAAATTCATTCAAGTTCCAAGACTCCGAAATTTTTTGAAAATTTGCGTATTCAATAAACCAAATTATTTTATTTCTCGAGACCACTCCTAGTATAAATTTGTTATTCGAACTTGAAAATATTTTCGGGACTTGTTATTTATCTCGGGTTTGGATATTTAATTTAATTACGTCGGGTTAAGATCAGAATGCGAGTTCTGGGATTTATTTTCGGGTAATTAAGATTTGACAAGTGCATTCATTACCCTTTCCTGTCAAGCCACCCTTCCGCCTAACCCCTACAGGCTACATCGCCCCCTAATCCCTCTAGTGCCCCCTAACCCCACTATCTCTAGCTTCAGTTCGGCTTCCCCCTCCTATAAACCCTGCACCACACCCCCTGTTCTTCAGCTCAAAACATCAACGTCGCACCCACTCCCCTCTGTTCCTCTGTTTCACCGCCGGACAACCCAAAACTACAACGCCTTCCCTTGACTGAGCACCCCTGTTATCTCCCTTGGCCAGAGTACCACCTTCCCGGGCCGTCGACCGACATCAACTCACCATCAACGCCTCCACCTTCTCTGTCTCGCCGAATGAAGCCACCATCACACGTCCACCACATCCACTTTCTCCTCTCGCCACCATCCCCACACACCATGCCTCGGTGCTCCTTCATCGTCGTTTTCATCCTCACGTCGTCCTCCTTCATCGAAGAGAAACAGAAGCTGCCCCTAGAGCATTCGACGTCATCAACAAGCCACCGAAGACCCATCATCAAAAGTGCAAACCAACCTTCCGGTCCGAGGAGCCATCACAAGACCCCGACAACGCCCAGAACCAGTGGCGGAGCCAGGATTTCGGCTAGGGGGGTGCTAAAAAAATTTCGTAAATTTTTTTTTTTGTATACTTGATAAGAAGATTTTGTAAAAAAAATATTGAAAAAACACTAAAATTGTTATTTTTAATGATTTTTTTGTACTTAAATAGTTGAGAGTAATCAAAAAAATCGAAGAGAAACAAAAAAATATAGATAAAAATGATGAAAAATTATTTTTAATCCAATATTGAAAGAAATGGTTTAATATATAATTTAATCATAAATATGATATTTTTTAATGAAATGGTTGATAGGAACAAAAAATATAAAGAGAAATAAGAAGAATTAATGGTAGAGTAAAACAAATAAAAAGTTAAGGAAGTGAGATTTGAACCCAACACCTTTTGATTCTCCTTACTTTCTCCCGTCCTTCCCTTACCACTTGAGCTAGATAGCACTTTTGTTCCAAATTTCATTTAAAGGTATTATATTGCCTTAAAAATACTAAATATATGCAAAAAAAAAAAATTTGTATTTGTGCTCGAGCACCCCCCAGCTCCGCCACTTCCCAGAACTCCGATCGAGAGCTCCGAAGTCGCGAACCCCCTCGGTGAGCTTCCACCTTTCCCTCCTTTATTTCAATTCGATTCAGTCCTTGGGTCGGGCTGTGGGCGAGTGGCGAGGGAGAGAGAGCTTAATGCGAGACTATTGGGTTAGCTCGAGAGCTCCGGCGAGCTCGAGAGAGGCGAGGGCACGAGCGAGCTCAGCTAGACGAGGCTGAGAGAGGGCAAGGTAGCAGCGAGCGAGGAGTGTGAGCGAAGATGAGCGAGCCGGCTAGGATGAGCGAGAGCTGAGGAGTTGGCCACGAGCGAGGTCGAGCAGGGCAGCGCAACGGCTGGCCTGGCGCTCGTCGGAGCCATGACGGGCGTTTGAATCAAAGGAGGAAGATGAATTGGGGGCCCTACCTCCTTGCTTGTTATATTTCATTTTTTAATATTGAACAGGTTGGGAATTATAAATAAAACGGGTTCGGTTCGGTTTGGGTGAAAAACGTTGGTTTGATTTGGGTTTATTTGTTATTTATTTATTTATTTGATTTATTAATTAATTGTTTAACCGATTTCCGATAATTGATTATTTAGAAATCAATTTGCGTGTCGGTATTTAAAGAGAGTCGGTTTTAAAGTATATAAATTGAATTATTTAGTAACGGGTGAAAGTTATTTAAGTCCCTAGAATGATGATTATAATTAAAGTAAAGTATGCCGGGATTATTTAATCGGATTTTTGGAAGTAGTTTTAAAGATTAAATATTTTATGGATTAGAAATGGCTAAGTATAATTTTGAAGTAATTGTTTTGACTAACAACTGGACTAGCTAGTGAGATTATATGGATTGAAGTATGATTGAGCCAGTTATGGAAATGACAGTGGAGTAAGATGATATAAGATCTTGAGATAAGTTGAGATAAAGGATGTTGATGATGCTATGATTAATGGATTGATGAGATGTTATGTAGTGGTAAATGGATCCCGTTGTGTACAATTTACTTATGCATATTTATTAATAATTGCTAGGTGATCTGTAACCTGCTTGCTTATATCTTGCTGCTTTTCATCTTGCTGATCTGCTACTCCAGGTAAGTTCTTTGAACTTACTCATTATGGGTGCTCTATGCACTGGGTGTTATATAGTAGGTTAGTGTCCATGCACCATACGACTTAGAATCACGCTTAGGAACTAAAATGAAAATCACATGATCTCTATATGTCCTTGCAAGAGAACGACCGTTATCTGTGAGTCGTAGAGTCTTTGCTGAGGTCATAGGACAACCCAGCATCATCGGGTTTTTCCTGATAGAGTCTGATTGATTTATATATTAATGGTGCGACACGACCGAGCGTCCTACCTCGGTTGTGGTATGGGCATGAATGGTTGATTATACCTGGTTCAACATGACTGTGCGTCCTACCTCGGTTGTGGTACGGACATGCATGATGTAGTTGGAGATCTGGGATATGCCAATTGGCATTATATGTGGATCCATTTAATCATTTTTTGCATTATATTAAACTGTCAGTATATATATGTGATTTAATTTCCGCATCGCATTACGCATTTCATCGTAGGAATAAGATGCTTATTATATGCCTCTCAGAGTATGTTTATATATGCGCATGAGTGACCTGATGATTGACCTAGATCCCCCTCATTTTTTTTAGATTCAGGTAACCGTTAGCCGCTATCGTTGCTTAAGTGGATGCTTGGCGAGTTCAGACTTTTTTCGTTAGATCGAGAGGTTGAGAGACCACCACACTTCCTCTCTTTTATACTCCTTTTCGGATTGTATTTAAACTCAACTTTATTTTTGCTTTCGCTCGATTTCACGATTAGACTAAGGCAGGTATTTGGTCCCCAATGGATCCGCGATCTTTAAGGATTCGAAATCCCTTATTTTAGTACAAATATTTTGTTTTAAAACTCAACCCGTACTCGAATTGCATGATCCGAACGAAGATATTTAATCCTTCGAAACGTAACCCGGGTTCCTTAACTTGGACCGTTACCTACATATACATATATACATATATATATATACGTATATTTAAATCATATATAACGTCATCTAAATCAATATATCAAAACAATTACGGATTAGGATAGTGGAATTGTTAGTAGTTAGTTGAGATTCAAAAAAAAAAGGAAGATATGTTCACCGATCAAAATTAACCAAATCTTTTTCAAGATAACAAAAAACTAATACTCCGATTCAAATCTTATCAAAATAATTTTTTTTAATCAAAATAGCAAGTCAAACGTCTGTGAAATATACGTGTTTATCCCATTGATCCAAATCAACCAAATCTTATTAAATTAGCAAAAAAAAAATCCTACTGAGAATAATATTTTGCAATTATTTTTAAGTAATGATAATTGTTAATTGAGAAAAAAAATTGAAACCTACTTGGATTATTTTTTTTAATTAAATAATTAATTACATGATTGTTATCCGGTGGTTATGATTTTTTTTGTTAGGCCGATTATTATATTCTTAATAACAATTTCGATATCAAATTGACGTTTAAGAGTTTCTGCTATAGGATGCTGATATCAATTCTATACCATCCGACTTTGATGTGCTCATAACAAGAACTTTTTGTTTAAAGTCGAGATCACCAAGAAATCCATCGAAAACAACCATAGTGGTTTCCATGTTCGCAAGCTTAGCGATCGTTGCTAAACATAAGGAGGTAAACATTGATGCTTATATAAATTATTATTTAATCAATTGCATGTACACTTTCGTAGAGTAATTCACATGTTATTATTTTATCGTATTCCTTCTACTTAATCCTTATATATTTATTATCTCAAAGATGAGGGATGGGATCGATAATCTATCGAATCCAAGCGATGCAATATCTATTACGAAGATTACGGATGATTCAGTTATGATTGATAAGTCCAAATCTGAATGTTCTGGTACAGAGGTATCTATTTTATCCTTGGGTACATATATACATAATAATCATTAATTTGGTTCACTTTATATCTTATCGTTACATAATTGTTTTTCCCTAGATTATTTGTACTTCAGATGTGATGCATGTGAAAGAGGAAAATAAAGTGTATGTGGGAGTAAAGCGTAAACTACGGTATGTGGTTATCTCAGATACCGAGGAGGAGAAAGAAGAGGAGGGTGTGGATTACAACTCATAGAAGAATGACATGACAACAAGAGAAGAAGAAACATCATATAATGAAGGAAGCACATCAAGGAAAGTCGTTCGAGTGAAGATTGAGAATTAAATTATTTTATCATCAATAATTTTAGATTATCAATAAGTTGCACTTATGGATTTTAGGTTTTCCATATATTATCTTATTCATGCATTTTGTTGAGGACATTATATTTACTGGAATTATGTTCATGATATTTTTTTGTAATGTTTAATTTTCTTATTATTTAACATTTGATATTCTTTATACAATATATATTTTGAACGTAAGGCCCGTGCACTGCACGGGTACGGAACTAGTTATAATACTAAAGGAGTCGTCTAAGGCATGTGGCGACTTCTCCTTTAATGTAGGTATTTTTAATTATTTATTAATTAAATTATTTGGATAATTAAGCACATTTAATTAATCAATTAAATCTAATTCAGTTAAGATTTGATTGGTTAGTTTAGATATTCACCGGATAAGATTAAAATAAAATCATATTTATTTTAGCAAATCAAATTAATTAATTAATTAATTAATTGATTAAATCTAATTCAGTTAAGATTGGATTGGTTAGTTTAAATATTCACTGGATAAGATTAAAATAAAATCATATTTATTTTAACAAATAAAATATGAATTTATTTAGATGTTTAATTGTGTTTAGATGTTTAATTGTGTTTAGATGTTTAATTGTGTATCTTCTTATATACACCATCATTCGCATGGCGCGCTTCCTATATGATAATTAATGGTATTTGTGCAATTGGATTGATTGAATATAGAGAAAATTTGTCAAACGGGCTTTTTTTTGCCTTTATTGAGGGAGTGTCCCCCAAGTCCGTCAAATTAGGTTTTTGTCCACCTATTATTTTCTGGAAAAAATTGCCCTCATGAGATCTAAACCTAATATCATCTATCTCGCTCTCTTCATCTGTTCATTGCCGTTTCAGCAACTCTTTCCCTACGCGCAGAGGTACTTCTTTCGAACTCCTGGCAGCGCGAGGAGGCAGTGGTGGACAGGGAGCTGAACCTCACCGACGATATGGAGGCGGTGTCGGAGGGGGAGGTCATAGTTCCGGTGAATCGATCCGCCGAGTGAATTCTCCATCGGGAGAACCGCGCGATCGGCGATCCAGAGCCTTTTCGGTGGCGGCTTCAGAGTATGCGCCGGGGACGCCCTGGTAGGCGACGCGGGAGCGTGGAGCCGTGAATCGGCGTCGGAGACGGGCTACATCTAGAGTCTTGTGACCGTTAACGGCTTGGATGATATCGGATCTGAGGAGGCTCCATCTTCGTTTTGCTGCAGGGAAATGATGTTGCTGGAGAGGATGGCGCAGGAGCTCTGCCAGTCGGTACGACTCATGACAGCGGCGGTTGTACCAACGCTGGATTGTGAGCCGACTCGGTCCGACTCGCTGGTAAGTCATCGGATCTGTTCCTCGTCGATTCCTGTCATCTCCCATCGAATCTGTTCACAACCTCTCTCGCCCTTGCTCACTGCCTCCATTTCTCTGTTGGATCTGTTCAGCAGGTCCTCCATTCTCGTTTGTACGCGCTGCCTCCATCCTTGTTTGTACGCGCTGCCTCCATTGTCGTTTCAGTAGGTCCTCCATTCTCGTTTTCAGCAGGTACGTTTTTCTGGATCTACAATTTCTAAATTTGTCTCCTTGCCATTGACCATTAATATTGGAATTGAATCCCTGACATCGCTAAATTTCGTTTATAAGATGTTAATTCTTTATTGTCTCTGCTTGAATTGCGTGGTTTTCTACAGAAATGGGGATTTGTCTTGTACTTGTAAATTGATTTCCAATTGTTTCTTCATTTGTGGTTATTCTATTTGGTTGTTTTAGATTCCAGCTGGTTTTGGCGGATAGTCTGATATTTTGTTTGATTTGTGCAAAAAACTTATCAATTTGGTTGTTATGAATCTGATGGCCTTGTTTGCTTCCAGGTGAATTGTATTCTTTGAGCCATGGAAGGCATTGTTGTTCATCGTGTCATTCCTTCCGACAATAGCGCGTTCAATCCTCCGTCATTCGCCGAATCTGCATCCTCCGATCCGTCCTCTGCTTAAATTATGCCTTACAGGTTTCTCATCGCTCTATGCGGTCCTCATACATGATTGTTTTGTTTTCCAAAATCATGAACAATTGATTGCATCTCTGGGAGTCACAAAGTGAGCACGGAGAACCCCGGTTTTAGCATTTCAGCAACGTCGGTAGAGTGAGCAAGAACAAATAGAGCATGGAGTGTAAAGGCTCGAATTTTTAAATCTTAAATTTTTCGGAAAAAGGAAATTAAAATGAATTTAAATTCGGAATTTAAAGGAAAATTCACTAATTCGGATTTCAGAACTCTTAAAGCGGATTTCATTATTAAATTCGGATTGGAAAAATTTAAAACTTTATTTTGATCGAGTCGGGATAAAGTCGAGGGAACGGATTTCGAGATTTAAATTATAAGGTATTTTGAGATTTATTTTGAGGGACCACTTGTGAGTTGTCCTCTTTCCCCCCTTCAAAATCCAATCAGCATTCATCATTCCTCTCATCTCCTCTTTGCCGTGCAGCAGTAGCAACAACAGAGTTGTCCATTTCCATGTTTGACTAAACATCTCCCACACCCATACCTCCTTGGCTCTATTCGGACTCAGCCCTAAGAGCATCACCCAACCCCTCATTTTCATCCTTATAATCTGACTTGGTGATTCATCTCACATCACTACACAGAAAAAAAAAGAAAAAGAAATCAAACACAAACCTTATCTCTTTCTATTCACCTCCTTTTCCTTATCTTCCTCTCCCCTTTGTGACAAGAACACCACCACCATCGTTTCCTTGCTGTTGATAGTCGAGCACCACCACCACAGTCGCCGCCGCCACCACACCTCCTGTTTCTAGCAGCCACCAGCAGCATCCCCATTCTCCCCTCACACTTCTTCACCCTTATCCATTTCATTCCTCTCCTCTATTTCAAAATACAAACTCAAACATAACCATTTCCGCTTGAAACCACCGCTGACCCCTTTCCGCCACCACTGCACCCCCACACCTCCATTCCGCCACCACCTGTTCATCGTCACCTCCTTCCCACCACCGTCCAGGCCGAGTCGAAGCCAGCCGCGAGCTCCATCTCCCTGTTTTGCCGAGAGCAACACCAGCAGCTCCACCTCCTTCCTTCCTCGAAGACAAGCTGAAGCAGCCCTCCTCCATCCTCTCCGACGACCACGAGCGCCCAGGCAGCCCAGTAGGCCGACACCGACACCGACGCCATCTCCGAGCACCTCTGGGCACCTGTTTTCCCCCGGAACCGAGCAGTATGCCTCCTCTTCACCTCCTATCGCTCGAATCGTTCATAAAGGCCCACCTTTAAGGTTCCTTCTTCCTTTCTAGGCCCCCCGATGATCGATCCGTCTCCGACGAAGCCGAACGAAGCTCCGAGCACCTCCGGCGAGCCGACGAAATTGAAGACCCTCGGTGGGCCCCTGATGACATCTAATTTAGTCATATTTTAGGGTTGCATTTGCATATTAGTTTAGAACATTTTCATGCATATTTATCATATTTTATACTTTATTTATTTTATTTTGTATTTTCGGAGTCTACACCGAGTTTTTATTTATTTCAGGCATTTTGAGGCTAATATTATGAAAATTCAAGAGTCAATACGGAGCAGCGAGAATCATTGGATCCGACCCTGGAAGCTAAAGTGCAAAAATTGCTAGAGTTGGATGATGGTTTGCAATTAGAATTGGGTGTTGGGTTGGATTTTAATTCTTTAAATGGTGTGGGCTGAAATTATAATTTTATCAAAGTTATATATATATATATATATACTCGTATGATAAGAAAGAAAAGAGGCTTCTTCTTCTTTGGCACTTGGGAGCCGCACAGTGGCTTCGGCCGGTAGATTAGGTTTAGTTTAGTTTTGTTTATTTTGTTTTCGGTATTACTCTTTGGATTGAAGACGAAGATTTCTGGTTTGCATTTTATTTTAAGAATGTCTTTAATTTATTCCATTTCATTCTATATTATTATTGGCTAAATTTTCCGTGTTTGCTTTCGATGTCGCAAATTGTTTGATTTCAAATTCATTTGATTTCGATGTTTGCTTGAACTTAGTCTGAATTTTATGAACTGATTTGATCCTAGTTGCTTAATCTAATTGATGTCAATCGATTATAATCCTTTTTAGATTAAAGATGCTACCGCTGCGAATTGAAATTGGATAAATAGATGAAATTCATGATCCCGAAAGGAGGATTGGTTTAATCGGAACCCTAGGATTGAACTTGAGGAATCAACAATTGTTATTGTGACATTTAAACGATTGTTGAGGACTCTTGAGGATTAATAAATTATCGTAGATTCTTAGGTGTGAATCGGTTAGGCGGAACGCGACATCGAAAGTTTAATTGATTTTCTCCTAAGGTCTATCAAGAGCTTAAAGGATCTAGATTCGGTTAATTTAGACACAATTACTACAACATGCGACAGCTGAGTAGTAATGACTTTAGATAATTTACCTTCAATTTGACATATTAAGAAGACGAAGTTCGAGTGAATATCGGGTTGAATTCTTTGTGGCATTATCGTGGGAATCTTTAACTCTGTAATTACTTCTCATATATATTTTCTTGATAATCTTTGCTTGATTTTCTTAGTTTAGTTTAAAATCAAATCCATCTTTCTTGGCTTAGCTTATTAGTTTTAGATAACAATTGATACATATATAATCCCCGTGATCAATATCCGTATACTGCAATTGATCTCGTATTCTTGCGAGGTTGGTTTAGGCTACACTATTCTTGTGTTGGTTTAGACCCTATCAAGTTTTGGCGCCGTTGCCGGGGACTATTGATAGTATTGATTGTTTCTACGGACTAGTTCTGCTAGGCCTTTTTATTTGTTTTGATTTGTTTCTTGCTTGTTGGTGATTTCAGGTGACTCTTGAAGCCTATGCGAAGAGGATTACGTTCTAGCAAACTCAACGATTACGATCCCGAGCCTGAACGTACTTTTCATAGGAGACTAAGAGAAAATCTTGTGATTGCTAGACAAGAAATGGCGGAAGATAACGATGATGTTGCTCAGCTGCGCCAACAGTTGAATGATCTTACTGCTCAACTCCAACGTGAACGTGATAATCAAGGGCAAGGTGTGCATGCGCTTGAGTATGCTCCCCAAACTCTAGGGGACTATATGATGCCGCCATGCACTAGTCCACTTTCTGGTGTGGTCCTCGCCGACTTGTAAGCTCGTAACTTCGAGCTAAAGTCTGGACTGCTGAATTTGATCCAGTCTAATCAGTTTGGTGGATCGCCATCAGAAGATCCTCACCAGCACATGGAGACGGAGAAGGGAAAAGAAGGATTGCCGGTTGCCGATTCGCCCTATTCTAGTATCCCTGATTTGGTGCATTCTGAAATCCAGGTGGGACTCCATTTCCATATGATGCTTGGTTCTAGAATGACTGTGGATTTTGAACATTAGAATTGTTCCCATACCTGAACTTCGGGTGATTCCTCAAACCCAGGATGATCGAGCTTCTGCACGCCCGTGCACTTCTATTTTGCCGTGAAGCCCATGATGTACGACCGCCTTGCTCCTTATGCTTTTGCTTCTTCACCTTTTATCCTCCTTCATCCTATATGATTTCTGCTCGGCTCTTCTTAGCTTCTGTACCTATCTCACATGTCCTCTAGCAATCTCCGCTTAGCTCCCGAAAACTCCTGAAAACACCACCATATAGACAGTAGATCTCTATCCTAGAAACTAAACGAAAAACCTCTAAAAACACATAAACCACATGACAAAAGACACAAACCTATGCTAAATGCATGTCCTAAATAATGCAAACTATGATGACATCAAAATACCCCATACTTGAACCTGGCTTGTCCCCAAGCAAGACTCACTAAGTAATAAACTACAAGTGTAAGATAGGATCATTGTCTCAACTTATTCAAGCCCCTTTTGAAATGATATTTTGTCATCAGAACCTTAAGACAATTGCCATCATCACATAATCAAATAAGCTCAAAACTCACAACTTTGAAAACCCATTCCCTTTTCACAAACATTTCTCTAGTGATGAAGTATTTTATTCACTTTTTTTCTTTTTTCTTCATTTTTTATCTTTTCCATTTTCTTTTTTTTTATTTTCTTCATCACAAGAAAATTACATTTGAAGCACAAAATCCTCCACTCAATACATCAATCACTCAAAGCACATTATTCTCCCTTCTCCACTTCAATGAAACATAATTCTATTTCATCCTAATTCCCGAATATGTAAACAAGGCTAAAATAGGCATAAGGATAATCTCGTGGAAGTACAAATAAATAGGCAATTAGGCTCAATGGGCTTCAAGCAAAGGATACAATAAATGGGTAGGAAGGGAATAATAGGCTAACAAAAATGGCCTTTATAGAATGTACACAAGTCATATATGTGATCTCGAGAGGTTCTAACGCAAGTTCTGAAGATAGAGCAATGAAGATGAGCAATTCACACACAAAAGAAAGAGGACTCATGGATGTCAGTCCTAGGCTCATAAGCTCAAGGCTTTTGTCTTCGAATCTCTATCTCAACTAGTCTCAAGATGATTAGTTTTGAAAGAATTATAGCATAAACCCAATAATCTAAATTATCACAAGCTTTTGAACATGCCTTAGAGGATATCATCAACCAATTTCAATCAAGGAAATAACAAGTTCCTCAAGAAGAGCAAGGAATTTTTAATAGCAAGGGTTCATTTCAAAACATCTATATGCAAATGCAAATGCAATGTATGAAATGCATATGAAAAAGAAAAAAAGAAAAAAAATATATGCAAAATCAGAGTTACACATGAACTATGAGTGACTTGCAAGTGAGTTACCCCCACCCCATGCTTAAAACCTACTTTGTCCCCAAAGTAGAGAAAAAGAAAGAGTAAGGAAGTGGAAACTCACTAAAGAATCAGGCATTCCGACAAAATTCAGCACAAGAGGTGGTAGTGGTGTTGGAGCCATTTGTACATCCTGGAAATTTCAGCAACATACCAGAGTAAATGAGCCTGTCTAACACCACAAACAACAACGAAAACAAGCAAAACTTGCATAACAATCAGTAGCAGCTTCAGTTTAACAGCAAATGAATATCAAAAGCATAAAATTTTTAGTAAGATAGGTGACTATTCCTAAGCGCTAACAGGAGAAGAGAGTTTAGAAATTCCAAACAGCGATTCTAAGCATAAAATTCGCCAGCAACTCCCTGCAAAGCCTATCAGCTTACAACAAAAATTTCAACAACTCTCGATTCTCTTGGATGCAATTGAAATTTGTGTCCCATCTTGGAGTCAGAAAAATATAGGCATCGCCTCCATTGCAAAAGGTCTTGTTCAAGACACAAATCAAGGAAACACAGCGCAACAAACAACAGTCCAACCATCTAAGGAAATATATCATCCAAGAAAGAAGAAAAAAAGTAACATAGCAACAAATAAAGGAAGTCATGCTCATCCATTATTTGCAAGTAAAATCTCATAGATTGATGGACGCAGGGAGCATGAAACAAGCAAGTAACAACCTTTCCAACATGACGAAACCAGCCAAACCAAAATATCTATATCAAGCTGTCATGATTGAGCACAACTAAGACTAGAAAATTAGCACCAGTGCACAAGAAAACAATATCTCAAGATCAGCAATTCCAATCGACATCAATAGAAGGTTTCAGTAGACATATCAACAAGCTCAAATTAGTTAGATGACTTGGCTAAATTGCTATGGCATTAAGCACATAAGTCAAATACAACACAAGTCGAAGCAATCTAAACCTCACAATCAACCACTCCATTAATTTAGCAACTTTGACACAGTTCTGCACAAATGAGAATACGATTCTCAGCCCGACAATACAGAAATTAACTGTCATGATACCTGCGGATAACGAATAGAACTTGGAATCGAAGGCTCGAAATCAGGGCTCACTGAAAGCAGCAGTGAGATGGTCGAGGAAGCCAGTGTTGCCTTGACTGTGGACGTAGCGTTCAAGGTTGAGGGCGAGCGGAGGCTCTAGCGATCAATGGTGTTGGAAGCGAGCGCTGAGAAGGGTGCTGGGGAGCGCTGACGGATATCAATTCCGACAGCAAGGGGCTGCGAACAGAGAGAGAAGGAGACGGCAGCGAACTGGGCGGTGGATCAACGTCGGACAAGGATCCGGAGAGGGAATGAGGGGTTACTGGCGCTTCCTGGGAGGCGGACTGTTGCGGTGATGACAGAGAGACGAAGAAGGAAGGGAGAAGAGGAAAGCACCTGGATGGGGTGGTGCGAGGGTGGTTCGCCGGCGATTGGGGCGAAGGAGGAGAGGTGATGAGGTGAGAAACGGGGAGAGAGAAAGGAAGCCAACGAGAGTTAGGAGATGCGACGGAGAGGAGAAGAGAAGAGAAGAGGAAGCGGGCATAGAGGGAGAGACGGGAAGGTTTTTTTCTTT
The DNA here is from genome assembly GCA_963922045.1 of Persicaria maculosa. NCBI lineage: Eukaryota > Viridiplantae > Streptophyta > Magnoliopsida > Caryophyllales > Polygonaceae > Persicaria > Persicaria maculosa. The sequence continues at coordinate 62,821,973 of OY998252.1, forward strand.
TCCTTTTTTTTGAGAAGGAAAAGAAAAATTGATGCGCTTTGATGTTCCTTTTGTGTCCTTGAGGTCGGGTCAGGTGGTCGGGGCAAGAATGTCGGCGGCAGCCCCTTCCTTTCCTCTGTTCCTCTCCCGTTTTCATATGCAGACCAATTGGGGAAGGTGAACAGTAACCCCCCCTCTCCACATTTCATTAGCTGGTGGGCCCCATCCCTTCCACCTCATTGCAATGTCTTCTAGGGCCCTCTTCTTTTTTTTTAAAAAACAAAATCTGCTTTCGATTTATAGAATTGGAAAAGAAGGAATTGGAGATGGCCTTTGGGCCTGATTTTCCTTGGGCCTAGATGGGAGTTTTAAAAGAAAAAAAAAAGAATTATGGGCCTAATTTTCTTAACATTAAATCTCTAAGGGTGAGCCCAATTTTGAGTTTTACTAAATAAGAGATTCGGTTTTGGGTTTTAAGGAAATAAAAGGGGCCGATTGTAATTTTTATAAAATAAGGGCTGACTTTTTATAAAGTAAAAATGGTTGGGATTTTAAAAGAATTGGAAATATTTTATGAAAGTGTTTAAAAGAAAATGACATTCAAAATATTAAATATTATTATTTGAATTTTAAAATATAAAATACTATTATTAAGATTTAATGATATAATATTATGACAATTAAAAGAAATTATAATATTATGAGACTTGGAGATTTAAAAAGGAATTTGTCGAGCGTTTTCAAGGATCGGAATTTCTAACTAAATGATTTGGATTTTAAAGCGGTTTCGGGACTAACTCGAGAATTTTGTGATTGGTGACTAACTAGCATGATTGATGTGAATGGTTGACTAATATCATGATTGGTGTGTACTAATGGCATGGTTGATTGAATAAAGGCATGATGAAGTGTTAGACTTGTGTATCGTTAATTTATGCTTTTGAGATATGATGAATATGATGAACTTGATATATGTGATGTGCGGACATATTGTGGCGAATACATGAATGTGGCTGAATGGAATGATGAGAATAATATGGTCTCGTGGAATGTGACAATATGATGAATGGTTGAACTTGACGGAATGATGATTGCGATATGGTTGCAATTCCCGTTGAATGATATGCTTGAGTGCTTGGATGATTAGACGTAGACTTATACATATATGTTCTGATGTGTATCTAGGTGTTACTTTGTGATTATGAATGATGCATGTCGGATCTTCTTTTATGCTGTTCTGCATAGCTAGGTGAGTTCCTATATGAGCTCACTCAGATTCGAAAAGAGATCTCCCTTCTTGTAGCCATGTGCATACTAGGTGCTTGCATTCATAATAAAGCATGCCATGTAGTATCCTGCTAGGATTGCACTCATGATTGAGCATTCCTTTACTCATTGCTTTTGTAAACAGAACGGTCGTTATCTGTGAAGTAACTAGAGTCTTTGCTAAGGTTATAGGACAGCCCAGTCCCATCGGGTCCCATCCTGAGTCAATCGAGTCATGGAACTTCCTTTACTTATATTATGAGATGCCCGTGGGCTTTATTGTGGATATGGGTTGGGCATGCGTGCCGCCCGATTATTATGGAATGCATTCACGAGCTGGCTAGTCTCCGCTCTATCGGAAGGGGGTGGAGGTATGAGAGGGATATACCACTTGGTATTCGGTGCTAAGGCCTTATTATATTTAAGCACTTGATCTTAGGAGCATGTTAGTGTGTTAATATTCCGCCTTGCATCTAGAAGCATCTTTATTAGGACTAGCGTGTGTATGTGTCTGCTTGTTTGGGATTATATTGCGTAGGGCTTCGATCTGACACCGCCCCGCATACATATTTTTTTTAGGTTTGTTTTGTAGCATGATTGTTCCTTACTTCCGTGACGTGGGAACTCTCTTAGGCGATCGCAAAGAAATGGTATAACCTTACTAACATCGCTTGTTAGATTTCGATAGATACGCTTACTGATTTGGTTTTGACCCGGCTCTTCCGTGGCACTCTCTTATATTACACCTTGATTCCGCTATTTGTATGACTATTGGTTTCTTCACCCTTAGACTTACGACATGTACAGGGGACTTCTCCGGGGATTCCAACGATTCGATCCCTTCAAACTTGGGTATGAAATCCCACTTTGAAAACGTTAGTTTAGAATTTCAAACATTCAACCTATACTCGGGGTGCAAGATCCTAACGAGGGGTTTCATCCCTCGAAACGTAACTCGAGAATCATAATCCCGGGCCGTTACATGGAGAACCCCGGTTTCAGCATTTCAACAGGTAGAGCCAATGTTCTTAATTAGCTAATCTAAAAGGCCGGTAGAGCTAATGTTCTTAATTAGCTAATGAGAGTCTGGATATTGGCAGTTTCAGCAAAAAAAATTATTCTTGCTGAAATTGATTCTTATAAAATTGTATGAGCTAAATGTCTGCTTGATCATTCGTTTTCACATTTTGCAGGGTCTTGTTAATCAATCTAAATCTGTGTTGCAGATCACAACCGTTGAGGAGGCAAAGAGGTTCTACCCGCTCTTTGGTGTTGGAGCAAATGTTGCTCTCATTTTCTCAGGGAGAACCCCGGTTTCAGCATTTCAGCAGGTAGAGCCAATGTTCTTAATTAGCTAATGTAAAAGGACGGTAGAGCTAATGTTTTTAATCAACTAATCAGAGTTTGGATATTGGCAGTTTCAGGAAAAAAAATTTGCGTTTCTGAAATTGATTCTTATAAAATTGTATGAGCTGCTATATCTTACAAGCATATATGACAACATTTCAGCTTTTCAACATTTCAGTATTTCACCATTTCAGTAGCTTGTATGTATAACATTTTCAACAATGTCAGCAATAATCATTTCAGCATCAACAACGTTGTTGAAACCGGAGTTTTAGCATCAACAATGTTGCTGAAATCGGGATTTCAGCATCAACAACAGTGCTGAAACCGGGGTTTCAGCAACTCCGGTTTGAGCACCGCGGAAAAAAGAACAAAAAAAAATGCTGAAACAGAGGGTGGCACAGGGGTTTCAACAATGCGAAAAAAAAACTGCAACGTGAAAAAAAAACTGTTGAAACAGAGGGTGGCACAGGGGTTTCAAAAACCATGGAAACGCGAAAAAAAAAAGAAAAAAAACTGCTTAAACAGGGGGTGACACAGGGGTTTCAGCAACTCTGGAAACGCAAAAAAAACGAAAAAAAAGCAATAAAAAGCCTGCTGAAACAGAGGGTGGCACAGGGGTTTCAGCAGTTTCAGCAATGCAGATAAATGAGGACGCACACCTTATTTAATTATTTTTACACAATATTATTTGAATTTTCAGCCTATTTTACTTAAAATCGAATTTGATTTTTTGTTTATTAAACAAACAAAAATCTTATTTGTTAAATTAAAAAAATAAACTCAAACATTTTTTATTGAGAAAAATTTAACAATCGGTTAATCTTTAATCGGTTAAAGTTTAACATAATCGGTTAAAAATAAATTCAAATACGAAATAACTAATAAGACATTGACCTACTCCTAACAATATTTTAAGATTTTTTTTTCCAAATTTAGAATCTTAATCACGACCATCCTAACAATATCTGCAATTTTGTTAATATCTAGATTTGAAAAAGATGATCAATTTTATTTTCTTATAATAAACACTAATGTGCAATATCTATTTGACATGCAAAATACAAACTAACTCATTTCACACAGATGAAAAAGCAATAAAGCAAAGAACTAAAATATGACAATTTATTAACTTACTATTGTTGTAGGAGGAAATCGAGAGTGCAAATAAAATACTAATAAAGTAAAGCAAACCGATTGGATCCCAACAAATAATGTTCAAGACTCCCTCCCGATGTAGCAACAGGAAGTCAGGATCGATCCTCGAGGAAGCTGGTCAGCGGATCCTAGGCAGCGGAGGAATCTCATGGGTAGAAGTCGACTTCAGGGTGCTCGACCTTGACTAGGGTTAGTCGACAAAAGGTCAGGCAAGTCGAAACGGAGCAAGCGGCAGCTACTGGCTTGGTCGATTTCGAGTAGTTTACTCGATATCGAGGAGATTTTGTCGAAGTCGAAGAACTTTGTTCGAGATCGAGTTGCCTGCAGAAACAAAAGCTACGGCGATCTTGTTGGATCGAATGTGAGAAGTCGACGTCGACCAGTTTGGTCGAAATCGAGTAGTGACAGAAAGTAAAAACAATTGCAAACTTCGAATCTTAACCGATGGATGAAAGAGAACTTCCAAGATTAGGGTTTGCAATAACGATTACCAAGAAAGCGGAATATAAATCATAAAAGGCGGTGACTTTATCGATAAAGGAGAAGGCTTTCACCCAATCCGACAAGTAGGAATATAAATCTCGCGATAAATAACCCTAATTGCATCTATTCCTTTTCATAATTAGAATTTATAATCTTCCGAATAAAAATCCTAATTACTACCCAAGTTTCACAACATGAGTTCTTCAATTTCTCCATCAAAGATGAAGCACATGGAATAGAATAAGATAACGATAAAATACCTCCTTTTGCAATCGCTAATCCACCAACATGGCTCTCGTTGGGCTCACCCCAACCCTAGAAGTAGGTGGACTACTCGCGCATCATCGCAATTGCAGACATTGATTGAAAAGAAATAACTTGCATAAACTATATTCAAAATCTTTACAATCCCGGCACTCAAACTTTCGTAGAATGCCAAAACCCTAAAACCTCTGAACTCCTAAACTCTATGTGGAACTACTTCTCTGAAATTGAATGAATAGAAAATCAGCCCCATAGGCTTTATTTATAGGGCTTAATCATTGCTAATCAAGGAAAGCAATCCATATTTACTTTCTAAAGATAAAATTAAATAAAGATAAAGTATTAAATCTAAAAGGGAAATATCTAAATATCTAAATATCTCTTGACATTAATTAATAATCTTCTCTCCTTGGATAAACCTTGATAGACTTGATAGATTCGGACTTCTTCGCATCCAAACAATCCAGCTCGACTTCGGGCATGCCCAACAGTCTCGCGGCCCATAAATCTTTTTAGTCGATTTCGACCAGTTTGGTCGATATCGAGGAAATTGTGGTCGACTTCGGCTTTTCTTCGTCTTCTCGAGTAGCTTCTTCCCTTCTCGGACTCGGACAACGTTTCTGGTTTGGTCGATGTCGAGGAAATATGTCGACATCGAGTAAAATGTTACTCGAGTTGACTTCTTCTTCTCAGTTTCTCGAGCAGCTTCTCCTCGACCAGGCTCTGCTTCACAATTTTGGCCGATATCGAGGAATTCTCCTCGAAATCGAGTAAAACTCATCTTCCGTCTTCTCTTCTTTGTGTTTGTCCCGGAATGGCTCCAAATTCTGCAATATTAAACCAAAACTTATGTGGATCTCTATTTCTTGCAAATAAGCATATATTACATAAATTCAACATATTCCCAGCCCGAAATATGCCGAGTATATAGAATAAGGAGCTAAAATGTGCATAAAGACATGGCTATTTTAGTGGATATCAAATCACCCCATACTTAAGCTTGCTTGTCCCCAAGGAATAACTTGGATGGTCATTCAGGGCAAACCTGCAAAGACTCTCAACATAATGGACTCATTGTTATATTACCCAACACTCAATTGCCATCCTTGAAAAGGTACTTGGTGCCTACAAATTTGTGCCTGTGAATGAAAAGCAATTTCTGCACACAAAAGGAGGTTTCTACAAATACAATTTTATGTGACAAAGCAACAATAATCAACAGGATTTTATTTAAGCTCAAAAAGGAGTAGATAGGTAAAAGGCTAAAGGTGGGCAATTTTTGGCCATGTGGTGTTAAATCCGGGGAAATGCACTATTTCCAAACTTTCTCAACCACATTCCTTCTTCATAAGATTCATCACCTTTCATAATGATTTTTTCAAGAATAATGCTTTTACCTCTCTAACCTCAGCACTGCCTTCTCGCGAGTCGCAAACATGGGTGTCATGAATGGCCCCGGATACTTAGTGCTTTGGACTCCTCACCTGTGTCCCATCTCACTGAACTATTATCTCAGCAAGCAGGGTCGATCTACCTTTATCTCCTGAGGTGATCGGGTTTTTTCTCACTCATTAAATTTTCTATAAAACTGAATTTTTCTTGCCAAACTCCAATAATGACATAACAACACAACAAACCATATAATGTCTCCATAAAATGAATTCCATTTTCAACAAAATCCCCGGATAGGGTCTAAGGTAAAAATGGGCAATATAAGGCATATGTGGAGCAATAATGATATCAAGGCAAATAAGGCTTATAATATGGCTTTTGTGATGCAATTGGGTATAGTATGGCTAGAAGTATGAAAATCAGCATATATGGAAAATTAAAATCCTCCATCCTCTTATTGTGCATAATGTCAAAAGAAACATCAATTTACCTCACTTTTGTGGTTTTACCATAAAAATCGCACGTCATTGAGACTTCCCTTTTCTAGGCAATCTTGTGCAATATCTCTAACCAATCCATCATTTGCATCGTCGAGTGTTGCCTTGGCTTCCATGACTCTCTTTTTTTTGAACGTTTTTGCAAGCTTGGGCGAAGTCCTTACAACTCTCTTTAAAAATGCATATTTTGAATAATATAGAAATTAACCATGTAAATACGATAAATAATATGCAACTAAACTCAAATACAGAGTTGTGCCATGTCCTAAATAATCCAATACAAACCATGCAATAAAATTTTAAAATACAGTCCGGCAACACATAAAACAATAAAGTTCTAAACATAGTCTTTACTCCCACCCCGTACTTAAAATAGACAGTGTCCTCACTGTCAAAGAAATATAACCAAGGGGAGGGAAAAGACTTACAGAGCTGCTCACTAGTGGGGCGGTGGACCGTAATATGGGAGGTGTAATCGAATCTGGTAATCAAAAGTTCCTCCAAGGGAAAAGCTACCAGGCTGGTGTGAAGAAGAACCGGCAGGGTGATGAGTACTCTCTTGCAGCTCGGCTGGTGATGCCAACGGGCAATCCGCCGCCCTGCTCTGCTAGATCTAGAGCTCGCTGCTAGATCTAGAGCTCGCTGCTAGATCTAGAATTATATAAAAGCACTTTGTCACCTACCTCATATGTCTTTGGCCCCAATTTCTTATCGTGCCATCTCTTGGTGCGCTCCTTGTAGATTTAAGCATTCTCATATGCCTTCAGCCTTAGCTCCTCTAACTCCTGCAAATCAATAAAGCGTTTCTTACCTGCCTCGTCGAGATCCATGTTGAGCTCCTTGAGGGCCCACATTGCCTTATGCTCCAGTTCGACAGGTAAATGGCAAGACTTGCCATAAACCATGTTGTAAGGAGTTATTCGCAGCGGTGTTTTATAGGCCGTCCTATAAGCCCATAGCGCATCATCAAGCTTAGATGACCAATCCTTCCTTGAGCGGGAGACTGTCTTTTCCAAGATGGCTTTGATTTGACGATTAGAGACCTCCACTTGACCAGTGGTTTGGGGATGATAAGGTGTTGCTAGAAACTCTCCTGTCAATGTCGGGTAGTGATGGTCTAGGGGCTCAATCAGACGGTCAGCATCAATCCAGCCAAACCCCTGGACCATCCAGAAGTGCATCCCCAGCTCCTCCATAGTCGGCTAGTGATACCACTGGGCGTTCTCAGCCCGCGCTACTAGGTCCTGAGCTAGCAGACGTGTCTCCTCATCAACAATCCTCAGGTGATCCATTTTTGGATATTTTGTTCTGAACATAAACTGCAAAATTAAAGTACCCTTTATAAGATAATATCTAAATAAAATAACCCCATACTTAGTTCATAAACTATCCTATCTGATATAATAATAAGCACAAGGAAGTGTATATTGTCAAATTATGTAACAATTCATATAATGAAACAAGAAGTGCAACATATATATGAATTTAAATAAAGCCCCAAATTCAAGAAATTTCCAAATATATTATGAAATAAATCCCAAAATTTCATGAATTCCTTTGATAATATATATGAACTAAGCATGGGAATCATTTACATACATAAAAAAAATCAGCCCATAAAATATAGTTATTTCCATATATAACCAACCCTAATAATATAAATATCAATTTCCCACACAACTTTCAAACCCTAGACATTTTAAAACACAACTCTAGATCCAATCTCTACCTAGGTTCTCATCAAATAATAATCTGAAATTTAGAGAGAAAGAGGGAGAAATCATACCTTTGAGTTGAAAAGGGAAGAAATGTGTAATTAGAGTAAATTAAGGGGTGATTGTTCTCGAATTTGGGCAAGAAACAACTGGTGGCGGCGGTTTTGAACTGGCCGACGCGCGGGTGAGGGATCTGGGCTTGGTGGTGATCGGAATTGGTGGATCCGGGCCGGAGGAGGCCGAAAACGGTGAAAGGCGGGTCGATCTGGGGAGGTGAGGTGGTTGGTGAAGTGAGATCTGGGCAACAGCAAGAACAGGGAGGGAGGCGGGGCTTCGGTTGTGGGCTGTTGGTGGCCGGACTCGGGTCTCAGGAAGCCGGAATAGGGGAGAGGTGGCCGGATCATGGGGATGGAGGCAGTCAGCGAAGCTTCTGGGCAACAATGGTGAAATCTGCTATGGCTGCGGGGAGGAAGTCTGGGCTTCGACGGTGGTTGCAGGTGCTCGGGGAGGGCTCGGAGTGGCTAGATCTGTCCTTGGTGGCCGAAAAGGTTCAGCAGGAGAGCTCGAGGGAGGAGGAGCGGGAGGAAGAAGGTGAAGGCGACTGTGGATTTTGGTCGACTAGGGTTCTCGATGTCGGGGAAGCGGAAGGAGGGAGAAGGCTCGGCCAGGTTTTTAAAGAAGGGAAATAAAGCAAAAAGAAATAAAACCGAAAATAATAAAAAAAACTATAAGTACTTCTTCTTCTTTTTTTTGTATTTTTTTATGTGTTTTATTTTTTATTTTTTATTTTTATATTTTTTTAGAGAAAGAAAACGTACCTAGAGCTTGGTCGACATCGAGCAAGTTGCTTGATGTCGAGGAGCCTCTCACTTACCTTAGGCGCTTAGTCGATGTCGAGGAATTAGCTCGATATCGAGGAAAAGGAATCCTTCTGCTTAGCTCGACTAGAAGAACTCGACTGATAGTGTGCAACACCCTTGAATTTTAGTCGATGTCGACCAAGTTTGGTCATGAATGAATTTAACCATGAGAAGAGATCATGCACGAATTTCAAGAAAATAAAATAAAATAAAATAGAATTAAAGAAAAAAGAAGTAAGAAAAGCGGGTTGCCTCTAGTAAGCGCTAAGGTTTAAGTCGTTAGCTCGACCCACTTCCCTGTTTTAGGCTTTGACCAACGCCAGGGTGGCGCGAATCTCCTCTTCCGGGTCTTCTTTGTCATAGTATTTCTTGACCCTGTGACCATTTACCTTAAAGGTGGTTCCATCAGTGCCAATTAACTCTACTGCTCCATGAGGCTATATGTAGTGAACCACGAAAGGTCCACTCCATCTTGTCCTGAGCGTCCCTGGGAACAAACGCAGTCTAGAATTATATAAAAGCACTTTGTCACCTACCTCATATGTCTCTGGCACCAATTTCTTATCATGCCATCTCTTGGTGCGCTCCTTGTAGATTTCGGCATTCTCATATGGCTTCAGTCTTAGCTCCTCTAACTTCTGCAAATTAATAAAGCGTTTCTTACCTGCCTCGTCAAGATCCATGTTGAGCTCCTTGAGAGCCCACATTTCCTTATGCTCCAGTTCGACAGGTAAATGGCAAGACTTGACATAAACCAAGTTGTAAGGCGTTGTTCGCAGCGGCGTTTTGTAAGCCATCATATAAGCCCATAGCGCATCATCAAGCTTAGATGACCAATCCTTGAGCGAGAGACTGTCTTTTCCAAGATGGCTTTGATTTGACGATTACAGATCTCCACTTGACCACTAGTTTGGGGATTATAAGGTGTTGCCACCCTGTGCGTTACCCCATACTTAGCCAAAAGAGCCTCAAATCCTCTCTCGATGAAATGTGAGCCACCGTCTGAAATAAGAACTCTAGGAACACCAAAGAGAGGAAATATGTTAGTTTTAACAAACTTTGAAACTACCTTCGCGTCGTTGGTCCTAGTTGCAACAGCCTCAACCCATTTAGAGACATAGTCGACCGCCACAAGGATGTATTTGTAAGGTCCTGAAGCAGGGAATGGTCCCATAAAGTCAATTCCCCACAGATCAAATAGCTCAACCGTTAAAATCCCCGTGAGTGGTGTCTCATTGTTCCAAGTAATGTTGCTAGCTCTTTGGCACTCATCGCATGAAGTGACATAAGCCTGCACATCCCGGAAAAGATTAAGCCAATAAAAACCACATTGAAGTACCTTAGATGCAGTTTTGAACCCTTTTGCATGTCCGCCTGTAGGGAGAGTATGGCAATGGCGAATGACACTTTCTACTTCCTCCTCCGGAATACAACGTCTGAAGATATGGTCCTTTCCTTGTTTGAACAAGTAAGGGTCATCCCAATAGTATTGCTTGACGTCGTGGAGGAACTTCTTCTTTGCCTGTGAGGATAGTCCTGACGGAATCTCATTTCCTGCAAGATAGTTAGCGAAATCCGCATACCAGGATACCTTTGATCCTCTTATAGCATATATATCATGTATAGGACTAGTAGGAGGGGTAAAGAAGAAATCCTCACCGGAATCTGTACGAAAAATCTCACCTGAAGACTCACTAGTGTTTGATCGATGTCGAGTAAAGTTACACGATATCGAGTAAGTTGTAGTGGCTGCTGGTGATGTGCTCGACTTCTGGTAGTCTGTCGAGTTGGATTTGGTCGACGTTGAGGAAAGGTTGCTCGATGTCGAGGAATACTGTGTCAGTCCGCATCAGGTGCTCGTCAGGGCGAGAGTAGTCGATTGGTGTGGTGTCCTGGGCTTGCTCTAGCATGTCTTTGGGGAGCCTGGATAGGTGATCGGCGACTGAATTTTCTATGCCCTTTTTGTCCTTTAACTCCACATCAAACTCTTGGAGTAGGAGCACCCATCGTAACAGTCTTGGTTTAGCATCCTTCTTTGCCATCAAATATCTAAGAGCAGCATGGTCAGTATGGACAATAACATTAGATCTAACAAGATAAGAACAAAACTTTTCAAAAGCGAAAGCCACAGCCAAAAATTCATTCTCTGTTGTGGTGTACTTAGCTTGAACCACATCAAGAGTCTTGCTTGCATAGTAGATGGCATGTAGTTTCTTGTCCTTTCGCTGTCCTAGGAATGCTCCTACGACATAATCGATGGCATCACACATGATTTCAAAAGGTAGTGACCAATCCGGCAATTGAATGATTGGATCGGAGATAAGGGCTTCTTTCAACCTGTTGAAAGCTTCAAGACAGTCGCTAGAAAACACAAACTTAACATCTTTCATGAGAAGGTTAGTTAATGGTTTGGCAATTTTAGAGAAATCTTGAATAAACCTTCTATAAAAACTTGCATGATCAAGGAAACTCCTTATCTCTTTGATGGATGATGGTGGGGGCAATTTCTCCACTAGCTCTATTTTGGCTCTGTCCACCTCAATACCTTTCTTAGATACCTTGTGGCCTAGCACGATTCCTTCCCTTACCATAAAGTGGCACTTTTCCCAGTTGAGAACCAAAAATGTCTCTTCACAACGCTTGAGCACCCTGCGCATGTTAGAGAGACAAATATCGAAAGTAGTACCATAAACAGATAAATCATCCATAAATACCTCCACTATATCCTCTATCATGTCGGAGAAGATGGCCATCATACACCTTTGAGAGGTGGCAGGGGCGTTGCAAAGGCCAAAGGGCATCCTCCTATATGCAAAAGTTCCATAGGGGCAAGTGAAGGTAGTCTTTTCTTGATCTTCAGGATGAATAGGAACCTGCCAAAAACCAGAATATCCATCCAGGTAACAAAAGTAATCATATTCAGCTAATCTTTCGAGTACCTGGTCAATGAAGGGGAGCGGGAAATGATCCTTCCTGGTGGCGGTGTTGAGCTTTTTGTAATCGATGCACATCCGCTAGCTGGTAGTGATTCTTTTAGGAACAAGCTCTCCCTTTTCATTCTCCTCAACGGTCATTCCACCCTTCTTAGGGACAACATGAACTGGACTTACCCACTTGCTGTCGGAGATTGGATAGATGATTCCTGCGTCCAGCATGCGCATGATCTCTTTCTTGACTACCTCCTTCATGTTTGGGTTAAACTTTCTTTGATGCTCACTTGTTTCCCTGTGATCATCTTCCAAAAGAATTCTATGCATACAAGTAATGGGTGAAATACCTTTTATGTCCTCTAGGGAATAACCAATGGCTTTCTTGTGAGTGCGGAGGACTTCTACTAGCTTGTCTACTTCATGTGTGTTTAATGAAGCATTGATAATCACAGGAAAAGTAGAGTTAGGACCAAGAAATTCATACCTAAGGGTGTCAGGTAAAGGCTTCAGCACCGGAGAAAGGCCTTGTAGAATCAAGATGGGCTCTACTTCCTCCGTCTTCATGATCTCTTCTAGGTAATCCGTCTCAATCCTCATGAAAGAAGCATCCAAATCAGCTACAACAGTTGGCGTCGACCAAGCATACATCGATGACAACGCTGAATCGGACATAAGGCTGTACAACTGTTAGGGACTGTTCGACATTGAGTTAGAATAATCAAAATCGACCAAAAAATCGACTTCAGGTGTACCTGCAGGGGAAAAAGTAGTCGATGTTGAGGATAACTGCTCGACATTGAGGAGATTTGAAGGACTTACTTTTTATGGAGAACTGGTCGTGGTCAATGTTGGGCAAGGTACCTCGAAATCGATTTGATTAGTCGATGTCGACTTGATCATCTCGATCTCGAGTGAGTCATTCAGCTCTGCCGATAATGCGTCGTTGAAGAACTCTTCCTCGCTCGATTCTACTGCAACTAGTTCTTCCTCTAGTGTGGATTCTGCCTTTATAACTGCCTCTTCTTGTGCCAAAAGTCTTCCTGCAGGCCCATTGCAAGAGATAAAATTAAATTTTGAATAAATAGCTTTAATTTCCATTACCTCTTCTGTTTCAGGATTGAAAAAGTATTCAATAATCTCATCTCCAATGGTGAAGGTGAGAAGTCCTCTTTTTACTCCAATGTTGGCATCTGCTGTTGCTAAGAATGGTCGCCCTATGATGATGGGGCAAGCTGGGTCCTCTGCCATTTCTACTACAAGAAAATCCGTAGGGACAAAGAATTTACCAACTTTAATAGGAACATTATCAACAATACCCGTGGGGATTACCACTGTGTTGTTTGCCATGTAGAGCTTGGCATCCACAGGTTCCAGGGCGCCTATCTTTACCTTTGACCAGATGGATAGGGGCATGATGCTTACGCTTGCTCCTAAGTCACACAGTGCCTTAAAACGATGTCGACCAAGTCCAACAGTGATAGCAAACTTACCTGGGTCAGGTCACTTCTCAAGGAAATCCATCTTCTTGCATTCTTTAGCAATCTCAGTCATTGATCACTTGTTGCTAAGAATCTCCTTGAGGAACTTGACGTAGGCAGGCATCTCGTGAAGTGCTTCTGTAAAAGGAATAGTAACATTTAGACTCTGAAGCAATTTCACAAAACGCTAAAACTTACCATCAGTTGGATCTTTCTGGTTCTTAGAAGGGAATGGGAGCGTCTTCTTAGTTTTCTGAGTCAGAACAGCTTCCGGAGGCGATGAAGACTCCTCGACATCGACAAGAACTTTCTCGACATCGACTTGATTCTCCTCGATATCGACCACTGTAGTCGACTTCGAGTTGGAGTGCTATGCAGACGAGTCTTGGCCAGGCTTTTCCTCGACGTCGAGTTGATTTTTGTCGACATCGACCAAATTTTGGTCGACATCGAGTTGCTGTTGCTCGTTGTCGAGGACGGTTTTGTCCTTTTCTTCTCCGTTGTCTGGCTCGTGCAATTTGTGACCGCTTCGTAGCCTTACATCATTGACATGTCCGTGCTGCCCCTTGGGATTTGGTTCTGTATGCCCAGGGAGCTGCCCGGTTGGTCGTGGAATCTGTGCCGCAAATTGACCCATCTGGGTCACTATGTTTCTCTTCCAGATGTCCAACTCTCCAAATTTTGTATTGATGTTCTAAAGCTGATTGTTGATGGTGCCTTGATTCCGGCGCATCTCATTAAGGATCATCTGTAGATCATCCTTTCGCTGGTCCCTTTCTGGATGTCCTGGAGCTCTGTATGGCTGGGGGTTCCTAGGAGGACCTTGGTTCCGTTGTGGTTGATAGAACCTTTGGTCCCCCATATAGCGATTGGGACCCCCTGCGTAAGCTACTTCCTCGTGAGTTTCTGCCATCCTGACTTGCTCTGTATGTCGGCACTCAGTAGTGGTGTGCCGATCTGAGCCACATTCGATGCAAGGTTGGTTGACAGAGAGGTACTTGACTTGCTTGAGTAGCTTGCGATTTTGATCTTTCTAATACTGCTCCGTGACATCTGGGTCAATTTCCTTAGAAGCTTCATAGAGAGGCATAGATGGGGCTGGCCTGGCGTAGGCATTCTCATCATAGTTTGTCGGAGCCCCATACTTATTATCATAGTTGGTAAGCTTGTCGAGGACAATCCATGCGTCAGCTGGTGGCACCGTCAGATACTAATAACGAGTATACTGGTTGATCCTATCCTTAGCGGCCAGGTTAAGAGAATTGAAGAAGATCTCCTGAACGACATAGGGTGGCTGTCCATGTGTAGGGCAGGATCGCAGTAGATCTTTATCACTAGGCCAAAAACACTGTTTTATCCCGGTTCCATATGACTTTATATCTTGGTTTTTAACCGACTTATTTTGTTGCGGGATAAAAAGAATAGGGTGACAGAAACGGGAAAAAAAGAGGATATATATCACGGTTATTGACCGTGATAAAATGTTAGCGTACGCACTAGTTGGCTTTTACATCACAGTTATAACCGTGATATATACTTTCACGTATGTGATTATGGTCCAATTTCTCTTGCGTTCAATAGTCTATATATCGTAGTTATTAATATAACCGGGATATAAAACTAATATTTTTTTTGAAAAAAAAAATCAGTTCAATGAACCGAACCGGTTCTTTAAACCGAGGTTATACAAAAAAATATGCATTTTTTTCACCAGCTTGTCAGCTAGCTCTAATGCTCATTCATCCTTGCGTCTATTTCAGCATAAATATCATTCTCACTAACATTTAGCCACACACAATAAGCCAGATAAAGTTATGCCAATCTTATGATTTCAAGCGTCAATACAAAATTACAAACTCTATCTAACAAGGATCAAAACACTTAAATTCTATTCTAACAGTAGGTTTAAAATAATAAAATGATGTCTAAAATACACTCACTTTCGATCAGGGCTCACATTTGAAGATGTCATGTACGGTCACTGATCGATCGCTAATTATATATATGCAATTTGTGGAATGACCAAATTGACGTAGTCAAGAATCCCAGCAATTCTGTAGCAGTAACTACATAACTACAAAACTGGAAAAAATATATATGTGTGTGTGAGATAATAGAGTTGTTATAACCACCCCAAACTACCACATATAATAGACAATTGAATAAATACACATCACATGGTTATCAAAATCAATGTTAAGAGAACTCAATTGTTTTTTTAATAAGAACACTGAATAGAATCTGAGAGAAATACTTAAATGAGTACAATATGTTGAAATGTTTTCCATACCATCTTTGGGGTGCTTCGTCCTCTTAGCGTCCTCATTGCCGCTTCAGCAAAAGCCTGTGCCTCATCTGCATCAGCTTTCTGCTGCCTATACTTCTCTTGCATCCTCTTCAGCTTCTGCTATTGCAGCCTCTGCCTCAGCAACTGCTCGAGCAGCAATAGCTGCTGCCTCTTCTGCAGTCATATTCGACATCTTAGCTAGTTCTATATCAATCAGAGATTTGGTAAAAGTATTAAGTCCGTCCCTGTCAAAGTGAGGGGCAAACTGCCTACCTTCTTAAGACGTCATTGCTAGATTTCTCTTTTGGCCTAAAGTCACAGGAGAGGGTGCAATTCGGTAATTGTGTTTAACCTGTAAGAGAGGCGCTAATGTTAAATAGAAGCATGTCTAAAAGCCACTTGATTATGCAACATAGGTTGCAAAAGTTAAAGATTGGCTACGCAACCTGATAAAAAAAGCCTTACATTCGTAGAACCCTGAGAAAAATCAATGTCAAACCTATTTAAATGTTCATATATGTATAACAACATATCCATATAGTCAATTTCACATTTAAGCTAGCTAGAACCATCCCTAAGTTCAATTAGCCCACTTCTAAACACAAAATCATATCAAGAGGTATGAAAATTTTCCAACTAAATGGCTCAGTCTACGGTTGCCAATTTCTTCCCTAAATGCCCAAAATTTAACTCAATCACAATAGCAATGAAGAAACCCGAAGGATCGAAGCAACAAGTTTCAAAGATTCAACCGAGCACGAGAACAAAATTTGACACACACGACTCTTTTATTTGGATTTTTCTAGATTTTTTTGAAAAATAAAAACAAGGTATGGATGGCTAAATCTATGAGCATCTCACCCATAGACTTACCAAACTCGCTCTCTCACTCGTCGGCATCTCACTCCTGAGCAATCAAGCCTTTGTTTGAATAACTCTAACAAGCATCTCACCGGAAAGAGTTAGACAAACGGGACCATTCCTCGGCCTCTCACTCCGGAATGGGGTGTCAAAATGGCATCTCACCAAATCAACGAAACACACACACTTTTTCCAAAAATTCTCAACTCAAATCTTATTTCTTATGACAAAGGTTTAGGCATTTTATAGCCAAAAAGCAAACAACAATTAAAGCAACAAATTAAAGACGGATAAGATGAAAAGTTTCTCGGAATTGATGAAGAAACGTGGACAGCCTCATGTCAAAAAATGAAGGGTCGGTTGTCCTCATTAAGTGTAGAAAACCATCAATTCTCATCGGACCCTTCGATACATCTCATCTATTCCGACTTCATTCAATGCATCGGGAAAGCTGTCTAGATTTCGGAATGCTGATTTATTGCCAATTTTGGACCTGTTCTTGGATGATTTCAGCACTTTGGTCTTCATAAAATATGTATCCCTTCGAATCATCTTTCCAACAAGTACTCACACACCTCAATCGGACAAATATAGCTCCTGTTATGACCAAAACACTGAGCATGTGTCGAAAGAGCTCGGATCACATCATCCTCCCCTCTTTTGAAAATGATTCGTCCTCGAATCTTGCATAGACCTTCCAAAAAGAAACATTACGCCCCTGTACATTGGATCTGCGTAAGATATCTTGATGGTTGATCCCTCAACGACTCTCAAATCTGCGTTGCCGTTCCAAAAAGTTACGATACGCCCCTGTACGCTGGATCTGCGTAGTGCACTTCAATGGTTGCAACCGCGACGGCTCTGAAGAGGGATGTGAATGAAAGTGATTGAATAACATAAAGCTTTGTGAACTTGATGGATTAGCTCTGGTACCAAATGATGAAACCCGAAAGCTTGAGGAACCCTTGTCGTTGCTGTGATACCAGTTGACGTGCTCGGACCCAGGCTCGAGCAAAAGGACCGGCGACGAGAGTTCCGATAAGTCGGGAAAAATTAGACAGTTTCTGGAGCAACAGATCAGTCGGCAAAGATTGCTGATTTTCCGTCGATTGGCTCGGCTTCTGGGGACGTCCAAGTACTACTTTTATAGATCTTGAAGTCTTAGTTGCGGATTGGGGCAGATCTCGTCAATCGAAAGTCAGACGAAGCGGAAAATCGCGTTTTACCGAGATGTTGCTTGTGCAGAGGCGAGTCCAAACGGGGCTTGTTTAAGAGGGATTGAAGGGCTGCTTTTGGGTGACATTTTGGGGATGATTGAGGGTGATAATGGGGTTGTGAAAGGCCTTAGAATGGTGGTAAAGAAGGGAATGGGGGTTGAGGGATATGTGATGCAAGATAGCTCTTGGCCTCGCACTCCGAGCTCTCTCCACCACTCGATCTTCCGCACTCTCGGCCTCGCACTCCGAGTGTTTCCGACCCTTTGGTTCCGTCGTCTCTCACTAGGGAATCACTCTTAGCATCTCACCAAGAGGTTTTATCCGGCATCTCACCAAGATAGATTTGTTTCTTAACCCGAAACGAAGGAAGCACAAAGCTCAGATTTTTCTCAAATTCAACTTGTTTAAAACAAATGTCAAGCTTACATATTTATAGGACTTGTAAGAAAGCTGGGAAATTAAAATAAATCGATAAACTAAAGACGGATAATACAAAAGGGTTTTCCGAGATTTATGACGGAGAAATGGGCAACCATAATGGGGGGGAACCGAATGGTCTTGGTTGCCATCAAAGAGATGGAAGTTCGGAAATCTCTAAAGCCCCGTCATTTAATCCGACTTTATTGATTGCATTCCGTCTTCATTTAATGCATTTCCGACAAGCTGCTTAGTTTTCGGACTGCTCCAAAGATGCCAGATTTCGTCTATCTTCCAAGCTGATTTGATGATTGCATCCTTCAAATAAGTTGTAGCCACTTAAAATATCTTTCCAACAAGTGCTCATCGGCTTCAATCGGAATTTTATACAGCCAGAACAAGCCAAAATACCAAAGTGTCGCCAAATAGTCTTCGCAAATGAAAGTTGATGTTCTGCTCCGAAGACAAACCCTTGTAGGAAAAAAGAGTCAAGCTCATGGGCGATTGCGATCACATCATCCTCCTCCCCTTGAAAAGGATTCGTCCTCGAATCCGTGATGGAAACGAACGACATCTTCGAACATTCTTCTTCTTCCTTGAACGGATCTTGAATCCCTTCTTCTTCTTGAATCATGAAAGGCAAGCAAGACGGAATGAAAGAAGTCGAATCTAACCACTTACTTAACATGGAATTCAGAAAGCTAGGCATGTCGATTGACATTCGTTTCTCCTTCATGGAAAGCGCAACCTTGGGAACATGGATGATTTCCTCATCTTTTTGAAGCTCAGGCATGACCTCTGTAATCTCAATTGGAGCATCCTTGGACTTGCCTTCTTTAATCTCAAGTGTCTCGCCCATGGCCGTAGAGTATGTCATCTTTGAAGAGGGAGGTGGGGCTATTGTGGACTTCGATTGCATTCACCCAAATGAGGTGACAAGATTTTGAATTTCCTTTACTTGTTTCATTGAATCTTCCGCGAGCTTGCGGATCTATTCCCAATGTGGTTCAACCTTCTTCTTATGCCGAGCCTCATCCTCTCGAGCCCTTCTCCTTCGATATCTCCTATGGAGCTCTTGATCAACTACAACATATTTAGCCCCATCCATGTCCATCCAACGAAGATACCCATCATCATAGGCTCGAATAGCCCATCGGATGTACTCTTCGGACAAAGGCTTGGAACTCATTTTCTTCAACATTTTGATCCAAAAGCTTGAGCAACCCTTGTCGTTGCTCTGATACCACTTGACGTACTCGGGCCCGGGCTCGAGCAAAAGGACCGGCGACGAGAGTTCCGAGAAGTTGGGAAGTTGTTGGCAGTTCTGGAGCAGCCGATCTGTCGGCAAATATTGCTAATTTTCCGTCGATTGGCTCGGCTTCTTGGGACGTGCAAGTACTACTTTTGTAGATCTTGAAGTTGTAGTTGCGGATTGGGGCAGATCTCGTCAATCGGAGGTCAGACGAAGCGGGAAATCGCGTTTTACCGAGACGTCGCTTGTGCAAAGGCGAGTCTAAACGGGGCTTGTTTGAGAGGGATTGAAGGGCTGCTTTTGGGTGACGTTTTGGGGATGATTGAGGGTGATAATGGGGATATGGAAGGACTTAGAATGGTGGTAAAGAAGGGAATGGGGTTTGAGGGATATGCGATGCAAGATAGCTCTTGATCTCGCACTCCGAGCTCTCTCCACCACTCGATCTTCCGCACTCTCGGCCTCGCACTCCGAGTGTTTCTGACACTTTGATTCCGTCGTCTCTCACTAGGGAATCACTCTTAGCATCTCACCAAGAGGTTTTATCCGGCATCTCACCATGATAGATTTGTTTCTTAACCCGAAACGAAGGAAGCACAAAGCTCAGATTTTTCTCAAATTCAACTTGTTTAAAACAAATGTCAAGCTTACATATTTATAGGACTTGTAAGAAAGCTAGGAAATTAAAATAAATCGATAAACTAATGACGGATAATACGAAAGGGTTTTCGGAGATTTATGACGGAGAGATGGGCAACCATAATGGGGGGGAACTGAATTGTCTTGGTTGCCATCAAAGAGATGGAAGTTCGGAAATCTCTAAAGCCCCGTCATTTAATCCGACTTTATTGGTTGCATTCCGTCTTCATTTAATGCAATTCCGACAAGTTGCTTAGTTTTCAGACTGCTCCAAAGATGCCAGATTTCGTCCATCTTCCAAGCTGATTTGATGATTGCATCCTTCAAATAAGTTGTAGCCACTTAAAATATCTTTCCAACAAGTGCTCATCGGCTTCAATCGGAATTTTATACAGCCAGAACAAGCCAAAATACCAAAGTGTCGCCAAATAGTCTTCGCAAATGAAAGTTGATGTTCTGCTCCGAAGGCAAACCCTTGTAGGAAAAAAGAGTCAAGCTCACGGGCGACTGCGATCACATTATCCTCCTCCCCTTGAAAAGGATTCGTCCTCGAATCCGTGATGGAAACGAACGACTTCTTCGAACATGCTTCTTCTTCCTTGAACGGATCTTGAATCCCTTCTTCTTCTTGAATCGTGAAAGGCAAGCAAGACAGAATGAAAGAAGTCGAATCTAACCACTTACTTGACATGGAATTCAGAAAGCTAGGCATGTCGATTGACATTCGTTTCTCCTTCATGGAAAGCGCAACCTTGGGAACTTGGATGATTTCCTCATCTTTTTGATGCTCAGGCATGACCTCTGTAATCTCAATTGGAGCATCCTTGGACTTACCTTCTTTAATCTCAAGTTTGTCGCCCAAGGCCGTAGAGGATGTAATCTTTGAAGAGGGAGGTAGGGCTATTGTGGACTTCGATTGCCTTCACCCCAATGAGGTGACAAGATTTCGAATTTCCTGTACTTGTTTCATTGAATCTTTCGCGAGCTTACGGATCTCTTCCTAATGTGGTTCAACCTTCTTCTTATGTCGAGCCTCATCCTCTCGAGCCCTTCTCCTTTGATATCTCTTATGGAGCTCTTGATCAACTACGTCATATGTAGCCCCATCCATGTCACTCCAACGAAGATACCCATCATCATAGGCTCGAATAGCCCATCGGATGTACTCTTCGGAAAAAGGCTTGGAACTCTTTTTCTTTAATATTTTGATCTGAAAGCTTAAGGAACCCTTGTTGTTGCTCTGATACCACTTGACGTACTCGGGCCCGGGCTCGAGCAAAAGGACCGGCGACGAGAGTTCCGAGAAGTCGGGAAGTTGTTGGCAGTTCTGGAGCAGCAGATCAGTCGGCAAAGATTGCCGATTTTCCATCGATTGGCTTGGCTTCTGGGGACGTGCAAGTACTACTTTTGTAGATCTTGAAGTCGTAGTTGCGGATTGGGGCAGATCTCGTCAATCGGAGGTCAGACGAAGCGGGAAATCGCGTTTTACCGAGACGTCGCTTGTGCAGAGGCGAGTCCAAACGGGGCTTGTTTGAGAGGGATTGAAGGGCTGCTTTTGGGTGAAGTTTTGGGGATGATTGAGGGTGATAATGGGGCTGTGGAAGACCTTAGAATGGTGGTAAAGAAGGGAATGGGGGTTTAGGGATATGTGATGCAAGATAGCTCTTGGCCTCGCACTCCGAGCTCTCTCCACCACTCAATCTTCCGCACTCTCGGCCTCGCACTCCGAGTGTTTCCGACCCTTTGATTCCGTCGTCTCTCACTAGGGAATCACTCTTAGTATCTCACCAAGAGGTTTTATCCGGCATCTCACCAAGATAGATTTGTTTCTTAACCCGAAACGAAGGAAGCACAAAGCTCAGATTTTTCTCAAATTCAACTTGTTTAAAACAAATGTCAAGCTTACATATTTATAGGACTTGTAAGAAAGCTAGGAAATTAAAATAAATCGATAAACTAATGACGGATAATACGAAAGGGTTTTCCGAGATTTATGACGGAGAGATGGGCACCCATAATGGGGGGGGGGGGGGGAACCGAATGGTCTTGGTTGCCATCAAAGAGATGGAAGTTCGGAAATCTCTAAAGCTCCGTCATTTAATCCGACTTGATTGATTGCATTCCGTCTTCATTTAATGCATTTCCGACAAGCTGCTTAGTTTTCGGACTGCTCCAAAAATAGTCTTCGCAAATGAAAGTTGATGTTCTGCTCCGAAGACAAACCCTTGTAGGAAAAAAGAGTCAAGCTCACGGGCGACTACGATCACATCATCCTCCTCCCTTCTTCTTCGAGGATTCAGCCTCGAATCCGTGATGGAAACGAACGACGTCTTCGAACATGCTTTTTCTTCTTGAATCGTGAAAGGCAAGCAAGACGGAATCAAAGAAGTCGAATCTAACCACTTACTTGACATGAAATTCAGAAAGCTAGGCATGTCGATTGACATTCGTTTCTCCTTCATGGAAAACGCAACCTTGAGAACTTGGATGATTTCCTCATCTTTTTGAAGCTCAGGCATGACCTCTGTAATCTCAATTGGAGCATCGTTGGACTTAACTTCTTTAATCTCAAGTGTCTCGCCCAAGGCCGTAGAGGATGTCATCTTTGAAGAGGGATGTAGGGCTATTGTGGACTTCGATTGCCTTCACCCCAATGAGGTGACAAAATTTCGAATTTCCTTTACTTGTTTCATTGAATCTTTCGAGAGCTTGCGGATCTCTTCCCAATGTGGTTCAACCTTCTTCTTATGCCGAGCCTCATCCTCTCAAGCCCTTCTCCTTTGATATCTCTTATGGAGCTCTTGATCAACTACATCATATGTGGCCCCATCCATGTCACTCCAACGAAGATACCCATCATCATAGGCTCGAATAGCCCATCGGATGTACTCTTCGGAAAAAGGCTTGGAACTCTTTTTCTTTAATATTTTGATCCGAAAGCTTAAGGAACCCTTGTTGTTGCTCTGATACCACTTGACGTACTCGGGCCCGGGCTCGAGCAAAAGGACCGGCGACGAGAGTTCCGAGAAGTCGGGAAGTTGTTGGCAGTTCTGGAGCAGCAGATCAGTCGGCAAAGATTGCCGATTTTCCATCGATTGGCTCGGCTTCTGGGGACGTGCAAGTACTACTTTTGTAGATCTTGAAGTCTTAGTTGCGGATTGGGGCAGATCTCGTCAATCGGAGGTCAGACGAAGCGGGAAATCGCGTTTTACCGAGACGTCGCTTGTGCAGAGGCGAGTCCAAATGGGGCTTGTTTGAGAGGGATTGAAGGGCTGCTTTTGGGTGACGTTTTGGGGATGATTGAGGGTGATAATGGGGCTGTGGAAGGCCTTAGAATGGTGGTAAAGAAGGGAATGGGGGTTGAGGGATATGTGATGCAAGATAGCTCTTGGCCTCGCACTCCGAGCTCTCTCCACCACTCAATCTTCCGCACTCTCGGCCTCGCACTCCGAGTGTTTCCGACCCTTTGATTCCGTCGTCTCTCACTAGGGAATCACTCTTAGCATCTCACCAAGAGGTTTTATCCGGCATCTCACCAAGATAGATTTGTTTCTTAACCCGAAACGAAGGAAGCACAAAGCTCAGATTTTTCTCAAATTCAACTTGTTTAAAATAAATGTCAAGCTTACATATTTATAGGACTTGTAAGAAAGCTAGGAAATTAAAATAAATCGATAAACTAATGACGGATAATATGAAAGGGTTTTCCGAGATTTATGACGGAGAGATGGGCAACCATAATGGGGGGAAACCGAATGGTCTTGGTTGCCATCAAAGAGATGGAAGTTCGGAAATCTCTAAAGCCCCGTCAATTAATCCGACTTTATTGATTGCATTCCGTCTTCATTTATTGCATTTCCGACAAGCTGCTTAGTTTTCAGACTGCTTCAAAGATGCCACATTTCGTCCACCTTCCAAGCTGATTTGATGATTGCATCCTTCAAGTAAGTTGTAGCCACTTAAAATATATTTCCAACAAGTGCTCATCGGCTTCAATCGGAATTTTATACAGCCAGAAAATACCAAAATACCGAAGTGTCACCAAACAGTCTTCGTAAATGAAAGTTGATGTTCTGCTCCGAAGACAAACCCTTGTAGGAAAAAAGAGTCAAGCTCACGGGCGACTGCTATCACATCAAGCAATATCCCCAAAAATTCCAAAAATCAGGTAATAAATTCCAGGTTTCCAACCTTACTCGGTTACTCAGCCATAAATAAAAGTAGAAAGGGCAAGGAGACTTACCTCGGAACAGGTTTGAGAATGGTAGCGAGATAGAGGCTTTGTTTGGGCAACAGTAAATTGTTGACACACCTCAAAGAGAAGAAGACTCGCGAATTTGAATCCCTAACTTTATTCCCAATTTTGTAAAAAAAATTGAGGAACAAAAGTACCTAAGAATGGCCTCAACGGTTGGTGGCAAACTCGGCTTGTTCGGCTCGAATAATACCCTTAGTATAATGAAACAAAATTGCATAACCCACTTAATAATGGCACAAAATTGATAGAACTACAAATTGCCTAATAAGAACAAGAACTCGGTAGATTGAACAATAGACAAAATTAACAAAAATCAGTAACTCTTGGGAAATTGAAAATTAAAATCAAATGCACCTAATATATGGATAATTGCATTATATTCATTCTACTCCTACCGTGGAAAGGGTTTCATAACCCACGCAACTCAGTCAACCCGAATAATTATAGAAACAATTCTTGAAATTGTAAAACTGAAACTAATAGAAAAACAATTTCACTCAAGTTATAGATCTATAAAGCAAAGCCCTAAACAAGTACTCATAGCGTACCAAAAAATTGCGTAGCCAGGCCGAAAATTGCAAATTGTGCGGAACTATAAATTTCACCAAGAAATAGAACAAAATTTGAATCTTGCAATTACCTTGTAATCGCTAGAGATTTGTGGTTGGGGGTTGCAGAAACCGGCCGTTGTACTGAACTTAGTTGCCGATCAAAATTAGCAGTCGTTGGTGTAGCCTTGATCGAAAATAGGTCAACCCCCATGCCGCAGTATTGATGCTTTCCTTGCTAAACGATCAGATTTAGGAGATTTAGGGGAATTCGTTGATGATGAGAGGTAGGGGATGAAATTCGCCTTTAACGCCTCTTTTTTACTTGAGCCTCCTTCTTTCTATTTTGTCGAGCTTCATTCGATTTCCAATCACACATAGAACCGGTTCACTTTAGGGTTTCAACTTTTTTAACTATATTTTTTTTCAAGTCATTAATTAGGGCATGGGAGAAAAAACAAGCGGGCCTTTAAAAAATAAAAGCGGGGAACTAAAATCTAAAATATAATATATCACGGTTTATGTATAAGCGTGATATATTATATATGTGAGTAGGATGTGCGCTACCCTAATATCTTGAATCCGTAATAAAACCGTGATAAAAGCATTAAAAATACATTTTAAGACACTTATCAATGTAACCGTGATATATGATGTGATAGAAAATGGGTTTTTCGGCCTAGTGTTATAACGTTCCCATGCTTTTGCTAGCGGCTCCCCAGGCTTCTGTTTGAAAGCTGTAATCTTCTGGTGGAGGAGCGTTGTCTTGGCAGGAGGAAAGAATTTGTTGAGAAATTCCTGCTTCACTTCGGCCCATGTTGTGAGTGATCGTGGAGGGAGACCTTCAAGCCATTTCAATGCTGGACAGGCCAGAGACCAACGTAAAGCCTTCATCATGACATATTCCAATGTGATACCTTCAACAAGAGTATGGCACATATCAGAAAAATTGGTAATATGTTCAAGAGGACATTCATTAAACCTTCCGTACAGGGCATTATTCTTAATTTCAATTAAGCAGTGCGAATTTCAAAATTATTAGCAGGGATTAATATGGCCGATTCAGGCACGACGAGAGTCGGGTGCATGTAATCCTCCGCAGTGGTAAGGTATTGGGCAAGCTCAGCTTCCGCTTGCCTCCTTCGCTCAGCTTCCTGCGTAGTGCGTGCTCTCTCTGTGGTGAGCAGTATCCTTGGCTTCTCATTCCGCCCTAAGCCTTTGTATCAGTTGTTCCTGTGTTTTTGCGACCGCCATGGCTCTTTTCAATTTAGCGTGGACGTGTATAAGGCGTTCCAGGTCGTCTAAGGCGTCAAACTCAGGTTGTTTACTAGAACGGCGCATACACTGCAAAATCAAAACTTAAAGAAAAAGTGAGATCTAACTACCTAAGGCGCGAATGATTGCTTCCCCGGCAACGGTGCCAATTTGTTGTAGGAGGAAATCGAGAGTGCAAATAAAATACTAATAAAGTAAAGCAAACCGATTGGATCCCAGCAAAATAATGTTCAAGAGTCCCTCCCGATGTAGCAACAGGAAGTCATGATCGATCCTCGAGGAAGCTGGTTAGCGGAGGAATCTCACGGGCAGAAGTCGACTTCAGGGTGCTCGACCTCGACTAGGGTTAGTCGTCAGAAGGTCAGGCAAGTCGAAACGGAGCAAGCGGCAGCTACTGGCTTGGTCGATTTTGAGTAGTTTACTCGATATCGAGGAGATTTTTTCGAAGTCGAAGAACTTTGTTTGAGATCGAGTTGCTTGCAGAAACAAAAGCTACGGCGATCTTGTTCGATCGAATGTGAGAAGTCAACGTCGACCAGTTTGGTCGAAATCGAGTAGTCACAGAAAGTAAAAACAAATGCAAACTTCGAATCTTAACCGGTGGATGAAAGAGACCTTCCAAGATTAGGGTTTGCAACAACGATTACCATAAAAGCGGAATATAAATCATAAAAGGCGGTGACTTTATCGATAAAGGAGAAGGCTTTCAACCAATCCGACAAGTAGGAATATAAATCTCGCGATAACTAACCCTAATTGCATCTATTCCTTTTCATAATTAGAATTTATAATCTTCCGAATAAAAATCCTAATTACTACCCAATTTTCACAACATGAGTTCTTCAATTTCTCAATCAAAGATGAAGCACATGGAATAGAATAAGATAACGATAAAATACCTCCTTTTGCAATTGCTAATCCACCAACATGGCTCTCGTTGGGCTCACCCCAACCCTAGAAGTAGGTGGACTACTCGCACCTCATCGCAATTGCAGACATTGATTGAAAAGAAATAACTTGCATAAACTATATTCAAAATCTTTACAATCCTGGCACTGAAACTTTCGTAGAATGCCAAAACCCTAAAACCTTTGAACTCCTAAACTCTATGTGGAACTACTTCTCTGAAATTGAATGAATAGAAAATCAGCCCCATGTGTTTTATTTATAGGGCTTAATCCTTGCTAATCAAGGAAAGCAATCCATATCTACTTTCTAAAGATAAAATGAAATAAAGATAAAGTATTAAATCTAAAAGGGAAATATCTAAATATCTAAATATCTCTTGACATTAATGAATAATCTTCTGAAAATTTTTGCAGAATAGGCGCTTTATTTGGACGAATTTGCAAAATGGTCACATTTTTGGACAATTTAGCAAGATGTCCACTATATATCCTTATTTACGCATTGTACGGACACTTTTCATGTTTCCCGAAAATCCGACCTCTCTCCTCTTCGGAACGATCTCTTTGCTCGATTCGTTTTTCGTCGGTTCTTCATCTGCGTTTTCACGCTTGGTTCGTCCTGCTTCCTTCAATCTTTGCTAAAGTAGGGCGTTTTCGGTCGATTGTTCTTCATTGCTTTGCTAAAGTTGGGAGTTTTCGTCGGTTGCTTCAATGTCGTCATCCAGCAGTTCAGGTATCAATTTCGCTTCTTTTTGCGAACTGTATCGTGCTAGGGTTTTGTATTAACTTTGTTTATGTTGATTTTATTGTTTTTTTATTATAATTTTGACAATATATTGTTAAAGCCATGCTTGATATGCATACCTATGTGCGTTTTTTAGTATTTTTCGTAGTTTATGAAAGTTGCATATGTAAATGCGTTGATTTTAACTGTTTCTTTTCGTCAATTTTGTGGTGTGGCACTTTGTAAGTGCTTTTTTAGTGTTCTTCGTGTAGGTCAATCTATTTTCCATGCTTTGGATATGAGTGTGTTGATTATAGTGTACTTGTCTGCTGTTATGTTCATGTGTATGGTGGCTGACACTGTCTGTTTTTATATATTATTGTGTTAGTTTATTGTAGTTCCAACAATGTGTGGCTTTGGATTTGGTATTTTGTGTTGTGTTTGTGATGTTTATGTTCTTTTAATATGTCTTGGTGATATTTTATTGTTATTGTTTATGGTTGTTTGCTTCATCACAGATTCTGTTATTGTATATTTACATTGTTCTGTATTTTATTGCTTGTAGAAACTCAATCTTCTGATTCATCAACTTTTTATACTGGTTCTGATGCAAGTTATTTTAGTTTTCCATTTGGAATTTTTTTTTTATGAGCAAGTTGTAATTTTTTCTTAATCTGATGTTTGTTTTTGTGGTTAATTGTCTATGATTGATCAGGGTTTGGAATATTGCATCCCTGTTTCTGAGCGATTTCGTTGTAGATCCAACATATATTCATATCCTTCTGTCTGTGATCTGATTAAGGAGCATTTGTGTCCTTCTCACTATAATATTCTGGAAGAAAGTTGCCTTGGATGGGTGCTGACGCAAGGCACTAAAATGGTTACCAATTTTCAGCTTATGCATCAAATGGTGCTCTGTCAAGTACAAACACAAAAAGAGCATAAGTTGTGGTTTAGAGTTGGTGGACATCTCGCACGTTTTTCAATTGCTGAGTTTCATGTTATTATAGGCCTTCCTTGTGAAGACCGTGTTTGCAATATCCCAAAGAAAGTGTCAATATTTGAATTTTTTGGGCAGAAAAAATGACTCGTGATGAGTTACTTGATCGTTTCATATCTGAGAAAAAGAAGTCTACGAAGAAGTTGATTATGGCAAAGTTGTTGCTGATTGAGAGGTTAATTGTTTATAGGAGGTAAGCAGTTGTAAGTGCACAATTCTTATCTCTTGCGTGCAATGAGAAGGAGTTTGAACTATATCCTTGGGGTAGAGAGTCATACACCCATTTGTTGAAGTCATTGAAGAGTTCTTCTATTGCGGATCGGAATGGGGTTAGGGGTTCTTATCAAATGTATGGGTATTGCCTTGCATTCCAGGTATTGTGCTTTAGTGTTTGCATGTCTTATGTCAGCAATTTTTTGTCTGTGTCAGCACAACTTTATTGTTTATGTGAGCATTTTTTAAATATTGTTTTGTAGTGTCATAATGAGTTTTCTTTTTGTAACAGGCTTGGATATTAGAAGCTTTCCCAACTATCTCTGTCAATTTTGACTGTAATTTTAAGACGCCTGATAGAGATCCATACACGTTGCACTAGGAATGTGATTATATCCATGTGTACGTTGAGACTGAGAAGTTCTTTCATGGCGATTTGGTAATAATTTTATATTTTTCCTCTTTAAGAACATTTTTATTTGATGCATGTTTGGGTTTTTATTCTGATACATGCATTTTGTCCAGACTCCATTGTTCCCTATTTATGGGGAGTTTGCAGGCACCGAAGGGATGGGGTTTGCTGATGAAAAAGCTGATGTTGTAGTTGATGCAGTAGCTGATGCATCAGTTGATGAAATAGTTTTTGGACCTGTTGATGAGACTTTGTATGAGAGTCGTCGTGTTCGTAAAAGGGCATATGAAGCTAAGTTTTCAAACAGGGCTCTCCAGGTTGATGATGAAGAAGCTAATGTCTTGCAGAAACATGCTGAAGGAGAGACCTCAAAGAAGAAGACACCTGTGAAGAGAGGCAAGGCTGCTAGAAAGAAACAGGATGGGAAGTCCTTTGAAACTGCTTTTGAAGTTTTCCCTGAGAGGGATAAAGAAGAAGTTGTAGAGACCTTAACGAAGAGGAAATCTTCCACTGGAGGGAAGCGTGGTAAAAAGAAACAGAAGGTGGCGCACAGCGATACCTCTGAGGAACGGGTTCCCCTGAGGAGGGGTCGTTCTTCAAGTCGTGTTCTATTCAATCCATACATTGCTTTAGAACGTAAAAAATCTGTCAATAGTGAAGTGAAGAAGCTTAGACAGAAGGCTTCATCAGTGAGGAAAGGTAGTAGAGTTATTCGTTCTAAGAAGGTGAAGAGAGTTAATGCTGACACAGATCTGCATAAGGAGGTTGATGTGGTTGCTTCACCTTCCAAGAGATGTCGTTTGGGTACTGATTCATGTGATTTATTAGACGATGATGTCCCACTTAATATTGTCTTTCAGCAGAGATATAAGAAGAAGAACGGTGGTGTAGGTAGTGGGAGGCCGTTATATGATAGTACTGCTGACAAGTCTTCTGTTCTTCCTTCAATTCCTATTGTTGATAATGAGGGTGCCCATGGAGTGGAGACCGTAGATATTCATGTTGCAGTCTCTAAATCTGGAGGTGAAGTCAGTGTTGGTGATGACAAGATTGATGATTTTACTACTGACACCCATTCTTCTAAATCTTGTGGTGAAGTCCGTGTTTACGATGACAA
The DNA here is from genome assembly GCA_963922045.1 of Persicaria maculosa. Lineage (NCBI taxonomy): Eukaryota > Viridiplantae > Streptophyta > Magnoliopsida > Caryophyllales > Polygonaceae > Persicaria > Persicaria maculosa. Next base: position 62,852,470 of record OY998252.1, read on the forward strand.
GGTTGATGTTTTTACTGCTGACACCCATTCATCTAAATCTGATAAATTGGATGCTCGTCATAGTGCCAGGCTTTTTGTTTTGGCTGATCTTGCAGATGTGATCGATTGTGGTGACACCGTTGAAGGAGTTGAGACACCTTTTGGTGACAGCGTGGGAGAGGGTGATGTAGCGACGCCTTCTGTGCAGAGGTCACCCTTGGGGAGTGTTAAAGCACATGATTGTGTTGATGGGAGGTCTGTGTTTGGTCAAACATATGCTGCTTGTGGGAATGAAGAAATTCGTGTTTTAAGTGTTGAAGTTGGGAAAATAGAAGTGTCCGCATAGAAAGTGGAAGGTACTGGAGATGTATCTCCTCAAATGGAGGCCAACAATGATTCAACTGGTGAGTTGCCTCCAAAAACACATGTTGATGCTTTTGCTTCGTCTCTCCCACCTCATCCTAATTGGGTGAAGGAGATTTTTAGGAGGATTGAGAAGCTTGAAGAGGTCCTTAAATCTATGCATCTGTTGTCTGCGAGGGTTGATGCAATTCAAACAAAGATTGTGGAGATGACTGGGAGTCTTTAAGTTTTTGGTGAAATGTCGAAGAGGTACGATGAGCTTGAGGTTAGGGTTGCTAATTATGAGGCTTTGGTTGAGAAGTTGCAGGCAAATGATGTCAAGCCTGAAGATGATAAGCACATTGCTGGTAAGTCCGAGGGCACTTCTTCGAACGTCGATGATGACCATGTCAGTGGTGGTAAGCCTAAGGGCACACCTATGAAGAATGATGATAAAGATCTGAACAAAATTGTGAATGATGTTGTGTCTGATCTTCAGCAGTCTTTCCCTGACGAGGAGGATTTGAAGCGTGATATTTCATTAATGAAGCATGAAGTGGATGATGCCAAAATAGTCAGAGATGAGGTTGGAATTCCATCAACTTCTGCTGAAGCCCCTCAATCTAAAAAGTGTGGAGGCGAAGGTGCTGATGGTCAAGTTTCTGGAGTTAGACTTGACCCATCCTTGGAAAAGTACATCACTCTGTCTGATAACGATGATGATAAGGGTGTAGGTGTTGATTGGGATTCGTTCACCAATGATCCTACAACTAAAATTCAAGTTGAACAATTAAAGGCTTCCAACCTTATCCCATTAACCAGTACATTCCTGTATGGCCCAGTTGAGCAGGAGAAGAAAGTGAGGATGCCAAAAGCATGCCCCTAACAAGTCATTGATCAGCTCGGAAGATCAAGAATTTATTTATGGACTTATAAAGAAACAAAGGTATGGTTTATTTTTATGTTCAATATTTGTTATGGAATGTTGTTGTCATTGTATTAGTTATAGCATCTCATGCTAGATATATTTTTATGCATTTTGTGTAATTTTGGGTAGGAATTTTTCTGTTGCTGGTCCAATTTCAAGATTTGACAAAATATTTTTCCAGCACATTTTAGTGAAGAATCTGTGGCTTGATTGTCAGGTAATAACTGCTCGTTTTTTGGAGTGGATATAGATGTGTGGATTCGATTTTATTATATTAGTTGATTGTTGAATTCACTTTTTTACTACTTTGTTTAGCATCTAGAAGCAAGTTTGATTCACATTAGGAGGCGCGTTTCCGAGGACCCTGTGAAATATCGAGATGTTCTTGTTCTGGATTGGCTATTTTACCTAAAGTACCTGCCTAAATATGCTTCAAGTTATAGGGAAGACATACCTCTTGAAGCCAACACTGAGGATTATTTTGTCGGTACGTGCCCTGCTGAGTATGGGAAGCCATGGGCATCTGTAAAGAAAATCTACACAATTTTCAATGTGATAAACAAGCACTGGGTGGTGTTGGAGATTAAAATTGAGGAGAGGGTAATCAGCGTATACGATTGCAACGTCTCTGCTGTTAGGGATGGTGTTCTTGAACAACAATTGCAACCGTTTGCTATTTGGCTCCCAATTCATTTGGCAAAGGCTGGGCTACATGAAAACTTTGACTCCTCTCCTTTCCAGCTAAACATGGTTCATGGGTTAATGCATGATTCTACTGGGTATGTATTTTTTATCTTGTTTTGTTAGTTGGTTACCTTAAGATACTTGTTATTTATGTGCCGACATTACATTCTTCCTTTTTGTGTTGACAGGGCTTCATGTGGTGTATTTACATTAAAAGCGATTGAAGCATCTGTATTTGGGGGAGATGTTAAACGGTTCAACAACGAGAAGATCTTTTGATTCAGAGAACTAATGTGCTCAGATCTGATCAAGGAAACCTGGAGTTTTAAATTTTAAAACCAGTGTTTAGATAGGTTGTGGTTGTGTATATGGGGAAGTTTGGATGTAATCTGACAAATTTAGTGCTCAAATAGATAAGTAGTGGTTACATTTAGATGAAGTAGTGGTGACAATATCCTTGTATTTTTTCGATTTTTGCCGTGTCTGTGGTGACGTTTTATGTTAGTGAACATTATGTGCTGACACCAGGTGTCTAAGTTCCAAAATAGTGGTGACACTGATTTTAGTTTAAAGTAGTGGTGATACTGTCATTGTAATTGGTGATTTTGAAGTGTATGTGGTCACACGAGGTAGTTATAGTAGTTAGAAGTATTGGCGACACTAGAATTGTGCTTGCACATCAATTGAGTCTTGCGAATTTGTGCCCAACATAATTTTATACTTTTTCAATAGATTATTTGCACAAGATGAAATTATTTTTTGATTATCATTCGAATAAAATTGCACACTATGTGCGGTTGGTGAAAATTTGCTCAACGTGATCTTATTTTTGCTCAATAATATTTTATATTTGCACAACGATTGAGACTTGTGAATTTGTGCCCAATATGATCTTATTTTCCCTCAACTTAATTTTTTATTTTTTAAATATATGTTTTGCACGATGACGTCTTATTTTTTGATTATCATTCTAATAAAATTGGCCACCATAGGGCGATTGGTGAAAATTTGCTCAACATGATCTTATTTTTGATCAATAATATTTTATATTTGCACAGCAATTGATCCTTGTGAATTTGTGCCCAATATGATCTTATCTTTCCTCAATATAATTTTTTAATTTTTAAATATATTTTTTTCACGATGTTGTCTTATTTTTGGTCATCATCAGAATTAAATTGCACACCATGGTCGATTGGTGAAAATTCGCTCAACATGATCTTATTTTTGCTGAACAATAGGTTAAATTTTGCACAACAATTGATCCTTGTGAATTTGTGACCAATATGATCTTATTTTTCCTCAATATAATTTTTTAATTTTTAAATATATTTTTTCACGATGTTGTCTTATTTTTTGTCATCATTAGAATTAAATTGCACACCATGGTCGATTGGTGAAACTTTGCTCAACATGATCATATTTTTGCTGAACAATAGGTTAAATTTTGCACAACAATAGGATTGGATAAAATTGGTGTTGGGTTTAGTTTAAACTTCATGATAGGGGACTGTGACCCATTTTCCCGATCAAAGCAGTTGGCCCATTTCAGTTACTTTATATAGGGGTTGTGCCTGAGTAGATCTCCAAGACTCCAACGTCATTTCAACTCTTTCCAATCTCTTCCCCATTACCGTCTCTCCAAGTCTTTTCATCTTCCTCCACACGCTCTTCCCCTTTCCCGATTTTTCTTCACAAGGCGCGTCCTTGCCTTTCTTATGTAGTTCTCTCCCTTTCGTTATATTGTAAATTTTATATAATCAGTTAGGATTTTTACATTTTTCCAGCAAGTTTTATGTTATTTTTTTTTCTGATTTGATATTACTTTTTCATTATCTTTCAGTCGGTTAGGGTTTTCATTTCAGCAAGTTATATGAGTGTATATTTATTTTATTTGTGTATGTCTTCTATCCTTAGATGGCACTTCCAACTATAACCCAAATGGGGTACCATTACACTGTCGGCTCCCTTGAAGTTGTTATCACACCAAGGGAGACGCCTGTATATGGACCCAGCCAACTGCACGTGTCTATTCATTACGATTCCCTCCCCGAGGTGTTCCTGGATCATTTCTCTGATTGGGATGGGTTGCCAATGACTTTTGCAAAATGTGATCATGTGTTAAATGAAGCAGGGGTCACTAGTGTGGTTCGAACTCAACTCGCCAACCTGATGTTAATGGATTATAGTCGCAATTGGTTTGCGGGTGACGCTGAGTTCATTGAATATGGTCTCTGCCCAGACCTGATTATGGATGTACATTTCATTGACAACTCTGATTCAAGCTCTAAATTTGATATGAGCTCCGACTCTGAAATGGATGTGAATCCCCCAGCTCCTCCAGCAAATGCAGAACAAAATGACAATTTACAAGAGATAGATCATCTGGAACAGGATTGAGATAAATGCACAATATGTCTTGATGTGATGTTGCCATCGATGCTTGTCATTCGCACACCGTTTGACCATTCCTTCCACCAAGAGTGTCTCCTAGAGTGGGTGTCAATTCAACCCATTTGTCCACTTTGTCGATAAGCTTTTTAGCCATAGGTCTAATGTATATCTGTTGGGAAAAGACAGTGTAGTTGTAACTATTTTACGGGAGTTAATTTAAGGAAATGTATGGTATGAATGGAATTTTGTGTATGACAATATTTTGTATCTGATTTCCATTCAAATCATACAAGTGTATTTTGTAACTATTTGCAGTATTTGGTGTATGTAAATGCAAAATATTAATGAAATTTGTGTAATATTATATTTATTTGTGATTTCCATTATATCATATTTTTCCTGATGTGTTAGTATGATATTGTGTTTTATTTGACAAAAAAAGACCATCTGAACTTTGATGAATTTGCTCATATATCCTGTGTGGATTTGAAATACATATAAAACTTATTTTTCCCAAAATCCTGCACGGTTGTGCATCCCAAAATAGTGTTGACACTGATATCAGTTACAAGTAGTGGTGACAGTGGCCTAGTATTTTTTTATGTTGAAGTGTAAGTGGTGGGAATAGGTTTTTAATGCCCAAAGTATTGTTGACATTTTTTGTCCGATTAGTTTGAAGTAATGGTGACACCATACTTGTATTTTTTGATTTTGCATTGTATGTGGTGACACTATGTGGTTGTTGTCCAAAGTAGTGCTGACAGTGATATCAGTTACAATTAGTGGTGACACTGGCTTTTTTTTTTTTTATATTGTAGTCTATGTAGTGGCAAGAGGTGTTTAATGACCATATTATTGTTGACATTGTTGGTTATATTAGTTTGAAGTAGTGGTGTCATCAGTTTGATGGTTTTTGATATTGAAGTTTATGTGGTGACACTAGGTGGTTTAGACCCAAAATAGTGCTGACACTGATACTAGTTACAAATAGTGGTAACACTAGACTTGTATATTTTTGTTTTTATAGTGTATATGGTGACACTATGTGGTTGAGATGCAAAGTATTGGTGACACTGATATTATTTACAAGTAGTGGTGATACGGGCGTCGTATTTTTTGATTTTAAAGTGTATGGGGTGGCAAGAAGTGTTTAATGCACATAGTATTGTTGGCATTTTCAGTTATATTAGTTTGAAGTAGTGGTGTCACTAGTTGGTTGTTTTTTGATATTGAAGTGTACGTGGGGACACTAGGTGGGTGATACCCAAAGTAGTGCTGACACTGGGGGGATTGGTGTAATTTTGCTCAACATCACATTATTTTTTCTCAATATTTGTTTTTAGTTGCACAACAATCGATCCTTTTGAAATGTTATCATCATGATTATATTTTTTGTCAATATAATTTTATACTTTTCCAATAATTTTGTTTGCCCATCATGGTATTATTTTCGCTCATCATTAGATTAAAATTTCACAACACCGACGATTGGTGAAAATTTGCTAAACATGATCTTATTTTTGCATATCAATAGATTATTTTTGCACAAATGTTTAGATTTTTGAAATTGCCTTCAACATAGTTGTTGGAATTAGTTTAGAGATGCCCGTCCCATTTCTCGTTTATTTATACGTTGCTTGAACGTTGTTCAGATTGCTTGCAAGTCCTTTCATCTCCCTCTAGTTGTTCATCTTCATCCACTCTCGTTCCCATTAAGATTTTCTCTTCTCAAGGTGCGATTCCGGGTCTGGTATGTATGCTTTTCTGTTTTCTTCCTCTGAAAAAAAAACGTGATCGGTTATTTTGATGTACTTTTTCAGCAAATTTTTTATTGTTGTATTTTGCGATTTTCATTTATCTTTCCCTTACCTTTTAGTCTTTTAAAACCCATATATTGTGGTTTGTCTTGCTTAGTTCGTATTGCATTATTTTCTGTGGGTGTTGTTTGTTTCTTACTGTAAATAAAAGTTATCAGTTAGGGTTGATCCAGTTTTTGGATTATTTTATCTTTCTTTGTGTTTCTGAAATATTTATTTCCTATTAATATCGCTGTAATGTTTTATTTTTAAGTGATTATCTAATATATGAGTGTATCTTGATTTTTTTTGTTTAGGTTTTCTCTCTTTCAATGGCATTTCCAACTTATACTGAAGTAGATTATGACTACAGTGTTGGTACTTATGAAGTGGAAATATCAGCAACTGAGTCATATTGGTATGGACCGAGTCAACTTGTCGTGTTCATCCCTTTGATTCCGTCGTCTCTCACTAGGGAATCACTCTTAGCATCTCACCACGAGGTTTTATCCGGCATCTCACCAAGATAGATTTGTTTCTTAACCCGAAACGAAGGAAGCACAAAGCTCAGATTTTTCTCAAATTCAACTTGTTTAAAACAAATGTCAAGCTTACATATTTATAGGACTTGTAAGAAAGCTAGGAAATTAAAATAAATCGATAAACTAATGACGGATAATATGAAAGGGTTTTCCGAGATTTATGACGGAGAGATGGGCAACCATAATGGGGGGAAACCGAATGGTCTTGGTTGCCATCAAAGAGATGGAAGTTCGGAAATCTCTAAAGCCCCGTCATTTAATCCGACTTTATTGATTGCATTCCGTCTTCATTTATTGCATTTCCGACAAGCTGCTTAGTTTTCAGACTACTTCAAAGATGCCACATTTCGTCCATCTTCCAAGCTGATTTGATGATTGCATCCTTCAAGTAAGTTGTAGCCACTTAAAATATATTTCCAACAAGTGCTCATCGGCTTCAATCGGAATTTTATACAGCCAGAACATACCAAAATACCGAAGTGTCACCAAACAGTCTTCGTAAATGAAAGTTGATGTTCTGCTCCGAAGACAAACCCTTGTAGGAAAAAAGAGTCAAGCTCATGGGCGACTGCTATCACATCAAGCAATATCCCCAAAAATTCCAAAAATCAGGTAATAAATTCCAGGTTTCCAACCTTACTCGGTTACTCAGCCATAAATAAAAGTAGAAAGGGCAAGGAGACTTACCTCGGAACAGGTTTGAGAATGGTAGCGAGATAGAGGCTTTGGTTGGGCAACAGTAAATTGTTGACACAACTCAAAGAGAAGAAGACTCGCGAATTTGAATCCCTAACTTTATTCCCAATTTTGTAAAAAAAATTGAGGAACAAAAGTACCTAAGAATGGCCTCAACGGTTGGTGGCAAACTCGGCTTGTTCGGCTCGAATAATACCCTTAGTATAATGAAACAAAATTGCATAACCCACTTAATAATGGCACAAAATTGATAGAACTACAAATTGCCTAATAAGAACAAGAACTCGGTAGATTGAACAATAGACAAAATTAACAAAAATCAGTAACTCTTGGGAAATTGAAAATTAAAATCAAATGCACCTAATATATGAATAATTGCATTATATTCATTCTACTCCTACCGTGGAAAGGGTTTCATAACCCACGCAACTCAGTCAACCCGAATAATTATAGAAACAATTCTTGAAATTGTAAAACTGAAACTAATAGAAAAACAATTTCACTCAAGTTATAGATCTATAAAGCAAAGCCCTAAACAAGTACTCATAGCGTACCAAAAAATTGCGTAGCCAGGCCGAAAATTGCAAATTGTGCGGAACTATAAATTTCACCAAGAAATAGAACAAAATTTGAATCTTGCAATTACCTTGTAATCGCTAGAGATTTGTGGTTGGGGGTTGCAGAAACCGGCCGTTGTACTGAACTTAGTTGCCGATCAAAATTAGCAGTCGTTGGTGTAGCCTTGATCGAAAATAGGTCAACCCCCATGCCGCAGTATTGATGCTTTCCTTGCTAAACGATCAGATTTAGGAGATTTAGGGGAATTCGTTGATGATGAGAGGTAGGGGATGAAATTCGCCTTTAACGCCTCTTTTTTACTTGAGCCTCCTTCTTTCTATTTTGTCGAGCTTCATTCGATTTCCAATCACACATAGAACCGGTTCACTTTAGGGTTTCAACTTTTTTAACTATATTTTTTTTCAAGTCATTAATTAGGGCATGGGAGAAAAAACAAGCGGGCCTTTAAAAAATAAAAGCGGGGAACTAAAATCTAAAATATAATATATCACGGTTTATGTATAAGCGTGATATATTATATATGTGAGTAGGATGTGCGCTACCCTAATATCTTGAATCCGTAATAAAACCGTGATAAAAGCATTAAAAATACATTTTAAGACACTTATCAATGTAACCGTGATATATGATGTGATAGAAAATGGGTTTTTCGGCCTAGTGTTATAACGTTCCCATGCTTTTGCTAGCGGCTCCCCAGGCTTCTGTTTGAAAGCTGTAATCTTCTGGTGGAGGAGCGTTGTCTTGGCAGGAGGAAAGAATTTGTTGAGAAATTCTTGCTTCACTTCGGCCCATGTTGTGAGTGATCGTGGAGGGAGACCTTCAAGCCATTTCAATGCTGGACAGGCCAGAGACCAACGTAAAGCCTTCATCATGACATATTCCAATGTGATACCTTCAACAAGAGTATGGCACATATCAGAAAAATTGGTAATATGTTCAAGAGGACATTCATTAAACCTTCCGTACAGGGCATTATTCTTAATTTCAATTAAGCAGTGCGAATTTCAAAATTATTAGCAGGGATTAATATGGCCGATTCAGGCACGACGAGAGTCGGGTGCATGTAATCCTCCGCAGTGGTAAGGTATTGGGCAAGCTCAGCTTCCGCTTGCCTCCTTCGCTCAGCTTCCTGCGTAGTGCGTGCTCTCTCTGTGGTGAGCAGTATCCTTGGCTTCTCATTCCGCCCTAAGCCTTTGTATCAGTTGTTCCTGTGTTTTTGCGACCGCCATGGCTCTTTTCAATTTAGCGTGGACGTGTATAAGGCGTTCCAGGTCGTCTAAGGCGTCAAACTCAGGTTGTTTACTAGAACGGCGCATACACTGCAAAATCAAAACTTAAAGAAAAAGTGAGATCTAACTACCTAAGGCGCGAATGATTGCTTCCCCGGCTACGGTGCCAATTTGTTGTAGGAGGAAATCGAGAGTGCAAATAAAATACTAATAAAGTAAAGCAAACCGATTGGATCCCAGCAAAATAATGTTCAAGAGTCCCTCCCGATGTAGCAACAGGAAGTCATGATCGATCCTCGAGGAAGCTGGTTAGCGGAGGAATCTCACGGGCAGAAGTCGACTTCAGGGTGCTCGACCTCGACTAGGGTTAGTCGTCAGAAGGTCAGGCAAGTCGAAACGGAGCAAGCGGCAGCTACTGGCTTGGTCGATTTTGAGTAGTTTACTCGATATCGAGGAGATTTTTTCGAAGTCGAAGAACTTTGTTTGAGATCGAGTTGCTTGCAGAAACAAAAGCTACGGCGATCTTGTTCGATCGAATGTGAGAAGTCAACGTCGACCAGTTTGGTCGAAATCGAGTAGTCACAGAAAGTAAAAACAAATGCAAACTTCGAATCTTAACCGGTGGATGAAAGAGACCTTCCAAGATTAGGGTTTGCAACAACGATTACCATGAAAGTGGAATATAAATCATAAAAGGCGGTGACTTTATCGATAAAGGAGAAGGCTTTCAACCAATCCGACAAGTAGGAATATAAATCTCGCGATAACTAACCCTAATTGCATCTATTCCTTTTCATAATTAGAATTTATAATCTTCCGAATAAAAATCCTAATTACTACCCAATTTTCACAACATGAGTTCTTCAATTTCTCAATCAAAGATGAAGCACATGGAATAGAATAAGATAACGATAAAATACCTCCTTTTGCAATTGCTAATCCACCAACATGGCTCTCGTTGGGCTCACCCCAACCCTAGAAGTAGGTGGACTACTCGCACCTCATCGCAATTGCAGACATTGATTGAAAAGAAATAACTTGCATAAACTATATTCAAAATCTTTACAATCCCGGCACTGAAACTTTCGTAGAATGCCAAAACCCTAAAACCTTTGAACTCCTAAACTCTATGTGGAACTACTTCTCTGAAATTGAATGAATAGAAAATCAGCCCCATGTGTTTTATTTATAGGGCTTAATCCTTGCTAATCAAGGAAAGCAATCCATATCTACTTTCTAAAGATAAAATGAAATAAAGATAAAGTATTAAATCTAAAAGGGAAATATCTAAATATCTAAATATCTCTTGACATTAATGAATAATCTTCTGAAAATTTTTGCAGAATAGGCGCTTTATTTGGACGAATTTGCAAAATGGTCACATTTTTGGACAATTTAGCAAGATGTCCACTATATATCCTTATTTACGCATTGTACGGACACTTTTCATGTTTCCCGAAAATCCGACCTCTCTCCTCTTCGGAACGATCTCTTTGCTCGATTCGTTTTTCGTCGGTTCTTCATCTGTGTTTTCACGCTTGGTTCGTCCTGCTTCCTTCAATCTTTGCTAAAGTAGGGCGTTTTCGGTCGATTGTTCTTCATTGCTTTGCTAAAGTTGGGAGTTTTCGTCGGTTGCTTCAATGTCGTCATCCAGCAGTTCAGGTATCAATTTCGCTTCTTTTTGCGAACTGTATCGTGCTAGGGTTTTGTATTAACTTTGTTTATGTTGATTTTATTGTTTTTTTATTATAATTTTGACAATATATTGTTAAAGCCATGCTTGATATGCATACCTATGTGCGTTTTTTAGTATTTTTCGTAGTTTATGAAAGTTGCATATGTAAATGCGTTGATTTTAACTGTTTCTTTTCGTCAATTTTGTGGTGTGGCACTTTGTAAGTGCTTTTTTAGTGTTCTTCGTGTAGGTCAATCTATTTTCCATGCTTTGGATATGAGTGTGTTGATTATAGTGTACTTGTCTGCTGTTATGTTCATGTGTATGGTGGCTGACACTGTCTGTTTTTATATATTATTGTGTTAGTTTATTGTAGTTCCAACAATGTGTGTCTTTGGATTTGGTATTTTGTGTTGTGTTTGTGATGTTTATGTTCTTTTAATATGTCTTGGTGATATTTTATTGTTATTGTTTATGGTTGTTTGCTTCATCACAGATTCTGTTATTGTATATTTACATTGTTCTGTATTTTATTGCTTGTAGAAACTCAATCTTCTGATTCATCAACTTTTTATACTGGTTCTGATGCAAGTTATTTTAGTTTTTCATTTGGAATTTTTTTTTATGAGCAAGTTGTAATTTTTTCTTAATATGATGTTTGTTTTTGTGGTTAATTGTCTATGATTGATCAGGGTTTGGAATATTGCATCCCTGTTTCTGAGCGATTTCGTTGTAGATCCAACATATATTCATATCCTTCTGTCTGTGATCTGATTAAGGAGCATTTGTGTCCTTCTCACTATAATATTCTGGAAGAAAGTTGCCTTGGATGGGTGCTGACGCAAGGCACTAAAATGGTTACCAATTTTCAGCTTATGCATCAAATGGTGCTCTGTCAAGTACAAACACAAAAAGAGCATAAGTTGTGGTTTAGAGTTGGTGGACATCTCGCACGTTTTTCAATTGCTGAGTTTCATGTTATTATAGGCCTTCCTTGTGAAGACCGTGTTTGCAATATCCCAAAGAAAGTGTCAATATTTGAATTTTTTGGGCAGAAAAAATGACTCGTGATGAGTTACTTGATCGTTTCATATCTGAGAAAAAGAAGTCTACGAAGAAGTTGATTATGGCAAAGTTGTTGCTGATTGAGAGGTTAATTGTTTATAGGAGGTAAGCAGTTGTAAGTGCACAATTCTTATCTCTTGCGTGCAATGAGAAGGAGTTTGAACTATATCCTTGGGGTAGAGAGTCATACACCCATTTGTTGAAGTCATTGAAGAGTTCTTCTATTGCGGATCGGAATGGGGTTAGGGGTTCTTATCAAATGTATGGGTATTGCCTTGCATTCCAGGTATTGTGCTTTAGTGTTTGCATGTCTTATGTCAGCAATTTTTTGTCTGTGTCAACACAACTTTATTGTTTATGTGAGCATTTTTTAAATATTGTTTTGTAGTGTCATAATGAGTTTTCTTTTTGTAACAGGCTTGGATATTAGAAGCTTTCCCAACTATCTCTGTCAATTTTGACTGTAATTTTAAGACGCCTGATAGAGATCCATACACGTTGCACTAGGAATGTGATTATATCCATGTGTACGTTGAGACTGAGAAGTTCTTTCATGGCGATTTGGTAATAATTTTATATTTTTCCTCTTTAAGAACATTTTTATTTGATGCATGTTTGGGTTTTTATTCTGATACATGCATTTTGTCCAGACTCCATTGTTCCCTATTTATGGGGAGTTTGCAGGCACCGAAGGGATGGGGTTTGCTGATGAAAAAGCTGATGTTGTAGTTGATGCAGTAGCTGATGCATCAGTTGATGAAATAGTTTTTGGACCTGTTGATGAGACTTTGTATGAGAGTCGTCGTGTTCGTAAAAGGGCATATGAAGCTAAGTTTTCAAACAGGGCTCTCCAGGTTGATGATGAAGAAGCTAATGTCTTGCAGAAACATGCTGAAGGAGAGACCTCAAAGAAGAAGACACCTGTGAAGAGAGGCAAGGCTGCTAGAAAGAAACAGGATGGGAAGTCCTTTGAAACTGCTTTTGAAGTTTTCCCTGAGAGGGATAAAGAAGAAGTTGTAGAGACCTTAACGAAGAGGAAATCTTCCACTGGAGGGAAGCGTGGTAAAAAGAAACAGAAGGTGGCGCACAGCGATACCTCTGAGGAACGGGTTCCCCTGAGGAGGGGTCGTTCTTCAAGTCGTGTTCTATTCAATCCATACATTGCTTTAGAACGTAAAAAATCTGTCAATAGTGAAGTGAAGAAGCTTAGACAGAAGGCTTCATCAGTGAGGAAAGGTAGTAGAGTTATTCGTTCTAAGAAGGTGAAGAGAGTTAATGCTGACATAGATCTGCATAAGGAGGTTGATGTGGTTGCTTCACCTTCCAAGAGATGTCGTTTGGGTACTGATTCATGTGATTTATTAGACGATGATGTCCCACTTAATATTGTCTTTCAGCAGAGATATAAGAAGAAGAACGGTGGTGTAGGTAGTGGGAGGCCGTTATATGATAGTACTGCTGACAAGTCTTCTGTTCTTCCTTCAATTCCTATTGTTGATAATGAGGGTGCCCATGGAGTGGAGACCGTAGATATTCATGTTGCAGTCTCTAAATCTGGAGGTGAAGTCAGTGTTGGTGATGACAAGATTGATGATTTTACTACTGACACCCATTCTTCTAAATCTTGTGGTGAAGTCCGTGTTTACGATGACAAGGTTGATGTTTTTACTGCTGACACCCATTCATCTAAATCTGATAAATTGGATGCTCGTCATAGTGCCAGGCTTTTTGTTTTGGCTGATCTTGCAGATGTGATCGATTGTGGTGACACCGTTGAAGGAGTTGAGACACCTTTTGGTGACAGCGTGGGAGAGGGTGATGTAGCGACGCCTTCTGTGCAGAGGTCACCCTTGGGGAGTGTTGAAGCACATGATTGTGTTGATGGGAGGTCTGTGTTTGGTCAAACATATGCTGCTTGTGGGAATGAAGAAATTCGTGTTTTAAGTGTTGAAGTTGGGAAAATAGAAGTGTCCGCATAGAAAGTGGAAGGTACTGGAGATGTATCTCCTCAAATGGAGGCCAACAATGATTCAACTGGTGAGTTGCCTCCAAAAACACATGTTGATGCTTTTGCTTCGTCTCTCCCACCTCATCCTAATTGGGTGAAGGAGATTTTTAGGAGGATTGAGAAGCTTGAAGAGGTCCTTAAATCTATGCATTTGTTGTCTGCGAGGGTTGATGCAATTCAAACAAAGATTGTGGAGATGACTGGGAGTCTTTAAGTTTTTGGTGAAATGTCGAAGAGGTACGATGAGCTTGAGGTTAGGGTTGCTAATTATGAGGCTTTGGTTGAGAAGTTGTAGGCAAATGATGTCAAGCCTGAAGATGATAAGCACATTGCTGGTAAGTCCGAGGGCACTTCTTCGAACGTCGATGATGACCATGTCAGTGGTGGTAAGCCTAAGGGCACACCTATGAAGGATGATGATAAAGATCTGAACAAAATTGTGAATGATGTTGTGTCTGATCTTCAGCAGTCTTTCCCTGACGAGGAGGATTTGAACCGTGATATTTCATTAATGAAGCATGAAGTGGATGATGTCAAAATAGTCAGAGATGAGGTTGGAATTCCATCAACTTCTGCTGAAGCCCCTCAATCTAAAAAGTGTGGAGGCGAAGGTGCTGATGGTCAAGTTTCTGGAGTTAGACTTGACCCATCCTTGGAAAAGTACATCACTCTGTCTGATAACGATGATGATAAGGGTGTAGGTGTTGATTGGGATTCGTTCACCAATGATCCTACAACTAAAATTCAAGTTGACCAATTAAAGGCTTCCAACCTTATCCCATTAACCAGTACATTCCTGTATGGCCCAGTTGAGCAGGAGAAGAAAGTGAGGATGCCAAAGCATGCCCCTAACAAGTCATTGATCAGCTCGGAAGATCAAGAATTTATTTATGGACTTATAAAGAAACAAAGGTATGGTTTATTTTTATGTTCAATATTTGTTATGGAATGTTGTTGTCATTGTATTAGTTATAGCATCTCATGCTAGATATATTTTTATGCATTTTGTGTAATTTTGGGTAGGAATTTTTCTGTTGCTGGTCCAATTTCAAGATTTGACAAAATATTTTTCCAGCACATTTTAGTGAAGAATCTGTGGCTTGATTGTCAGGTAATAACTGCTCGTTTTTTGGAGTGGATATAGATGTGTGGATTCGATTTTATTGTATTAGTTGATTGTTGAATTCACTTTTTTACTACTTTGTTTAGCATCTAGAAGCAGGTTTGATTCACATTAGGAGGCGCGTTTCCGAGGACCCTGTGAAATATCGAGATGTTCTTGTTCTGGATTGGCTATTTTACCTAAAGTACCTGCCTAAATATGCTTCAAGTTATAGGGAAGACATACCTCTTGAAGCCAACACTGAGGATTATTTTGTCGGTACGTGCCCTGCTGAGTATGGGAAGCCATGGGCATCTGTAAAGAAAATCTACACAATTTTCAATGTGATAAACAAGCACTGGGTGGTGTTGGAGATTAAAATTGAGGAGAGGGTAATCAGCGTATACGATTGCAACGTCTCTGCTGTTAGGGATGGTGTTCTTGAACAACAATTGCAACCGTTTGCTATTTGGCTCCCAATTCATTTGGCAAAGGCTGGGCTACATGAAAACTTTGACTCCTCTCCTTTCCAGCTAAACATGGTTCATGGGTTAATGCATGATTCTACTGGGTATGTATTTTTTATCTTGTTTTGTTAGTTGGTTACCTTAAGATACTTGTTATTTATGTGCCGACATTACATTCTTCCTTTTTGTGTTGACAGGGCTTCATGTGGTGTATTTACATTAAAAGCGATTGAAGCATCTGTATTTTGGGGAGATGTTAAACGGTTCAACAACGAGAAGATCTTTTGATTCAGAGAACTAATGTGCTCAGATCTGATCAAGGAAACCTGGAGTTTTAAATTTTAAAACCAGTGTTTAGATAGGTTGTGGTTGTGTATATGGGGAAGTTTGGATGTAATCTGACAAATTTAGTGCTCAAATAGATAAGTGTGGTTACATTTAGATGAAGTAGTGGTGACAATATCCTTGTATTTTTTCGATTTTTGCCGTGTCTGTGGTGACGTTTTATGTTAGTGAACATTATGTGCTGACACCAGGTGTCTAAGTTCCAAAATAGTGGTGACACTGATTTTAGTTTAAAGTAGTGGTGATACTGTCATTGTAATTGGTGATTTTGAAGTGTATGTGGTCACACGAGGTGGTTATAGTAGTTAGAAGTATTGGCGACACTAGAATTGTGCTTGCACATCAATTGAGTCTTGCGAATTTGTGCCCAACATAATTTTATACTTTTTCAATAGATTATTTGCACAAGATGAAATTATTTTTTGATTATCATTCGAATAAAATTGCACACTATGTGCGGTTGGTGAAAATTTACTCAACGTGATCTTATTTTTGCTCAATAATATTTTATATTTGCACAACGATTGAGACTTGTGAATTTGTGCCCAATATGATCTTATTTTCCCTCAACATAATTTTTTATTTTTTAAATATATGTTTTGCACGATGACGTCTTATTTTTTGATTATCATTCTAATAAAATTGGCCACCATAGGGCGATTGGTGAAAATTTGCTCAACATGATCTTATTTTTGATCAATAATATTTTATATTTGCACAGCAATTGATCCTTGTGAATTTGTGCCCAATATGATCTTATCTTTCCTCAATATAATTTTTTAATTTTTAAATATATTTTTTTCACGATGTTGTCTTATTTTTGGTCATCATCAGAATTAAATTGCACACCATGGTCGATTGGTGAAAATTCGCTCAACATGATCTTATTTTTGCTGAACAATAGGTTAAATTTTGCACAACAATTGATCCTTGTGAATTTGTGACCAATATGATCTTATTTTTCCTCAATATAATTTTTTAATTTTTAAATATATTTTTTCACGATGTTGTCTTATTTTTTGTCATCATTAGAATTAAATTGCACACCATGGTCGATTGGTGAAAATTTGCTCAACATGATCATATTTTTGTTGAACAATAGGTTAAATTTTGCACAACAATAGGATTGGATAAAATTGGTGTTGGGTTTAGTTTAAACTTCATGATAGGGGACTGTGACCCATTTTCCCGATCAAAGCAGTTGGCCCATTTCAGTTACTTTATATAGGGGTTGTGCCTGAGTAGATCTCCAAGACTCCAACGTCATTTCAACTCTTTCCAGTCTCTTCCCCATTACCGTCTCTCCAAGTCTTTTCATCTTCCTCCACACGCTCTTCCCCTTTCCCGATTTTTCTTCACAAGGCGCGTCCTTGCCTTTCTTATGTAGTTCTCTCCCTTTCGTTATATTGTAAATTTTATATAATCAGTTAGGATTTTTACATTTTTCCAGCAAGTTTTATGTTATTTTTTTTTCTGATTTGATATTACTTTTTCATTATCTTTCAGTCGGTTAGGGTTTTCATTTCAGCAAGTTATATGAGTGTATATTTATTTTATTTGTGTATGTCTTCTATCCTTAGATGGCACTTCCAACTATAACCCAAATGGGGTACCATTACACTGTCGGCTCCCTTGAAGTTGTTATCACACCAAGGGAGACGCCTGTATATGGACCCAGCCAACTGCACGTGTCTATTCATTACGATTCCCTCCCCGAGGTGTTCCTGGATCATTTCTCTGATTGGGATGGGTTGCCAATGACTTTTGCAAAATGTGATCATGTGTTAAATGAAGCAGGGGTCACTAGTGTGGTTCGAACTCAACTCGCCAACCTGATGTTAATGGATTATAGTCGCAATTGGTTTGCGGGTGACGCTGAGTTCATTGAATATGGTCTCTGCCCAGACCTGATTATGGATGTACATTTCATTGACAACTCTGATTCAAGCTCTAAATTTGATATGAGCTCCGACTCTGAAATGGATGTGAATCCCCCAGCTCCTCCAGCAAATGCAGAACAAAATGACAATTTACAAGAGATAGATCATCTGGAACAGGATTGAGATAAATGCACAATATGTCTTGATGTGATGTTGCCATCGATGCTTGTCATTCGCACACCGTTTGACCATTCCTTCCACCAAGAGTGTCTCCTAGAGTGGGTGTCAATTCAACCCATTTGTCCACTTTGTCGATAAGCTTTTTAGCCATAGGTCTAATGTATATCTGTTGGGAAAAGACAGTGTAGTTGTAACTATTTTACGGGAGTTAATTTAAGGAAATGTATGGTATGAATGGAATTTTGTGTATGACAATATTTTGTATCTGATTTCCATTCAAATCATACAAGTGTATTTTGTAACTATTTGCAGTATTTGGTGTATGTAAATGCAAAATATTAATGAAATTTGTGTAATATTATATTTATTTGTGATTTCCATTATATCATATTTTTCCTGATGTGTTAGTATGATATTGTGTTTTATTTGACAAAAAAAGACCATCTGAACTTTGATGAATTTGCTCATATATCCTGTGTGGATTTGAAATACATATAAAACTTATTTTTCCCAAAATCCTGCACGGTTGTGCATCCCAAAATAGTGTTGACACTGATATCAGTTACAAGTAGTGGTGACAGTGGCCTAGTATTTTTTTATGTTGAAGTGTAAGTGGTGGGAATAGGTTTTTAATGCCCAAAGTATTGTTGACATTTTTTGTCCGATTAGTTTGAAGTAATGGTGACACCATACTTGTATTTTTTGATTTTGCATTGTATGTGGTGACACTATGTGGTTGTTGTCCAAAGTAGTGCTGACAGTGATATCAGTTACAATTAGTGGTGACACTGGCTTTTTTTTTTTTATATTGAAGTCTATGTAGTGGCAAGAGGTGTTTAATGACCATATTATTGTTGACATTGTTGGTTATATTAGTTTGAAGTAGTGGTGTCACCAGTTTGATGGTTTTTGATATTGAAGTTTATGTGGTGACACTAGGTGGTTTAGACCCAAAATAGTGCTGACACTGATACTAGTTACAAATAGTGGTAACACTAGACTTGTATATTTTTGTTTTTATAGTGTATATGGTGACACTATGTGGTTGAGATGCAAAGTATTGGTGACACTGATATTATTTACAAGTAGTGGTGATACGGGCGTCGTATTTTTTGATTTTAAAGTGTATGGGGTGGCAAGAAGTGTTTAATGCACATAGTATTGTTGGCATTTTCAGTTATATTAGTTTGAAGTAGTGGTGTCACTAGTTGGTTGTTTTTTGATATTGAAGTGTACGTGGGGACACTAGGTACCCAAAGTAGTGCTGACACTGGGGGGATTGGTGTAATTTTGCTCAACATCACATTATTTTTTCTCAATATTTGTTTTTAGTTGCACAACAATCGATCCTTTTGAAATGTTATCATCATGATTATATTTTTTGTCAATATAATTTTATACTTTTCCAATAATTTTGTTTGCCCATCATGGTATTATTTTCGCTCATCATTAGATTAAAATTTCACAACACCGGCGATTGGTGAAAATTTGCTAAACATGATCTTATTTTTGCATATCAATAGATTATTTTTGCACAAATGTTTAGATTTTTGAAATTGCCTTCAACATAGTTGTTGGAATTAGTTTAGAGATGCCCGTCCCATTTCTCGTTTATTTATACGTTGCTTGAACGTTGTTCAGATTGCTTGCAAGTCCTTTCATCTCCCTCTAGTTGTTCATCTTCATCCACTCTCGTTCCCATTAAGATTTTCTCTTCTCAAGGTGCGATTCCGGGTCTGGTATGTATGCTTTTCTGTTTTCTTCCTCTGAAAAAAAAACGTGATCGGTTATTTTGATGTACTTTTTCAGCAAATTTTTTATTGTTGTATTTTGCGATTTTCATTTATCTTTCCCTTACCTTTTAGTCTTTTAAAACCCATATATTGTGGTTTGTCTTGCTTAGTTCGTATTGCATTATTTTCTGTGGGTGTTGTTTGTTTCTTACTGTAAATAAAAGTTATCAGTTAGGGTTGATCCAGTTTTTGGATTATTTTATCTTTCTTTGTGTTTCTGAAATATTTATTTCCTATTAATATCGCTGTAATGTTTTATTTTTAAGTGATTATCTAATATATGAGTGTATCTTGATTTTTTTTGTTTAGGTTTTCTCTCTTTCAATGGCATTTCCAACTTATACTGAAGTAGATTATGACTACAGTGTTGGTACTTATGAAGTGGAAATATCAGCAACTGAGTCATATTGGTATGGACCGAGTCAACTTGTCGTGTTCATCCCTTTGATTCCGTCGTCTCTCACTAGGGAATCACTCTTAGCATCTCACCACGAGGTTTTATCCGGCATCTCACCAAGATAGATTTGTTTCTTAACCCGAAACGAAGGAAGCACAAAGCTCAGATTTTTCTCAAATTCAACTTGTTTAAAACAAATGTCAAGCTTACATATTTATAGGACTTGTAAGAAAGCTAGGAAATTAAAATAAATCGATAAACTAATGACGGATAATATGAAAGGGTTTTCCGAGATTTATGACGGAGAGATGGGCAACCATAATGGGGGGAAACCGAATGGTCTTGGTTGCCATCAAAGAGATGGAAGTTCGGAAATCTCTAAAGCCCCGTCATTTAATCCGACTTTATTGATTGCATTCCGTCTTCATTTATTGCATTTCCGACAAGCTGCTTAGTTTTCAGACTACTTCAAAGATGCCACATTTCGTCCATCTTCCAAGCTGATTTGATGATTGCATCCTTCAAGTAAGTTGTAGCCACTTAAAATATATTTCCAACAAGTGCTCATCGGCTTCAATCGGAATTTTATACAGCCAGAACATACCAAAATACAAGTTATCAGTTAGGGTGTTGCTTAGTTCGTATTGCATTATTTTCTGTGGGTGTTGTTTGTTTCTTACTGTAAATAAAAGTTATCAGTTAGGGTTGATCCAGTTTTTGGATTATTTTATCTTTCTTTGTGTTTCTGAAATATTTATTTCCTATTAATATCGCTGTAATGTTTTATTTTTAAGTGATTATCTAATATATGAGTGTATCTTGATTTTTTTTGTTTAGGTTTTCTCTCTTTCAATGGCATTTCCAACTTATACTGAAGTAGATTATGACTACAGTGTTGGTACTTATGAAGTGGAAATATCAGCAACTGAGTCATATTGGTATGGACCGAGTCAACTTGTCGTGTTCACCCATTCTAACAGCGTTCCTTTAACATTTTATCATGGTTCGGCTTGGAACGGTATGGCAATGAGTTTAGCCCGCTGCAACGAAGTGTTACATGATGCGGGAGTCACTGGTGTGGTTAGAAGTCAGGTAGCCAATCGGCTTCTAATGGAATACACTAGAAGTTGGTTTCCGGCTGACGCTGATTTTGTTGAGTATGGTATGTGCCCGAACATCACTGTCAATGTACATTCCTTTGCTGACTCTTCGTCTGATTCAAGCTCTGAATCCGACATAAACGATGACATTCATATGGAGGTTGACCAACCAGATCATCTAGCACCTCCAGAGCATATGGAGGTTGACGGATTAAGGGAGATATATCACCTTGATCTTGATGAAGACGAATGTACAATATGTCTGCTTCCGATGTTGGCGTCAAATCCCGTTCTTGAAACACCATGTGAAGATTTCTTCCATCCAAGTTGTTTGCAATCTTGGCTTAGAGTTCAAAGCAATTGTCCTCTTTGTTGATCAGAAATCTAGTTGTAGGTCTATTGCAAAATCTAAGTATTTATCATTTAGTACCTTGTTGTATCTGGCTTAGAGTTCGAAGTGTATGGGTTGATATTTTATGTTATTGAAGCTGATATTAGGTACAATTACTTGTGACCCTAGGCTTGTATTTTTTTGTTATTTTGAAGTTTATGTTGTTGCACGAGTTGGCAAGGGCCTAAAGTCTTTTGTTACATTGTTGGTTAGAGTAGTTGGAAGTATTGGTGACACTATCCTTATATTTTGTCTGATTTCTGTTTTTGAAGTTTTTGTGGTGACACTAGGTGGATAAGGCCGAAAGTAGTGCTGACACGAGGTGGTTAATGTCCAACAAGGATAACTGTAACTCAAATAACTGTAATCTATTTTCAGTTTACACGTGTACAGTTTTATAGTTTTTTTTATAATTACTCTGTAATGAACCGACCCAAATATATCCATAAATAATTCTTTGTTGTCCATTGGTGTCTGAAAACTGATTTTAACAAAAATCAGTATACCAGAACTTTTAATCACACTGCTAACATATCCCTCTTCAAAAAGATGAACTATGGAAACATTGTTGGGTTTTGCACAAGTTTCCATCAATTGATGGACGTGCTTGATGGTGTTGTTTACCGCGGGTAACACATGAATCTAGTTGATGAGGAATGCGAGACTAACAAAGGGGCTCGCAGGGCCGAGTTGGTGGAAGTCGTTGTTGTTCATTATACATTATATGAGGAATTACAAAGATAAATAATAGCAACTGAACATCACATTCGGATTGCATCCAAAGATGAAGACGGTGAAGCACTATCAAAGGTGATATTAGAAGTTTTATCCATAATTTTTTTTCCATACTGTATTGAGTCTTGTATTTTATCTTTTATGTAGATGGAAGAAGAACTGGGCAAACAAAGACAGATGTTTGAAGAGGCAAAGGACAATCTCATGGAGTGCGTTAAAGAAGTTTTAGATGCAGAAATGGAAAGGAGGAAGAAGATTGATGACTTCTTAGGATTGTAGTTCTACTATATTAATAATTGATAATATTGGAACTTATTTATATGTTGAATGTATTTTTTTTGTTTTTTTAGTTTCTATGTGTTCCATGCTAATGATATGATGCAACATATTAATATCTTTTTTTTTTTTTTTGATTAGGTAAGAATTCGAGTTCAGGCAAACCTGAAACTCGATGGCCGAACAGGTCGGCAGACGGAAAACCATCAATACAAACATAACACAATAACACAAAACATCAGAGAGGAAAGAAAACCCAACCAACCCATACAAGACGTCTACCAGCGGAGAAGATGATCGAGAACAAAGACGCGCCGTGAGTGCCAGGCGTGGGAGAGTGTACAGACTCACGACAGTAACCCAGCTGGAGAGGGCGACTCCTAAGGAAGTGTGGATCACCGACGTTGCCTCCACCTAGATGAAGGATCTTCGAAGACCACGAACACCACCACGATCCGTTGTCGATCAAACAGGACGCCCGATACTGTAACCCAACAGAAAGCAGACGCAGCGATACCAAAGCACCGATCGGACGCCAGAAGATGGGACAAATACGAGCAAGAAGGGAAGATCGATCCACCGTCGAAATTGTGAATGGAATTCCCCGAACTACCTAGGGCGATTCAGGGAGCAAATTTATTTTATAAATATAAGTTATTTTCCAACCCTTAACGGGATTTAAAATGCACCCTTTCGAGCGGGGTTTGAAATCCTCGTGGAATTTTATAATTATATATATAAAGAACAAAACTATATATATAACCGATTGGGAAATGAAGGTTTTATTTTTAATTATAATTTTAATAAGTAACTTTGGGCTGCCCCGGGCCCAAGGCAAAGCCTTGGGCCCTAAGCACGTCTTTTTGGCCCGCCTCAAGCGCATCAGCAGAGGAGGCGACGTGAGGCCTGCACATCTCAGTCCAACATCACCGACCGATCATCGGCCATGGAGGAAAGGAGACGGTGCAAGGGAGATCGGAACCGGCATCAGTCAAGCCAGGAGGCATCAAACGAGCAAGGTGATAGCAACTGAGGAGGAAGGATGAAGCGCTCCACCAACGATCGGCGAACGCAAATCACGAAAGGGGGATTTTGGAAGGGAACGAAAGGCCGACGTCGAACGCGAGGGCGGCGACGGCAAGCCAGTCGAAACCGACGATGAATCCAGGAGGAGATCGACCCCTCTAGTGTACTAAGGAGGCACCAGGCCACCCAGAACCGAACTCCGGTGACCAAGGCGAGACCCAATAGGGAGAACGCCCTGGCCAGGAGGGAGCGGAGACAGATATCGGTTAAGGGTTTTAAGGTTCGCCGAAGGAAGGCAACTCCGGAGACATCAAATTGCCCATAGAGGGACTGTCAAAACCACCGATAGGAGTGGGATGATTACACAGAGGGATGAGCGAGGAAGAACCGGAGTCCGACGTTAACCCAACGACAAGAAGATGAGATTGGGCACCGATTTGAAAGAAAATCGAGAACACAAGCACAAGATTAACCAGGAAAATTAGGGAAATGGAGCAAGGAGCTAAGAGAAATCAAAGCCCCAACTCAATTTCAGATTCCGTTGAGAAGTGAGGGACAAATTCGATTTAGGGTTGAACCGAACACAACCCACAATCGGAGTCGCACTAGACCAACAACGTGGCTGAGCCGCAGCGGCGCAGGGGCGGCCTAGGCTAGATTGGGGAGGCCAGAGCCGGGATTGAACGGACGAATCCGGGTTAGACCGACCGGAGTCGGGATTGGGACTCTCTCCTCTCTCTAGAAAGTTAGAGAGAGGCGAGAGCGTGACTATGTTAGTTGAGGATATTGCAACATATTAATATCATAATAATCATATAATTATTTTGTAATTTCCCACCTCATATTTGATATTATAAAGTGTTACTGAAGTTTTACGTCTATCTCTTGTGATACTGCGGACACATTGATTAGTTTGTGGATTGTTTTGGTAAAAGTAGTGCTGACACTGTTTAACTAAGGTTTTATGTTTTTGGTAATTTGCTCAACATCATCTTAGTTTTGCTAAACAATAGTTTATATTTGCACAACAAACAAATGTATGTCACCAAATCAACTGTATGAATAAAATAGACCAGTTATAAACACAAATCACATATTTAATTACCGAGGGTAGAGAATTGTGCTGACATATAGAAAAGAACACACAACTGTTCAGAAGCAGTTATAGTTGTATGCATCTTGACAAATACTATTCACCTTAAAACCACAGGGAAAACAACTGTCTTAATGTTTACGAGAAAACTGTAAATACATTCCAAAGTTTGCAAAAAAAAACATGAAATTGCCTTGTAGTTGTTCAACCAAGATTTAGTTTCTGGCCCTGAATCCCCTTTGAAGTCATTTTTGCATGGGATTTTGCTGCCTTCATAACTTCTGTGTTCACTTCATTCAGCTCTGAGCACACAATATCTATTAGATACTTCACCCGTAGCTTTGAGATATTCTTGAAATTGCCCTTTTCCAATCCACACTTGAACGCTCTCTCTGTCCCAAAGAAGGTCTCCATGTGACGCATGAGGCATACCCCAGAATGCACAACTTTCTCTTCTCTAGCCCTTGGGATGGGGACATTTAATGTTGGTGCATTTGACACTACTTCTGCCTTTGCTCTAAGCCCCTTGTCTGTTAGATAAGCAATCAGCATATCCCCCTGCATGAATTGAATTATAAAGCATGTAATTTTAATTTTAATCTGAGGTGATAGTTAAATGAATTTAATACAAGTAAAGCCATAGTAGATATCATTAATAAAACTTACCAAACATTCAAAGGGTGATGCGAAGCTGCAAGTTGCATTAGTGCAAGATGGGGTGATATCACTGATCTGGACAACTTTGTTTTTAAAGTTGAAGACAACCATCACATAAAACATTTCTCATTGAACCCCAAATATAATCTAATCAACATAATATAAAATAGATACACATTAGTGATTGAGCTTATTAAATTTGATTTCAAATTCAGTATTTTGAGAACTTTATTCAGGTGATTGCGAGGGACTACCATGTCTACATCTCTCAACGAAATGTGTGGTGACAAAGACAATATAGTATCAAAGTGGAGGTTAAACCTCTTAAACTGTTCATCACAAGCTCCTGATGATACACTCTCCACATTAAACTGGATCAAGAATAGAAATTAGTAAAAAAAAACAGACCCATTGTAGTAATGAGAAAACAATGGAGTGTAATTGAAGAATGAACTTGTAAAGATCTTACAGATTTGTTGATATTGACAAATAGTCTTGCTGGTGATTGAGCACTTTTACACTGTTCCTTGTGGTTGAGGACAGCTGTCCATGCATCAATAATGACACTAGACAAGTGGGTTTCATCTTCAAGTGTACCCATGTCTGTCCTTACAATTTCAACAGACTTGTGTTTAAATAAAACTTCCCAGCAAAGCGAATCATTATGAAGATTGATTAAGTAAAAATAATCTTTTACCTGTAACTGAACATACACTAAGTAAATTAAGATTAAAATGAACTTACGTGCTTTGAGTTGTTTTCATTGCTAAATAGGCTGAAACAGTGTGCTCAATTTCAGAGATAGGATCGTTAATATCAACAACCGGTGAATAATAAGGGCTTCTCAAAGATGCAGATGGTTTATGTGCTCTCCTTGCAGCTTCTTCTCTCTTTGTGTCATTCAGTCGTTGTGCAGCATTCACATCAGCTGCGTTGACACGTGGGGATCTTCGTGGTGGTAATGTAGCAGGAGACTTGCATTTTCTTCTACCTTCCAAGTGGTTCCCTAGTGGAATATCAGTTTCAAATTGAGTGGGTAGGGGATTTGGAGTTGTGCATAATGTGTTTGGAGTTTTACCTTGAACATCTTGGTGTATTGGCGGATGACCATGGCAGCCTGGAGGAGCTTGGTTTGGTTCATTTGTAACGTTGTTTTCATCTCCAGTGTTCTCCGATGCCCCTTTATCTTTCTTAAAAGCAGGATCATTTAAAAATATATCAAAGGAAAATTCTCCATCTACTTTGATTTTTGATTTCAATTTTTTCTTATTCTGATAAGCCATCTCAATTTGAGTAATGCAATCTTAGAAAGCAGGGTCTGACCAGAAATTTTCTTGGGAGTCGGTAAAATGGGTGTTTGGAGAGTCATTCATATAAGACCTGTCAGCAGCATTTGTAGCAGGCTCAGGGGTTACATCTTCCATCCCTAGAAGCTGGTTTGCCCCATGTAGAAGTCTTTTCACCTTGTCGTCATGTTGTAGTTCAGCCGGTACATTGGTAGACCACTCAACAAAATCAGATATAGCAGATGCAAGCACAGAAGGTTTTTGAGCAAAAAACTTTATCCAACTCTAGAAGATAACAGCACCTAAAAAACAAGAATAAAAAATAACCAGTAAATATCAGAACATGCTAAATTGCACTAATATTAGATTTAATTGGTTTAAAGAATTCATATAAACCTCTACTGGGGGTGGTTGTTTATCTGGATCAGGACGGTGACTGGTGCCTTCATCATTTTGTACAGTAGTGGGTGGACAAGATGTAGACGGTATGTCTTGATGGGAAGGAACAATTTGGTGAGCCTGGACTAAGCCATGGCCAAAGCCTCCGGTACTAATATCGTCAGTTTCTCGTTTGCGCAAAATTTTGTAATTCATGCCAACAAACATTGGGAAACAACGACTCATTCTTCTGAGTGCGGTGCTTGTGAATAGTTTTACCCTATCCATATAAAACAACTGCAACACCAAGGCGATAATAGAGGCCCTCTAAAATGACCATTCTTGTTCTTTTCCCAGCTTTTCTTTGCATCAACCAAACTTTCCAACACGAAACCACACCAATTTAGGTCTTTCATGTCTCCCAATTCAGGAACTACTCTTATTAAACTCTGGTTGGCATGCCCGTTTCCCAGAGTATCAACCAATATAGAGTCTAATATAAGAATAAAGTTCACAAGGAATTGATCACCACAGTCAGTGTCAGCTATCAATTTATCCATCACCATAGTTGTTGTTATATTATCCTGGACCTCAAATGTGCTTCTCCAATCTTGCACAAGACTGAAATTCTCTTTAGCTGTTTTTCTTCCATCTAAAATCTTTCCCATGGGGAACCCCATTGTGATATGCACATCTATTTCTGCAATTTCAAGTTCTCCTCCATTAGCCAGCACCAAGCAACACTTGTTAACATCAAACTGATCCACTAACCAATACGAAAGATGCAGTGGGAGAGTAATAATATCCAAGTTGAACAAAAAACCAAAGCCAATATCTTGAATGAATGTCTTATGCTTATCATTCATTTTTTTCAATGATGACATCAGCAAGCGTGGGCTTGAACGTGCCTTCAAACCGGGGAGATTTTTTTGTCTTGTGTTCCTCTCATTCCTCACAATCATCTGCCATTTTTATATGTTAGGTTGTATGTCGGTGGGATGTGTTTGTTCATCAGATGTGATGACATGCACAGTTGGGTTTACATGTTGAACAACTGTCTCATTAGGTGAATGTTTATCCAACCTTGCAATTTCAATGGTTTCCACACCAATAGTGCTAACAGGAAGAGCAGTCACAAGGTGAACTTCTTTCTTACTGTTTTTTCGAACAAGTTGTTGAGAATCTTTTGATTCAAGCGTCCGACAACCGTCCCCTGCTTCATAGGGTTTACCAGGCTCATTATCATCAAAAAGTTCATCTTTGAAGGGAGGTGAATCTCTAGATAAATCAACTACTGGAGGTTTAACTCCAGATCTTTTTGATCTCTTAGAAGTTCGATTTGGGATTTGTAGAACAGGTGAATCACTTAAACTCTGGGGACGTTTACCTATAGAATGAACACTTACAATCAATTTCTACAAATATCCGGAGTAATGACATTGTAATAGAAGGCAGGTTATACCGTATAAAATTCAAAATTGAATGATAAATCCATCACATTAATTTCTAATTATAATGTGCAAGTAATTGAATTAGCACTGGTAGCTCTTGGAAGTCTGAATAACTGCTTGATTATAAACGTTCAAACGTCTTGAATAAGCGCCATTTCCTGATTTTCGTGAAAACTAAACCCTAAAACACAATTCGTTCTAATTTAAACTATAATATACGAAATAGACGGAATCAAACCTTTCGGATCTGATGACATGTTGATGTATATGGTAGATTTCTTCTCCACAAGCCTATAATCAAGCATGAAGAAATCTCGCAGAGAAAGAGAGAGAGTAGATTTAGATGGAGGATGAAAACCAAACAAAGGTGATGGAGAACTTCTAGAACGAGAAAAGCGTTTTAGACATTTACATTGGTTGCTTTTTATATTTTTTTAGGAAACCCGTTTTGTTTTTCTTTTTTTTTGTATAAAATCGGAAATTGTGTAATACTTTATTTATTTCTTATTATTTAACTTCTAATTCCATACCTTAAATTTTTTTTTTCATAATATGATTCTTTACTTTTCAATAGAATATGATTGCACAACATGGTTTATTGGTAGATATTTGCTCAAAAACATATTATATTTGCTCAACAATAGTTTATATTTGCACAACAACCGAGAGTTGTGAAATTATTGGTACATGATCTTATTTTCTCTTTTTATGTTTACATACTTTCTCAATAGATTATTGCACAACATCGTAATATTTTTGGTCATCCATCGTATAAAATTGCACAACATTGAAGTCTGGTAGGGGAAACATTTGCTCAAAATCATTTTGTTTTTGCTCAACAATAGTTTATATACGCACAACAATCGACACTTGTGAATTTGTTAGCAACATGATCTTACTTTCTCTATTGATGTTTTCATAGTTGCTCAATAGATTATTGCTCAACATCGTCTTATTTCTGCTCGTCAATTGGATAAAATTGCACAACATCGTATGATTGATGAAAACTTGCACAACATCATCTTATTTTTTCTCAACGATAGTTTATAAATGCACAACAACAACATTTTGTTGGCAACATGATCTTATTTTTTCTATTTATGTTCTCATAGTTGCTCTATAGATTATTGCTCAACATGGTCTTATTTCTGCTCGTCAATAGAATAAAATTGCACAACAGCGTTTGGTTAGTGAAAACTTGCTCAACATCATCTTATTTTTGTTCAACAATAGTTTATATTTGCACAACAACAACACTTTGTTAAATTTGTATCGTTTTTTGAGTGAACAACAATGATATAAATTTGAGATTTCATGAGCACTGATAGGAAAATTGTGCTGACATAAATGGAAAAGAGTCGTCAAACTTGTATTATTACATGATAAAATCTAAAATTTTATTCTATAATATTGAATTAATGTTTATTTTTAAACATAAATGTCATTCACAATGTCTAAACTGTATTATTTCGTAACATTACTTTAATGAAATACTGATGACAGAAATTGTGCTGACAACCTTATTTCGAATGCTTCAATCTCCTCTTGAACTCTCCCATTGAAAGCTTTCTATTTGAAGGTGGTCTTCCTGCTCTCTTTCTTACTATTGGTGGGTAACATTTGATAGATTTTATCACATTAGGGATGTTCCCTTCATCTTCTACCAACACTGGATATATTGTTTCTGCATATGCCATACGCCAAGCATCATTGCTGTAAAATTTTGCAACAAAATTAGACACATTTGCCTTTATGTGTGTAATGGCCGCTAGTGCATGTACACACGGTATTTTCTCGACATCAAATACTCTGGATAATCTAACTTGCTCTTGTGATTTCCGTATCACCTTAAGGATTTAAGGAGTTATTCCGTCTTGGTTTCCAAGTGCTTTCTCTCTTCTTTCCTGGAACCATGATGTGAGCTTTTCTCTAGCAAACTTCATAAGTGCCACAATGGGATAATCTTTTTCCCCTTTGAAAAAGGAGTTCAAGCTTTCAGCATTGTTAGATGTCATCATGCTGTATCTATTACACTTTGCATGTGTTCTGTCCCATTTATCAAAACCTGCTGACACCAGATATTCTAACAGTTTTGGACAGGTTGCTTCTATTTGTGCAAGGTAGTTGTTGAACTCTTGGATAGTGTAACTCTCTGCTGCTTTTTTGAACATTTTCCCCAGTTCTTTTTTCCTGAATGTTGCTTTGATGTTTTGTTTCAAGTGCCACATACATATGCAGTGTGTAGCTGTTGGGTAACTAAAGATATAGCCCTTGAAATGCTAGCATGTCTATCAGAGACAAACACTAAGTAATTTGATGGAGGCACAACCTGCAACAGCCGATACATAAACCATTCCCAAGAGCTGTTGTTTTCGGAGTCAAAAATACCAAAGGCAAGCGGAAAAATATGTCTATTTGCATCTTATGCAACTACTCCAAGCAACGTGCCTATGTATTGCCCAGTTAGGAATGTGCTATCAATAACAACAACCTGGTATATAAAGAAAATGAAATTACTGATGTTATTGAATTTAAGGAAATCAATGACAAACAGAATTTATGCTGACACTAATCAAGACATACCTTCTTTAAGAGTGGGAATGCTCTGATGCACTGTCCAAAGGAGAGGAACAAGTACTGAAACCTGTCTTCTTTGTCTGTTGAAAATAATGTTATAGTCCCATTGTTTCTCTCCATGAGTATATGGCAAAATGATGGTAAATCTGCATAATTTGATTATGGTGTCCCTTTAACAATTTCGTGAGCAATCTTTGATGGCTTCCATGCTCTCCAGTAGGTAATTGGCATCTTTTTTTCAGTTCTCATCTTATCCATTATCTGTGCTGGTTTGTATCCAGCGTCAACACTGTGTAATTATATTCACATTAGAATAAATAATATATTAAAAAGCAAGATTAAATATAAATACTATTTCTTAAAAAAATTTCTCACCTTGATTCGATGATGCTTGCAATCACAGAAAATGAAGGCTGTTTGCAGTGTTTTGTTCTGAAATCCCAAGTGCAGGTGTGCATGTCAACATATACTATAACCTCATGCCAAGTTGGACCAAAAGTTTTGACATGCACTTTCCATTTGAAGTTAAGATCTACACAATGCACCCTATAATACTTTGTATCCGATTTTTCCACACGAAAACCAAATATCTCAGTTATTGACAAGATTCCCAAAGCATTCTTAACTGCTTTACTTGATTCAAAGGTTTTGCCTATGCACATCAAGTTTTGTGAATTCAGATTCACACTAGGCACTGTAGAGCTATCGTCATCCCAATCTTCTAGTGTAGTTTCTCTCCTGTGTGCTGTAGAATAGAATGTTCTCCATATTTCATCTGCAGAATCTTCATCACTTGCAGTATCACTATTTATAGAATACATGTCATCTCCAGTATCTTCTAACAATACACCCTTCATCCTGGTGTCACCGATCAATGTCATGGTATTTTCACGTGAGACAATGTTGGTTATATTTGGATTGCATGTCACCAACTGTAAATTGTCAGCTGAGAATGCCTGTTGATCTTCTTGTTCACTAACTGCTTTAATGCTGACACACAACTCAATAACAAATTTAACATCTTGTAGTTCAGACAACCTTAAAAAATCTTTCAAATCAGCATCACATTCAACATTAAGCGGAGCTCTCAAGAATTTGAAAGGGTGTAAATGATTGAATTCTAATTCAAATGCACTGTCTATATTGAACCTGTTGTGCACTTTTTTAGTTAAACCCTGTAATGTTATTGACTCATCAATCACAAAGACCTTTGAAGTAGTGTCTCCAGCAAAGGTTGGACATGAATCATCAAACAACCATTTCCCACCATATACAACTGTAATAATGTGGGTTGCCATTGTAATCTGCAGAGTATGAATTTAAGAGGATAAATACATTGCAGTAGTAACAAACACAATCTGATTAAAACGATGACATGAGCAATCAAAGTGAATAGAATACACCTGTTATGAAAAAAAAAATCTTACAAAATTTATAGATCATTGTATTGTCAAATGCAACAATGGCTTTGCACCCCCTGTGCAAATTTTCTATGACTCAAGTGTAGTGCTGACATGGCTCAATCAAAGTTCAATAAGGAAGTGTAGTGATGACATGAGCAATCAAAGTCTAATAAGGAATGGATACTTCAATATATTGTCCAGATTCAAGTGTAGTGATGACATGAGCAATCAAAGTCTAATAAGGAATGGATACTTCAATATATTGTCCAGATTCAAGTGTAGTGATGACATGAACACAATATTGCATGACATGAACACAATATTGGATGTAACAGTTTGGAATCTATATCTTTAAATCAACTAAATGAATACAATACACCTGTTATGAGAAAAATTCTATAAAACTTGCACTTCTGGTGGAAAATTTCTATGATTCAAGTCTAGTGATTACTTGAACAATCATAGTGAAATCACATCGTAAGCAATCATAGTGATGACTTGAGCAATGTAAAATATTAACAAGCATAAATAAGCATAAACATACACATATTCGATTGGAAACTTGAAGATTACATATATATATAGTAAAAAAATGATCATAAACAGTAATTCATGCTTAAAAAATCAATCAAAATTTGCGCCAAGGCACATATTTTGATGCATTATATAACATCATTCATTCGATTCTACTGTATGTGTGACTCCATAACCTTAATCACTTGATGCATAAAAAATGAATCAAAATTTTCGCAAAAGGCACAGATTTTGATGCATTCAATAGCAGTAATCATTCGGTTCAACTATAATTGAGAATCAACTTAGAATCGTCAAAATTCTAGTAAAATTTGCGCCTTTGGCGCAAATTTTCGACGAATTCATGGTAGCGTTTGTTTTAAATTGTAATAGAATACTTTGCTTACCTGATTTTCTAGAAGAGACTTCGAAATCGATCGTTTTGATGATGTCGGAGAGGTAATCTGTCGAAAATCCTGGAAATCGCCGTTGAGCAGGTC
Organism: Persicaria maculosa; assembly: GCA_963922045.1. Classification (NCBI taxonomy): domain Eukaryota; kingdom Viridiplantae; phylum Streptophyta; class Magnoliopsida; order Caryophyllales; family Polygonaceae; genus Persicaria; species Persicaria maculosa. The sequence goes on from OY998252.1 coordinate 62,885,937, forward strand.
GGGAGGGAGAAAGAGAGAGCGTGCGGAGAGGGAGAGCCGGAGGAGAGAGAAAGGCGCATGGGAGAGAGGGAGGAGGCTTATATTTAGAACATTTTACAAAATTGTCCCAAAACGTGGACATTTCGCAAATTAAGCCCTTTTTCGTGGCTATTTTGCAAATTCGCCCTTTTAAATAAGGCAATGGAAATAGATAGAACAAAATATCTCAAAGATAGAAAAGATCAACAACCTAGGGTTTCTTGTGTGTGGTGTGATAGAGTCAGCCAACCAAGGCTATGGGGACAAGTGATGCCGTCGGCTAGGGGAGTGAACACAAGGGGTGTGCGTGCTGATCTGGTCGACTCCACGGTCTCGGCTAGGCTTTGTGTTTAGGCTATGCAACCACAAACATTCACAAACAAAGATTAGTGCAATAATCAAATAAAGAACAAGAAGTAAAAGACCAAATAAAGAAAAGTACTCTTTTTTGTGGAATTTTGTGTTTAAGAAAAGAAAAGACTCAATCTTTGACGTCGGAAACCAAAGCTCTTATTCCAATTTGATACGGGGTTAGCCATGAGATGGCCCGATCTTCGACAATCAAACAAGAAACTAAAGAACGGAAGTAAGAAAGAATAAATACTCAACAAGAAGACAAGAAACTCGACCAAGATAGTCAAGATTCGACCAAGACTCGACAAAGATTCCAAGATTAGAATTGAAGTCGAAATCGACCAAGCAAGAAACAAAGACTCGATGCAAGAATTAAAAAAGAGACTCGAAATTGTAAGACCAAAGACCGATAAGGACTGAGTCGATCTATATAGAACAAGATAAAGACCCCAGGCCTCCTTAGAGGGTAGGAACTGATATGCGATATATTCTATAGCGCATTTAGTAGTTTTTGTCATCATTTACATGTCATTGTGAGAGATATTTGTATGAACTTGGTGATTCGGAACTTGTTGAAGAAGTTGAAGAAATCATAGGATCATGCAAGTTATAGAAGAGTTGAAGTGAAGAAATTCGGAAGCAGCTGGAATCAGGCGAGCTTGGCGCGGCCGCGCTGCTACTGACGCGCCCGCGCTGCTAGGAGGGAGTACCTGCGTCGTTGCCTCAGAGAGAAGTAGCAAGACATTCACTGACGCACCCGCGCTGCTACATGACGCGCCCGCGTCAGTCCCTGGAGACGGATTCTTATCCGATTTTCCCCTATCTTATTAGTTGTTAATTTATATTTTTACGGGATTAAAAACCCTTTTAATTAGGTTATATTATTGCCGAGAAGGAAGGCAGTTTGGAGGAGGTTATTTTTTTCCAGAGACGTATTTTTCCTTTTATCATCTCACAAACCCTATGGAGAACTAACTCTCCTTTGTTACACTTGGTTCTTTAAAGCCCTCGATTGAATTGGTTGTGAGTATTCTACTCTAGTTCGTCCTTTGTTAATTGTTTCGATCTCTTGAGCTTATTGCTTGATTGCTTATTATTGGTTAATCTGGATTGATCACCTAGGTTTATCGATACTAGTCATATTGCTAGGGTTTCCAATTCCAGGTTTGGGGTTGTAGATCCATTGTAGCAAACACAATCATCATAAGTAGGTTGCTTATGTTAGATTCTGAAGGAGATTCGATTACAGGTTATTTTAACGGGTTGTTAGAATTGCTTGTATCTCATTATAATTCATGTTTGAATGCTATTGCTTTATTATTCGGTGAAGGTTTTCCCTTGTAATTTGGTGATAAGCGCTTTTAGGACTGGTAGGACTAAAAGCTATTACACGATCTGAATTGAGAACAATTACTGGACATTAGAACTTGAGACTCATAGAATTCGATGATGAACCATCTCAATTGTTGTGCGGATAATTACCTGGTGTAATACTTTTCCATCATATATTTGCAACTTGTTCTGTCACTATTGCTTACACACAAAACTCCCCCTTGAATTGGTTGCTTTTGGGTAATAATACTTGCTCTTACAATTGATTCTGTTTCCCTGTGGGTTCGACCCTAACTTACCTACTATACTTGTTATAGTTTGCACCTTAGGAATTTACTTTGATTTGGCATAACGACATTAGGCCTGTCAGGAACCAATACCAATGACTATATAACCCGCCTCTACAACCCTACACAACCAAACGGACAACTTGGAGGCACAAGGAGGGACTTGTGGATACTAGGATCACCAAGTCTTGCGAAGTTGATGAACACAAAGTAAACCAAGCTAAAACAATACCAATAGTTGCAATCGATGAGCCCTGCTACGAATCGATCGACTTTCACTCATTGTGTTTCACACAAACCTGAGAATTTCATATTCATTCAACGTGTGTTTTACAATGGGAGCATTCGGCCTTTTATAATCCTAATAAGTACCTATGGGCCGAATTTGGATAAAAATAAGACTTAAAAGAATTAATAAAAATAACCCCTAAAGTTTCCTAAAATAACTTAAGTAAAAGAAATACTAAAAATAGGGTAAATTCGTCTAAACATGTGACAACCTCAAAGATGTTGATATTCGTCTAAACATGTGACAACCTCAAAGTTGTCAAATATCCTGAACGAATCTAAAACGTCATTAACCAAGCTTGCACCTTTGGACCTTCTTCCATGGTGGAGCCTTCTTCTTCCTCTTGAGGATGACATCATTCTCACAAGCTCGAATTATAGGTCCATCCCCAAGTATAGGTGTTTTCAGATGTGTCTTGGAGGGTGTCTTGGATGGTCCCGCATCAGGCTTCGTCGCGTCTGGTCCTCCCAGATCCCTGAGACACGCGTGTGCTGTCCTCGCTCTCGCTAGCCTTTCTTTCCGTCGCTATTAAATTAGTTAATTTATTTAAGTTATATTCTATCGCATTAATTAGTTACATAATTAGTTTATTTAATTGTTCAATCAGGAGATATTGGAAAAGCATTGCAAGATCGGGCAAATATATGGCATGGTTCCTGATCTTGAGCCCACAAGCGAAGGATCGGGTATCCCAAACGTATCAAGTGATCACAAGCAAGAGAAGTTGTCTATCAAATTATGATCAGTTATCCTATCTGCATGGCTACATCTCACCATCGGCACGGTGCCGATGCCGAGTGCTGAAGACGACAATGAAAATGCCGATGTCGAATGCTGATGCAGTGCAATTGTCGATGACTTCTGGTGACATTGGGGACTACATGAAGGTGCCATTCGATGTTCCTTTCACTCGTGCAAGGGCCAAGAGAATTCAAGATGCAAACAAAGCCCTTCTTGTCTGTTACCAAGGAACGATGGAGCAAGGGTTCAGGCCACCTTGGATCACATTGCTCAAGACTACACCACCGGAACAAGAGATGAGATTCCCCCCTCAAACCAAGCTCATGCAAACTCGTCACCTCCCACCTTGAAGACCACACTCGGCTCCCACTCGATGTAGGCTCATGTCGAGTGGAAAGTTAGTTGTGTCGAGTGGGCCTATGACCACCATGGCCGAGCACCTCTTGTTAGGCCGGTTCTATCTATTTAATTAATTAGTCTATTATTTTACGTAAGTATATTAATAATGTACAAGACTATATCTCCTCTAGATAAGTCTTGTCCACCAAGTTTTAGAATTATATCTTCATTAGGTTTACTTTATCTTTAGGTTATTTTGATTTATCTTTATCAACCTAAATTCTATCTTGCATGATTAGAGTTGGTTGTTAGTTTTCTATTTAAACAAAATCATATACTTTGAATTATTCAGATTGAATAGAATTGAGGAACTCTTTTATGGATTAAAGGTTTTCCCAAATCCCCAATCCAAAAGCCTTAGCAATCTTCTATGTTCTTATTGTTCATTCATACAATCAAGATCCAAACACAACTCACCCAAGCACAATCCCAAACTAAACACAAAGGAGGATTTCCTAGAACTTCTAAGGGTCATGATTCTATTTTTGTTGTTGTAGATAGATGATGCGGTACCATCTTCTACAACTCCAAACACGCCAATCATAATTGGAGTAGGACCTATGACTCGAGCCCGAGCTAAGAAGCTTCAGAGAGACTCATTCATGTTCGTGAGTCACGCATTGTTCTCGAGCACGGTTCAACTCCCGGAGCCAACATTGAAGACTTACATCTGCATTGGAATACAAGAAGAGCCCGAACCCCCTTGAGCCTATGTATTGCCGATTTCTACTAAGTCTTGGAACACCTTATGTTTATTTCCTATTTTAGCAGCTTTCTTTACTTAAGTTATTTTAGGAAGCTTTAAGGTTATTTTAATTAATTCTTTAGTTGTTAGTTTTAATTAAAATCGGCCCATAGCCTTTGTTAGGTCTATATAATGCTGATCCTTCCATTGTAATCAAACACGTTATTCAATATAGACAATTCTCAGATTTGTGTGAAACACATCGAGTGAAAGTCGATCGATTAGAAGCGTGGCTCATCGATTGCAAATTGGTATTGATCTCCGCTTGGTTTGCCTTGTGTTTGTCAACCTCGCAAGAGCTTGGTGATCCTGGTATCCACGAGCCCCCTCCTTGTGCCTCCAAGTTGTCCGCTTGGTTGTGTAGGGTTGTAAAGGCGGGTTATATAGTCATTGGTGTTGGTTCCTACCCTCCACGGAGGCCTGGGGTCTTCATCTTATTCTATATAGATCGACTCGGTCCACTATCGGTCGTGTCTTGTGTCAATTTCGTGTCTTTATCGAGTCTGCATTGAGTCTTGTTCGTTTCTTTCATAGTCGATATCGAGTCCATTTGTTTCTTGCTGAGTCCTTATGTTCTTGCGTCGTTCTTGGCCGATCTCGTCCAAGTTCCTTGCTTTCTTGGTTGATTATTGCTTTTCTTTATTGAGTCTTGATAGTTATTGTTTCCGTTCTTTAGTTTCTTGATTGATTGTCGAAGATCGGGCCATCCTACGGCTAACCCCGTATCAAATTGGTATCAGAGCTTTGGTTTCCGACATCAAAGTTGTGTCTTTTCTTTTCATAAACACAAAAACCACAAAAATAGAGTCTTTTCTTTGTTTGGTCTTTTACTTCTTGCATTCTTGAATTTAATTGCATCTAACCTTGTTTGTTTGTGATTGTTGTGGTTGCTTTAGCCCAAACACAAGCCTAGCCGAGACCATTGGAGTCGACCAAGCCGTGTGCGGATCCCTTCTGTACACCCTAGCCGACGGCACATCTAGTGTCCCCATAGTCGAGTGTGACCGATTCCTACAAGCACACACAAACCCTAGTTTGTCTATCTTGTTCTATCTTTGGCATATTTGATCTATCTTGTTCTATCTCCTACTCGCCTTATTAAAAATCTAATTTTTTATTGGTAGATTTAATTCAATTATATCTATCATATATCATAAAGGCTTTAGATAGATCCACTTATCAAAATTAGCCAAATTGCATCTATATTATTTCATTAGGGCCAATTTTTTATTTCATTCACCTATCTTGTTAAATTTTCGAGTCCTTCATATTATTTTTGTGTCTTTCTTGCATTAGGTAAAAAAAAACAGTCCGAAAAAGTCAAAAAAAAAAAAACACAAAAGAGACATACATACTTGGACCTAGGAGGATAAAATTCACTAGGAGCAAAAGTAAGTCAAAAAAAAAGAGAGATTGTTGATCTAGTGCAAAAAAGCTTCCAAGGGACAAATTTGGTGAACCTTCAAGCCCTAGTCGACAGCCTTGCATACACATTCATACCTCCCACAAAACACAAAATTGAAATCCTACCTTGCAACTACAACATCCTAACTTAAGGTTTCAAATCAAAAGAGGTAAATTTCCAAGTTCCTTGCTTTCTTGGTCGATTCTTGCTTTTCTTTATTGAGTCTTGATAGTTCTTGCTTCCGTTCTTTAGTTTCTTGATTGATTGTCGAAGATCGGGCCATCCTACGACTTTCTTCTATTTTTCTTTATTTTCTTTTGTTTTTCTCCATAGTCGAGTACTTCTCTACTCTTTTCGAGTGCTCTTTGTTCATATCGAGTTGTTTTTAGTTCCTGTCGAGTGCTCTTCGCCACCATCGAGTACCTTGTGTCTAGTTTCGAGTGCTGATCTCCTTGATCGAGTACTCCTTGTCCAATTGTCGAGTAGTTTTGCTTTGTGTCGAGCACTTTCTCTCTTTGTCGAGTGCACTTCTTGCCTTATTTCATTCATTCTCTTATATACATATCTTGATTGCTAGGTTTTAGCTTGAGTGTTGATTTGCCCAAGGCTCGAAACACTTGGTGTGAGCGAAACACTTGGTGAGATTGTTTATATTTTTCCCTAACCTTTACATAGTTCTTTGTTTATTTTATTTTCTATGTCTAATCAGGTGAACAACGAAAACAATGCCAACAATGGCAACAATGGGAACAACTCCAACAACACCTCCACACTTGCACCCGAATTGGCTACTATGTTCGACAACTTGAACAACAATATGGCCAATGTGACTGCAACCTTGGCGGCAGTGATGCGGAGGCTTGAGGCCGTCGAGGCTCAGTCTGCTGGTTCTAATACCGTGGGTAGACAAGGTGATCAGAGGCGCAACGATGCGCCTCGCGATGAAAGGGAAGTAATCAATCCTAACCCTAATCCTAATCCTAATTTAGACAACCCTTTATTTGATGAGAACGACTCTCCACGAAGGGAGAGGTATGGTAGAAATAATGGGTTTGCTAATGCGCAGGGAAAAGGAAGAGGAAGAGGGAGAGGTCAAGGCTATGAGGAGGATTCCTACTTCTCATAACATGATGACGAATTCCAAGAAGAAGAGCATTGGGAGCAACATCACAGGCGGAACGATAGAGGAGGTCGATACCATTACAGAGCACCTAGAGATCCTGACCAGGATGGCATATGAGGCAACATTTTAGCCACATATTTATTCATGTCTACCTTATGTTATATCTTTCTTTGAAGCCAATTTGATCATTTAGTCTTTTTATTGATAGCTCCACAAAATTATTATTCCTAGCCTATGATAAGCCTTACCCTTATTCCGAGGGATTTGAGATTTTGAGTGGGTTATGGAATCTGTTTTGGAGATTGAGGAGAATGAAGCTAAAGTTTGATATTATGGTTTATGGTTTTGAGAAGATGTAATGTTATGTGCTTGTTTATTCCCTCCTTTTTATGCATTTGGTTTACATGTATTTCAGCTCAAGAAAAAATAAAAAGCTTGGACCTAGGGAGGATAAAATTCACCTAGGGATAAAAGTAAGCTTGAAAAAATCCGAAAAAGAAAAAAAAGAAGACAAAAAAAGGAGAGAATAAAGAGCCATGTTATTTTTGCATAATGAGGAAGAATTGGATTTATTTTGGTGAGAGAAGTCGTATTGGTTGGGTGTTGGAGATTTCATGATATGTGAGATGATGAGATTTTGAGATATTTTGAGATGTGATGAGTTATGAGATGATTTTTGGGAGTTTTATGATGATATTGAGAGATGTTGTGCATTTGTGAGCTTGAGTATTATTATTGAGTTGGCTTGTGTTATATTGGGAGTTGTTGGAATCTTATTTTCTCGGAATTGATACCACCACATGACCAAAAACAATTCCTTGCCCTTATGTTTCTACCAAGCCCCATTACAACTCCGCCGAATGGAATCTTATATGAAGGTTTCCATTGAGAGAAAGTCCTCTTGATATCCTTATTTTTGCATTGACGTATCTGGTAGAGATTTTGTGATATAAATGTCAATATTTGAGTTGATGCTTGTATATGGAATTGAGGCGAGTGTATGCTTAAAGCCTAAACATATGAGAGTGAGAAATACGCATTTTATCATTGGTAAGGTTTGATTTTTTGAGCATGCAAGCAACTTGATCCCATATATACATGTTATGACGTTTATGTGCCTTGATTATATTTGCACAATTGATGATGTTGCTTTTGATGAGTAAATTTATGAAAGAATTTCCTGTGGGATGCGTAGATGATGTTTTTGTCTTATGGTTGCTTGAGGACAAGTAAGAGTTAAGTGTAGGGGGGTTTGATAATGCATATTTCATATAGGCAGTATAGGTATTTCTTATTGCAATTAGGTAGAGGTTTTGCTATTGTTTCAGTCTAGTTTTGTATATTGCTTGTGAAGTATTCGATTTCGGAATCTACGCCTTTTTAGTGTTTATTCTGCATAATTACATTCCGACCATTAATGGGCTTTGGAAGAGCTTAAGATACATGTTTTGGAGCATATGGAGGCTAAAGAGGAAGATAGAGAGGAGCAAGGAAGCACGACATTGGAGATTGTTGAAGTCAATCGAGGAAGTTCAGACGCAGCATAGGCGGCGCCCACCTTGGGCCGGATTCCAGCGTTTGAGATTCCAACGATCCCTCTCAGTTTTTGGGTGCAAAATCCCACCTTTAAAGCACATATTCTAAAGGCTCGGATTTATTAAATCCTAATTTTTTCGGAAAAAGAAAAATCAAATTGAATTTAAAAGCGGAATTTCACGAAAAACCCAATAACTCCGATTTTAAAACTCATGGAACGAAATTCCGACCTAATATAAAATTTTGAAAACTAACTTATCATGACGACATCTTTCCTTGGATTTTAAAAAAAAAATTCATCTAATTCGATCAAATCAGGATAAATCGAAAGAGCGGGTTTCAATGTTTATTCTCTGAGGCGTTTTGAAATTTCTTATCGGGACCAGTTCCTTTGAGTTCTTTCTCTACTCAATCTTGTCCTATTCTTCCATGTCTATCAGAAATTTTCTAGTCAAATGGTCCCTCTTATGTTGTGTGAATCCAAAGAAATTTCCTCCCTCTTTTCTCCTTTTTCAGATGGGTACTAAAACACCCTCTTTCTCTCCTCTCCTTGCTTGTTCACCTCTTTTGTAACAAAAAGCCAAATTACAAGCCAAACACTATGTTGCCCCATCTGATGTTCGGATGCAGCAGCATCCTAAGGCACTCCCCTCATTCATCTTGATTTCAAGCAATTAATCCCTCGGGGCAATTTGCAAAATAGCCGCGAAATAGGGCATAATTTGCGAAATGTCCACGTTTTGGGACAATTTTGTGAAATGTCCTAAATATAAACCTCCTCCCTCTCTCCCACGCGCGTTTCTCTCTCCTCCGGCTCTCCCTCTCCGCATGCTCTCTCTTTCTCCCTCCCGAACTGCTCAACAGCGATTGCGAGGATTTACGACCGATCATCTCTCTGATATCATCAAAACCATCGATTTCGACGTCTCTTCTACTGAATCAGGTAAGCAAAGAATTCGATTACAAGCTACAACAAACGCTACCTTGAATTCATGGAAATTTTGCGCCAAAGGCGCAAATTTTACCAGAATTTCGGCGATTCTATAATGATTTTCAATTATGCTGAAGAATCACATTAAATTTGTAACTTAAAGAAGACGATTGATTACTGCTTTGGATTACTGCTATGGATTACGTCAATTTTTCCTTCAATTTTTAACTCAAAGAAGATGACTTGAATCGAGTGATTACAACTATGGATTATGTCAAAATTTGCGTCTTTGGCGCAAATTTCGAATGATTTTTGAAGAATCAATTACTGATTATGCACGTTTTTTGCTATATGTGTGTGTTTTTCAAGTCTTCCATCAAATCCATGCTTATTTATGCTTATATATACTATACCTGTATGAAAATATAGTTGAACCGAATGATTACTGCTATTGAATGCATTAAAATTTGTGCCTTTGGCAAAAATTTTGATTCATTTTTTAAGCATCGAGTGATTAATGTTATGGAGTCACACATACAGTAGAATCAAATGATTAATGTTATGGAACGTATCAAAATTTGCGCCTTGGCGCAAATTTTGATTGATTTTTTAAGCATGAATTACTGATTATGATCATTTTTTGCTATATATGTGTAATTTTCAAGTTTTCCAATCGAATCTGTGTATGTTTATGCTTATTTATGGTTGTTAATATTTTACATTGCTCAAGTCATCACTATGATTGCTTACACTGTGATTGCACTATGATTGTTCAAGTAATCACTACACTTGAATCATAGAAATTTTGCATCGGAAGTGCAAGTTTTATAGAATTTTTTTCATAACAGGTGTATTGTATTCATCTAGTTGATTTAAAGATATAGATTCCATACTGTTGCATCCAATATTGTGTTCATGTCATCCAATATTGTGTTCATGTCATCACTACACTTGAATCTGGGCAATATAATGAAGCATCCATTCCTTATTAGACTTTGATTGCTCATGTCATCACTACACTTCCTTATTGCACTTTGATTGAGCCATGTCAGCACTGCACTTGACTCATAGAAAATTTGCACTGGAGGTGCAAATTTTGTTCATAACAGGTGTATTCTATTCATTTAGTTGATTTAATGATATAAATTCCTCACTTTTGAATCCATTATTGCATTTGACAATATAATGATGTATGCATTCCTTATTACAATTTGAATATTTCATGTCAGCACTGCATTTGACTCATAAAAAATTTGCACCGTAGGTGCAAATTTTGTAGGATTTTGTTCATAACAGGTGTATTCTATTCATCTAGTTGATTTAATGATATAAATTCCTCACTGTTGCATCAATTATTGCATTTGACAATATAATAAAGTACCTATTCTTTATTATACTTTGATTGCTCATGTCATCACTACATTTCAATGATAGAAAATTTGCATCGGAGATGCAAATTTTTTAGGATTGTGTTCATAACTATTGTATTATATTCATATAATTGATTAGATGATATAAATTCCTCACTGTTGCATCCAATATTGCATTTGACAACATATTGAAATTCCCCATTCCTTATTGTACTTTGATTGCTCATGTCATCATTACACTTTGATTGCTCATGTCATCCTCTTAAATTCATACTCTACAGATTACAATGGCAACCCACGTTATTACAGTTGTATATGGTGGGAAATGGTTATTTGATGATTCAGGTCCAACCTTTCTTGGAGACACTACTTCAAAGGTGTTTATGATTGATGACTCAATAACACTACAGGGTTTAAGTGAAAAAGTGCACAACATATTCAATATAGACAGTGCATTTGAATTAGAATTCAATCATTTACACCATTCCAAATTCTTGAGAGCTCCGCTTAATATTGAATGTGATGCTGATTTGAAAGAGTTTTTAAAGTTGTCCGAACTACATGATGTTAAATTTGTTATTGAGTTGTGTGTCAGCATTAAAACAGATAGTGAACAAGAAGATCCACATGCATTCTCAGCTGACAGTTTACAGTTGGTGACATGCAATCAAACTATAACAGACATTCTCTCAGGGGAAAATAGCATGACATTGATCGGTGACACCAGGATGAATGGTGTATTGTTAGAAGATACTGGAGATGACATGTATTCTGTAAACAGTGATACTGCAAGTGATGAAGATTCTGCAGCTGAAATATGGAGAACATTCTATTCTACAGCACATAGGAGAGAAACTACACTAGAAGATTGGGATGCTGATAGCTCTACTGTGCCTAGTCCGAATCTGAATTCACAAAACTCGATGTGCATAGGCAAAAGCTTTTAATAAAGGAAAGCAGTTAAGAATGCTTTGAGAATCTTGTCAATGACCGATATATTTGCTTTTCGTGTGGCAAAATCAGATACAAAGTATTATAGGGTGCATTGTGTTGATCCTAACTGCAAATGGAAAGTGCATGTCAAAACTTTTGGTCCAACTTGGCATGAGGTTATAGTATATGTTGACATGCACACCTGCACGTGGGATTTCAGAACAAAATACTGCAAACAACCTTCATCCTCTGTGGTTGCAAGCATCATCGAATCAATGTGAGAAAATTTTGTAAGAAATAGTATTTATATTTAATCTTGCTTTCACGCTCCACAGGTTCACGCTCCACAGGTTCCCCCAAATTGCACGCTCGACTGGTTGGGCCCATTTTGGGTCCAATTTTTAAGACATAGGACACAAGGGTGGCAATATTAGGTAAATGTCTACAATTTCCAATTATACCCCTGCCCCTAATTTCCCATAAATTTCACGCTCCACAGGTTCCCCCAAATTGCACGCTCGACAGATTTCATGCTCGACAGATTCACCATCTTCGTCTCCGGTGGTTGTCGGTCGGTCCTTGGTCGTCGCTCGAGGCTCCACCACTCCCACTCCGTCGGCCCCAACCAGTGCTCCGACCAATCGCCGATGTTCCTCCTCCGGCATCCGCCGCCGTCGCTTGACCTCCTCTCCGTTCGACCCTAAATCGAAGCCTTCTACCCGCTCAATCACGTTCTACATCTCTAAACGATGGTTTTCGTGCAAAAACCCCTCTCAAATTTATACAAAATCGCTAACCGCCATTGTTGGACACCTTGGAGCTTCGTGAAACACCCGCTTAGCAGCCCCTGTTCAAGCATTTGTCGCGTTTTGTAAGATCATCCTTCGACAAAATAAACACAACGAGACTGAAGTAGAGATTGCACTCGTCAGTTTGATAGGTCATACGCGTCAAACGGAGCTCTGTGTAAGGAGAACGAGCCGTCCGAAGATCAGCGAAAACCACTGTTGAAGCTGCTCGTGATGGGAGAAGAAGAAGACTAATTACGCAAAACCTCCCAGAATTTCTGTTTTTATAAAATATGCCCCTGTGTTAATTTCTAAAATTTCAGAAATTATCCCGTAATTATAGAAGTTGTTCTAACTCGCATAATCTCCGTTAAAAAATTAAAAATGTAACTATTATTGTCACCATGATAAAAACAAAGTCATAGATACTGTCACCACTATAAAAACGTGGTCGTAGACACTGTAATCAAAGGGACATCTTATAGGGGCTAATGAGAAACCAAAATGCATGTGGTGACAGTTCTCCTATAACATATGAATGGTTAAGAGGGTCATAGATGTTGTAAGCAAAATAAAAATAGGATCATAGACACTGTAACCACTATAAAAACACGGTCAAATACACTGTAATCAAAAGGAAAACCCTATAGACGATGTAATCAAAATAAAAACAGCTTTATAGACATTGTCTCCACTATGAAAAAAGGTTCATAAACACTGTAATCAAAAGAAAATCCTAGGAAAAGGGAAGCACAAACCCTATAAGGGCTAATGAGAAGCCAAAATACATGTGGTGACAGTTGTTCTCTAATTTCTAATTTCTAGTTTTTTAGATTTTTTTAAATTAGTGTCACCAAAATAAAAATAAATAAAAATGTAACTACTATTGTAACCACTATAAAAAAACAATGTCATAGCCACTGTCACCACTATAAAAACCAAGTCATAGACACTGTAATCAAAAGAAAAACCATAGGACAACGGAAGCACAAACCCTATAGGGGCTAATGAGAAAACAAAATACATGTGGTGACAGTTCTCCTATAACATATGAATGGTTAAGAGGGTCATAGATGCTGTAAGCAAAATAAAAATAGGATCATAGACACTGTAACCACTATAAAAACACGGTCAAATACACTGTAATCAAAAGGAAAACCCTATAGACGATGTAACTAAAATAAAAACAGCTTTATAGACACTGTCACCACTATGAAAAAAGGTTCATAGACACTGTAACCAAAGAAAAATCATATAGACGTTGCCACCACTATAAAAACATTATCATAGACACTGTAATCAAAGAGAAATCATATGATAAAGGAAGCACAACCCCTATAGGGCTAATGAGAAGACAAAATAAATGTGGTGACAGTTCTGCTCTAATATATGAATGGGTAAGAGGGTCACATACGCTGTAATCAAAATAAAAATAGGGTCAACGACACTGTCACCACTATAAAAACAGGGTCATAGACACTGTAACCAAAGAAAAATCATATAGACTTTGCCACCATTATTAAAACAGAGTCATAGACACTGTCACCACTATAAAAACGGGATAATAGACACTGTAATCAAAAGAAAACCCTAGGACAAAGGGAGACACAAACCCTTTAGGGCCTATGAGAAGTGAAAATACATGAACGGGGTAATACATAAATGGGTAAGAGGGTCATAGACACTGTAATCAAAATAAAAACAGTGTCATAGCCACTGTCACCACTATAAAAACAAAGTCATAAACACTGTAAATAAAAGGAAAACCCTATAGATGATGTAACCAAAATAAAAACAGCTTTGTAGACATTGTCACCACTATTAAAAAAAGGTTCATAGACACTGTAATCAAAGGAAAACCCTAGGAAAAGGGAAGCACAAACCCTAAAAGGGCTAATGAGAAGCCAAAATAAATGTGGTGACAATTCTCCTCTAATTTATGAATGGGTAAGAGGATCGTAGACACTATAATCAAAATAAAAACAGTGTCATAGCCACTGTCACCACTATAAAAACATAGCCATAGACACTGTAATCAAAAGGAAAACCCTATACACGCTGAAACAAAAATAAAAACAGCTTTATAGACACTGTCATCAGTATGAAAAAAGATTCATAGACACTGTAATCAAAGGAAAACCCTAGGAAAAGGGAAGCACAAACCCTAAAGGGGCTAATGAGAAGCCAAAAGAACATGTGATGTACAGTATGGTTTAGGGTTTAGGGCCAAGGCTCTAAACCCTAAATCCTAAACCCTAAACCCTAAACCCTAAAATGTTAAGTACAGTACGTCGTTAAGAGATGATTGCTGTCACCAAATGGAAAACCCTAGGACAAGGTAAGCAAAAACCCTAAAGGAGCTAATGAGAAGCCAAAAAACATTAGGTGGATAGTTCTCCTTCAATATATGAATGGGTAAGAGAGTCATAGACACTGTCACCACTATTAAAACCGGGTCATAGACACTGTCACCACTATGAAAAAAATGTTATTGACACTGTAATAAAAGGAAAACCCTATAGACGTTGTAACCAAAATAAAAGCAAGGTCATAGACACTGTCACCACTATAAAAACAAGGTCATAAGCACTGTCACCACTATAAAAGAAGAGTAATAGACACTGTAACCAAATGAAAACCCTTCTAATATATGAATGAGTAAGAGAGGCATAAACGCTATCATCACTGTTAAAACAAGGTCATAGACATTGTTACCACAATTAAAAAAGGGGGTCATAGACATTGTAATCAATGGAAAACCCTATAGAA
Organism: Persicaria maculosa; assembly: GCA_963922045.1. Taxonomy (NCBI): domain Eukaryota; kingdom Viridiplantae; phylum Streptophyta; class Magnoliopsida; order Caryophyllales; family Polygonaceae; genus Persicaria; species Persicaria maculosa. Next base: position 62,900,957 of record OY998252.1, read on the forward strand.
GCTGTAACCAAAATAAAAATAGAGTCATGGACACTGTAACAACTATAAAAACAAGGTCATAGGCACTGTAATCAAAATAAAAATAGGGTCGTATACACTAACCAAACAAAAACAAGGTAATAAACACTGTAACCAAAAGAAAAAGAGGGGCATAGATACTGTAATCAAAGGAAAACCCTAGGATAAGGAAAATAATTTTTTGATGACAGCTTTGTTTCAAGTGTTTTTTTTTTTAATTTTTTTGATGACACAAAAATTCACAATTTCAATCAAATACTTGTTGCAAACTGAAGGCATCAACATATCATATACAAACTCACTCATAGGGATCTATGATTAAATCTCGCAATTGAACCCATAAGCATGATGACAAATATAAGTGTTTAGTTTAGTGAAATCAAGCAAACAAATTAAACAATCTAGGGATATTACAGTCGAAACAATACATATCCAAGAAGTAGAAATCAAAGCTAAAGTAAAAAAGTAGCAGATTTGAAGAAAATTAGTAGCTCCAATCACAAATCAAGCAAACAAATTCAGTAGCATCGCCATTGATCGGAGTTTCGAAACCGGCCTCCAGAAGTGGCTTGGGAAACTGACCATCAAACCCCTCCCATCCACCATCGGCAAGCAAGCCGTAGCCACCGCAGATCTCCAGTTCTCCACCGATGACCTACCGGAACCATCCCCGCCCACGATCCGAGACGAAATCCGACTGATCTCCAGTTCTCCACCGGCAAGCAAGCCGGAACCATCACCGCAGATCTCCAGTTCTCCACCGCAGATCTCCAGTTCTCCAACAGCAAGCAAGCCGTTTCGATGGAGGGAGTGGCTGTGCGAGTGCGAATCCGAGACGAAATCCGACTGAAATCCTTATCAAAGCCATGGATCTGAGATGAAATCCGAGACGAAATCCGACGAGGGAAGGAGCGGGGCGGTCAATCCGACGAGGGAGGGAGCCAGGCGAGGGAGGAGGGGAAGCCGACAAGGAGGGAGAAAGAGATGTCGGAGGCGATCAATCTGGAGGAGAGGAGGATGTGATCGGCGGTGGCAATTGGCAAATCATCAAATCCAGATCTGGAGCAATCGACCATGGAGATTGGGAGAAGATAGTTCTGATAGAAATTATAAAAGTAAGGGTAAATTAAATAAGGGGTAAAGGTGGTATTATGAAAATATTTTGGCCATTTACTAACAAAGAAAAGCCTTTAGGACATTTAGTAATTGGTCCAAAGGCCTTCGGCCTTTGGACCAAGTTACTTCTATTATTTATTATAATTTGAATATAATTACAAAGTGTTGACGCTGGATACAAACCAGCACAGATAATGGATAAGATGAGAACAGAAAAAAAGATGCCAATTACCTACTGGAAGAGCATGAAAATCATGAATAAATTGCACGCGAAATTGTTAAGGGGACACCAGAATCAAATTATGCAGATTTGCCATCATTTTGCCATATGCTTATGGAGAGAAACAATGGGACTATAGCATTAATTTCAACAGACAAAGAAGACAGGTTTCAGTGTCAGCATCAGAGAATTCCCTCTCTTAAAGAAGGTATGTCTTAATCAATGTCATCATAAATTCTGTTCTCATTGATTTTCATAAATTCAATATGATAAGTAATTTCATTTCTTTATCTACTAGGTTGTTGTTATTGATGCCACATTCTTAATTGGACAATATAGAGGCACGTTGCTTGGAGCAGTTGCACAAGATGCAAACAGACATATTTTTCCGCTTGTCTTTGGTATTGTTGACTCCGAAAACAACAGCTCTTGGGAATGGTTTTTGTATCGGCTGCTGAAGGTTGTGCCTCCCTCAAATGACTTAGTGTTTGTCTCTGATAGACATGCTAGCATTTCAAGGGCTATATCTTTAGTTTACCCAATAGCTACACACTGCATATGTATGTGGCACTTGAAACAAAACATCAAAGCTACATTCAAGAAAAAAGGAACTAGGGAAAATGTTCAAAAAAGCAGTAGAGAGTTACACTATCCAAGAGTTTAACAACTACCTTACACAAATAAAAGCAACATGTCCAAAACTATCAGAATATCTGGTGTCAGCAAGTTTTGATAAATGGGCCAGAGCACATGCAAAGTGTAATAGATACAACATGATGACATCCAACAATGCTGAATGCTTGAACTCCGTTTTTAAAGAGAAAAAGGATTATCCCATTGTGGCACTTATGGAGTTTGCTAGAGAAAAGCTAACATCATGGTTCCAGGAGAGAAGAGAGAAAGCACTAGAAAACCAAGACAGAATAACTCCTGAAATCCTTAAGGTGATAAGGAAATCACAAGAGCAAGTTGGGTTATGCAGAGTAGAAAGGATGAATGCATCCCAATTTGAGATCAAAGGTCATGGAGCTCTAGCTATAGTTGATCTATCAGCGAGGACATGTACGTGCAGGGTATTTGATGTCGAGAAAATACCATGTGTACATGTTGTAGCATCCATTACACACATAAAGGCAAATGTGTCTTATTTTGTTGCAAAATTTTACAGCAATGATGCTTGGCGTATGGCATATGCAGAAACAATATATCCAGTGTTGGAAGAAGATGAAGGGAACATCCCTGATGTGATAAAATCTATCAAATGTTACCCTCAGTAGTAAGAAAGAGAGCAGGAAGACCACCTTCAAATAGAAAGCTTTCAATGGGAGAGTTCAAGAGGAGGTTAAAGCATTCGAAATAAGGTTGTCAGCACAATTTCTGTCATCGGTATTATATAAAAGTAATGTTAGGAAATATACAGCTTAGACATTGTGAATGACATTTATGTTTCAAAATAAACATTAATTCAATATTATAGAATAAAATTTTAGATTTTATCATGTAATAATACAAGTTTGTATATTCTTTTCCATCTATGTCAGCGCAATTTCGCCATCGGTGCTCATGAAATTTCAAATTTATATCATTGTTGTTCACTCAAAAACAATACAAAGTTAACAAAGTGTTGTTGTTGTGCAAATATAAACTATTGTTGAGCAAAAATAAGATGATCTTGAGCATGTTTTCACCAACCATACGATGTTGTGCAATTTTATTCTATTGATGAGCAAAAATAAGACCATGTTGAGCAATAATCTATAGAGCAACTATGAGAACATAAATAGAGAAAATAAGATCTTGTTGCCAACAAAGTGTTGTTGTTGTGCAAATATAAACTATTGTTGAGCAAAAATAAGATGATGTTGAGCAAGTTTTCACCAATCATACGATGTTGTGCAATTTTATTCTATTGATGAGCAAAAATAAGACGACGTCGACCAATAATCTATTGAGCAACTATAAAAACATAAATAGAGAAAATAAGATCATGTTGCCAACAAAGTGTTGTTGTTGTGCAAATATAAACTATCATTGAGCAAAAATAAGATGATGTTGAGCAAGTTTTCATCAATCATACGATGTTGTGCAATTTTATTCTATTGATAAGCAAAAATAAGACGATGTTGAGCAATAATCTATAGAGCAACTATGAAAACATAAATAAAGAAAGTATGATCATGTTGCTAACAAATTCGCAAGTGTCGATTGTTGTGCAAATATAAACTATTGTTGAGCAAAAATAAAACAAAGTTGAGCGAATTTTCACCCTACTGCACTTCAATGTTGTGCAATTTTATACGATGGATGAGCAAAAATATTACGATGTTGTGCAATAATCTATTGAGAAAGTATATAAACATAAAGAGAGAAAATAAGATCATGTTACCAATAATTTCACAAGTCTCGATTGTTGTGCAGATATAAACTATTGTTGAGCAAATATAATATGTTTTTGAGCAAATATCTACCAATAAACCATGTTGTGCAATCATATTCTATTGAAAAGTAAAGAATCATATTATGAAAAAAAAAAAATTTAAGGTATGGAATTAGAAGTTAAATAATAAGAAATAAATAAAGTATTACACAATTTCCGATTTTATACAAAAAAAAAAAAAGAAAACAAAACGGGTTTCCTAAAAAAATATAAAAAGCAACCAATGTAAATGTCTAAAACGCTTTTCTCGTTCTAGAAGTTCTCCATCACCTTTGTTTGGTTTTCATCCTCCAGCTAAATCTACTCTCTCTCTTTCTCTGCGAGATTTCTTCATGCTTGATTATAGGCTTGTGGAGACGAAATCTATCATATACATCAACATGTCATCAGATCCGAAAGGTTTGATTTCGTCTATTCCATATATTATAGTTTAAATTAGAACGAATTGTGTTTAGGGTTTAGTTTTCACGCAAATCAGGAAATGGCGCTTATTCAAGAGGTTTGAACATTTATAATCAAGCAACTATTCAGGCTTCCAAGAGCTACCATTGTTAATTCAATTACTTGCACATTATAATTTGTAGTTAATGTGATGGATTTATCATTCAATTTTGAATTTTATACAGTATAAACTGCCTTCTATTACAATGTCATTACTTCCAATATTTGTAGAAATTGATTGTAAGTGTTCATTCTATAGGTAAAGGTCCCCAGAGTTTAAGTGATTCACCTGTTCTACAAAGTCCAAATCGAATTTCAACGAGATCAAAAAGATCTGGAGTTAAACCTCCAGTAGTTGATTTATCTAGAGATTCACCTCCCTTCAAAGATGAACTGTTTGATGATAATGAGCCTGGTGAAGCCTATGAAGCAAGGGGCGGTTGTCGGTCGCTTGAATCCAAAGATTCTCAACCACTTGTTCGAAAAAACAGTAAGAAAGAAGTTCCCCTTGTGACTGCTCTTCTTGTTAGCACTGTTGGTGTGAAAACCATTGAGATTGCAAGGTTGGATAACCATTCACCTAATGAGACAGTTGTTCAACATGTAAACCCAACTATGCATATCATCACATTTGATGAACAAACAGATCCCACCGACATACAACCTAACACAGAAAACAGGCAGATGATTGTGAGGAATGAGAGGAACACAAGACAAAAGATCTCCCGGGTTTGAAGGCACGTTCAAGCCCACGCTTGCTGGTGTCATCATTGAAAAAAATGGATGACAAGCAGAAGAAATTCATTCAAGATATTGGGTTTGGATTTTTGTTCAACTTGGATATTGTTACCCTACTACTGCATCTTTCATATTGGTTAGTGGATCAGTTTGATGCTAACAAGTGTTGCTTGGTGCTGGCTAATGGAGGAGAACTTGAAATTGCAGAAATAGATGTGCATATCACAATGGGGTTCCCCAAAGGAAAGATTTTAGTTGGAAGAAAAATAGCTATAGAGAATTTCAGTCTTGTGCAAGATTGGAGAAGCACATTTGAGGTCCAGGATAATATAACAACAACTATGGTGATGGATAAATTGATAGCTGACACTGACTGTGGTGATCAATTCCTTGTGAACTTTATTGTTATATTAGACTCTATATTGGTTGATACTCTAGGAAACGGGCATGCCAACCACAGTTTAATAAGAGTAGTTCCTGAATTGGATGACATGAAAGACCTAAATTGGTGTGGTCTCGTGTTGGAAAGTTTGGTTGACGCAAAGAAAAGCTGGGAAAAGAACAAGAATGGCCATTTCAGAGGGCCTCTATTATTCTTGGTTATAAGTATTTTTTTTAAACCTTTCCTCTGATGTTAACTTAATTTCTTTACAATGTACGTACAGTATTCTTCATGTCAGCATTCCCCCGCTCCATCATTATACTCACATATATTTATCACCTTGGTGTTGCAGTTGTTTTAAATGGATAGGGTGAAACTATTCACAAGCACCGCACTCAGAAGAATGAGTCGTTGTTTCCCAGTGTTTGTTGGCATGAATTACAAAATTTTGCGCAAACGAGAAACTGATGATATTAGTACCGGAGGCTTTGGTCGTGGCTTAGTCCAGGCTCGCCAAATTGTTCCTCCCCATCAAGACATACCATCTACATCTTGTCCGCCCACTACTGCACAAAACGATGAAGGCACCAGTCACCCTGCTAATGCAGAAAAACAACCACCCCCAGTAGAGGTTTATATGAATTCTTTAAACCAATTCAATCTAATATTGGTGCAATTTAGCATGTTCTGATATTTACTGGTTATTTTTTATTCTTGTTTTTTATGTGCTGTTATCTTCTAGAGTTGGGTAAAGTTTTTTGCTCAAAAAACTTCTGTGCTTGCATCTGCTATATCCGATTTTGTTGAGTGGTCTACAAATGTACCGCCTGAACTACAACATGATGACAAGGTGAAAAGACTTCTACATGGGGCACACCAGCTTCTAGGGATGGAAGATGTAACCCCTGAGCCTGCTACAGATGCTGCTGACAGGTCTTATATGAATGACTCTCCAAACACACATTTTACCGACTCCCAAGAAAAATTCTGGTCAGACCCTGCTTTCTTAGATTGCATTACTCAAATTGAGATGGCGTATCAAAATAAGCAAAAATTGAAATCAAACATCAAAGTAGATGGGGAATTTTCCTTTGATATATTTCTAAATGATCCTGTTTTTAAGAAAGATAAAGGGACATCACAGAACACTGGAGATGCAACCAATGATACTAATGAACCAAACCCGGCTCCTCCAGGCGGCCATGGTCATCCGCCAATACACTAGGATGTTCAAGCTAAAACTGCAGACAGATTATGCACAACTCCAAATCCCCTACCCACTCAATTTGAAACTAATATTCCACCAGGGGACCATTTGGGAGGTAGAAGGAAATGCAAGTCCCCTGCTACATTGCCAACACGGAGATCACCGCGTGTCAACGCAGCTGATGTGAATGCTACAGAACAACTGAATGACACAAAGAGAGAAGAAGTTGCAAGGAGAGCACATAAACCTTCTGCATCTTTGAGAAGCCCTTATTATTCACGTGTTGTTGATATTAATGATTCTATCTCTGAAATTGAGCGCATTGTTTCAGCCTATTTAGCAATGAAAACAACTCGAAGCACGTAAGTTCATTTTAATCTTAATTTACTTAATGTATGTTCAGTTACAGGTAAAAGATTATTTTTACTTAATCCATCTTCATAATGATTCGCTTTGCAGGGAAGTTTTAATTAAACACAAGTCTGTTGAAATTATTAGGACAGACATGGGTACACTTGAAGATGAAACCCACTTGTCTAGTGTCATTATTGATGCATGGACAGCTGTCCTCAACCACAAGGAACAGTATAAAAATGCTCAATCACCAGCAAGACTATTTGTCAATATCAACAAATCTGTAATATTTTTACAAGTTCATCCTTCAATTACACTCCATTCTTTGTCATTATTACAATGGGTCTATTTTTTTTTTACTAATTCCTATGCTTGATCCAGTTTAATGTGGAGAGTGTATCATCAGGAGCTTGTGATGAACAGTTTAAGAGGTTTAACCTCCACCTTGATACTATATTGTCTTTGTCACCACACATTTCTTTAAGAGATGTAGACATGGTAGTCCCTCGCAATCACCTGAATAAAGTTATCTAAATACTGAATTTGAAATAAAAGTTAACAAGCTCAATCACTAATGTCTATCTGTTTTATATTATGTTGATTAGATTGTATTTGGGGTTCAACGGGAACTGTTTTATGTCATGGTTGTCTTCAACTTTAAAAACAAAGTTGTCCAGATCGTTGATATCACCCCATCTTGCACTGATGCAACTTGCACCATTCCATCACCCTTCTAATGTTTGGTAAGTTTTATTAATGATATCTACTATGTCTTTACTTGTATTAATTTCATTTAAATATCACCTCAGATTACAATTAAAATTACATGCTTTATAATTTAATCCATGCAGGGGGATATGCTGATTGCTTATCTAACAGACAAGAGGCTTGGAGCAAAGGCAGAAATAGTGTCAACTGCACCAACATCAAATATCGCCATCGCATGGGCTGGAGAAGAAAAAGTTCTGCATTCTGGGGTATGCCTCATGCGTCACATGGAGACCTTCTTTGGGACAGAGAGAGGGTACAAGTGTAGATTGGAAAAGGGCAATTTCAAGAATATCTCAAAGCTACGGGTGAAGTACCAAACAGATATTGTGTGCTCAAAGCTGAATGAAGTGAACACAGAAGTTGTGAAGGCAGCGAAATCCCATGCAAAAATGACTTCAAGGGGGATTCAGGGCCAGAAACTAAATCTTGGTTGAACAACTACAACGCAATTTCATGTTTTTTTTGGCAGACTTTGGAATGTATTTGGGTGTAGACAGTTGTGTACTCTGCTTCTGAACAGTTTTCTCGTAAATATTAAGACAGTTGTTTTCCCTGTGGTTTTAAGGTGGATAGTATTTGTCAAGATGCATACAACTATAACTGCTTCTGAACAGTTGTGTGTGCTTTTCTATATGTCAGCAGAATTCTCTCCCCTCGGTAATCAAGTATGTGATTTGTGTTTATAACTGGTCTATTTTATTCATACAGATGATTTGATGATATCCATTCGTTTGTTTTGCAAGTATAAACTATTGTTTAGCAAAACTAAGATGATGTTGAGCAAATTACCAATGACATAAAATCTTAGTTAAACAGTGTCAACACTACTTTTACCAAAACAATCCACAAACTAATCAATGTGTCCGCAGTATCACAAGAGATAAACGTAAAATTCAGTAACACTTTATAATATCAAATATGAGGTGCGAAATTACAAAATAATTATATGAATATTATGATATTAATATGTTGCATCATATCATTAGCCAGGAACACATAGAAACTAAAAAAACAAAAAACAATACATTGAACATATAAATAAGATCCAATAGTATCAATTATTAATATAGTAGAACTACAGTCCTAAGAAGTCATCAATCTTCTTCCTCCTTTCCATTTCTACATCTAAAACTTCTTTAACGCACTCCATGAGATTGTCCTTTGTCTCTTCAAACATCCGTCTTTGTTTGCCCAGTTCTCCTTCCATCTACATAAAACATAAAATACAAGAGTCAATACAGTATGGAAAAAAAATTACGGATAAAACTTCAAATATCAGCTTTGATAGTGCTTCAGCGTCTTCATCTTTGGATGCAATCCGAATGTGATGTTCAGTTGCTATTATTGATCTTTGTAATTCTTCATATAATGCATAATGAATCATATTGGGCAAAATTTCACAGGTCTCAAGTGTGATTAAAAAATAACCTATTGTTGAGCAAATATAAATGTCACAACATACACTTCAAAATAAAAAAATACAAGACTGGTATCACCAGTAGTTGTAACTAATATCAGTGTCAGCAGTACTTTGGTCCTCAACCACATAGTGTCACCACATACACTGCAAAATAAAAAAATACACGTCTGGTTTCAACACTTTTGTAACTAGTATAAGTGTCAGCACTACTTTTGGTGTCAACCACCTAGTGTCCCCACGTAAACTTCAATATCAGAAAACAACCAACTGGTGACACCACTACTTCAAACTAATATAACCAACAATGTCAACAATACTATGTGCATTAAACACCTCTTGCCACCCCATACACTTCAAAATAAAAAAAATACAAGGCCCGTGTCACCACTACTTGTAAATAATATTAGTGTCACCAATACTTTCCATATCAACAACATAGTGTCACCACATACACTACAAAAACATTAATATACAAGTCTAGTGTTACCACTATTTGTAACCAGTATCAGTGTCAGCACTACTTTGGACCTAAACCACCTAGTGTCACCACATAAACTTCAATATCAGAAACCACCAAACTGGTGACACCACTACTTCAAACTAATATAATCAAGAATGTCAACAATACTATGGGCATTAAACACCTCTTGCCACCACATACACTTCAATATAAAAAAAAACAAGGCTAGTGTCACCACTAATTGTAACTGATATCACTGTCAGGACTACTTTGGACAACAACCACCTAGTGTCACCACCTACACTGCAAAATCAAAAAATACAAGTATGGTGTCACCATTACTTCAAACTAATCTGACCAAAAATGTCAACAATACTTTGGGCATTAAAAACCTCTTCCCACCACATACACTTCAACATCAAAAAATACTAGGCCACTGTCACCACTACTTGTAACTGATATCAGTGTGAGCACTAATTTGGGATGCACAACCGTGCAGGATTTTGGGAAAAATAAGTGTTATATTTATTTCAAATCCACACAGGATATATGAGCAAATTCATCAAGGTTCAGATGGTCTTTTTATGTCAAATAAAACACAATATCATACTCAACCATCAGGACAAATATGATACAATGGAAATCACAAACAAATATAATAGTACACAAATTTCATTAATAATATGCATTTACATACACCAAGTACCAGAAAATAGTTACAAAATACACTGGTATGATTTGAATGGAAATCAGATACAAATATTGTCAAACACAAAATTCCATTCATATCATACATTTCCTTAAATTAACTCCCCCAAAATAGTGCCAACTACAATGTCTTTTAACAACGGATATACATTAGACCTATGGCTAAAGAGCTGATCGACAAAGTGGACAAATGGCTTGAATTGCCATCCAATCTCTGAGACAATCTGGGTGGAAGAAATGGTCACATGGTGTGCCAAGGATAGGCATCGATGGCAACATCAGATCAAGACATATTGTTCATTTATCCCCATCATGTTCCAGATGATATATCTCTTGTAAATTATCATTGTGTTCTGAATTTGCTGGAGGAGCTGGGGGATCCACATCCATGTCAGAGTCGGAGCTCATATCAAATTCAGAGCTTGAATCAGAGCTTATCTCGGATTCAGGGTCGTCAATGAAATGTACATCCATAATGAGGTCTGGGCAGAGACCATATTCAATGAATTCAGCGTCACCCGCAAACCAACTGTGAGTATATTCCATTAACATCTGCTTGGCGACTTGAGTTCGAACCACATCAGTGACCCCTGCTTCACTTAACACATGATCACATTGTGCAAAAGTCATTGGCAACCCATTCCAATCAGAGAAATGATCCAGGAACAGAAGAGGGAGGCTATCAGAATGAATAGCCACGTGCAGTTGATGTAACGGCCCAGGATTATGATTCCCGAGTTACGTTTCAAGGGATAAAACCCCTCGTTAGGATATTGCGCTCCGAGTACAGGTTGAAGGTTTGAAACCGAAGATTTGTACTTTAAAGCGGGATTTCGCACCCAAATCCTGAAAGTCCGTTGGAGACCCCGGGGTAAACCCATGTACCTGTCCTAAGTCTACAGCGCGGAAAACATTTTATCATGCAAATGACATAAGTTCTGAAAACAATACAACCAGTTCCGCGGCAAGGCCGGGTCAAACAGAGTATAAGTATGAAGAAATCCCAAAAAGTGTAAATCTGGTGAAGTCATAGTTCAACACTCACTCTCTGCTATATGAATGGACCCCATCATAACAGCACGAAATCAAGGAGTGGAACGGGTACCTGAATCTAAAAAAAAAAAAGAGGGGGATCTGGGTCAATCATCAGGTCACTCATGCGCGTGTGTAAACACACTCTAAGAGGCATATAATAAGCATCATATCCCTAAGATGAAATGTGTAATGCAGTGAGGAAATTAAATCACATATATATACTGACAGTTTAATATAATGCAGGAAGTGATAAATGGATCCACACCGAATGCCAAGTAGCATGTCCCTCTCCTACCTCCACCCTCTTCCAATAGGGCGGAAAATGGCCAGCTCGTGAATGCATTCCATAATAATCGGGCGGCACGCATGCCCAACCCACCCCATAAGAAATAATAAAGCCCGCAGGCAGCTTTCGCAATCATGCTCATAATATAACTAAAGGAACTTCCATGACTCGATTGAATCAGGACGGGACTCGATGGGACTGGGTCGTCCTATGACCCTAGCAAAGACTCTAGTTACTTCACAGATAACGGCCGCTCTCTTGCAAGGACATATAGCAATCATATGATTTTCATTTTAGCTCCTAAGCGTGATTCTAGGTCGTATGGTGCATGGACACTAGCCTATTATATAACACCCAATGCATAGAGCGCCCATCATAAGTAAGTTCAAAGAACTTACCTGGAGAAGCGCAGAATCCAAACAATGATCAGCAATGGCAAGCAATCCGACATATCAGAGATCACCTAGTAATCCCATAAATAACATAATAAGTCTAAGTCTAATTTACACAAAGCACACAAGTTAGATATGAAACATGTAAGATACACACATATGATAACTCAACCATCTTGTCATTATTAACATTATCATCTCATCTTCAATTCTCATATTGTCTCATCATATCTCATAAATTAACATCTTTCTCAATTCGATCATAACATCATCCTCATCAGCTCATGACAACCTCCATATCATACTTAGCCAATTTCACACATTACCGTTTCATACTCACACTTGGCATATAGATATATATCAACATCATAATATCTAACATTTAATCTCATATAGTAAATCACCGCAAGTCATGCTATTAGTCACACATATCATGTCGTTAGTCAAACACTCATACACTACTACATATAAGCCTCTAATGTATCACCAAAATATGTTACATTATCACTAAAATATGTTACATTAGGGGAAAAGGTAACACATTTTAGGGATTACATTTGCGGCCGTTGCATTTGCCCTAATGTAACATTTTTTATTTGCTAAGGTAACATTGTTTCATTAGTAAGACTAAGTGTTACATTTGATAACAAAACTATTACATTTGATTTAAATGTTACATTTGATTTAAATGTAACATTTTAGAATTAATGTTACCTTTATAAGGTTTGTTACCTTTAATTAAATATGTTACTTATAATGAATTAATGTTATATTTAAAGAACAATGTTACTCTTAATTTCAACTATTATATTTAAATTAAATTTATTACAAAAGAAATGTATCTATTAATTATATTACAACATATATATATATATATATATATATATATATATATATATAATTATGATAAAGTAACAACACGTGTATTACATACACTATCTGATCAGCAGAGTGCATGCTCCTAATTAACAAGTCTTATCTAAAGCTAGGCTAAATACAAAAGTGAAGACATTTCTAAATAAAAAGTTGATTTCTATTCTACTAACTATTTATGTGATGAAGCTAGGCAACTAACGCAATCTCATTCTTGAATTCTTGTGCTGCTTGACCCCAGAGCTTTAGAGCAACCTCTTCGCATCTACTTGATGTCCAGTTGGTAAAGTACCTTGTAGCTAGCCCTTAGAACACAATAAAGCCAAGAACTTTTGAATGCACACATAAATATATCTACCTAAAATGAAATAGAGACTCACACCTTATAGAAATTAATTAGCCTCCTTCAATTTTATTTTTCATAAGAGAAGTTATTAGATGCAACTTCAAAGTGTTTTAAACCCATATTGCCGCTTGATAAAAGTATCTCTAGAATCTAGCCATGACTTACCTCATTGTCTTCTCTAATTTTTAAATTTTGCCCTGCTAGATTCAACAAGCCATTAACAACCTGAAATCAAAAGAAAAAGTCTGCAACAATGATGTCAGACGCATATGCTTCTTTTCAAACAGATGCATTAAAAAGAAAAATAAAAGCAAGGGAGATCAATAAAACAAGGGCATGGCCTTCAAAGATCAAAAATAAGAAAAAGTAACACAAATATCCACATCTCTTCTTGGCCTTCAATTTCTTGAAGAACTCACTTTAAGGCATAGGAGAGGCCCTGGCCTCCTGGCTAGTGAATGCTTCATCATCATTTAAAAGCATTCACCTTTTGTCACCAAGAATGCGTATCCTACACTATCCGTCCATAAAACAAATTAGCAAGTATGTTCCCTGATATGTCATGGGGTTTTTGTTTCAAATGTTCAGCCTAATGCAAAAAGGCAATAATAATTCAAGTCATATGTCTCCATAAGAAAAATATTATCTCTCCTCCATCCTAATAACTCCATTCAGTACACAACATTAGAATCAACCACATACTTTTAAAGACACGTTTTCTTTAATTGGAACCTGTGAAATGTCATCTATTTATATAGCAAGTTCAACAGGTAGTTGTATCATCCACAATAATACAAGGACATGCTTCTCTTGAATAAACAATCATTCATGCTTAAAATTTGAAAAAAAAAATACAAAAGGCATGCACATTAATCCAACCGACATGAAAGTGTGATAAAAAAAGGAATAAGAATATATGTAGTAGTCACTTACTTTACTTGGTAATAATGCATGTGCATAAACTCAGCTCCCACATAAGGGAGTTTGAGCAAGATAAACATTGCGACTCTGTTATCTCTGATGGCAAGGCTGTCTCAAAAAATAAAGCAATATATTTCCTAAATTATCTTGTTGATAATATCATGAACTTAGCTAAACTATTAAAACAGATAAGCTTATCTAGAAAGCATAACCATAATATTTTATCTAATCACCAACAAAACAATAATATTTTATCCAAAGATCTCGTGATTTAACATTATAAAGAAAGGGGAAATTCAATTCAAAGCAATAAGATTTAACATAGCATTCCTTTTCCCAACTGGCCATAGAAGAACAAGATCTACACACACAACCAAACAGACATGGCAACATAACATAAATATTCTTGCTATAATACTTGTGATAATTTTATAAACTAATGCATTACTATTCCTCTTCCATCACTGCTGAAAAGAAATAAAATGTGGCAAATTCAATCAAGAACCTAAATATTGAAAGAAAACTAAACCAAACTAAACTAAAAGTTCAAAGCTCAAATCTAGTAAATGATAAATGGACTCATCTTTCATGAAATGGATAGTAGATCGATCTCCTTTATGTTTTTCTAATAAATCAATGAAAAAGCAAAGTAATCGTCAAGCTAAACCTTCAAACAAACAAGAAGTACACAAAGTTCTCCATACAAAAGCTTGGGCATACAAAATCTAACAAATGCAATTCTTTTAGTAAGGAAAAATCAAATGCATCTTACTGTGAGTTTAGGAAGACCTTCAACCCCCTTCAAGCTTTGAAGCTTGTTCCAAACAACTAATAACCACTTCAAATTCACACATTCTCACCAACCCTGAAAGCATCTGCAGAATCAAATCAAATCTGATAATCGATATAAAAAAAGACACTAATTTAGAAATTGCATCAAAGAGTACATACTAATTAGATTAATCGTATTTGATCAGTTTCATGAGATTGTAATCCCAATTTTTTAAATGACATATTTTGAAAATGTTAATTAATTTTTTGTTAAAAAAAAATTATAAATGTCATGTTATAACAACAGAACTAAGATTAACCTTATTTAGTTTCCATTAATTTCCTATCCAGATTAAGCAAAAATCATAGACATTAGTTCTTCCACATGGCCAAAAATTAGATTGTTGTAACCAGTGTTCTAAAAATCGCGCCTAGGCACCGCCTAGGCGCCGCCTGGGTGCTAGGCGGGAGGGCACCTAGGAATTTTTTAGCCTAGGCGGCCTTCTAGGCGGAAATCCGCCTATGCACCGCCTATGCACCGCCTAGTCTCACCTAGGCACCGCCTAGACTCCGCCTAGGCCCTCTTAGTCCCGTCTAGGCACCGCCTAGCCCAATGATTATTCAATTTTAGCTTCTAGGCACGTGATTAGTCGACTTAAGGATTTTTTTATCCTCTAAGTCAGGATGTATTTGTCATTGAGTCGAACCTTTTGTTTTAGATTTTAGGAGGTTTAGAGTCACTGGTCGGATGCATACTTTACAGTCTATCTATGCATCAAGAAATTCTAACATTTTGACTAGTTGTTGAAGAACAAACCTAATTTCACAAGCAAACGGAAAAAATCCATTAGAAATTCACCACAAAAGGAACTGCAGAGATCAAATCACAACCTAAAACGACTTTACTACTACCAAATTTGAAGAATAGAGACCAAATAAGACTAATTCAAGCTAGAAATCATGCTTATTGGTCGCATGACAAGTCATAACACATCCAAATCTGAAATCTTTATAACACAAATTTAACATTCAAGATAAGTAATCTAAAGTGTATGTTTTATCATTACAAAAAAAAACCAATAAGCACCATTCCCATCCCAACTCGTGCATACCCTCAAATTCCATCCCAAACAAAAACTGAATAAAATTACATATCTTCCATTTTTCACCACAAACCCATAAAATCAAAAGGCAGAAATTCCAAAAAGGGGGAAAGGAACTAACTTCTGCACTGGGTGATGGCGCTGCAGCCAAGCCGAGGAAGAGGAAGGGGGAACATCCCCTATTAAAGCATAGAGAGAGGCAAAACCTCAGATCTAAAAAAAGGGTTCAAAGAAGGGGTGAAAAAATTGTGAGAATGCTTACTTAGGGTTTTGAGAGAGAGCATACATATTCATAATTAAAGCGTAGATAGAGAAAAAACAAGATCTGAAACCTCAAATCTGAAAAAGGGTTGAAAAATTTGGGAGAGTGCTTACTGGTTAGGGTTTTGAGAGAGACATTGTCTTCGTAATTACCGGTCAAACGAAGAGAGAAGGGATGAGACGATGAGTGTAGTCGGTGTTGGCCATCTTCTTTGTAGTTCCCAACCAGAGGGAAAGGAGAGGAGACGAGAGGAGAGGCGACTTCTCTATGGAGAGGGAGGGATCAATCTGGAAAGCCAGCAATTGTCCCCTGAGACGGAGAGACTGAGAGAGAGGGATATGTGGGGAAAGACGGTGGTTTTAGATTTAGAAAATTTAGAAAACACCTGAAAAGACCCACTTAAATTTTCACGACCCGGGAATTATACCGCCAAACAGAAACCAAAATTTCGTGAGACCAAAAAAAAAAAAAAAACCAAAATTTTGTATATGCACTAAGGTGAAAAATTTGCTAAAAAAATTTGAATACATATGTTTCCTTCTCTTCTTTTATTTAAAAAATTGTTTTTACGATTTACAGAGTATTTTTTTATATAGGAATTAATCGATTACCAAACTCTTTTTTTTTTTGCTATATATTATAATTTTCGAATGATAACTTAATTAATTTAAAAATTAAAGTTATTATAAAAACATGCATCTTATAAGATAATATTATTTATAGTAAATCACTCATTTAAAAAAAATAAATTTAAAGATGTGTTTTTTAATTATTATTTAGGATAAAAATGTTATAAAAGTTAACTTTTGATGCATTATTTAGATGTTCCTTTGTAATTAAATTTAAGTTATCTTTTACATTTTTTTACAATATGTAGTTTTCATTTTTTTAATTTCAATTGTAATTAATTTATTTTCAATCCTAATAATAAATAAAAACCATCATTTTAAATAATGTTACAATAGAATGCAAAATGTGCTACATATACAAAAGTGTTACATCATTTTAAATAATGTTACATCCAATGTAACATATTTTGTGCTAATGTAACAGTTTGTTAATAAAAGTTAAAATGTGTTACAATAGATACCAATGGTAACATTTTATACAAATGTTACATAAAAAATGTTACATTTGGGCTTGAAATGTAGTAGTGATATTATCATGCTAGTTAATCATCGAATAAGTCTTATTCCCAAGTTTAGATTCAAATCTGTGTCAAATCTGCGTTAGAATCCCGACTCTTGAAAGTGTTAGCAAAATTCCCTTTTTCCATTATTTATTAAATCATTTTCCGACCTTGAAATTCTTTTCCAAATTCTCTTTTTAAATCGACTAGTCTTAATAATTTATTTCTAAATCCCAATGATTTTATGTTATATTTTAAAACACCATTTAATAAAACGCCCTTATAAAGTATTTCTAAATCCTTTATGAAATAATTCCAACCCGTTTGTATTCGATAAAACCAATCCTTTATAAATCTCCCGAAATAATGTTTTATCTCTTAAAACCTCAAATAATATTGCATATATATAATATTTTTAATTCCACTAATTAATTACATTAATAAACGGATAACCCGAACCGAACTGAACCGAACCCAATCGAACCCATAATAAAACTCTCAACCCTGTTTAATATTAAACAAAATATATATAACTAAACAGGGGGGCTCACAAGGTCTTCTTCCTCCTGTTCAAATGAGCTCCCGCCATTCCCCTGTTCAAGACCTTGACCCCGTCGGCGCCTTGGCTCCGCCTTGCCCAGCCCCGCCTCGGCCTTGGCTCGTCCAGCACAGGCTCGGTCTCTCTTGCTCACGCTCTCGTTCTGCCTAGCTCGCTCGCCCGCGCTGCTCCCTCGCTCACGATCTCCTCGCACTCACGCCGCTCTCCTCCCCGGACTTCGAGCTCACCGGAGCTCTCGAGCTCTCCCGACTACCCACACTCAGCTCACACACACTTACACTCGTCCACAGCCCGACCAAAGAGAGAAATCGAATAGAAACAAAGGGAGGAAAGGTGGAAACTCATCAGGGAGTTCGCAACTTCGGAGCTTCGTCGGAGCTTATCGGGGGCTCAATTCTCTGCGTTGGAGGGGGAGCAACCTCGGAGTCAGATTAGGAAGAATAAAAGGATGGTTAAATGGGTGTGATTCCATGGGATTTGGAATCGAACGAGAGATCGACTTACCGACCTCGGAAATCGCGAAACAGGGGAAGGAGGAGCTTCGTCGGGGAAGTTGGGGTTCCTGGGCGGCATCGGGCTGCTGCTCTGCTCTCAAGGAGGTGCCTCGTGGTGCTGTAGCTGCTGCTCTTCAAGGAAAAGGAGGGAAAAAGGCACAAGGAGATGGTGGCAATGGGGATGGTGCTTGAAGAGGGTGACGCCGATGGTGGTGATGAGTATGGGGGAGACACTGCTGGTAATGATAATTGTGGTGTGCTGAAATGGTGATGGTGATGAGGCGTAATGAAGACGGGAAGAGAGGAGAGAGCGAAGTGATGGTGATGGTGAACGATGGTGAAGATGCAGAGGAGTGGGTGAAAGTGATGGGCTCATTTGAAGGTATGGTGAGGTGATGGGAGTGGGTGAGGATGAGCGTTGAATAGATTAACAAATACCTAGAGTTAAATTCCGAATACGCGAATTATGAATCCGGAAATTAGTGTCCGAATGTTAGTTACCCGACTATCGCTTTCTCGATCAATTAGATTTTTAAAACAGAAGGGGATATCACCATTCAATAATTATTTTGAATTTTCGAGGTAAAACGACGTAAATTATTTGCCAAATTTTATATTTCGGTCGGAATCCGCTAAATGAGTTTTAAATTCAGTTTTAGTTCATTTTTAATTTCCTTTTTTCCAGAAATTAGGATTTGAAAATCCGAGCCTTTACATCATCCACCTCTAAAAACAAGTCTCGTCCCTGAGACTAAAATCATCTTAAAACCGGGGATGAAGTTTAGAATTGGTGAGTTCAAGGATCATGCCATTGATCCCGTAAGCACCTCATAAGTGCCCCTATGAGATCCTCATAGTACCATTATCATAACCACAATATCTCCAATAGATCGTAGCAAGAATGTAATATGGGCCCCTACCACATCCTTACTCCGACTTCTCTGCTGTATCATAACTCGAAAAACATTACAACATCTCCACTAGGTCTTAGCAAGCAGTCTATAAGGGCCCCTATAAAATGCATGTATCCACTTCGTGGGGCGTCATAAGGCAAGCTTGGTTAGAAAATTTCAAGAGAGTCCTTAGTTTGAACATGTTTGGTCTCAAAATCATTGAAGTTATCAATCGCGTTCGATTTCTCTAAATCCTACTCAGTCCCTTTTTTTTAACACCATTCAAAATTCCCTAACCCAACGTTAATCAAGCAATTTTCAAATCTCAAAAGGTGGAATCATCCACCTCTAAGGGCTAATCTCATATTTCCTTCATAGGTTCAAGTCAGAATCAAATCTCATCAATTCGGTTCTATAATCCTAGCAATTCCAATTCAAGGCATCATATATCATAGTAGTTATCCACTATAGCCATCGTATCACACATTCATAACCAGTCATACTCATGTCACGAATAGTCACATACCATAACATATCTAGCATCGTATCGTTCATGGAAGGATTTATCATATCATCTCACAGAAGTTACACACCATATCAATCAGACAAGCACGTCATATCAAACACATAAGCACATCATACTTATGCTACTGCCAAGCGTCATCACATTAGAGGAAAATAAGTACTTCCGTACACTAGCATTCCATCGAGTTCAGCTATGTTAGTACTAACAGTTCACTATTGTCAATGACAATACATCATAGAATCAACATTGTCTATAGCATAAAATTCGCACCACATTCGGCCCAAAGTAAAGCATACGATAGATCACATCATCCAGAGAACCTGCCTATAACTACCAATCATGACAAAACACGACCACTACTCATCAGCTCTTGCATTAATTAAGATTAAATTCACCGAGTTCTACCAACTCAAACCACTTCGACATCCCGATCTAAAGTCATACCTTCCATTCGACCATTTAAAACTATCTCTCGGGGTTCCCAAATCACAACATTCCCTCATTTCGACAAGCTGAACAACTCGATCTACGACCAAGACTCCATATATAATACGTCCTTACCCTAGGGGTCCTCTATTAGTCCCATCTTTACCCTTTAAGAGAAGTTCCATATCCTCAACTAAACCGCTCTCACGATTGATCTAGACACCTCTTAACAATCTCGCTTACTCTTTCTAGGCTCTCAAGACTCTGCCTGAACATCATCCCCCAAAGAGATATCTCGAATCACCTTGCTAACCTGATCATATTCCACGCACCACTGACCACTCTCACCAACCTTCTAAAATATCTTATCCTCTAGCATCCTCAATACCTTCTGCTTTGCCTAATCCCCATATCCATACTCATAATCTCCCTATCTCAACCTTAAGCCCACAGTCTTACTAGGAATCTCAACTACATCCTTGCCTAACTACCAGCCTTTCCTCGAAGATTCATTTCACATCCTCAAATACCTCAATAGTCACAATAACCTCCACTCATAAATCCCGATTCATTCCCTATGCCAAAATCCTCCAACAACGATCTAGAAATCTTTCACTCATAATTTCCCCAAGCATTACCAATCCTATCTAAACAACCCCAAATACTCATCATACGAACAACCCTGATGTGAACAACCTAATATCCTCGATCGATAATTTCCCAAGCAACCTCAAACTACCCTTCCTTGGTAATTCCTCAACCTGACCCCTTACCGAAATCGCTCCCACACACAGCACACATCACCTAGTCCTATATTCTATGATTCCTCAGACGTTCCTTAATCGATCATCCTCGACACCGCCCACCATCCGCTCCTAGACTATCTAGACACCCTCCTTAGCGCACCAATCCGTCTCACAACACCTCCCCTCAAGAATCCCCCGATCAACTCCTAGCTCGCCCATCCGCCTCTAGAACTATCCTAACTACCTATACTCACACCCACTATTAAGGTCACCCTCATGGAACTAGTCTAGACTTCAACCATTACCCTCCTAGCCTAAACGCTCACACCGCGCACCCACTACCTATCGACACTTCTAGCTAGGACATCTCCTTCAAAATCTCAACATACTAGCCCCTCTCCCCACCTAAGACCTACCTGGAAGCTCATCTATACTCCCGGACCACTATCTTCAACACATCCCAACTCACTCGGCTCTACTCAAACTAACGCATCATTCCCGCACCCTATCACACACAACCAAAGACCCAATCTGAAGACCTCAATCCACCTGCCACTTTTCGACCTAGCTTACCAAACAATCTCTCGACTCATGCCCAAGAAAAAGCACCACCACACATATAACCCATAACCTACTCATCAGCAAGTCAGTATACTAAGCACCAAGGCACATCATCATAGAAACAAGTTAGTCAGGCAATCATTGCTACTAGTTCAGCACATCCGTCATCACACATTCAATTATGTCAGTTCTTGGCCTATCACACAACATCAATTCCGATTAGTATAGAAGAATCCACGATTTGAATTAAGAATGCTCTTTCTCGTGTCAGCTGGGAGGAACCTTTTCACGATTGTCCTCTTTGAAGCATATTCGTCATTTTTGCCATCGGTGACGTTGTTCTTGGGGCATAGGGGTCGTGGACCCATCACACTTCCATTGTGCCGCTCCGGTGCCACTTAATCGTCAGTCTTTTCTTGCATATCGGCGCTCATCGAAGGATCATAAGGGTTAGAAGTTACGGAGATAGGGGATAGACAAGGGCAGACAACACAACTTCCTTAAGAGTTCAGACATGGACCAGGACTAGGGACGACGAGACCAAGGAGAAGATCCCAACCCGAGAGTCACAACGATGCCCTTATAATTATGACACGCAAACACATAAAAATTAAGAGATATCATCACATTTCTTCACACTAGTATGCACCTATCTCAAGGAATATCGATTTAGGCATTCATAACATGTTCATATAATCATCTTTATATGTGCACAGAACAAGCTAGAAACCTAACATTTCATTCACCAATCATGCTTGATAGACCAAAAACATGTATGCACAGACTGAGACGGGACATATATGACATAAGTTATGCAAGACCTAGCAAACATCACAGGATATCATATGCACGATTTATCACTCATTTAGATACACAATTAAGCAAGTCATAATGTTACGGGGTTGAGGCAAGCATGCTAATATGTACCCTAAAAATCATGCTAAGGGTATGGTCAGTTCATGCAGGGTTGGTATAGCAACTATCTCATCACATACCTCCATATTCGCATAGTAAGACTAGGACGTCACACAATCATACGAGGGCCTATAACCGGGAGGTATATGTCTTATATGATACTAGCAATACTCATTAAACATGTACACAATCATGAGGTCCAATTAGGTTAATCTGGCATGCTAAGTCATCCAATTCACGTTTTAAACATGTAACGAGAGTTGACCACACTATCATGGACCTAGTTCATAGGGAGACAGTAATCATGGAAATTCAATACATACGACACATACATCCACTCATAACTGCAACCATGTAAGGTACCTGACAAGTCATGCTGAATTATACCAATATAGCATGTCATTAAATCACAAGGAGGCCATCATTATAACTTGGCTGAATTCTCTAAGGGCAATCACCGACTCACCACCCCATTTCCCTGTGGGAGGCTAATATGACTCGCTGGGTAGGACCCAAGGACATTCACACCGTTTCCGAGAGGGGTGGGTAGAACTCGTGTTTAGACTCTTGTGGCAAGAAGACATGGTTGGCCATTACGAGGATTGAAAGGGTTGACTCCATAAAACAACTCACTTCTATCTCGAAACAATCTAAATCCTCACCCCCACTAACATACTCAGGTAACCCTCACATCCGACACGATTTCCGAAGGTAATTAGTTGACCGAACCAAATTTTCCCGTGGAAGACCCCAACCGGAGGTACGAGGCTCGATAGAATCATCGATGGTGAAATACAAAACATGACTCAAAACGGGGAGAGCGGATGCTTCTCGACCCTTGCTTACATGCCTACGTGTTTTGGTGGGGCGGATGACATAGTCAGAACCATCAGGGGGTTTAAATTATGTAAGGGCTATCCCGACAAGACAAGAATTCTGATTACATAAGAACAAGTCTTTCTTCCGCTATCCCGTTTGCATATACAGTCATTTACATGTTCACGTTAAGGCATTCTGATTAGTTCGCTATCCTAAGCACAATAGCACTCAACACGGAAGCAATCAACAAGATTAATATGATCCTCTTCGAGGAGGATCGCCCTCGGGCCCAATTGCATATATGTATATATAACGTAAGCATAGAGACGATCTATGCCGTCCTTCGAGGGACAGCTGACCGGAGGGGCAAGAACCTCACGGCCTCCTAACTCGATACTCCAACCTTCGTGGTGCTCCTTGGAGTCTTCTAGGCTCATCTAAGAGGCATATAATAAGCATCAGGTCACTCATGCGCATGTGTAAACACACTCTAAGAGGCATATAATAAGCATCATATCCCTAAGATGAAATGTGTAATGCAGTGCGGAAATTAAATCACATATATATACTGACAGTTTAATATAATGCAGGAAGCGATAAATGGATCCACACCGAATGCCAAGTAGCATGTCCCTCTCCTACCTCCACCCCCTTCCGATAGGGCGGAAACTGGCCAGCTCGTGAATGCATTCCATAATAATCGGGCGGCACGCATTCCAAACCCGCCCCATAAGAAATAATAAAGCCCGCAAGCAGCTTTCGCAATCATGCTCATAATATAAGTAAAGGAACTTCCATGACTCGATTGACTCAGGACGGGACCCGATGGGACTGGGTCATCCTATGACCCTAGCAAAGACTCTAGTTACTTCACAGATAACGACCGCTCTCTTGCAAGGACATATAGCAATCATATGATTTTCATTTTAGCTCCTAAGCGTGATTCTAGGTCGTATGGTGCATGGACACTAGCCTATTATATAGCACCCAGTGCATAGAGCGCCCATCATGAGTAAGTTCAAAGAACTTACTTGGAGAAGCGCAGAATCCAAACAATGATCAGCAATGGCAAGCAATCCGATATATCAGAGATCACCTAGTAATCCTATAAATAACATAATAAGTCTAAGTCTAATTTACACAAAGCACATAAGTCAAATATGAAACATGTAAGATACACACATATGATAACTCAACCATATTGTCATTATTAACATTATCATCTCATCTTCAATTCTCATATCGTCTCATCATATCTCATAAATTAACATCTTTCTCAATTCTATCATAACATCATCCTCATCAGCTCATGACAACCTCCATATCATACTTAGCCAATTTCACACATTACCGTTTCATACTCACACTTGGCATATAGATATATATCAACATCATAATATCTAACATTTAATCTCATATAGTAAATCACCGCAAGTCATGCTATTAGTCACACATATCATGTCGTTAGTCAAACACTCATATTATCATGCTAGTTAATCATCGAATAAGTCTTATTCCCAAGTTTATATTCAAATCTGTGTCAAATCTACGTTAGAATCCCGACCCTTGAAAGTGTTAGCAAAATTCCCTTTTTCTATTATTTATTAAATCATTTCCCGACCTTGAAATTCTTTTCCAAATTCTCTTTTTAAATCGACTAGTTTTAATAATTTATTTCTAAATCCCAATGATTTTATGTTATATTTTAAAACACCATTTAATAAAACGCCCTTATAAAGTATTTCCAAATCCTTTATGAAATAATTCCAACCCGTTTGTATTCGATAAAACCAATCCTTTATAAATCTCCCGAAATAATATTTTATCTCTTAAAACCTCAAATAATATTGCATATATATAATATTTTTAATTCCACTAATTAATTACATAAATAAACGGATAACCCGAACCGAACTAAACCGAACCCAATCGAACCCATAATAAAACTCTCAACCCGGTTTAATATTAAACAAAATATATATAACTAAACAGAGGGGCCCACAAGGTCTTCTTCCTCCTGTTCAAATGAGCTCCCGCCATTCCCCTATTCAAGACCTTGACCCCGCCGGCGCCTTGGCTCCGCCTTGCCCAGCCCCGCCTCGGCCTTGGCTCGTCCAGCCCAGGCTCGGTCTCTCTTGCTCACGCTCTCGTTCTGCCTAGCTCGCTCGCCCGTGCTACTCCCTCGGTCACGATCTCCTCGCACTCACGCCACTCTCCTCGCTGGACTTCGAGCTCGCCGGAGCTCTCAAGCTCTCCCGACTACCCACACTCAGCTCACACACACTTACACTCGTCCACAGCCCGACCCAAGAGAGAAATCGAATGGAAACAAAGGGAGGAAAGGTGGAAACTCACCGAGGGAGTTCGCAACTTCGGAGCTTCGTCAGAGCTTATCGGGGGCTCGATTTTCTGCGTTGGAGGGAGAGCAACCTCGGAGTTGGACTAGGAAGAATAAAGGATGGTTAAAGGGGTGCGATTCCATGGAATTTTGAATCGAACGAGAGATCGACTTACCGACCTCGGAAATCGCGAAACAGGGGAAGGAGGAGCTTCGTCGGCAAAGTTGGGGTTCCTGGGCGGCGTCGGGCTGCTGCTCTCCTCTCAAGGAGGTGCCTCGTGGTGCTGTAGCTGTTGCTCTTCAAGGAAAAGGAGGGACAAAGGCACAAGGAGATGGTGGCGATGGGGATGGTGCTTGAAGAGGGGTGACGCCGATGGTGGTGATGAGTATGGGGGAGACACTCTGGTGATGATAATTGTGGTGTGCTGAAATGGTGATGGTGATGAGGCGTAATGAAGACGGGAAGAGAGGAGAGAGCGAAGTGATGGTGATGGTGAACAATGGTGAAGATGCAGAGGAGTGGGTGAAAGTGATGGGCTCATTTGAAGGTATGGTGAGGTGATGGGAGTGGGTGAGGTTGAGCGTTGAATAGGTTAACAAATACCTAGAGTTAAATTCCGAATACGCGAATTATGAATACCGAAATTAGTGTCCGAATGTTAGTTACCCGACTATCGCTTTCTCGATCAATTAGATTTTTAAAACAGAAGGGGATATCACCATTCAATAATTATTTTGAATTTTCGAGGTAAAACGACGGAAATTATTTGCCAAATTTTATATTTCGGTCGGAATCCGCTAAATGAGTTTTAAATTCAGTTTTAGTTCATTTTTAATTTCCTTTTTCCTGAAATTAGGATTTGAAAATCCGAGCCTTTACAGTTTACTCGGTCCGTACCAAGACGTCTGCCTTGGTGTGATAACAACTTTAAAAGAGACTACGCTGTAATGATACCCCATTTCGGTTACATTTGGAAGTGCCATCTAAGGATAGAAAACCTACACAAACAAAATAAACATACACTCATATAGTATCCAATGACTTAATAATCAAGGGTTATAGGAAGAGTAATGGAAATATTAATGTCAGAGAGGGTAGAAAAAAATTTGTGAAATAGTGCAGCAACACTAAACGAGCACGCTTTTTCCCAGCAGAAAACAAACAACACTCAATGAAAATAATCCAGTAGTAACAAACCAAACACAAACAACAATATATGCATTTAATCGACTGAAAGATAATGAAAAAGTAATCTAAAATCGGAAAAAACAACAACATAAAACTTGCTGAAAAAGTGTAAAAACCCTAACCGATTATATAACATTTACAGAGGAACGAAAGGGAGAGACCTACATAACAAAGCAAAGGTCGCACCTTGTGAAGATAAATCCGGAATGTGGAAGAGCAGTGGAGGAAGATGAAAAGACTTGAAGATACGGTAATGGGGAAGAGAGTGAAAAGAGTTGAAATCACGTTGGAGATATACTCAGATACAACCCCATATATGTAACGGCCAAGGATTATGATTCCTGGGTTACGTTTCTAGGGATGAAACCCCTCGTTAGGATCTTGCGCACCGAGTACAAGTTGAAGGTTTGAAATTCTACTCTAACGTTTTCAAGTGGGATTTCATACCCAAAATTCAAAGGGATTGTTGGAATCCTTGGGGAAGTCCCCTGTACCTGCCATAAGTCTAAGCGTGGAAAACCAACAGTCATGCAAACAGTAGAATCAAGGTGTAATACAAGAGGTGTCGCGGCAGAGGCGGGTCAAAACCAAATCAATAAGCGTATTTATCGAAATCTAAGGTTAGACCATTTCTTTGCAATCGCCCAAGAGAGTTCCCAGTTATAGAAGCAAGGAACAATCATGCTGCAAAACAAACCTAAAAAATATGTATACGGGGCGGTGTTAGATCAAAACCCTACGCAATATAATCCCAAACAAGCAGACACATACACACGCTAGTCCTAATAAAGATGCTTCTAGATGCAAGACGGAATATTAACACACTAGCATGGTCCTAAGATCAAGTGCATAAATATAATAAGGCCTTAACACCGAATACCAAGTGGTATATCTATCCCTCTCCTACCTCCACCCCCTTCCGATAGGGCGGAGAATGGCCAGTTCGTGAATGCATTCCATAATAATCGTGCGGCACGCATGCCCAACGCGTATCCACAATAAAGCCCGTAGGCAGCTCATAATATAAGGAAGTTCCATGACCCGATGGGACTGGGGCGTCCTATAACCCTAGCAAAGACTCTAGTTACTTCACAGATAACGGCCGTTCTATTTACAAAAGCAACGAGTAAACGAATGCTCAATCATGAGTGCAATCCTAGCAGGATACTACATGGCATGCTTTATTATGAATGCCAGCACCTAGTATGCACATGGCTACGAGCAGGGAGATCTCTTTTCGAATCTTAGTGAGCTCGTATAGGAACTCACCTGGAGGTGCAGAACAGCAAGGTAAGCATTACGATAGATTAAAGATCACCTAGATACATATTATAACACATATATAAGTCTACGTCTAATCATTCAAGCACTCGAAGCATACATCATTCAATAGAATTAACCACATCGTAATAATCATTCCATCAAGTTCGACCATTCATCTCATTGCCACATTCCGTAAGACCACATTATTCTCATCATTCCATTCAACCACATTCATATTTCCGCAATAATAATCGGCATTGCCATTTATCTCAAGTTCACCATATTCATGATAGGTCATAAGCGATAAGACAAACGATACATAACTTAACATCTCATCGTGCTATTAGTCAACCAATCATGTCATTAGTACACACAAGTCATGATATTAGGCAACCATTCACATAAATCATCCTAGTTAGTCACCGAGCACATAATCTCAAGGAAGTGGGACCGGATGACATGGCGGGGGATGTGGCATGGGGCCCAATGGCTCCTTCTTCCCCTTTCTTTTGTTCTGATCGAAGAGAAAGAAACGGACAAAGAGCGTTCGAAAATGGCGGAGAAAATGGAGCTGTCGGTTGCGACATCCAACTCCAACCACTTAATCCCAACTACCCGACACCGACACACTCACGGAAATGACAAGAAGGGAGAGGAAAGAGGTGCTCACCGAGGGCGTTTTTCGAGCCCCGAAAAGTCGATCGAAATCATCTCAGAACGCTCGTCGGACCCGGAGTTTCGCCTGAGATAGCTTAGAAGGTGTGGAAAGGGGTTAAAACTACTCTCTTAAGGTGAATGGAGACGAAAAGTAAGAGAAATGAGGGAGAATTTGAGCCTCACCGTCTAAAATCCGAGACAGAGGAAGGACGTAGATTCCCGCTCGCGCTCGGCCTCCGTGGCTCGTCCTGCTGCCGCTGCTGCTTCTGGCGGTTCCGGGGAAGTAGTGGGTGCTGCTGTAGCTGGATTGGGGTGGAAGGAGGGAAGCGAGAGGGTTGAGTTGCTGCTGTGTGGGCTCTCGAGAAATAGAGGAGAAGAAGGTGGGGTTGCGGTTTCAAGGGGCGTCAGGGTGGCCGACGGTGGTGGTGACGGTGACCTGGTGGTTGAGGGGTGGTGAGGTGGTGGTGTGGAGTGGCGGAAATTGGAGGATTTTGGGAGAAACAACTCTCGGCCAACAACGGGGCAAGATAAGAGGTTGTTTGGGGGTTTGGGTTCTTTCCTTGAAAATGAAATGTGGTGAGAAGGCTGGGTTTCTTATTTCATTTTTTGAAAAGGGAGTGTGAGCATTTGCAGGTGGTCTTAGGCAATTCAAACAGAGGGCAGACTGTTCCGTTTTTGTTTGTATGTGACTGAGGGGAATCAAAATCTGAATTTGG
Source organism: Persicaria maculosa (assembly GCA_963922045.1). Classification (NCBI taxonomy): domain Eukaryota; kingdom Viridiplantae; phylum Streptophyta; class Magnoliopsida; order Caryophyllales; family Polygonaceae; genus Persicaria; species Persicaria maculosa. Next base: position 62,930,449 of record OY998252.1, read on the forward strand.
AATCAAGCATACTACAACACAAAAGCTCTTTGACCCTTTGCCAAATTTGGATGAGATAAGTGTGGAGAGGTAAGGATAAGGGTTGTGGAGGTTTAGCTACAATTAGGAGGCATAAGATGGACGAAAGAGAGAGGCAATGGCGTGGGTATGGGCTGAACCCATTAGGAAGAGGGAGAATGAAGACAAAAGGGAGAAAGTGGTCCAAATATCGAAATTCAATTTACCCGGAAAATAATCTGGTAATCCACTCTCTCGATTTAATCCCAACCCGATCAAAATAACGTTTTAAAATAACGAGGATATCGACGTCCAAAGTAAATTTCAAGTTCTGAGGCAAAAGGACAGAATTTGCCTTCAACAATTCAAAATTTGGACGGAATCCGCTTTAAGGGTTCAAAATTCCGAGTTAGCGAGTTTTCCGTTAAATTCCGCTTTTAAATTCATTTTTGTTTTCATTTTTTCGAAAAATTAGGACTTCTAAATCCGAGCCTTTACATCATCCACCTCTAAAAACAAGTCTCGTCCCCGAGACTAAAACCAAAACAAGGTAGAGGATGAAGTTGGAAGTAGGTGAGTCCAAGGACCATTCTGTTGATCCTGTAAGTGCCTCATAAGTGCCCATATGAGATTCTCACAGTATCGTTGTCATGATCATAATATCCCTGATAGGTCCTAGCGAGAGTGTGATATGGGCCCTTACCACATCCTTACCCCGACTTCTCGGTTATACATAACTCGAAAAGCACTATAGAATCTCCACTAGGTCTTAGCAAGCAATCTATAAGGGCCCCTATAAATGCTTGTATCCATTTCGTGGGGCGTTATAATGCAGGCTCGGGTTGGACAAGATTCAAAAGGGTTTCTCAATTTGAAAAGGATTGGCCTCAAAATTATTGAAATTCTCGATCGCGTTCAATTTTTCAAAATCCAGGTTAGTCTTTTATAACACCATTGAAAATACCTTAACCCGACGTTAATCACGCAAGTTTCAAATTTCAGGAGGTGGAATTATCCACCTCTAAGGGCGAATCCCATATTTCCTCCCTAGGCTCCAAGCCAAAATCAAATCTCATCAATTCGGTTCTACCATCCTAGTAATCACAATTCAAGGCATCATATGTAATAGCAATTATTCAACATAGCAATCGTATCAATATTCATGAACAGGTCATAGTCATGTCGCGGGAAGTTACATACCATAACATATCTAGCATCGCAACATACATGGTAGGATTTATCGCATCGTCTCACAAAAGTTACACACAATATCAATCAGATAAGCATATCATATTCATGCTAACTACCAAGCGTCATCGCATTAAAGGCAACAAAGTACTTCCATACACTAGCATTTCATCGAGTTAAGGGGATAACTATGTTAGCACTAACAGCTTACTATTTTCAACGGCAATACATAAGAGAATTAACATCGTCTATAGCATAGAATTCGCACAACACTCGGCTCTAAGTAAAGCAAACACTAGATCACATCTCCAAGAAACCCTATCTATAACCACCATACACAATATGACACGACCATTACTCATCATCTCTCGCATCAAGATCAACCCCACCTACGTCTACCAACTCAATCCAATACTAGTTTTAGACACCATTGCATTCCGCTTAGCATACAACCTCTCTAGCCTCCTAACTATATGCGTTTCAAGGCCTACACCTCTAACTCATTACTAAGTATCCCAACTCTTATGTCATCAAGCCATCTAAGGATCAATTCGCTTCAATACTCCAATCTCAAGTCCTAATCTTCCACTCAACCATCGAAATCTATACCTCAGAGCTCACGATTGCCCAATTCCCTATTCTGTCAAGCTTAACACTTCGACCATCTACCAAGACTCCCTATAGACACATCCTTACCCTAGGGATCCTCTACCAGTCCCATATATCTTCACCTTCAAAGAGAAATCCCAAGTCCTCGACTGAACTTTTCTCACGATCGATCTAGACGCTTCTCAACAATCTCGTTGACTCTTCCTAGGCTCTCAAGACTCCACCTGATCATCATCTCAAAGAGACATCTCAAATCACCTTGTTAACTTGATCACACTTCCTGCATCACTAGCCATTCTCACTAACCATCCACCTCTAAGCACCCATCTCATACTGATCATCTCACACCTGTCACTCCCGACTAACTCTAACGCAGAAAACCGTCTAGTGCTAACTCATAACCACGAATCACCGAGTTCCTCATCACCCGCGTCCATCCTCAATGACCAATTACAGATTCTACCTACTTGTCCCATTCCGAATATCACGAAACCTGAACATGCACGACTTCTCATCCGACATATTCTAGATCCTCGTCTCAGCATATTCCCAAATTTCCTCATTCCAAATCTTACTAAACCTTAACCATTCGAAATCCTCAAGTCGTCCTACTCTAGTTCCTCATCTCTTCATATTCCTAAATTGCCTCAAGCTTCTACTTCTTACCCATGACACCTTCCCGTCTAAAGCCCTTTTTTACCGATCATCATTTCCCCAGAATCCCTTAATCGTCCTCATCCGAGTTCCCCAAGTACCACAATTTCGCTAACCTTCTAAAATCCTTCATCCTCTAACGTTCCCAATACATTTCGCTCTACCTAGTTCCCAAATTCCATGCTTAGAATCTCTCTATTCAACGTCAAGCCCACAGTCTTACTAGAATCTCAACAACACTTCTGCCTAGCTACCAGCCTTTCCACGAAGATTCACTCTACCTCCTCAAATACCTTGATAAAAAATTTCACGCATCAGTTTCGATTTCTTCCCTATGCTAAAATTCCTCCAATAACGCATCCAGAAATCATTCACTCATGACTTCGCCATGCATTACCAACCCTATCTAAGAACCCCAAATACTCATCACACGTACGGTCCTGACATAAACAACCTAATCCCCAATATCGATAATTTCCCAAAAACCCTCATACTACTCATCCTTAGCACTTCTCATCTCATCCTTTACCAAAATCGTTCCCAAATCACCACACATACAACCTAGTTCCAAATTCTATGTATTCCTTAGACATTCCTCAATCGCTCATCAATAATGATGCCCACAATCCGCTCTTGGACTACCTAGACACTCTCCCCTGGGCACACTAACCCGATCCACTCCTAGCTCACTCATCCACCTCTAGAACTACACTACCGGCACACGTTATCGCCTTACTTTACTTATAACGAAGAACTCTCGTCGAAATCTCCCATACTGACTCCACTCCTCAACTAAGACCTACCTCGAAGCTTAACTATACTCGTTAACTACTATTTCCGATAAATCCCAACTCACTCGGCTCTACTGCTGATGACGCATTTTCCCTGCACATCATCTCACACAACCCATGACCCAACTCGAAGACCTCAGTCTACCAATCACTTCCCGATCTAGCTTACAGAAGAACCTCACGGCTCATGCCCAAGAAGAAAGCACCAACACCTATATAACCCATAACCGATTTACTAGAAGGTTAGTACACTCAAGCATCAAGATACATTACCGCAAGCACAAGTTAGTCAGGCACTCATTCACTACTAGTTCAGCGCATATCAGTCACTACCAATCTCATCTTGTCAGTTCAACGCCTATCGCACACCATCAACTCCGATTAATAGAAGAATCCATGGTTTGAATTAAGAATGCTCTTCCTCAAGTCGACTGGGAGAATCCTGCTCACGATTGTTGTCTTTGAAGCACATTCTTCCTTGTTGCCATCGGTGACATTGTCCTTGGAGTCTATGGGTCGTTGGCCCTACCATGCCTCCGCTGCGCCATTCCGGTGCCACTTGGTTGTCAGCTCTTCCCTTCATGTTGGCGCTCGTCAAGGGATCACGAGTGTTAGTAGCTACAGAGATAGGGGAGAGACAAGGGCGGACGACACACTTCCTCAAGGATTTCAGACATGGACCAGGACTAGGGGTGACAGGACCAATGATATAGAATCCTAACCCACGAATTACAACGATGCCCTTAGGGTATCCTACGAGGTTAGAATTGTGGCACACACACACACATAATAATCACGAATATCAACACATCATTCCACACTAACATGCACCTATCTCGGAGAGTAGCGATCTATGCAATCATAATATGTTCAGATAATCAACTTTACATGTGCGCAGAACAAGCTAGCAACCTATCACTTCATTCACTAATCATGCTTGACATACTAAGAACATACATGCACGAACGGACATGGGACATATGTGGCATAAGTTGTACTAGTCCTAGCAACATCAAAGGGCATCATATTCATGACTTATCACTCAGTTAGATACACATAAGCATGTCAAAATATCAAGGGGTCAAGGCAAGCCGCTAAGAGGTACCTATCGCATCATATACATCCATTTTCACATAGTAAAACAAGGACGACATATAATCATACGAGAGCCTATAATTGAGAGGTATATGTCCTACATGATACTAGCAATACTCATTAAACATGTACACGACCAATAGGGTTCAAGTAGATCAATTTAGCATACTAAGAATTCATTCCATATGTTAATCATTCAACGAGAGTTGAACACGCTATCATGGACCTAATTCATGAGAAGACAATAATCGTGGAAGCTATAACTACTACAATTAAGGTCTATTGTAACATTTGATTGCAGCGGTTGTTCTATTGTGGCGGTTTTTGTGGCGGTTTTATCTATTGTGGCGGTTAATGTAGCGATTTGTGAGTGTATTGGGTATTTGTGGGTAAAATAGCTATTGTGGCGGTTTAAATTATTCTACTGTAGCGTCTCAGTAAGCTAATGAAGCGGTTTTATAAAAAGCGTATTTTTCAACCTGGATGAAGCGGTTCTGAAATTTTATTATTAATTTTTTTAAAGTTAAACCCATATTCATGTCCATTATACTCCGCAGACATGTTTCTCTCATCTAGAGTGCGAACGACCGAAGAGGCGAAGAATCGCTAAAGAGGCCACCATTGATAGCTTTCGATTTGGGTCCTCTTTGCGCAGCAGACCTTTCTCTCAAAATCAAATCCTCTCTAATATGAATTTTCTGTTATTTCTAAATTTCTAGGGTTTGGATTTTCATGTTTATGTCCTATTTTCGATCGAAGAAGGCGGTAGGACTCTTATCGCTGCTGTTATTTGCGCAGACTACTCGGGAGGACTCTTCTCTTTACTGTAATGCCTACCGCCCCTAATAACATCCAAATCCTAAACCACCGCTGTCGCCGTCTATTCAGGTCTCAATTCATTCCATCTTTGTATGGTTTTTCTATTATTTCTTAATTTCTAGGGTTTGGATTTTCTTATTTGTTGTGCATTCGGTCGGGTTCAGGTCAATCCATGTCTTCAATTCCGACATTGTTCCATCTTCTCAGACATAGCTAATTTTTCTCTTCTTTCTCCATTTTGGTGTACTGGAAATTTAATTCGGTTCAATTTCGACTGATTATTTGTTTTTTTTTTTGTTCTGGTTTTTGTTGAATTTGGTAGAGTAAGTGCACCGAGGTATCAGATGCTGCCGACGGAGACTAATGTTAATATGTCTCCATTGGTTCCCAATCTTCCAGAGAAAGTTCGCCCCGTTGATTATCCCTCTATACAGTGTAGGACATCTAGTGGAAGGTTTGTGGTGATTAAAATTTTGCCAATTCTATTTTGTTATATTTTTTTAAAAAAAAAATTACTTGTAGTTGTTTTTCCGATGGATTTGACTTAGTTTGGGGTTGTAATCGGGTGTGGTGGATTAGTTTGTGGCATGATTTTCATTGGAACTACAAGTTGATTTTACTAAGTGGAGATATGCTCAGTAGGTTCAATTAATAGCTTTGCAGTTTAGTATTTCTTTATTTGATTTTTAGTGAAATTAGATCCTCCTTTCCATAATTGAAAGCTCATCAAACTGCCAAAGGAATTGTAATTTTAGTGGTTAAGAACTGCGGGAATGTGAGAGATTGATTAAAATTATGACGCTTCTTTGTTCAGACAATGTTAATCTTTGACTTACATGATGAAGATCTAGTATTGCCATTTGCATTCAACATCAAATGGGGATAACTTGTGATGATTTAATACTTGGTAAGCAAGAGAGTTCATTCTTCCTTTTCTCCCCCGTGTATCTATTTGTTACACTGGTTTCCATGCCAGCCCACTTGGGTGTGTGTGTGTCTCTTAGTGTGTGTGTCAATTGTCATATAACCTTTTTAGATGTCTTGCAATGTTGAAATGAACCCTGAACATGATAATGCTGGTAGAAGTGTACCTTTCCTGTATCTTTAGTAACATTCTCATGCTGGTATAGTCTTTGCAAATCTAAATGAAGCACATGCTTGGGACCCTTTGTGATTGTTGTGAAGAAAAGCTTTCATTCTCCTTTTCCCCTCTTTATGTGCACTAATTTGAGGCCACTATTTGTCCATTGAAAAAATTTGTGATCACTTACCCATGTCTTTTGTTTGTTGTCAAGGATTCTCGTGCCACCGGTAGTCGTTCTCCATTCAAGAATGTCAATTCGATTATTACATTAGATGATCATGGCTCTCAACGCTAGTATGAATCTCTTCTTGAATTTTTGTTGCTCTTTTCTTAAGTACAATTGGTTTAGTAACCTTGTTGTTCCCTCTTGGTTCTTGAAGTGCAAAAATGTGTTAAAAATCATATTATGGCAGAATTGGTAATGAAATAGAAATTATGCTTAGTTTCAGCAGTGGCATTACTTGTTTGATTAATTGTCTAAATTATTTGTGGGAGGCTTCGTCTTTATGTCTTCAATGGTACATTGATCTTGTATCTTATGCACTTACAATATCCTTAATTGTAGCTCCAAATTTGTGTCATGCTTTGTTTGTGTTCTTGTGAATTAAACTTATCTTTTGTAGGCCTTGATAGGTTTCTGAAAACTTGCACTCTAGACTTTTTCTTTAGTTTTACATACTCGGGCTCAAATTTTGACAAGAATTGGTCATAGTGCCATACAAACTGAATCATCAAGAAGTTAAAAAACATTCGATGTTTCTCTCATAGTCTTTTACATTTTACAAACAATTATACCAAAGCACAAGTTACTGTAAATGCTCCTTAATGTTATTGCCTTATAGTCAGTTTCTTCTGAAATTTGGGATTGTAGATTGGGATATCCCTTTTGATCAAGTGAATTTTGTTGCTGAGATTGCAAATAATTCTAAGCCTGCGTGTATTTGTCAAAGTTGTCCTAAAGTTCAGCAGTTCTTTCTATGCCTAAGGGAATTGATCAAACCACCTGTGTTAACACACCACAACACATGTCATTTTTTGATGAATTTGTGTTTTTATCTTTGCTGATTATAACACCTTTCCACCTCCATCTCCCACCTCCACTCAGGGCACACCAAACAACACTAATTCAGGACACTTTTTTTTTCACCTCTGTAACATATTTCTAAAACACCCTAATAATTGGGGAGATTGAGATTATTTTTTAGGATGCCATGAATGAGGAGCTAGCTTGAGAGTTTATCCATCAAGAAAGTTAATGAAATACTAGCTAGTTTGGATCATTGGAGCATGAGATCATTGGAGCATGAGATTGCGAGGAAAAATGACATGAAAGCTAGGTGAAGCCAGCGTTAAGGTATCCAACTAACCTAAAATGTCAAGATTAAAAACCAAGTGGATTCACATATTAAAAAAAAAGGTCAGATAACCTGTACAGAAGGGGAAAAAAAGAAAAAAAAGGAGTTGTACTATTTCTTGGGAGATCTTAAATTTAGATGTTATGATAATCTCAATGGGGGTAGTACAAGTTCCCAACCTATGTAATTGCTGCTCTTGGTTGAAATTTTGAACCGTAAATTACATTCCTAATTCCCTAAAGGGAGCAGGCAACAACAAGAGTAGTTGCACTTGCACTAAACACAACTAGCTATCTTTATTGCTAATAAATAAAATACCCCAACCAGGTCCAGCAGAAGCTCTTTTGCTGCATCTGATTTGTAGAAGAACCTTCCTCCTCCAGCAAAAAGAGTGTTGGTTCACACTTTGCTACAGTACTTCCTATAAACTCCTATAAGCTTACCTGACCCTGCCCTTTGGTGTAAACCTACCATCAACCCGGAGCACTCCCTACATAGAGTTATCAACAAGATTACCTTAAAGCTCTCTTGATCCTTGATCCTTTGGCATGAATTGTGAAAATGGATGAATGGACTTCTTTTAACTGCATTTAATGGTTCTTGATTTCTTTGTTTGTATTAATTGTGAATGCTTCATGCATTTAATGGTTCTTGATTTCTTCGTTTGTATTAATTGTGAATGTTTCATACTTATCTTCGGTTCTTAACTTGCTAAAATGACTTAAAACGGACAATGTGATTCGAAAGATTTAAGCCCCAATGCAAAGCTTTTAACATCTTCAACATGGGATTTGGCCTCACAAAGGGTATATCATAACAAATCGGGTATGTCATCAGATATCTCTTGCTATTCGTTTAGCATTATGTTTTGACTACTTTCTCTTTCTTAAAACAGACAATGTGATTTCATCCCGATTCCCTGTTATTCCCCCCACCTTTTGATCTCTCCTTTTCGCCCATCACCGGCACAAGTTATCTTGAATCAGGTTTCCATGTTTCTAGAATGAATTGAATCTGTTGACGATGTGATTTGATCCCGATCAGGTTTAATTTCTGAATGTGGTGGTCTTCGATCTGGATTTGGATTTCTGAAGAGGGAGTCCTATTTCAAGGAAGGGGATTTGTATTATCTCGTCTCTAACAGGTGAGTTACTGCTGGCTGTGGATTTGCTTTTTTCACTTGTGTTGTAAGAGCAATCTTTGATGGGAAATTAGTGAGAAACTGAGAAACCAGCTGCCTGTTTATTGAATGAGGGAACTGCTGTTGTAGAATAGAGTTCCTTTTGTTTGTTTTCACATATGTAAGGCAAGAGAATCTTTTATTGACATTATTGCCAGGTGGTATGCAGGTTAGCAGCGATAAGTCAGTGGAGATGTTGATCCGTATTTAACTAAATGTTCAACTGAAACTGATAATGGGGATTCAGATATGCCAAAGGCCCAAAAGTGTTCCAAAGGCCTAGCTCAATTGACAACCCAGATATTTTGTCTGATGTAAATGAGGGTCAAAATAGCGATTTGGAGATCCGTAGATCATTGGAGGAACACCGTGACGTGATTATGTTTTAGTTCATGAAGAAATTGGGAAGAAGCTCCATGAGTGGTGAGGCTCCTAGCTTAGAGTACTACTTTAAAGGGTGTGAAGATTGTTAATTAAAAGCTCCTAGCTTGTATATTTAATTTTGTATTTTGTATTATATATTAAATTATATATATATACAGTATCCTTTAAAAAGAAAAGATCTTGCAATCATTTATAAAAATATAGTAGAACGCACCCTATTATTGGGTGCATTTTACTATTTTTTTTTAAAAAAATGGGGACTTCTTAGCTCGGGTGTAAACTATCCGGGCTAAAAACACTTTTTTTTAATTTTGGTTGACAAAAACCGCTACATTAGATAGCAAAAACTGCTACAATAACTAAGAATAAATCGCCACAATAGATACCTTTTGTGGCGGTTTTCATACCTATTGTGGCGGTTTTAGCACTTTTAACAAACCGCTACATTAGGTAGTAAAAACCGCCACAATAGACCTAATGCAACTCGAGCAACAGAGGCGGTTCAAAACCGCCACAATAGGCCTATTGTGGCGGTTTTTACACCTTTTGTGGCAGTTTTAACCCGCCACAATAACCCTTAATTGTTGTATAAGTTTCATACATATGGCACATACAGATCATGAGGGCAACCATGCAAGATATCAGGAAAGTCATGCTGAAATACATCAATGCATTATGTCATGCAATCATAAGGTGAGCTACTATCATAACCTGACAGAATTCTCCAAGGGCAATCACTGACTCATCACCCCGGTTCCTCGTGGGACACTAGTATGACTCACTCGGTATGACACAAGGACATTCACACTGTTTCCGAGAGGAGAGGGTATAATTTGTGTTTAGACTCTCGTGGTAAGAAGACACGGTTGACCGACCCAAATTTTCCCATGGAAGACACCAACCTCAGGTACGAGGCTCCATAGAAGCATAGATGGTGGGATATCAAGCAGGACTCGAAACGGGGAGAGCAGAAGCTCCTCGACCCTCGCTAACATGCCTAAAGGTTTTGGTGGGACGGTTGATGGAGTCAAAATCATCAGGGGTTTGAATTATGGAAGAGTTGTTCCGACAAGACAGGAATCCCAATGACATAAGAGCGAGGTATTCTCCCCCTATCCTGTTTGCACAGTTATTCAATACATGATTCAAGTCAAGGCATACTGATTATTTCTCTATCCTAAGCACAAAAACACTCAACAGGGAAGCAATCAACGGGATTAATATGATCCTCTTCGAGGAGGATCGCCCTCGTGCCCAGTTGGATATAATGCATATAATCACAAAGACGATCTATGCCGTCCTTCGAGGGACAGCTAGCCAGAGGGGCAAATACCTCACGACCCCCTAGCCCAAGCTACTCCAACCTTCGGGCTCTTTGGAGTCTTCAAACCCCGTATGTAAAAGAAAGCTAGTATTTTGTCTATCCGTTCCCAACTACATCCAATAGGGATGGTCTAGAGCCTTACTACCCCATCGTTTCCCTTTGTTTGATTACCAGATTTATTGATTCAAGTTCATATTTAGTCCATTCGAGTTAGCCATATTAAATTGATTTTGCCCTTTCTAAAAAATTTTGAAAGACCATTGGAAAACCTTGGGCCATTTTCAAAACAACTTCAACCTATCATACTCGGTTTGCAAAACCTGGCTCTGATACCAACTTGGTAACGGCCCGGGATTATGATTCCCGGGTTACATTTCGAGGGATGAAACCCCTCGTTAGGATCTTGCGTCTCGAGTACAGGTTGAAGGTTTGAAATTCTACTCTAACGTTTTCAAGTGGGATTTCATACCCAAAATTCGAAGGGATCGTTGGAATCCCCGGGGAAGTCCCCTGTACCTGCCATAAGTCTAAGCGTGGAAAACCAACAGTCATGCAAATAGTAGAATCAAGGTATAATACAAGAGGTTGCCGTGACAGAGCCGGGTCAAAACCAAATCAATAAGCGTATTTATCGAAATCTAAGGTTAGACCATTTCTTTGCAATCGCCCAAGAGAGTTCCCACGTTATAGAAGCAAGGAACAATCATGCTACAAAACAAACCTAAAAAAATATATATGCAGGGCGGTGTCAGATCAAAGCCCTACGCAATATAATCCCAAAAAAGCAGACACATACACACGCTAGTCCTAATAAAGATGCTTCTAGATGCAAGACGGAATAGTAACACACTAGCATGGTCCTAAGATCAAGTGAATAAATATAATAAGGCCTTAACATCGAATACCAAGTGGTATATCCCTCTCCTACCTCCACCCCCTTCCGATCGGGCGGAGAATGGCCAGCTCGTGAATGCATTCCATAATAATCGGGCGGCACGCATGCCCAACGCGTATCCACAATAAAGCTCATAGGCAGCTCATAATATAAGGAAGTTTCATGACCCGATGGGACTGGGCCGTCCTATAACCCTAGCAAAGACTCTAGTTACTTCACAGATAACGGCAATCCTAGCAGGATACTACATGTCATGCTTTATTATGAATGCAAGAACCTAGTATGCACATGGCTACGAGCAGGGAGATCTCTTTTTGAATTTGAGTGAGCTCATATAGGAACTCACCTGGGGGTGCAGAACAGCAAGGTAAGCATTACGATAGATTAAAGATCACTTAGATACATATTATAACACATATATAAGTCTACGTCTAATCATTCAAGCACTCAAAGCATACATCATTCAATAGAATTAACCACATCGTAATAATCATTCCATCAAGTTCGACCATTCATCTCATTGCCACATTCCGTAAGACCACATTATTCTCATCATTCCATTCAGCCACATTCATATTTCCGCAATAATAATCCGCATTGCCATTTATCTCAAGTTCACCATATTCATCATAGCTCATAAGCGATAAGACAAACGATACATAACTTAACATTTCATCATGCTATTAGTCAACCAATCATGTCATTAGTCCACACAAGTCATGATATTAGGCAACCATTCACATAAATCATCCTAGTTAGTCACCGAGCACATAATTCCCAAGTTAGTCTCGAAAACCATTTTGAAAAAACGAGTTGACTAGTTAGAAATTCCGTCATTGGAAAATGTTCGTCAAATCCCTTTTTAAATCCGATAATACATTTTTAAATCTCCAAATCTCATAATATCATATTTTTATATTACCATAATATTATATCTTTGAATGTCAACAATATTATATAATATTTCAATCATTATTTTCTTTTAACCATTTTCATAAAGTATTTCTAAATCGGTTTAAAATCCCAACCATTCTCATTTAATAAAATCATTCCTTTTTAAATTACCAAAAACCGACTTTATATTTATAAAATCCAATACCGACCCTCCTTATTTTTATAAATTACCAAACCGGCCCCTTATTTTATAAACCCCAAAATTCAGCCCTTCTTTTAAATACAAAAACCATATTATTGAAAAATAGGCCCAAGTCCATCTTGTTTTAAAACAACCCAAATCGGCCCACAAGAGGAGGAAAATAATAGGCCCAATGCAATTTTCATCTTCCATTCCACCCGAAAGCTAAAAATAAAAGGAAGTGGGACCGGATGACGTGGCGGGGGATGTGGCACGGGGCCCACTGGCTCCTTCTTCCCCTTTCTTTTGTTCTGATCGAAGAGAAAGAAACGGCCAAAGAGCGTTCGAAAATGGCGAAGAAGATGGAGCTGCCGGCTGCGACATCCAACTCCGACCACTTAATCCCGACTACCCGACACCGACACACACACAGAAACGACAAGAAGGGAGAGGAAAGAGGTGCTAACCGAGAGGGTTTTTCGAGCCCGGAAAAGTCAATCGAAATCGTCTCAAAACGCTCGTCGGAGCCGGAGTTTCGCCTGAGATAGCTTAGGAGGAGTGGGAAGGGGTTAAAAATACTCTCTTTAGGTGAATAGAGACGAAAAGGATGAGAAAGGAGGGAGAATTTGAGCCTCAGCGTCTGAAATCCGAGACAGAGGAAGGACGTAGATTCCCGCTCGCTCTCGGCCTCCGTGGCTCGTCCCGTTGCCGCTGCTGCTTCTGGCGGTTCCGGGGAAGTGGTGGGTGCTGTTGTAGCTGGATTGAGGTGGAAGGAGGGAAGCGAGAGGGTTGAGTTGCTGCTGCGTGGGCTCTCAGAAAACAGAGGAGAAGAAGGTGGGCCTGTGGTTTCCAGGGGCGGCTGGGTGGCCGACGGTGGTGGTGACGGTGACTTGGTGGTTGAGGGGTGGTGAGGTGGTGGTGTGGAATGGCAGCAATTGGAGGATTTTTGGGAGCAACAACTCTCGGCCAACAACGGGGCAAGATAAGGGGTTGTTTGGAGGGTTTGGGTTCTTTCCTTGAAAATGAAATATGGTGAGAACGCTGGGTTTCTGATTTCATTTTTTGAAAAGGGAGTGTGAGCATTTGCAGGTGGTCTTGGGCAATTCAAAGAGAGGGCAGACTGTTGCGTTTTTGTTTGTATGTGAGTGAGGGGAATCAAAATCTGAATTTGAAATCAAGCATACTACAGCACAAAAGTTGTGTGACCCTTTGCCAAATTTGGATGAGATAAGTGTGGAGAGGTAAGGATAAGGTTTGTGGATGGTTAGCTAGAATTAGGAGGCATAAGCTGGAACAAAGAGAAAGGTAATGGCGTGGGTACGGGCTGAACCCATTAGGAAGAGGGAGAATGAAGACAAAAGGGAGAAAGTGGTCCAAATATCGAAATTCAATTTACCCGGAAAATAATCTGGTAATTAACTCTCTCGATTTAATTTCGATATTTGGGCACATTAGTTCTCTGAATCCAAAGATCTTCTCGTTGTTAAAGGTTTCCTTGATCAGATCTGAGCACATTAGTTCTCTTTGTTCCAGCTTATGCCTGTATTTGGGGGAGGTGTTAAAGGTTTCCTTGATCAGATCTGAGCACATTAGTTCTCTGAATCCAAAGATCTTCTCATTGTTGAAACCTTTAACACCTCCCCCAAATACAGACGCTTCAATCGCTTTTAATGTAAATACACCACATGAAGCCCTGTCAACACAAAAAGGAAGAATGTAATGTCGGCACATAAATAACAAGTATGTTAAGGTTGTAGGTAGAGAAGTGAAATGTGTGAAAGATTTGAAATGTGATATTTCATTAATGAAGCATGAAGTTGATGATGCCAAAAGGATTGAAGATGAGGTTGGAATTCCACCAACTTCTGCTGAAGTCCCTTAATCTACAAAGTGTGGAGGCGAAGGTGCTGATGGTAAAGTTGCTGGAGTTAGAGTTGACCCATCCTTGGAAAAGTACATCACTCTGTCTGATAATGATGATGATAAAGGTGTAGGTGTTGATTGGAATTAGGTCGCCAAGGATCCTGCAACTAAAATTGAAGTTGAATAATTAAAGGCTTCCAATCTTATCCCATCAACCAGTACATTCCTGTTTGGCCCAATTGAGCGGGAGAAGAAAGTGAGGATGCCAAAGCATGCCCCTAACAAGTCATTGATCAGCTCTAAAGATCATGAATTTATTTATGGACTTTTAAAGCAGCAAAGGTATGGTTTATTTTTATGTTCACTATTTGTTATGAAATGTTGTTGTCATTGTATTAGTTACAGCATCTCATGCTATATATATTTTTATGCATTTTGTGTAATTTTGGGTAGGAATTTTTCTGTTGCTGGTCCGATTTCAAGGTTGGACAAAAAGTTTTTCCGACACATTTTAGTGAAAAATCTGTGGCTTGATTGTCAGGTAATAACTGCTTGTTTTTTGGACTAGATATATGTGAGTGGATTGGATTTTATTGTATTAGTTGATTGTTGAATTCACTTTTTACTACTTTGTGCAGCATCTAGAAGCAGGTTTGATTCACATTAGGAGGTGCATCTCTGAGGACCCTGTCAAATATCGAGATGTTCTTGTTCTGGATTGGCTATTTTACCTAAAGTACCTGCCTGAATAGGCTTCAAGTTATGGGGAAGACATACCTCTTGAAGTCAACACTGAGGATTATTTTGTCGGTACGTGCCCTGCTGATTATGGGAAGCCATGGGCATCTGTAAAGAAAATCTACACAATTTTCAATGTGATAAACAAGCACTGGGTGGCGTTGGAGATTAAAATTGAGGAGAGGGTAATCAGTGTGTACGATTGCAATGTCCCTGTTGTTAGGGATGGTGTTCTTGAAGAACAATTGCAACCGTTTGCTTTTTGGCTCCCAATTCATTTGGCAAAGGCTGGGCTATTTGAAAACTTCCCATCCTGTTTCTTTCTAGTAGCCTTGCCTCTCTTCACAGGTGTCTTCTTCTTTGAGGTCTCTCCTTCAGCACGTTTCTGCAAGACATTAGATTCTTCATCATCAACCTGGACAGCCCTGTTTGAAAACCTAGCTTTATATGCCCTTTTACGATGACGACGACTGTCATACAATGTCTCATCAACAGGTCTAAAAACTATTTAATCAATTGATGCATCAACTACAACATCATCTTTTTCATCAGCAAACCCCATCCCTTCGGTGCGTGCAAACTCCCCATAAATAGGGAACAACGGAGTCTGGACAAAATGCATGTATCAGAATAAAAACCCAAAGATGCATCAAATAAAAATGTTCTTAAAGATGAAAAATATAAAATTATTACCAAATAGCCATGAAAGAACTTCTCAGCCTCAACGTACACATGGCTATAATCACATTCCCAGTGCAATGAGTATGGATCTCTATCAGGCATCTTAAAATTACAGTCAAAATTAGCAGAGAGAGCTGGGAAAGCTTTTAATATCCAAGCCTGTTACAAAAGAAAACTCGTTATGACACTATAAAACAATATTAAAAAAATGCTCACATAAACAATAAAGTTGTGCTGACACAGACAAAAAAAATGCTGATTTAAGACATGCAAACACTAAAGCACAATACTTAGAATGCAAGGCAATACCCATACATTTGATAAGAACCCCTAACCCCATTCCGATCTGCAACAGAAGAACTTTTCAATGACTTCAACAAACGGGTGTATGACTCTCTACCCCAAGGATATAGTTCAAACTCATTCTCATTGCACGCAAGAGATAAGAATTGTGCACTTACAACTTCTGACCTCCTGTAAACAATTAACCTATCAATCAGCAACAACTTTTCCATAATCAACTTCTTCTTAGACTTCTTATTCTTAGATATGAAACCATAAACTAACTCATCATGAGTGGTGTAGGAGGATATCGAGACTTGCAATAATAAAATAGAAATAAATCACAGAAAACCAGATTCTGTCCCTTGTAAATAATTACAAGACCTCCTCCTGATGCAGTAGTGGGAAGTCAGGATCGATCCACGAGGAAGCGTGTCAGCGGATCCTAGGCAGCGGAGAATCTCACGATCAGAAGTCGACAACAGGTGCTAGATCTCGACTTAGGGTAAGTCGACAGAAGATCGGGCAAGTCGAACACAGCAGCAGCAAGCACAGGCGATTTGTACTCGAGATCGAGTAGGCCCTACTCGAGATCGAGTAGGCTCGTCGACTCCGGGTTGGTCTTCGTCGAGTTCCTGCACAAGTAAGCTACGACGATCTGGGATCGGAGATTAGTAGTCGAGATCGACCAGGCTTGGTCGAGATCGATGAGAACAGAAACTAAAACGAAAGGGAATAAAAACAAATGCTTTAGGACTTCGAACTAAACTGTATTTAAAAGACTTCCAAGATTGGGGTTTGCAACAACGATAACCAAACATGCATAAGGCAGAACCAAACAGATAATCATGTCAATCGCATCAAGGACAAGCTTTCGCCTTTTCCAACAATTAGACAACTCTTTCAAGAAACCCTAATTGTCTCTACTAATTTTATGTTTACAATCCAAGTTGTTATCATGGACCTCCATTAGATGGGTAATAAACACATAAACAAGTAGTAGATGCTCAAAACTTGATAAAAGTCGGATCTTTACCTCAATTTTGCATGGCTATCGTCGGGCTCGCCCCAACCCTAGAAGTGGGTGGACTACTCGCGCTTCATCGCAAACTCAGACATCATCGATTGAAAGAAAACTAATTGCATTAAAATAAACCAAAGTTTACAACCGCTTGAAGCCAATTCAGCTCTCGCTTCACAACTCCAATCGGCCGCTCACTCTCTCTCTCTACTTCTCCTACTTACTTCTCTCTCTGAAATCGAATTGAATAGAAATCAGCCCCAAGGGCTTTATTTATAGGCTTCTAAACCTTGCTACTCAAGGATAAAAATATCTAATTATATCTAAAATTATATCTAAAAGGCTTAGTGATAAATAAAAGCAACAAAAGAATTAAATCTAAAAGGGAAATAATATCTAAAGTCTTTTAATGGATAGATCTTCTCTTTCCTTGATGTATCTTGATAGATCGGATAGAATCAACAAACTTCGAGCCCAAGGAATCCCAATCCGAGTAGAATTGCGTTGACACGTCACATGGCTTCTGGAACCGTCGTCTGGGCTTGGCTCGTCGTCTCGGGTTGCTGGTCCTCGATAGGCTCGGACATGACTCCTGGCATTCGTCAATCTCGAGGACCCCTTGTCAACATCGAATAGAGATGCTCGTCGACTAGGTCTCGCTTGGCTGGTCAGGCAAGTCTTCTCGATGTGCTCGGTTATGGCCCCTCGGCTTTGTCGACATCGAGTAAGGATGTCCGAGCATGGTTGGGTAGTCTCTCAGTCTCCTCGGACATGCTCTCCTCGACTCCGGGTTATCTCCGAGGTCTTGTTGATCTCGGGTAGCCCTACTCGATCTCGACGAAGGTTCTGGAGTCGGGTTCTTCGTCTTCAGCTTCTCGACATAGGCTCCTTGATCCTGGCAGGTGTCTAGGCATGGCTTGTCGAGATCGACTAACCCTTGTCGATGTCGAGTAGCTTTGTGCTCCAGTTCTTGCTTCTTGATTTTCTCCCGAAATGGTTCCATATTCTGCGATATTAAACAGAAATTTATGTAGATCTCCATTTCTGACAAATACGCGTATACTACATAAATCCGACATATTCCCAACCCGAAATATGCAAAATGTAAAGAATATGGAACTAAAATATGCATAAAGACATGGCTACTTTGGAGACATCAAATCACCCCATACTTAGACTTGCTTATCCTCAAGCAATAACCAAACAATAACCAAGACCTACAACACATCCTTCAAGTCTTTGCCTTTGTCAAAAGCAACGTCTCAAGTAGTAGCAATGTAAGACAAGTGAATTTAACGTCATCACACATATATGAGCGATCGATAGGCATAGGCAATATAAATCCAACCTCACAGGAATAATGTGTTTACACTCTACTCTCAAATGTGTTTAGGCTATGTAGATCAACTCTCAACTCAATTCCATACACAATCTCATAAACATTGCAATTTAAATATGTATCCACTTCGCAACCAATTATGAAAATGCAACAAGAATCATCAGGAGGACTTCGCTCAATAGAAGTCTTCAAAGAAGATTCTATTCGGCGGGGTTGTAATGGGGCTTGGTAAGAAATAATAAGGAATGGAATTATTTGGACATGTGGTGCTTAATAAAATTCGGGAATCAAGACTCCTAAATCTCCAACACAACCAAACCATAACTTCTCAATCATATGCATCAACCAAACTCTCCAATTTATCTCAATGAAGTATGTAACCTTTCAAACTTTCTCAACCTCTCCAAAGTATGTATCTTGCGAAATAATGAAAGAAATAAGGTAAATTTGGCTCATGCACATTATTCACAAACATATGTACTTTTTCTTCTTCTTTTTTTTCGGATTTTTTTTTTCGAAAATAAAAACCAAATAACACTAATAGTGCATTTATAATGTGAGCCAAAAATCCTTTTACATAGTATGCATAGCAAGATAAAAATGTAAAACCAACCCATATCTCAATAATTTCAACAATCCTTTCTTCTTGAAATGCAACATAAGCTCATTCTTTCCACAAATCACCATTTCTACCAACTCTAAGTCTTAATTCCCAAATGGGAGTCAGGCTCAATTTGGCTAAGGATATTTTTGTGGAGTTCACAATAAAAGTCTCAGGCTAATGTTCTGGCTTCAAGCAGGATTAACGCAGGGTAGGTAAAGAGAGGATAAAATTGGCTTAAAAAGGTGCCTCCGTCATTTAATTCTCATCAACATAAACATATAAATGCATTGGTTTTGAATAACTATCACAACATTTAGAGATGCATAGGAAGAGTAAATACACTCAAGAAAGCAGAGGGATTTTTAATGTTCTCCCTATAAGGCCAAAATTCTTACTGGGACAATTTTTGTTGGATTTTAACCTTTAGCTTAGGATCATATGTGCTCAATTTCATCACAAGTTCACAATCCACATAAAAACCATTTTGAGGACTTAGGCTAAACCTTCCAAACACGCCATAGGACATCTAAGTTAGGGTATAAAAACTAAAACAATGCAAAAATTAAACATGCATTTTTTTTCATTTTTTGACATTTTTTTCATTTTTTATTTTTTCATTTTTTCTTATGCAAAAAGAAACAAGACCAAAGTATGACAAAAACTTAAAATGCATAAAATTTAAACATGAATGCATAACATAAAAATAAAATTTTCACCATGTAAAACCAAAAGCAAGACTAAAATATATGATAATGATATGAGCTCTTCCCCCACCCCATACTTAAAATTTACAGTGTCCCCACTGTACAAAATCAAATAAAAACAAGAGTAAAGGAAGGAACTCACAAGATAACATATCGAGGAGGGCGAATCAGTGCTGGTCGAGGAAAGTGTCTCGTCGATCTCGAGTACAAGATACTCGATCTCGAGTAGTTTCGTCTGCGTCCAGTGGGTTCTGAAGTCGAGGAGCTTCTGGTGGCTTACTCGATCTCGAGTTGGCCTACTCGAGATCGACGAGTGTCTGGGCTGCTCCTCCTTGTCGTCGTCGACTTGGCCTTCGTCGATTTTGACTGTTTTTAGGGACTTCTTTATTCCACTTTTCGCGATCCTTATATGTTTGCCGACCTAAAAGTGTTAGATTGCACACAAAAAACAAGACTATCCACATGAAGTAATCTAAAAGACATAAAACCAAAACCAAGAACAAAAACCAAAAACTAAAAAGTTCAAAAGTCCTAAAAAATTCATAAAGTTTATATACATACTCTAGATTTTAGAGTCGCTAGGCCGACTTCTCCGTTTGCGCTCAAGGACCATTATTGTGGGGCCCGCTCATGCTTGGCCCTTCTCCTGGATCATCTAGGTCCTGATGATAGTATGCAAGCTCAGCTGATAGGTGGCTGCTTGCATCATCTCCCTTCTCTTTCTTTCTCTTCCTTCCAGCCCTTAGCTTTCGCAGATTTTCTCGCCAAGGGGCCTTACCTCCCCTTAATTTATTGAAATTTTTTTTTATGGACTGAGGGGGAGTAGAATTCATACCTGAACATACCTTTTCGGACCCAAAACAGAAAACTTTGGGTTTGGGGCTAGTCGATGTCGAGTACTGCTGGTCGACCTCGAGTACAGGGACCCCATACTTAGGTTCTTGGGAAGTCAGTGGCTCTACAGAGTTTGTCGACCTCGACAAGGTCTTGTCGAGATCGAGTAGGTGGCTAGTCGAGATCGAGAACGACTCGTCGACCTCGAGTACAGTTCTGGCGCTTTCCTCCGCTGTTTGCTGGGTCCCGTGGTTGCTGATGCTTTTCACCTCCAGCCATGAAATTTCCTCTTTTGCATGACCAAAAGAGAAATCTAAAACCTCATCGCCTATGGTGAAGGTGAGCGAGCGATTCTTAACACTAATTCTGGCATTTGCAGTTGCTAAGAATGGTCTACCAAGAATAATAGGGCTAGTAGGATCTTCAACACAGTCTATGATAAGGAAATCTGCTGGAACAAAGAATTTACCAACCTGGACTGGGACATTTTCAACTATACCTGTAGGGATGACCACTGTATTGTTCGCCATGTATAGTTTGGCATCCACAGGCTCTATGCATCCTATTTTTACCTTCCGCCAGATTGATAGAGGCATGATGCTCACGCTTGCTCCTAAATCGCACAGAGAATCATATTTATATTGCCCAAAACCCACAGTAACAGAAAACTTACCAGGGTCAGGTCTCTTTTCAGGGAAGTGGAGTACTTTGCATTCGCCTACGATCTCTGAGATGGATCGCTTCTTGCTCGGGATTTTCTTCAGAAATTGGACATATTTAGGCATCTCTTGCAGGGCTTCTGTAAAAGGAATGGAAACATTTAGTTCTTACAGCATATTAACAAATCTGGTAAACCTACCTACAGTGGGCTCTTTCTGTGCTTTTGAAGGGAAAGGCAGTGGCTTTTTCTGCTTCGGAGCCAGATCAGCTGTCGGAGGTGTTGCAGCGTCGTCGACCTCAGCTTGCTGTTCCTCGATCTCGACTAGGGTCTCCTCGAGATCGACTAGGGTGGTCGACCTGGGGTTGCTGGGCTGTGCAGTGGAGTCCGAGCTCAGCTTCTGGTCTGTGTCGGGCAGCTTCTTGTCGAGTACACTCTCCTCGAGATCGAGTAGACTTTGCTCTGTCTCGAGTTGCTTCTCTGCCTTGTCTTGCTGTTTCCCGACCTCTAGCTCGTGTAATTGATGCCCACTTCTGAGTTTGATAGCTGCGACGTGTCCGGTTTTCCCCTTAGGATTTGGTTCTGTTTGCCCAGGGAGCTGTCCGGATGGTCTTGGGATCTGCGCAGCGATTTGACCCATCTGCGTCTCTATTCCCCTTTTCCAGATGTCCAGTTCTCCAAATTTTGTGTTGAAATTCTGGAGCTGATTGTTGATGGTGTTCGTAGCCTGAAGGTTCGGTGCATGATTTCGGCGCATCTCATCAAGGATCAGTTGTAGATCGTCCTTCTTTTGATCTCTTTCTGGATGTCCTGGAGCTCTATAGGGTGGGGGGTTCCTGGGAGGACCTTGGTTCCACTGAGGCTGATAGAACCTTTGATCTCCCATGTAGCGATTTGGACCCCCAGCATAAGCTGCTTCCTCATGTGTCCCTGCCATTCTGACTTGCTCAGTGTGTGGGCACTCAGTAGTGGTGTGCCTCTGTGATCCGCATTCGATTCAAGGCTGATTGACAGATAGATATTTGACTTGCTTGAGGAGCTTAAGATTCTGGTCTCTGTAGAACTGCTCCCTAACATCTGGGTCAATCTCCTTTGCTGGCTCATAGAGTGGCATAGATGGTGCTGGCCTGGCATAGGAGTTCTCATAGTTTGTAGTAGACCCATATTTGTTGTCATAATTGGTGAGCTTGTCTAGCACACCCCATGCGTCGATTGACGGCATCGTCAGATACTCATAGCGAGTATACTGGTTGATTCTGTCCTTGGTGACTTGATCAAGAGAGTTGAAGAAGATCTTTTGAATCACGTAGGGTGGCTGTCCATGAGTAGGGCAAGATCGCAGCAGTTCTTTGTAGCGTTCCCATGCCTTTGCCAGCGGTTCCCCAGGCTTCTGTTTGAAGGCGGTGATTTTCTGGCGGAGAAGTGCTGTCTTGGAAGGTGGGAAGAATTTATTCAGAAACTCTTGCTCTACTTGGGCCCATGTTGTGAGCGATCTTGGTTTCAGCCCTTCAAGCCACTTCAGTGCAGGCCCAGCGAGAGACCAGCGAAAAGCCTTCATCTTGACATATTCCAAAGTTGTACCTTCAGCAAGAGTACGGCACATGTCAGAAAAATTGGTAATATATTCAAGAGGACACTCATTAAATTTGCCATAAAAAGCATTATTTTTAAGCTCTATCAGAAATTGAGTGTGAATTTCAAAGGAGTTTTCAGGGATAAGAATCGCCGATTCAGGCACGACGAGAGTGGGATGCATATAATCCTCTGCAGTAATTGGATATTGGGCAAGCTCAGCCTCTGCGTGCCTTGCGCGCTCAGCTTCTTGTTCCCTTGCTGCCCTTTCAGCAGCGATAGTAGTATCCTTCACGGCTAGCTCCCTTGTAAGCCTCTGTATCAGCTGCTCCTGTGTTTCTGCGGCTGCCATGGCTCTTTTCAGTCTAGCGTGGGCTTGTATAAGACGTTCTGGGTTGTTGTCTAAGCCGTCAAACTCAGGTGGTTGACCAGAACGGCGCATACACCTGTAAAGTAAACTCAAAGAGAATGTGAGATGATAGCTTCCCCGACAACGGCGCCAATTTGTTGTATGAGGAAATCGAGACTTGCAATAATAAAATAGAAATAAATCACAGCAAACCAGATTCCGTCCCTTGCAAATAATTACAAGACCTCCTCCTGATGCAGTAGTGGGAAGTCAGGATCGATCCACGAGGAAGCGTGTCAGCGGATCCTAGGCAGCGGAGAATCTCACGATCAGAAGTCGACAACAGGTGCTAGATCTCGACTTAGGGTAAGTCGACAGAAGATCGGGCAAGTCGAACACAGCAGCAGCAAGCACATGCGATTTATACTCGAGATCGAGTAGGCTCGTCGACTCCGGGTTGGTCTTCGTCGAGTTCCTGCACAAGTAAGCTACGGCGATCTGGGATTGGAGATTAGTAGTCGAGATCGACCAGGCTTGGTCGAGATCGACGAGAACAGAAACTAAAACGAAAGGGAATAAAAACAAATGCTTTAGGACTTCGAACTAAACTGTATTTAAAAGACTTCCAAGATTGGGGTTTGCAACAACGATAACCAAACATGCATAAGGCAGAACCAAACAGATAATCATGTCAATCGCATCAAGGACAAGCTTTCGCCTTTTCCAACAATTAGACAACTCTTTCAAGAAACCCTAATTGTCTCTACTAATTTTATGTTTACAATCCAAGTTGTTATCATGGACCTCCATTAGATAGGTAATAAACACATAAACAAGTAGTAGATGCTCAAAACTTGATAAAAGTCGGATCTTTACCTCAATTATGCATGGCTATCGTCGGGCTCGCCCCAACCCTAGAAGTGGGTGGACTACTCGCGCTTCATCGCAAACTCAGACATCATCGATTGAAAGAAAACTAATTGCATTAAAATAAACCAAAGTTTACAACCGCTTGAAGCCAATTCCGCTCTCGCTTCACAACTCCAATCGGCCGCTCACTCTCTCTCTCTCTACTTCTCCTACTTACTTCTCTCTCTGAAATCGAATTGAATAGAAATCAGCCCCAAGGGCTTTATTTATAGGCTTCTAAACCTTGCTACTCAAGGATAAAAATATCTATCTATATCTAAAATTATATCTAAAAGGCTTAGTGATAAATAAAAGCAACAAAAGAATTAAATCTAAAAGGGAAATAATATCTAAAGTCTTTTAATGGATAGATCTTCTCTTTCCTTGATGTATCTTGATAGATCGGATAGAATCATCAAACTTCGAGCCCAAGGAATCCCAATCCGAGTAGAATTGCGTCGACGCGTCACACGGCTTCTAGAACCGTCGTTTGGGCTTGGCTCGTCGTCTCGAGTTGCTGGTCCTCGACAGGCTCGGACATGACTCCTGGCATTCGTCGATCTCGAGGACCCCTTGTCGACATCGAGTAGAGAGGCTCGTCGACTAGGTCTCGCTTGGCTGGTCGGGCAAGTCTTCTCGATGTCCTCGGTTATGGCCCCTCGGCTTTGTCGACCTCGAGTACCTCTTGTCGACATCGAGTAAGGATGTCCGAGCATGGTTGGGTAGTCTCTCAGTCTCCTCGGACATGCTCTCCTCGACTCCGGGTTATCTCCGAGGTCTTGTCGATCTCGGGTAGCCCTACTCGATCTCGACGAAGGTTCGGGAGTCGGGTTCTTCGTCTTCAGCTTCTCGACATAGGCTCCTTGATCCTGGCAGGTGTCTAGGCATGGCTTGTCAAGATCGAATAACCCTTGTCGATGTCGAGTAGCTTTGTGCTGCCGTTCTTGCTTCTTGATTTTCTCCCGAAATGGTTCCATATTCTGCGATATTAAACAGAAATTTATGTAGATCTCCATTTCTGACAAATACGCGTATACTACATAAATCCGACATATTCCCAACCCGAAATATGCAAAATGTAAAGAATATGGAACTAAAATATGCATAAAGACATGGCTACTTTGGAGACATCAATGAGTCATTTTCTTCTGCCAAAAAAAATTCAAATACTGATACTTTCTTTGGGATATTACAAACACGGTCTTCACAAGGAAGGCCTGTATTAACATGGAACTCAGCAATTAAAAAACGTGCAAGATATCCACCAACCCTAAACCACAACTCATTCTCTTTTTGTGTTTGTACTTGACGGAGCACCATTTGATGCATAAGCTGAAAATTGGTAACCATTTTGGTGCCTTGCGTCAGCACCCATCTAAGCCAACTTTCTTCCAGAATATTGTAGTGAGAAGAAGACAAATGCTCCTTAATCAGATCACAAACAGAAGGATATGAATATATGTTGGATCTACAACGAAATCGCTCAGAAACAGGAATGCAATATTCCAAACCCTGATCAATAACTGACAATTACCTAAAAACAAACATCAGATTAAGAAAAAATTACAACTTGCTCATCAACAAAAGAATTCCAAATGGAAAGCTAAAATAACTTACATCAGAACTAGTATAAGAGGTGGATGAATCAGAAGATTGAGCTCCTACAAGAAACAAAATACAGAACAATGTAAATATACAATAACAGAATCTGTGATGAAGCAAACAACCATAAACATAACAATAAAATGTCACCAAGACGTAGTAAAAGAACATAAACATCACAAAGACAACATAAAATATCAAATCCAAGTACACACATTGTTGAAACTACCATAAACTAACACAATCATATATAAAAACAGACAGTGTCAGCCACCATACACATGAACATAACAGCAGATAACTACACTGTAATCAACACAAATAATCCAAAGATTGGAAAATAGATTGACCTACACAAATAACACTAAAAAAAGCACTTACAAAGTGCCGCATCACAAAATTGATGGAAAAAAACAGTCAAAATCAACGCATTTACATATGCAACTTGCATAACCTACTGAAAATACTAAAAAACGCACATAGGTATGCATATCAAGCATTGATTTAACCATAGATTGTGAAAATTATAAGAAAAAACAATAAAATCAACATAAATAAACGTAATCCAAAACCCTAGCACGATACAGTTCGCAAAAAGAAGCGAAATTGATACCTGAACTGCTGGATGACGCCATTGAAGCAACCGACGAAAACTCCCTACTTTAGCACAACAATGAAGAACAATCAACCGAAAACTCCCTACTTTAGCAACGATTGAAGGAAGCAGGACGAACCAAGCGGAAAAACGCAGACGAAGAACCGAGAAAGAACGAATCGAACAGAGAGAGAGTTCCGAAGAAGAGAGAGTTCCGATTTTCAGGAAACAGAAAAAGTGTCCGTGCAATGAGTAAATAAGTATATATAGTGGACATCTTTCTAATTTGTCCAAAAATGTGGACATTTTGCAAATTCGTTTAAAAAAAAGTGCCTATTTTGCAAAATTTTTCATATTCCCTTACAGTCTATTCTGACTGTAAAAGGTTTAGGAGCTAAGAAGATTAGAAACTTCTGGATTCCACGATAAATTGCAAGAATCTTCTTTTCCATGACATTGTAATTATATTCAGATTTGTTGAAGCTGCCATTGCTATACCTGCAAAGCTTATTATGTTACTTTAGTTTCAAAACAACCCCCCAATGATAATCACTAGCATCTATTTCGAGAACTAACTCATCATCTTCATTAGGTAAAGTTAATATTGGAAGTTTTTCACATCTTCTTTTCAGTTCTTGGACTATTTTAGTAGCTAAGTGAGTTCAACTCCAAACTTGATCTTTCTTTAATTTAACATGTAGAGGTTTTCTTAATTTGGCTAGATCTTTAATAAAATCAGAAGCATAAGTAAGGCAGCCTAGAAATCTTTCTAGTTGTTTTCTATCCTTGATTTCATCAGGAAATTTTTCTACCTTTTCTAAGATATGTTCTTGTAAGACAATTTGACATGCTTTAATCTTTAGTCCTAGGAACTCAATTTCAGTTTCAGCATAGATGCATTTCTTTTGTCCTAGATATCATCAATTTAAGCAAGACAACAATGTTTAAATTCTTTGAAAACATTATCCATCCTTCTCTGAAATATTTGTGGTGCGTTTTTGAAACGAAAAGGCATGACTACCCATTCATAGTGACCTTGTGGGGCACTAAAGGCAGTAAGTGGAATACTTTCTTCATCCATCTTTACTTGCCAATAACCAATTTTGCAATCCATTTTAGAGAACCAAATGGCTCCATGTATTCTATTAAATAAAACTGTCTTATTAGGGATATAATATCCATAAAAAACAGTATTATCGCTAAGTTTTTTATAATTGATAACCATTCTACCTTTTCCTCTTTTTTCTTCAGCATGATTCCTGACCATAAAGGCAGGACTAGAATGATGGCTTTTACTTTCTCGAATTAGACCTTTCTTTAAGAGCTCATCAATTTGTTCTTTCAATTCTTGTTGATCTTTGTAGGTGTAAACCATTTGTTTTACCCTAATGACGGCTTTTGGATCTATTAATTCTATGGTAGCAAAAGATTTATCTTTTTCCCAAAATTTTAAAGGATTTTCAGAATATAACTCCTTACACATTTTTTCTTACTGATTAAGGATTTTTTCCTTTAAAGTTACCTCACATATAGAGAGTGCAAATTCTCATTGTATAGGAAGAATATATTCCTCACCACGCTTAGTGCGTGTAAATTCTATTGCTTGATGAGTATAGGATTGTTTAATCTTTTTCACCCAAACGTCTTCTACATGAATGTTGAAGACCATCATATCTAGGTGCTGAGTAAGAGTAACAAGGAGTCTTTGGAAGTTATTTCCTATTAACATATCATGAGAGGGCTGAATGAACCATGATACTACCATCAGCTCTGAATAAGTAAATATATAGCTGGTGTAGTGTAAAACCACAAAACAAAAGGTACAAAAGAAGTGTAAGACAAAACCTTGGGTCTTACGTAAGAGGGATTATACCAAAGACGTCAAAAGACCCCCCTATGCCCGCCAAAAGTCCAACAAAAGCAAGTAACTAGCAACCTATCTGAGCACCCACTGTCAAATCTAATCTATAGCTACGCCTCCTTTGCACCCCCACAATTTCGATCCACTACATATAACATAAACAATAACTATCCCCCCTCTCGATCCAACCTTGCCATGTTAGCTTTGCCTTCGCACAGCATGGAAAGACGGGATCGACATCTGGCTATAATTAACTCCGAACATTGTGCAATATTAAATGGTTCATTACAAAATTAAGACATGTTTCTTGCAGCCCATGTAAAGTAAATAGTGGCTTGAAACGCCATGAGTTTCTTCTGGAACATCTTCAATTTCTGGTTCTTGGGCGGCTCACTTGCAAACCATTGGAGCCACTCCCCAATCGTGGCAAACCTGATGTGTTCCAGCCCCCGTAGGATACGACTCCGACGTCGCAATAATAAAGCATTTATTATTATATCAACTTATTTCTATTTTTAGTATTATTTCTTAATAAGAAGTGTGAACTTACCTTACATAGTAAGTCCAACCCGTTAGCCAATTAGGCTCATTAGTAATTAGGGTTTTATTAGTTTTCTTTAAATACTCTATTAGGGTTAATGTTTATTTTTACGTCAAATTTAGAGGATTGCAGAGTGTTGAGTTACTACTCCCCCTTTCCTCCCTGACGTCAAACCATAATTTCTTTTGCTACTTCATTTACTGCTGAATTCAATTGGATCTTCAATCAAAGGTTCTCGCTTGAATTGATTGAAGATCGGAATCTCATCCTTGTTTGGAAGAGATTCGTCTTCCTCCATCACCACACAACCGCTGGCTGCCTGGCCCCCACCAACCACGCACCTCTCCGCCGTCGATCGAGATCCACTGTCGATGCGGTCCTGCACGCGTGGAGAACATTCTGAGGCTATCGGCGTGCAACTTGGACGTCGAATATATAGTTAATTAATTAGCTTTGCTAATTAATTTGCTAATTCTGAAATCACGTATGTCTGCCGTTTTTTTCAATTGAAATCGAGCTCAACCACGGGACTTGATTACAAAGTCAACCGAGCAACCTGAATTATTTGTTGATTTTGGCCTATTGCGATTTCACGAGAGTCTTCAACCGATTCGAGTATAGTACTGAGCACGTATTGAGTATGTACGGGTGATCGATCGGCTTATACCTTTGACAACCGGACGATTGGGAGTTGTACTCGCTCATACTGAGTCGAGTACGTATCAACAATGATGTGTTCCATCCCCCGTAGGATACGACTCCGACGTCGCGTTAATAAAGCATTTATTACTATATCAACTTATTTCTATTTTTAGTATTGTTTCTTAATAAGAGGTGTGGACTTACCTTACATAGTAAATCCAACCCGTTAACCAATTAGGCTCATTAGTAATTAAGGTTTTATTAGTTTTCTTTAAATACTCTATTAGGGTTAATGTTTATTTTTACGTCAGAATTAGAGGATTGCAGAGCGTTGAGTTGAGACTCCCCCTTTCCTCCCTAACGTCAAACCCTAATTTCTCTTGCTACTTAATTTACTGCTGAATTCAATTGGATCTTCAATCAAAGGTTCTTGCTGGAATTGATTGATGATCGGAATCTCATCCTCGTTTGAAAGTGGTTCGTAGTTGTCGGTCACCATCTCCACTCTCTTCGCCACGCGCTGCTTGTAGGGCATGTTGGTTTCGGTCTAAGTCTTGATTGTATAATTCACGTAGCACTTATTGGCTGATTAATTATTTGCAAAGGTCGAGCCGCATGCGAGATAACTGCCTCCGTTTGCAATTGGAATTTGAAGGTCAGCAAATCATTTGCTAATTACGTACCCAATTTGGAACCAAAGTCAAATAGGATGATTGGAATTATGAATTCCGTTTCAATCTCACGTCAACCGGGCCTTTGAATGATTTTTTGGAATTGGCCTATTGCAATCTCACGTGAGCTCTACCGAGATCGAGTCCTGGTTCGATCGACTTACCTTGACACCGGACGATTGGGAGTTGTACTCGCTCATACCGAGTCGAGTACGTATCAACTGGCATCAGAGCCTAGCCGGTTTGTAAGACCTTCGATCTCAATTTTTTTTCTCTTCCGGATATTTTAATGCAATGGAGAAGCGTTATCGTTATGATCCATACTCTCAGCGAATGAAATCATATTTTTATGATCCTAAATATGGGTTAGAGTTGACTACTTTTGATGGAATTATCGATCCGGATGAATATCTGGATTGGGAGACGAACACCGAGTATGTGCTTGATTATTATGGACTTTCGGAGACTGAGAAAGTAGAGTGGGCATTATCCCTCTTCCGCAGGCAGGCCGTGTACTGGTGGAACCGAATGGATGATGCCAGAGCTTCTGCTGGTCTTGCTCCGATCACCAAATGGAGGTATTTGAAATCCTTGATGAGAAAAAAATATTATGCTATTTCTCCTGATTCTTGTTTTATGAGAAAGAAAGTAGCACCTCCGGCACCATCATATGCAGCGGAAGTAGTTAAGCTTGTGAAAGAGGTTGATGTTGCAAAAGTTTGCGAGCCTGGAGAAAAGCTTGTTCCCGAATTCGTTACCCAGGAGACTCAGTTGACCCAAGAGCAGAGTGAGATCCAGTCCCTGCGACAACTTGTAACTGAATTGCAATCCAAATTGGATGCCTCTTATACACTGCCAGACTCCCTGGGGAACGCTTCCGAATTTGTGCTGCAACCAGACAGTGGGAATGTTCCAGACGCACAGATTGATTCTGTTGATGAGGAGAAGGTACTTGATGACATGTCTGAAGAGTTAGCGATTGTACCTCTTGGGTATGCTCATGAAGTTCCGACGGCTGAGGCTTGGGTGAATGTTGACTCTATGTTTGTTGAAGAAAAGGGTGTTGTTTTTGATGTTGCTAGACCTCAAATTCTTCTATCACCTATTTCAACCGTTTGTCCGTCGTGTTGCTTCATGGATGATGGGCCTTCCTCACTGGTTATCGCCGATTTGGTGCAAGGAAATGTGGAGGAGAATGATATCCTTCTCAAATTCGACAAGAAGGCGCCACCGTGGATCCCACCATTGAAGATGCGATGGTATGTCTCACCCCGTGTCACATTTCTATTTTATGACAAATCTCTATCACTGGACGAGGAAGCGGGGACGCTTCCCTCTCAAGGGGAAGAGAATGATGTGTTCCAGCCCCCGTAGGATACGACTCCGACGTCGCAATAATAAAGCATTTATTATTATATCAACTTATTTCTATTTTTAGTATTGTTTCTTAATAAGAGGTGTGAACTTACATTACATAGTAAGTCCAACCCGTTAGCCAATTAGACCCATTAGTAATTAGTGTTTTATTAGTTTTCTTTAAATACTCTATTAGGGTTAATGTTTATTCTTACATCAAATTTAGAGGAATTGAAGAGCGTTGAGTTGAAACTCCCCCTTTTCCTCCCTGACGTCTCAAACCCTATCTTTCAATTTGATTACTGCTGAATTCAATTGGATCTTCAATCAAAGGTTCTCGCTTGAATTGATTGAAGATCGGAATCTCATCCTCGTTTGGAAGAGATTCGTCTTCCTCCATCACCACACCACCGCTGGCTGCCTGGCCCCCACCAACCACGCACCTCTCCGCCGTCGATCGAGATCCACTGTCGTTGCGGTCCTGCACGCGTGGAGAACATTCTGAGGCTATCGGCGTGCAACTTGGACGTCGAATATATAGTTAATTAATTAGCTTTGCTAATTAATTTGCTAATTCTGAAATCACGCATGTCTGCCCTTTTTTTCAATTGAAATCGAGCTCAACCGCGGGACTTGATTACAAAGTCAACCGAGCAATCTGAATTATTTGTTGATTTTGGCCTATTGCGATTTCACGAGAGTCTTCAACCGATTCGAGTATAGTACTGAGCACGTATTGAGCACGTACGGGTGATCGATCAGTTTATACCTTTGACAACCGGACGATTGGGAGTTGTACTCGCTCATACCGAGTCGAGTACGTATCAAAACCGGACAGAAATACCCACCCAAGAGAATACCTGCTGCTGCACAGCCGTGATCGTTGGGCATTTGAACCATAGATGGTCTTTGCTTTCCTCCTCCAATCGACAAAGGGAGCATTCAGCAACTCCTACATCCATCCAATGCTTCAGTCTCCGACCAGTCTGTAAGCGCTTTTGGGTAGCCAACCAAGTGATGAAGGCCCATTTTCTATTCTGCATTTTACTCCAGAGCAACCCTCCCCAATCAACTTCTTGCCCTTTCGTTCTGAATACATTGTAAAGCTTAGAGCATGAAAGTTTTCCACCTGAGTCAAAAAGCTGGACAGGTTGAAAGCATCAAAATTCTCTTCAGCTAGGGATGCCGACAGCTCCTCCTTAATATGTAATATAGATTTCCAAAGCCAAGTGTCATCTCGTTTCGGGTTCACCTCACTTTTGAAATCTTCATTAAGATGATTCTGCAAACACCATTTGTTCCAAATGGATGGCTTTTGTAATACAATATCACCCCAGAGTTTAGCAAATACACTTTTGTTCCAAGCTTGGAGCTCTCTGATGTTCAATCCCCCTTCCTCATATGGTTTCGTGACCGTATCCCATGATACCAGATGCTTTTTGCCATTTATATTCCCGTTCCAGAGGAATCTCCTCAACATACCTTCCACCTTATCAATTAATCCTTTAGGAAGTATTGTAGCTTGGCTCCAAAATGTCTGAACACCCATGCAAACCGCACGGATCAGCTGAAGCCTTCCAGCATACGACAAACGCCTAGCTGTCCAGATCTGAATAAGCCCCCCAATCTTGTCATACAGAGCACCATATTCATGGACGAGAGTTCTTCTAAAGCTTAGTGGAGTACCGAGTACTTGACAAGTAGAGACCCACAAACAAAACCCAGAATCTCGGTTATACCTACTGCAACCTCAGCCTTGCAACCAGCAATGTACACCACGCTCTTATCGGCGTTCGCTCTCAATCCCGATATCTCAAAGAACTTGTCAAGGCAGCTTTTCAAAATTCTCACAGAATGTAGATCCCCATGACAAAAGATGAGTAAATCATCAGCAAAAGCAAGGTGAACCAACCTCAATCCTGAGCACTTAGGATGGAACTTGAAACCAGCTTCTCCGGTGGCCTTGGTGAGCATACGACAAAGAATTTCCATACAAAGCACAAAAAGATAGGGAGAGAGGGGATCACCCTGCCTCAACCCTCTCTTACCCTTGAAGAACCCTTCCGGAGCACCATTTATGATTATGGAGAATGAGGTAGACGTGACACATTCCATTATCAAGTTTATCAAACTCGGTGGGAACTCAAAATAGACAAGTGCAGCTCTGATGAAGTCCCAACTCAAGTAATCGTATGCTTTCTGAAGATCCACTTTCAATGTACATCTAGGTGAGGAGCCTTTATAGCCATATCCTTTTACAATTTCAGTGGCTATAGCACTGTTGTGAGCAAGAGAGCGCCCCGGTATAAATGCTCCTTGACTGTCAGAGATCATGTCGCCTAGCATATGTTTAATACGGCCAGCAAGGATCTTTGTTACCACCTTGAGGATGGTATGACAGCATGATATAGGCCTCAGATCCTTGACAAAAGTGGGATTGGCAACTTTTGGAACAAGAGAAACAAAGGTGGAGTTCAACTGTTTGAGAAGTTTCCCATGTGTGAAGATTTCCCTAACAGCCTCACAAGTATCAACACCTACTATTTTCCAAGCATCTTTAAAGAATTGGCTTCCGAAGCCATCAGGACCGGGAGACTTGTTAGCACCTATCGACCAAACAGCTTTACGAATCTCATCATAGGAAGGCAAAATCACAGCAGCTGTTCTTTGATTCTCATCAAATCCCAACCCAGGTTCAATATCCAAATGCGCCCCCATAGGGGAGTCTGTAGCCAGCAGCTCCTGAAAGAATCTTAGTATGTGCTGACGGATATCTTCTTCTGATCCTATCTCACGACCATCATCATACTTCATGAACACCACAGCATTTCTAGTCTGCCTTTCCTTCACAGTTCTGTAGAATATGGAGGACGTCTCCTCCCCCATTGTGAGCCAATGGAGCTTAGCTCTTTGAGTAGTTAAGCTCACCAGACGAGCAACATTCTGTCTTAACTCTGCCTCAGCAGCAGCTATCTGGCCCTCAAGAGCTGAATTGCATTTATCTGTTTGCGCATATATCTGTAGATCATGAAGAGCTCGCTTGTTCAGCTTTATTCGAGTCTGCAACTCTGGAAAACGAGCCTTATCCCATGGCTTAAGAGCGTCCTTGACACTCTTCATCTTCTGCACAAGCTTATATTGCTTCGAGCCAACCACATCTGGTGTCCAAGCAGCCCTTATCAATGCCTCAAACTCCACCTCCTTCCCCCAGAAATTTTTATATTTAAATGGGTACTTTCTCCTGCGCACATCATCTCTAATGAGAACAACACCCGGGGAGTGATCTGAGATGAGGGGAGTGTCAAAGAAAGCTTTTGAGTTGCTAAAAGAGTCCATCCAGCATTCATTTACCAAGACCCTGTCCAGTTTACGCTCTTGTTTATCCTGCCCTTTCTGTTTGTTTGACCAAGTGAGTCTGGCACCTGTGTAAGGTAGATCCTCCAACCTGCAGCTATCCAAAACCGTCTCCAGTTCAATGAACTCATCCCTTTTCGCCTTTCTAGCTGGCCATTTATCCTCTAGAGAAAGGATACAATTGATGTCTCCCATAGCAACCCACGGCAGATCCATACTACCAGCTAACATTTCCATGTCATTCCACAATGGTACCCGGTCTGTTTTTTCATTATTCATGTGAAGGAGTAGTATATCCATTGTATTGCCCAATCTCTAGACAGAAAAATCAGGTTTACTACCATCAGCTATTCTTACTTGAATTGGTCTACTGGATTTCTCCCAAATAAAATCAGGAAATAATGCCTTCTTACCAAAGCATACTGAACATCCGTTGTCTATAAAGGCACATAACTCATATTTATTGAACCCTTCTAAGAAAATACTTATCGGGATATATATGCTATTGGGGTTGGTAATCCTATAATTTTTCTTTAGCGATTCTCTGTTGACATTCTCAAGGCTTTCCTCTACTCTCATATTATCTTCATAGAGATGTCTGAGGTCTATTACTTCCATTCTCATTCCTATTTCGTCTCCAAAAACTAGTTTTGTGAGAGATTTATTGAGCAGAGGATCATTGAAGTTCTTAGCTCTTCGATCATTTACATAGATAGGTTCACTAAAGGTTTTAGTTTGATATCCTATTATCTTCCCTTTTGGTTCAGATCTAGATGATCCTTCTTGACTTTCTCTAATCTTTAGAGTTGTTGGAGGAATTGATGTTATTGATTCCCTAAATGAACCAGAACCTAGATCATGACTATGTCTCGCTGATTATCTTATAATTTTACTTTCTAACCTCTTGTTTAATGCCGCTATCATGCTAGCTATGTCTTCATCTACCACAAACGATTTTTTTCTCGTAGTAGCTCCCTGATTCCCCGGGGTAACACTAGGATTAGGATTGAACCTAAAACTAGTATTTCTGGACAAAATTGGACATCTAGAGGGACTCACTGGTGGTTTAGCATTCGTATGGATTCTACCTTCCTCATCAATGGTTAAAACCTTATGACTACTAGTGGCTGAAGAATTCTCAAATGTGTTCATCCAAGTGGTCTTAAGTCTTATTTTATCGGGTCTTAACTTAACAAACAACCTCTTTACTCGAACCTACAACCTCGTGTTTCTCAGCTTTCACTATATGGCATTTTGGTGGAGGATTTGTAGTATTCTCGGGTTTATAAACTACCTTCTGTTGATAGGAGGAAATCGAGTATGCAAAATAGAATATAAATAAAGTAAAGGAAACCAGATTCCGTCCCTTGCAAATAATTACAAGACTTCCTCCCGATGCAGTAGTGGGAAGTCAGGATCGATCCACGAGGAAGCGTGTCAGCGGATCCTAGGCAGCGGATAAATCTCACAGTCAGAAGTCGACAACAGGGTCCTCGATCTCGACTAGGGTAGTCGACAGAAGATCGGACCAGTCGAGCAGAGTAGCAGACACAGGCACTGGGGCTCGTCGATCTTGACTAGAGGCTACTCGATATCGAGTAGGGTCCTTGTCGACTTCGGCTTGTCTTGTCGAGTACCTGCACACAGAAGCTACAACGATGCTAGATCGAGAATCAGTAACTCGAGCTCGACCAGGCTTGGTCGAGATCAAGTAAACAGAGAATAAAACGAAACAAAGAAATAAAGTAAAGGCAAATGCTTTGGGACTTTCGAAATAAATTTAATGTAAAAGAACTTCCAAGATTGGGGTATGCAACAACGATAACCAAGCATGCATAAGGCATAACCAAACAAATAATCATGTAAATCGCATCAAAGGACTAGCTTTCGCCTTTTCCAACAATTAGACAACTCTTTCAAGAAACCCTAACTGTCTCTACTGATTTTATGTTTACAATCCAAGTTGTTAGCATGGACCTCCATTAGATGGGTAATAAATACATAAACAAGTAGTAGATGCTCAAAACTTGATAAAAGTCGGATCTTTACCTCAGGCACGCATGGCTATCGTCGGGCTCGCCCCAACCCTAGAAGTGGGTGGACTACTCGCGCTTCATCATAATTAAAGACATCAATAATAAAAGGAAATAAACTTGCATTAATAAAATAAAATAGAGCTTACAACCAAAGGAAGCCAATTCCGCTCTCGCTTCACCAACTCCTCTTGGTCACTCACTCTCTCTTTCTCTACTACTTCTCCTACTGAAATTGAATGAATAAAACTGAGGCCCTAAGGCTTTATTTATAGGCTTCTAAACCTTGCTATTCAAGGATAGAAATATCTATCTATATCTAAAACTATATCTAAAGGCTTAAAAGATAAATAAAAGTAATTTAGGAATTAAATCAAAAAAGGGAAATTCTATCTAAAGAGAAAAATCTTCCATGTGTTGATAGGTGTGGATAGATGTTGATAGATCTCGGATATCTCGGACTCCTTCGGCCCCAAGGAAAGCCAAACCGGGTTGGACAACAAACAGCGTAACGCGGCTTCGGACACGGCGCTCGTCGATCTCGACCAGGGCTAGTCGATCTCGAGTAGGACTAACGTCGACTTGGGCTGACTGGCTCGGGTAGCTCTGCTCGACAAGGCTCGGACTGGTGCTCCTTGGCTCCTCGATCTCGACTAGCTGTACTCGAGATCGAGTAGAGTTGGCTCGACTTCTCCGTCCTCGGCTTCTCGACTTGGCACAGCTCGTCGACTCCGGACAGGGCGTCGAAGTGTGGTCGATCTCGACAAGAGTTACTCGAGATCGAGTTGGCTTCCGGAGTCGGGTTGTCTCTGACTCAGTGTCCTCGATCAGCTCTGCTCGACCAGGTGTGCTCGAACAGCCTTTGTCGAGATCGAGTAGATGTACTCGAGATCGAGTAGAGTTCTCTCAGCTTTCTGCTCTGTTCTTGAAACGCACTTTTCCGAGTCCTCGTTCATCAGATTGACGCATATGACCATGCGTTGGAAAGATCTTTCCGAGGGATACAACTCTCATGAAGACATCAAAGCTTGATTCAAAACGAAGAATGGTGAAAAATTGCCTTTTCTCCAGCTGCACCATTCTTAGCTTCTCCATGAGTTTCCTTTAAGCTCCAAAGTGCGTCCGATTTCTGTGAAATATGACCAAAACTTGTGTAGACCTCCATATATTGCAAATAAGTGTAAACTACATAGGTTCTGTATTATTCTAATCCAAAATGCATGAAATGTATGCAGAAATCGATATAAAATTAAGTGTAAAACATGGCAAATTAGGCTCACAACAAACACCCCATACTTAAGCTTGCTTGTCCTCAAGCAATAATTTTAATTGTCATTCAGGGGAAGAATTCAAACTCTCAACATCGTAGATTCATTCTCATATGTCCCCTGCAATCAATTACCATCCTCGAAAAGGTACTAGTGTCATAGATACATGCATGTGCAATTTAAAAAGCAACATCTACTCACAAAAGGAGGGTTATGTAAAAACAATTCATGTGACAAAGTATTAATAATCAAGAGGACTTTAATTTAAGCTCAAATAAGGAGTAGATTGGTAAAAGGCTAAAGGTGGGCAGTTTTTGGCCATGTGGTGCTAACGATCCGGGGAAATGGATTATTTCCAAACTTTCTTAACCACATCCCTTCTTCCTTTGATTCATCACCTTCCATAATGCTTTTTTTTTCAATAATAATGCTTTTACCTCTCTAACCTCAGCACTGCCTTCTCGCGAGTCGCAAACATGGGTGTCATGAATGGCCCCGGATACTTAGTGCTTTGGACTCCTCACATGTGTGTCCCATCTCACTGAACTATTATCTCAGCAAGCAGGGTCGATCTACCTTTATCTCCTGAGGTGACCGGATTATCTTTCACTCATTAAATTTTCCATATATTTCAAACAATTTCCTACCAAACTCCAATAATGATAATAACAACACAACAACCATATAACATCTCCATAATGTAACATCATTCTCAACATAATCCCCGGATAGAAATAAGGTAAAAAATGGCAATATTTAGATCATGTGGAGCAATGTATGAAATAAGGCATAATATGGCTTTTTGTGATGCATAAGCATAGGTATGGCTAGGATTATAAACAATGTGAGCATTATATGGGAATATAAAGTCCTCCATCCTCTTATCATGCAACATGTCAAAAGCAACTTCAAATTTTACCTCTTTTCATGGTTTTCGATAAAATGTGCATTTCATTGTGACTTCCCTTTACTAGGCCATATAATGCTATATCTCTAATGAATCTAATTTTGTATCGTCGAGTTCAATATAGCTTCCATGACATTATTCAAAAAATTTCAATGGGGGTCATTTTTCTCAAACTTTTGGAAAACATGTATATAAGCACATAAATCAATAATGCATTCCAAAATAGCCATGTATGAGCAATTCAAGAATTAAACTCTAAATATGCACACATATGTCAAAATAGATCAAATATGCATGAAGTAAGCCCTTCCCCCACCCCATACTTAAAATTTACAGTGTCCCCACTGTATAAAATAAAATAAAAACAAGAGTAAAGGAAGGAACTCACAGGATAACATATCGAGGAGGGCGAATCAGTGCTGGTCGAGGAAAGTGTCTCGTCGATCTCGAGTACAAGGTACTCGATCTCGAGTAGTTTCATCTGCGTCCAGTGGGTTCTGAAGTCGAGGGGCTTCTGGTGACTTAGTCGATCTCGAGTTGGCCTACTCGAGATCGACGAGTGTCTGGGCTACTCCTCCTTGTCGTCGTCGACTTGGCCTTCATCGATTTTGACTGTTTTCAGGGACTTCTTTACTCCACTTTTCGCAATCCTTATATGCTTGCTGACCTAAAAGGTGTTAGATTCACACAAAAACAAGACTATCCACATGAAGTATTCTAAAAGACATAAAACCAAAACCAAGAACAAAAACCAAAAACTAAAAAGTTCAAAAAGTCCCAAAAAAAAATTCATAAAGTTTATATACATGCTCTAGATTTTAGAGTCGCTAGGCCGACTTCTCCGTTTGCGCTCAAGGACCATTATTGTGAGGCCTGCTCATGCTTGGCCCTTCTCCTGGATCATCTAGGTCCTGATGGTAGTATGCAAGCTCAGCTGACAGGTGGTCGCTTGCATCATCTCCTTTCTCTTTCTTCTTCTTCCTTCCAGCTCTCAGTTTTCGCAGATTCTCTTGCCATGGTGCCTTATCTCCCCTTAAATCATTGATAATTTTCATGATGGACTGAGTGGAGGTAGAATTCATACCTGAACTTACCTTTTCGGACCCAAAATAGAAATCTTTGGGCTTGGGGCTAGTCGAGATCGAGTGCTGCTGGTCGACCTCGAGTACAGGGACCCCATACTTAGGTTCTTGGCAAGTCAGTGGCTCAGCAGAGGTTGTCGAGATCGACAAGGTCTTGTCGAGATCGAGTACACCCCTTATCGAGATCGAGTTGGTCTCGTCGACCTCGAGTACAGATCTGGTGCTTTCCTCCGCTGTTTGCTTGGTCCCGTGGTTGCTGATGCTTTTCACCTCTAACCATGAAATTTCCTCTTTTGCAGTGCCAAAAGAGAAATCTAAAACCTCATCGCCTATGGTGAAGGTGAGCGAGCGATTCTTAACACTAATTCTGGCATCTATAGTTGCTAAGAATGGTCTTCCAAGAATAATATGGCTAGTAGGATCTTCAACACAGTCTATGATAAGGAAATCTGCTGGAACAAAGAATTTACCAACCTGGACGGGGACATTCTCAACTATACCTGTAGGGATGACCACTGTATTGTTCGCCATGTATAATTTGGCATCCACAGGCTCTATGCATCCTATTTTTACCTTCCGCCAGATTGATAGAGGCATGATGCTCACACTTGCTCCTAAATCGCACAGAGAATCATATTTATATTGCCCAAAACCCACAGTAACAGAAAACTTACCAGGGTCAGGTGTCTTTTCAGGGAAGTGGAGTACTTTGCATTCGCCCGCGATCTCTGAGATGGATCACTTCTTGCTCAGGATTTTCTTCAAAAATTTGACATATCCAGGCATCTCTTGCAGGGCTTCTGTAAAAGGAATAGAAACATTCAGTTCTTGCAGCATATTAACAAATCTGGTAAACCTACCTGCAGTGGGATCTTTCTGTGCTTTTGAAGGGAAAGGCAGTGGCTTTTTCTGCTTCGGAGACAGATCAGCTGTCGGAGGTGTTGCAGAGTCGTCGACGTCGGCCAGATGCTGCTCCTCAATCTCGACCACGGGCTCCTCGACATCGAGTTGGGTGGTCTACGCAGCGGAGTCCGAGCTCAGCTTCTGGTTTGTGTCGAGTAGCGGCTTGTCGAGATCGAGTGCACTCTCCTCGAGATCGAGTAGGCTTTGCTCTGTCTCAAGTTGCTGCTCTGCCTTGCTTTGCTCTTTCCCGACCTCTGGCTAGCGTAATTGATGCCCACTTCTGAGTTTGATAGCTGCGACGTGTCCGGTCTTCCCCTTAGGATTTGGTTTTGTTTGCCCAGGGAGCTGTCCGGATGGTCGTGGGATCTGTGCAACTATTTGACCCATCTGGGTCTCTATTCCTCTTTTCCAGATATCCAGTTCCCCAAATTTTTTGTTGAAATTCTAGAGCTGATTGTTGATGGTGTTCGTAGCCTGCAGGTTCTGTGCATGATTTCGGCGCATCTCATCAAGGATCAGCTGTAGATCGTCCTTCTTTTGATCCCTTTCTGGATGTCCTGGAGCTCTGTAGGGTGGGGGGTTCTTGGGAGGACCTTGGTTCCACTGAGGCTGATAGAACCTTTCATCTCCCATGTAGCGATTTGGACCCCCAGCATAGGCTGCTTCCTCATGTGTCTTTGCCATTCTGACTTGCTCAGTGTGTGGGCACTCAGTAGTGGTGTGCCTCTATGATCCGCATTCGATGCAAGGCTGAATGACAGATAGATATTTGACTTGCTTGAGGAGCTTACGATTCCGGTCTCTGTAGAACTGCTCCCTAACATCTGGGTCAATCTCCTTTGCTGGCTCATAGAGTGGCATAGATGGTGCTGGCCTGGCATAGGAGTTCTCCTCATAGTTTGCAGTAGACCCATATTTGTTGTCATAATTGGTGAGCTTGTCTAGCACACCCCATGCGTCAACTGGCGGCATCGTCAGATACTCATAGCGAGTATACTGGTTGATTCTGTCCTTGGTGACTTGATCAAGAGAGTTGAAGAAGATCTCCTGAATGAGGTAGGGTGGGTGTCCATGAGTAGGGCAAGATCGCAGCAGTTCTTTGTAGCGTTCCCATGCCCTTGCCAGCGGTTCCCCAGGCTTCTGTTTGAAGGCGGTGATTTTCTGGCGGAGAAGTGCTGTCTTGGCAGGTGGGAAGAATT
This sequence comes from Persicaria maculosa, assembly GCA_963922045.1. Lineage (NCBI taxonomy): Eukaryota > Viridiplantae > Streptophyta > Magnoliopsida > Caryophyllales > Polygonaceae > Persicaria > Persicaria maculosa. The sequence goes on from OY998252.1 coordinate 62,972,467, forward strand.
TATTCAGAAACTCTTGCTCTATTTGGGCCCATGTTGTGAGTGATCTTGGTTTCAGCCCTTCGAGCCACTTCAGTGCAGGTCCAGCGAGAGACCAGCGAAAAGCTTTCATCTTGACATATTCCAGAGTTGTACCTTCAGCAAGAGTACGGCACATGTCAGAAAAATTGGTAATATGTTCAAGAGGACACTCATTAAATCTGCCATAAAAAGCATTATTTTTAAGCTCTATCAGAAATTGAGTGCGAATTTCAAAGGAGTTTCAGGGATAAGAATCGTCGATTCAGGCATGACGAGAGTTGGATGCATATAATCCTCAGTGGTGGTTGGATATTGGGCAAGCTCAACTTCTGCTTGCCTTGCGCGCTCAGCTTCTTGTTCCCTCGCTGCCCTTTCTGCGGCGATAGTAGTATCTTTTGCGGCTAGCTCCCTAGTAAGCCTCGCAATTAGCTGTTCTTGTGTCTCAGCGGCGGCCATGGCTTTTTTCAGTCTAGTGTGGGCTTGTATAAGGCGTTCTGGGTTGTCTAAGCCGTCAAACTCAGGTGGTTGACCAGAACGGCGCATATACTTGAAAAGTAACTCAGAGTAGACGTGAGATTCAACTACCTAAGGCGCGAATGATTGCTTCCCCGGCAACAGCGCCAATTTGTTGATAGGAGGAAATCGAGTATGCAAAATAGAATATAAATAAAGTAAAGCAAACCAGATTCCGTCCCTTACAAATAATTACAAGACTTCCTCCCGATGTAGTAGTGGGAAGTCAGGATCGATCCACGAGGAAGCGTGTCAGCGGATCCTAGGCAGCGGATAAATCTCACAGTCAGAAGTCGACAACAGGGTCCTCGATCTCGACTAGGGTAGTCGACAGAAGATCAGTCCAGTCGAGCAGAGTAGCAGACACAGGCATTGGGGCTCGTCGATCTCGACTAGAGGCTACTCGATATCGAGTAGGGTCCTTGTCGACTTCGGCTTGTCTTGTCGAGTACCTGCACACAGAAGCTACATCGATGCTAGATCGAGAATCAGTAACTCGAGATCGACCAGGCTTGGTCGAGATCGAGTAAATAGAGAATAAAACGAGACAAAGAAATAAAGTAAAGGCAAATGCTTTGGGACTTTCGAAATAAATTTAATGTAAAAGAACTTCCAAGATTTGGGTTTGCAACAACGATAACCAAGCATGCATAAGGCAGAACCAAACAAATAATCACGTGACTCGCATAAAAGGACTAGCTTTCCCCTTTTCCAACAATTAGACAACTCTTTCAAGAAACCCTAATTGTCTCCACTGATTTTATGTTTACAATCCAAGTTGTTAGCATGGACCTCCATTAGATGGTAATAAATATATAAACAAGTAGTAGATGCTCAAAACTTGATTAAAGTCGGATCTTTACCTCAGGCACGCATGGCTATCGTCGGGCTCGCGCCCAACCCTAGAAGTGGGTGGACTACTCGCGCTTCATCATAATTAAAGACATCAATAATAAAAGGAAATAAACTTGTATTAATAAAATAAAATAGAGCTTACAACCAAAGGAAGCCTATTCCGCTCTCGCTTCACCAACTCCTCTTGGTCACTCACTCTCTCTTTCTCTACTACTTCTCCTACTGAAATTGAATGAATAAAACTGAGCCCCTAAGGCTTTATTTATAGGCTTCTAAACCTTGCTATTCAAGGATAGAAATATCTATCTATATCTAAAACTATATCTAAAGGCTTAAAAGATAAATAAAAGTAATTTAGGAATTAAACCAAAAAAGGGAAATTCTATCTAAAGAGAAAAATCTTCCATGTGTTGATAGGTGTGGATAGATGTTGATAGATCTCGGATATCTCGGACTCCTTCGGCCCCAAGGAAAGCCAAACCGCGTTGGACAGCAAACAGCGTAACGCGGCTTCGGACACGGCGCTCGTCGATCTCGACCAGGGCTAGTCAATCTCGAGTAGGACTGGCGTCGACTTGGGCTGACTGGCTCGGGTAGCTCTGCTCGACAAGGCTCGGACTGGTGCTCCTTGGCTCCTCGATCTCGACTAGCTGTACTCGAGATCGAGTAGAGTTGGCTCGGCTTCTCCGTCCTCGGCTTCTCGACTTGGCACAGCTCGTCGACTCCGGACATGGCGTCGAAGTGTGGTCGATCTCGACAAGAGTTACTCGAGATCGAGTTGGCTTCCGGAGTCGGGTTGTCTCTGACTCAGTGTCCTCGATCAGCTCTGCTCGACCAGGTGTGCTCGGACAGCCTTTGTCGAGATCGAGTAGATGTACTCGAGATCGAGTAGAGTTCTCTCAGCTTTCTGCTCTGTTCTTGAAACGCACTTTTCTGAGTCCTCGTTCATCGGATTGACGCATATGACCATGCGTTGGAAAGCTCTTTCCGAGGGCTACAACTCTCATGAAGACATCAAAGCTTGATTCAAAACTAAGAATGGTGAAAAATTGCCTTTTCTCCAGCTGCACCATTCTTAGCTTCTCCATGAGTTTCCTTTAAGCTCCAAAGTGCGTCCGATTTCTGCGAAATATGACCAAAACTTGTGTAGACCTCCATATATTGCAAATAAGTGTAAACTACACAGGTTCTGTATTATTCTAATCCAAAATGCATGAAATGTATGTAGAAATCGATATAAAATTAAGTGTAAAACATGGCAAATTAGGCTCACAACACCTTCCACTTTAATTGTAAATGACGAGTTCCCTTATGCATACTAATACCTTTTGTTAACAATTTTATGGCTAAGAATTTAGATGCATAATGATCCTCTAGACTAAGATAGTAGTTAGGCCTACAGATTCAAGAAACTGCTCCTTGACTAAAATTACAGACTATACCACTGATTCATTGAGCACTAAACTTTTGATGCCTAATGTCACAAACAAAATTAATGCATTGCACATCTTTTCCATAGTCTTGTAATGGAGTTATAATTACTTGGATGCCACATATGAAAATATATTTAATTTTTTTTTATCTTTGTTATGTTTTTTAATATTTGCCCAATTAATTAAGTTTACTTCAGTTGCTTGATTCTGATTACTCTTGACAGTTAACTCTCCAGACATTTCTTCACAAACATACTTAGCATATTTTGAGAACATTGATTTTTTAACAAACTGTTCTTTAGCGATGATCGGGAAATCAACCCCTGATGTAGTCATTTCTTCAACTTGTTCCTCATCAATAGAGGTTTTAGCTTGTTGAACTTGAGCTAAGGTGGTCATTTCATATTCATCAGAGAACTCACTAGGAGATTCTCCTTCCATCATTTCATTAATTTCTTTACCTTCTATTGACTCATTTTCAAATTTTGTATCTTCTTCAAGCTTTTCTTCTATTATTTCTACAACCCCTTTGTTATTATTTTAGGGCTAGATCTACTGCTTCATCTTCTGATAGCTCGATGTAATCCAAACTTCTCAGGGCTTCTGCTAATCTATTGTTCTTCTTGTTTTTGCATTCATTAGCATAATGACCTGATTCTCCACATGCCCAATATTTACAATTTTTCTTTTTCTCAGGACAGAACGAGGCTTTCTAGAAAAACCTTCTGTTTTTAGAGAATGGTTTTTTTTATAATACTTCTTATAGTATTTTTCACCTCTTTGTTTATTGAATTTTTTTCTCTTATAGTTCCTTCTTTCCTGATAATCTCCATTGTTGCATCCCCACTCTGTTGGCGTTTCCCAAACATTGAAAGGTGAAGAGAGTAAAACGATGTTTGCTTATATTGTGCATTTTACTTAACTCTTTCTTCATGTGCATTTTACATTGCTTTCTTGGGCATCTTTTCCCACTATTCTTAGTAATCATGGGGTGTGGGGTTTAGTTCTGGTTGAATTTCTAAGCTTATGCATAAACATGGCGGAGTCTGATGATATCGATGCAGGTCTGCAGTCATTATAGATTGAACTTAACCATTATCTTGAACCTTTTTCAAGTTGTGTATGTAAGGTATTCAACTGGATAGCATCTTCAATGTATTGTTACAAGAACTAGCAAACCAGTTTGGTTTTGATGGAAACATACATGGAATGTCATGAATTATATGCTTGCAGCTTCTATTTTGGAAGTCCATGTGCAAATTCAAGGAGGCGGGTATGTATAGAAGGTGAATGGATGTACAAGTTTGTTCATTGATGGACATAGTAATCAGTTCTAGTTATAGGAATCAATGGACTTACATGTCTTATTGATCTTACCAACAAATGGCATTTTCCATCATATGCAACCATTCATGCATGCAGGATACTTGAACAAGGCCTAGAAAGGTGGATTATGCCTTTGAGTGGACGATAAAAGAGGGACATGCTCGATCAAACTACCATAAGTGCCTCGATAGGCAAGGCTTGACAGTAAGCGATTTAGAGAGGTGTAGAGTTTTGTGATAGGATGGGCAGTGTCTCTTGCCCTCTTTGATGCCTTTGTGAGTTGTGCTACTATCTCAACGATAACAGGCCTTTGTGAGCCTTCCTCTTCCTACTCCTTGTGACAGCAACTCCTCCAAGAACCCATCTTTATTCACCTCCATTGATCTCTCTTTTTCTAAATTGGATGAAAAATGTAATTTTTTAATCATAAGTTGGGAGTAGGAGACCATAAGTTTAAAATTGGGATGGAATCAAATTGATGTTAAAATAATCCTCTCTAAAGCTGATTTTTATGTCCTTTTCACCAAAATCTGCGGCCAACTAGTGAATATTTTTTTTAACTGCAAATCAAATTAAAACAGTTTGACCTACCTTACTGTATGAGCCTATGGAGTTGCCATCTAAAACACATGTCAGTACTTTCATTGATTGCCACTTTCTCTCATCCTCAGCTTGTATTATCATTTGTTAATAAATAGAAAACAACACTTGCCTTTTTGCTATTTGGTCGAAAGTTTGGGCCACAATGGCTTCTTTCCTTTTGAGATTAGATAGTGTGTTTTACTATTTTGTTAATCATACCATTGTTAAGTGAACAAAATTGTGTTCCAACTAATAAAATTTTATAAAACTTAATAAAACAAAATAATCTAGCTGATTATATTATTATTTAATAATATAAGTTTCGTCTATGGCCCCACTAATAAATTTACATTAAGAACAAATGATTTTTTAAAGACGTGGATAACTATTTATATTATTATAAAATTTGATTTGAAAATACAAAAAAGTAATTCACAAATACAAATTAACTCATAAATTTTAGAGTTGTCCATTGTTTGATTTAATAGTAAAATATAGTCAAACTTTATCATATAAACATATAGCAAATTCAACCAGGATTCGACATATAGGAATTCATGTTTCTGCTATTGATGAGGCCATGGAAAATAGACCATGAAATAAGCAAAAATACGACATCATAAATGGGTCGCCCAACTCAAAAGGATATCCAGTCCCACCAGTAGATCCATCACGAGTAAGGTACCTGACCGAAACCAAAAAACCAGACCTAACGTCCCCAAGAACTTTGACCCCGGTTTCCCTCGCGACCTGAGCTGTCTAGGATCCTAGCAAGCGGCTCGCTGGCTCAAGCACCTCACCTCTAAATGGCTCCACGTGTATTGCCTATGCCCCTAAGCGTGTGTGCATGCGTTACACGTGTCTCATATAGAACCATGAGGTTGCCAGCCAGCTGCTCGCTTGGTTTCCCTATAAATACCCCCTCCGTCCTCAAAGGAAGGGATCTGATTTCAAGATAAGAAAAGCAGTAGAGCTCTGATCATCCCCCGTACATAAAACCCCCGGAGTTGAGTTCTCGAAGATCTGTGATCGGAGCAGAACGTTTCTTGGAATAAGAACATCGCTTGACTCCCACCCCAGTCCGCGACGAAACGATTCGAATCCTCGCGAGTCAAACGTAACACACCCATCGCGACCCCTCGAGATTAAGGATTGCAGGTATTTCCAGTCATTTTGTTGTCACGATGAGGTAATAAGTATAGGTGAAATTCCACGAACGCTTCATTGGCGCCGTCTGTGGGAACCTTTCACGACGAGAGGTTCCGCGTAGCAATACGCATCCTTTACTTAACATTCCTTCAAATTCTTTTCACATTTTGTTTTATATCGATAAACATCTCCTCCTCGGAGATCCCGCCTAGATTAACCAGTATATAGCGCCTATTCCCTTTTAAACACTCATAAATCTTGCAGGAAATCATGAATTTCAAAGCCAGGGAAGTGTCGTCACATTCAAATTCCCCAAAAGCATCTGGGCAATCCTTCAGAGGCGAACCAACCTTCCCATCCGCCTTTTGCCGGGAGATACGCGAAGCACCAGTTCCTAAGAGGTGGAGGGATATCTCCATCGCCAAGTACAAAAGAGATACGGATCCCAATGACCACCTCGACCAATTCACCACGACAATGGGAATGAACGAGGACAACGACGCGATGTATTGCCGTTCGTTCCTGTCTACGCTAAGTGGGGTAGCTTTGACATGGTTCACAAATCAAGCCCAATCCTCCATCAGCAACTTCACACAACTGTCGGGCACGTTCGTTGCCCACTTCGGCAGCGCCCGTACGAGGAAAAGGACCATGCTGGATCTCAACTCTAATAAACATGGAGGGACCGAATCCCTAGGAAACTTTTTCAATAGGTTCACCAACATGGTGGTACAAATCCCAAGATTCAACCAAGAATCTGCGAGCACCATACTAATGGGCAATTTGGCTGAAGGAGATTTTAAGATTTGCCTCTTCCGGATGGAGCCAGAGAACTACGATGTTCTAAGAGAGCTTGTAACCAAGCAGATCCACGCCATGGAGGCTGCAAGTTCTAGTTCGCGACCCAATCAGCCTAGACCACCAGCCTATCACCAGGCCCCTAACAAATGACAAGGAAGAGAAAATTTCGGGGGCCAACAACACTAGTTCGGAGGCCAACAACACCACGGTCCTCCATGGCAATACCCAGTCATCCCACCGCGACCTCAAATCCAAGAGGTCTAGTACAACCAAAGGTCGGGAGCAGGCCAGCTCGGTGCCCCGATAAATTTAATGATGGCCCACGCCGGCTATATATCACCTCATGTTTATGGGATTCTGCAAAACCCCCCTCCGAAAGAAGTGCCCCTTCATATTTGCGCTCCGCCAACGGGTCCCGATCATCCAGACGCGACACCGCAACAACGCCAGCCCCCTGCGGTCCCGCCCCAACAACATAGGCCACCGAATGCACCACCGAGGCCTTACGATCCCCAGTACGCAGCTAGAGGAAGGGGCAGAGGGGCCTACCCCAGAATAGAGGAGGTAGAAATGGAAACAGAGGAGGGGGTTACAGACCTCCTCCAAGAGACGAAAGGAATGCACAAGAGGCCAGATCCTCGTCCAACCGACCCGATCGCGCTAACTGGGATCAGCGAAAGCCTCTCTCACCAGATGGATGCATCAATACCATCGCAGGGGGACCCATGACATCTGGCACTAGTAACCAGGAGAGGAAAAACTATGAAAGAGAGGCTAGATACCCCCCGTCCGAGGCCAGTGTCAAGCAAGCGTCCACCGAACACGCAATACTCAGCTTCTCTGTTTCTGATACTCGGGATGCTCGCGACCTAAGAATGCCGCACTCATATCCTATGGTCATCCATATGCAGATAGGAACCAAGACCATCAAGCGAGTTATGATAGATATATGCTCATCAGTGGACGTCCTTTATTGGGACGCTTTCGAACAACTCGGGATCGCTGAAAGCGCCTTACGCCGGTACTTAGGAAAGCTAGTCTCCTTCTCTAGAGACGAAGTCGAGGTTGCTGGAACAATTGAATTGGCCTTGACGTTGGGAACCGCGCCAAATAGAAGAACCCACATGATTGAATTCACGGTGGTTAGGCTACCGTCCATTTACAACGCTATCATGGGCCGAGTAAGTCTGTTTAAATTCCAAATAGCATACTCCATAAATCATTTCATTATCAAATTCCCATGTACCGACGGGAAGGTGGGCGAAGCACGGGGCGAGCAAGCAGAAAGTAGAATATGCTACTTATCCTCGCTGAAAAAGGGTCACAATCGAATATTCACGATTAAAAGAAGCGGTCAGGGGTCTCTAAAAGAGGAAGCGGTTGATGAGCACGAACAAGAGGCCACATCCGAGCACCAACAAGTGGAGCTGGAGGTTCGGCCCGAGAAAACGGCCGACAAGATCGCGGAGGAATGGATCGCCTTTTTCCCTTTTCCAAACAAGACTGAGGCACTGCACCACGGTAACAGTTTGACCGGCCCAGCCAGGGAGCGCCTCAAGAACATGTCAAAAGGACCGCGCGACGTTTTTGCGTGGTCACCGCAAGATTTGAAGGGACTCCCCGGAGAAATCGCAGAGCATTCTCTGAGACTTAATCACGAAGCGAAGCTTGTGTGCCAAAGAAAGAGGAAAATGGCCGCGGAAAAATCGAAAGCAGCAAAACAGGAGGTACACAAGCTATTACAAGCTGGATTTATTCGTGAGATTAATGATTCAACTTAGTTATTGAATGTAGTACTGGTCAAGAAGAGCAACAGAAAATGGAGAATGTGCGTGGACTTCAAAGATCTAAACAAACCCTGCCCAAAATTAGCTACCCTTTGCCATCTATCGATGAGTTGGTAGACACTACGGCAAGGCACACTACTCTAAGCTTTCTAGATGCTTATTCGGGCTACAATCAAATCAAAATGAGTCATCACGATGAAAAAATCACAACCTTCATTTCCAACTAGAGAACCTTTTGTTATAAGGTAATGCCGTTCGGGCTCAAGAACGCTGGTGCCACTTTCCAACGGATGACAGAGAAGGTGTTTTCGTCGCAGAACGGGAAAAATGTTGTGGTTTACATCGACGATATCATGGTCAAAAGTCTCACAAAGGAAGACCACTGCAAAGATCTACAGGAAACCATCGACACGCTAAGAAGGAATCGCGTTTGTTTGAATCCGGAAAAGTGTGTTTTCGGGGTAGACTCCAGAAAATTCCTAGGTTTCATGATAAGCCATCGGGGAATAGATGTGAATCCCTCAAAGGTGAAAACTATCATCGACATGGCCCCTCCAAAGACGTTGAATGACATTCAAAATTTGAATAGGTCAGTCAACTACTTGAGTAGATTCTGCTCGCGATTAGCCGATCACTCCCTGCCTTTCTTTGAGCAGCTAAAAAAGAAAGGTCCGGTCAAGTGGACTGCCGCTTGGGATAAAGCTTTCAAGAGCATGAAAGAATATATGGCCGATTTGCCCACCCTTCAGTTTCCACACGAGCATGAAACCCTGCAGCTGTACCTAGCCGTCGGATCCACAACCATCAGCACAGCGCTTACTAGGGAATCTAAACTCCCCGTCTATGCGGAGATGGTAATTCATAAATGCAACCCGTGCCAGCAGCACGTATCGATAAATCATCGCCCCCTCATCCTCTAAAGTGCATTTCGGCACCATGCCCCTTCGCAATGTGGGGAATGGATATTTTGGGACCATTCCCAACAGCGCCAGGACAATTACGCTTCATCATCGTAATCGTCGATTACTTCACAAAGTGGGTGGAGGCCGAAGCTATTGCCCCCATCACAACAAAAAAGGTGCACAAATTCCTCTGGAAAAACACGATCTGCTAGTTCGGAGTCCCCCAGGCGATTATCACTGATCATGGGCCCCAGTTCGACTACGAAGTGATTCACGATTTCTGCGCCGGCCTCCGTATTGATTTCCTATTCTCGTCGGTAGCATATCCAAAATCTAATGGGCAGGCAGAAACCACAAATCTCCAAATTCTTAATGCCCTTAAAAAGAGGCTAGGGACAGCAAAAGGGGAGTGGGCCGAGATGTTGCCTTTAGTACTATGGTCATACAGAACCTCAGCCAAGAGTCCCACGGGTGAAACGCCATTTGCAATGGCCTTCGGTGTCGATGCAGTCATCCCCATAGATTTGCTCATCCCATCAGCTAGAATAGTTGATTTCAGTAAAGATACCAACGACAAAGCTCTCGAGTTAGAGCTCCACTTGCGAGAAGAAAGTAGAGACACTGCTTGTCTCAAGGAAAATGAATATCAGCGTCGATTGGCCAAAGGATACAACAAGTGCGTTTTCATACGCCCGCTACGGAAAGGGACATGGTCCTCCGACAAGCAACAACCGGGGGAAAACTTGAACCTAAATAGGAAGGATTGTACGTCATCCACAAAGAAGTAGGCCAGGGTTCTTTCAAGCTGCAAAATTCAGAATGCACTATACTCGCGAAGGCATGGAACGTCAAGAATCTCAAGACTTATTTTGCATAAAGGTTAGGCGTAAGAAGAACCCTGATGACTTAGATTTTCCATTTATAGGGGTCGTCAGGGTTCCCGATTGGGTATACCACTTCATATACATAAATGAAAGTTCCAAACCCAATCCAGATTGTCCACACGAATAAATTTAGTAATTGCGTGTGTTTTAAACACGGATGTGCAATCCATGTAATCCTCCAAGGAGAATAAATTTAGCAATCGCGTGTGTTATAAACACAGATGTGCAAGGCAAGTAAGCCTCCAAGGAGAATAAATTTAGCAATCGCGTGTGTTTTAAACACGAATGTGCAATGCAAGTAAGCCTCTAAGGAGAATAAATTTAGCAATCGCGTGTATTTTAAACACGGATGTGCAATGCAAGTAAGCCTCCAAGGAGAATAAATTTAGCAATCGCGTGTGTTTTAAGTACGGATGTGCAATGCAAGTAAGCCTCTAAGGAGAATAAAATTAGCAATCGCGTGTGTTTTAAACACGGATGTGCAATGCAAGTAAGCCTTTAAGGAGAATAAATTTAGCAATCGCGTGTGTTTTAAACACGGATGTGGAATGCAAGTAAGCCTCCAAGGAGAATAAATTTAGCAATCGCATGTATTTTAAGCACGGATGTTCAATGCAAGTAAGCCTCCACGGAGAATAAATTTAGCAATCGCGTGTATTTTAAACACGGATGTGCAATGCAAAGTAAGCCTCCAAGGATAATAAATTTTTCTATCGCGTGTGTTTTAAACACGGATGTGCATACAAGCAAGCTTCCAAAAGAGAATAGATTCAACAGTTTTTGCGTTCTTATGTTTGGATATATAGACAAGTTTCCATACTATCTAAAGAATCAATAAAGCTGAGTCTTCTTTTGTTATTTCTCATGTTCGTTTAGTTTTGATTTCCAACCGAATAAATCAAATGGTTGTTGAGAGTGTGTGGCACTGGAATAAACCATATAAACCATATCGATCTAGGTTATTCGTGAAGCTGGTACAACTAGATCCACCCATACACATTGTCTTAAAACAAACGTATGAACAGTACCCCAAAAAGCATAACGCAATTACTATAAAACAAAAGCAACAACCAGGTATACAAGCGTTTGAAAGTTCGTACGACAAGCAAATGACCGGGAAACAAATGAACCGCAAACACAATACAAATTTTGCCACAGTCTCACCAGCTTACTCACTAGCCTCAAGAACTATTATGGTAAATCGATTACTCCCCTCATACTTAAAAATAATAAGAGATCCCCCAACACGCAGACCGCTATCCACGGCAAAGGCACGCCAACCCTCAGTAAGGATATAATGATTTTGGTTGTATTGGAACACCCTCACTTGAAATTCTCGCTCAATGGGAGAAATTAATAACACGTGAGTCAATCCCTCGCGAGCATATTGAGCAACAAAAGACTCAGGCAAAAGCTGCAAATAACCAAAACAAATATCAACCAAGAAAAACCAAAAATTGCAAAAGAAAAGTTTGAACGAATACCATATATTTTAATTTCTCTTCAGAATGAATAGAACGAAAAAAGTCAGGACGACGAGGACTGGGGGAATTCATGACTTTTCAAAAGATCGAAATACCAAAATTATAACAAAGTACGGAGGCAACTGCCTAAGCTCTATCCGAGCCTCCTATATTTATCAACAAGCAAAGCAGGCAGCATTTCGTGTTGCCCCGCCCCTAAAATAAAGAGTTTACCCCCATCCAAAATAATTTTTTCAGAAGCAGCCTCATGTTGGGCAAGTGGCACGATCTCAGAGCATCTTATTGTATAACAGAGCCACAGTAACACATCAGGATAGGTCACATCAACATCAGGAAAGGACAAAAACGTGAACAACGAAAGCTTATCTTTTTAACTATTTAAAACAGCAATAGTATTACATAAAACTTCGCGCACAACAATATTAGGCTTAACAAAACACACCATAAGGACAATTATCCAATGAAGCCACCATTACAAATAAGGCTCTACTCACCCTCGAGAACGAGGGCCTTGAAACGATGCCCTCCTACGTACTGAAATAGCACCATCGATGCACCAACTCGAACACCATTATTGATTGCAAATCTTCCCCAACCCTCAGACAACCACTAGCGATTAGCGCAATCCTTGGAAATTTCAACACGGAAGTTCTCGCTAGTGGCAGAGACCAAGCAAATATGGTCAGACACGGCATGACCATACATTTCTTCAAAAACACAAGGGAAGGGCTGCAAGTGAAAAAGAAAAAAATAAAGGAAAGAGCAAGCATTTAATCACAGCAATCCAAACCCAAATTGGTACAGAATACAACAAAAATAAACAAACTTAGCAAACGATGCATCCTTCCCTCTACATCAACTAAACGGAAGAAACCACGCATCTCAGAGTTAAGAGGTGCCATATCTGCACTAAAACAACAATACTAGGCGGCAGATGGATAATCAGATAACAAAGCACATAGCCCCTTTTTGAATCAAAAATAAAGTCTGATGTAAGGTTTCCCCGAGGTACATTGCATGAGCAACACATGGCAGAGAATACTCTCAGAGCCCGACCAGATGCAGTAAGAAATAGCAAGTCCAGAAACAATATTTATTACAAAAAATATTCTTTTCAAAACAGTTGATACCACTATAAAACAATTTCTCCCCTACAGCAGAAAAGGCACAACCTTTTCATCAAAAAATCTTTCCAAAAAGAAACATGGCAGCAAATTCTAGCGATCAGAATCCAAACAATCCATTTCTTTTTGATATTTAACTAGTAGGGGACGAACAATACATACGCATGATGTTGCCTTATGAATTCGGTCGACACTTCGCACCCCATGTACCCGAGCGAATCTTCTTGTCTACCCGCGTCGTCAAAGATTTCTCTGTGCACATCGTGGGGGCAGTTACGGATCTCACTGGGTAGCCCGCAGATGGAGGGACTTTGTCGAATTACACGAACTCGAGTTGGAAACAACAATAATGTTCACCCAACTGGAAGAAGCAAAGTTTGAAATCCGTTTTTTCGACAAAGAAGGCTACTACATCGAGGACAAACTCGATGATGACGACTACGATGGCCCAACCGCAAATGGTTTCCACTAGATCCCAAGAGTAGTTCGGTGAGCAGTGTTTTTCTTACTTTTAAGAAATCCATACTATCAATAAAGACCCGTTTCCTTGAGTTTGCATATTCCGCTATTCTCTGTCTAGAAATGCGAGCAATAAATCCTTGCGTCTAAAGGCGCTGGAGATAGACGTCTCTCCATCGCGAACGATATGCTGGAGATTAATCAGTTTTTTAATTCCATTTCCCCAGCATCCAAGGACGTAGGAGATAGACGTCTCCCCATCGCGAGCGATACGCTGGAGGTAGACGTCTCTCCATCGCGAGCAGTGCGCTGGAGATTAATCAGTTTTTTAATTCCACTTCCCCAGCATCCAAGGACGCTGGAGATAGACGTCTCTCCATCAAGAGCGCTGCGTCGGGGATTACTTGGTTTTTATCTTTATCCCCCCCCCCCCCCCCCCCCCCCGCAACCAACACACCAAAATCAGTCCTCGCAAGAATCAATAGCTGAACTACTGCAACTCTGTTCACCCACTCTTCGCGAGAAGCTCAAAACGGTCAGCTTCATGGAAATATGTTTGTTTATTTATCACTCAACAAATAAAACCATCCAACGAAAGCAACAATATAACCCCACAAAAGATTACATAAACGAAAAATTCAACACCGGACCGTAAAATCTACATCACCATTTTGGTCGGGCTCATGATCTATGGCAACAACATAAAAGCAGGAACTCCCGTCATACTCAAAGATCAGGCGTGTCCCAATGCGAAGTTTGTTCGAAACAACGAACTCGGGCCACCCGCTAGTAAACTAGTAGTTGTTAAAACCTAGCGCTTCTACCCTCACCACAAACTCGTCATCAGCACGCATCCATAAATGAACAAATCCAAGTGCATCATAACCATAGTCACGATACACAGATGGAAGAGGCTATAAGCCCAAACATCTCAGAAAAGTTCAAATATTCTTGTCAGGAGAAATATTACACAAAACACAACTTACCAGCATATATAAATGCCTTTCCACTACAATATCCCGTGTAAAACCTTGCACGCGAGAAAGAGTTACACTTGGAATATCAACTGGCGTCGAAGGCATCACCACCACAAGTCGAAACCGCTATAACAAGATCGGGCTCCCTGCCCTTTTTATAGTAATCTCTACAAGGAGAGAGCAACGAAGAGCACCACACACCGCCTAAAGTCCGCCACGAGGTCAATAAATATCAAACAACACAGCAACGAACGCAGGACAACTGCAACCCCATGCCACACGGCAAGGACAGACAACGAGTAAACCTAGTGCACCAAGAATGCGCGAAGGACAGGTTGATGACACGCACCTCCCTGCTTCATAAGAACTCAAAGATAACCTTGCCATATAACCGTCCATATCCACTTGATACAAAGTAATATAAATGCATGACCTAGACAAGATACAAACGAAATTACTGAGACAAAATGCCAAGTTTCCACATGGCTTCAGGAGGGCTCTCTCCAACAGAAATCCCACCACCGCCTTTTATCATGAACAATATGCTATTTCCAAATCCTAAATTTTCCAGGATAATCCTTTGGGAAAGCCAACTACGCAGGCTTCCGCTACCATATATCTTTGTGGAATTCGAGGAAGAAATATTAGATCAAATCTTTCTATGTTCTCCCAAAAACCAGGAATTCGTCGTCCTAGTCGAACGAGATGAAGGAGATTGGTTCTCTCTTCCGGAGAGATGAAAGTCTTTCGCGAGCAGCAACAACCTCAAAATAGGCAACTGCCTTACCTTCGAGTACCAAGGAGAATCCCACTTTGATGTGGAAATAGAGCAACCAAGCCCAGAGGAGAACAGAGATGTCCTCCCTGACTAACTATGCTACGAAGAAATATAACTAGAAAGAATACAAGTTATTTCCGGCTATATTTCATCGCTAACAAGTTTTCAGTGTTGCCTATCATTCTGCATCACATCTAATAAATACGCGAAACCTACTTTTTGTCATCTCACGATTCATTTCATAAAACTTTCAATGACATGAGATGGGTAAAGGTATCGCGAATTTACTTTTCAAATAAGAACGATGGATAGGTGGAAAGATCAAATTCCGGGCACGAAAAAGCATAAGTAAAATCGACTGAACAAGCCATTAAGAAAAACAGGCAAAATGCATCAACAAAAACATAATCGATTCAAAGATAAGTATTCACAAAACACCATAACAAGACATCGCTTGTCATGGATTGAAATTTTCACCATCCCAAAACATGAACATACGAACCGCAGCAGGGTGCGAGACTCTCACCACGGGTAAAAATGTTTTCAAACTCCCTTACACAAGAACTTCATAAAGAGTGGAGAATCATTGGTTCAAACATCAGTAGGAGGACTGACGTCCTCGTGAGCGGGCTCAGGGGTTTTTTCACCTACAAGGGGAGGGTCAAGGGCGACGGTATCACCATTTAGAGTATTAGGGGGGAGAGGCAGATCGCGTTGGGGGTCCTTCAGCTTCATATCCTCATCCTCATAGCTAGGAGGAAACATCATAACCTCATCGCCGAGATGAGCAAAGAGGTTGACACTCTGAGAGATCCCACCTGCAACCCCCTCTATGAACACATCAGTAACCTTGTCGTAATAGACATCCTCTCCGTCCGTCTCAAGGTAGTGATCAAGCCAACCCCGACCGGTTCCCTCCAAGAAACCAGTTAGCCACCTCTGGCCGTCATCACTAAGCATGAACTCGCAGAGCGTTTTCCCGGAAAGAACGGCGCCTTCCCCATATGTAAAGCGCTCCAACCGACCCTTCACATCAGCAAGCTTCTCGCAAACCACCCCTAACTCAAGCTCAAGATCCCTGAGCTGACCCCTCAAACACGTGGCCTCCGACTCATGTCGGGCCCCCGTCTCTTGAGCCTTCGCGAGTTCGACTCACGACAGGTCTAGCTCGCTCCTCGCCGCTTCCATATCTCTTTGGGATTTCGTCAAAGCGTCATTAACACTCTCGATAGTTACCTCTCGAAGCTCCGCGTCTTTCAACTTCTCCACCTTCGCCTTCAGAGTGGCCACGATCATCATTAACTCCCTCACCTTGTCATCATAATTTCTCAAACATCTAGCCATTTCGGACCATTGCAGGTTCTCCTAGGACAACAAGTAAAGAATAATAGACGCATAAGTAAAATAGAGAAAGAATGAAAGAATAAAAGCAGAAATCGCGAAGAAGGTTACCCAGCCATTGATCTTATGACCATGCTCCACCAATTCTTCATCCGTCAAGGGATGAAGGTAATCCCTTTCAGCTGGATAGCTCTTCTTGGGAATCTCCAGTTTCATGATGTCAATGGGGTCAAACCCAGGTAACCTATAAGCAGTCATCCCCATCTGAGTAATCGGCTCAGAGCTTAAGAGCATGGTACCCCCTGCCCCCTCCGTCGCTCCCTTTCGCCCACGATGGGCCAGTGGCTGATCATCTGACAAGATGCTCTCCTGGTCGGCAACCGGCTCTTTCCCCTTCAAACTCCTGTTCACGGGAGGAGACCCACGGGGGACGCTCTATCGACCACCACCCGGCGGCGGAGTAATAGTAACGGCAGGCCTGGACACGCCTCTTGCAACGCTCTTTTTCTTCGCGAGCATGGAAATCTTTGATTTGTCAACTATCATATCTGCGAAAAGATTAGAACAGTCAAAACAAAAGAAAATCACTGCCAAAATACCAAAGGATTTAAAATAAGAAAAATTCTTGGACACTAACCCGGCCGATGTGGGAGGCTAAGTCTGGCCATTTCCAAACGAACCGGGGTCACAACCTGCCTATAACCCCGTACCGACACAACCCCTTTCCCAAACGCGACTCTCCATCCATCAGCCGCAGCATGCTTATCTTCGGGCGCGATATACTTACTAGGTTTGATCACAACGTTCAGAACAGTCCTGGTTATTCGCGAACGAGAAACCATTTTCTCCTCCATCCGGGACTGCTAGACAATCTTTTGAGGATCTTTCCTGCCAAAGAGGCAGACACAAGTCCCTCACCATGCCTCAAGGAAAGGACATAGAAGAGGTGGTCTAACATCGGGGTTTCCTTGATGGTAGCGCAACGCATCGTGTATACCGCCAGATACATCCATACATTAAAAGCAAGCTGGGGCGGGGCATTGGTTAATACATGCAAAAAAATCTGAATAAAGTGAGGGGAGAGGAAGGCGAAACCCCTAGAGAAGACTGCCCAGGTGGACGACAGCGTGGTCTTTATATTCATTCAAACACCCCCCACTCCCGGTGGCCAAACCTATCTCTACCTCGGCCGGTCGTGGGTTAAGCCTCGCCACTTCTTCCAGGTGCTGAATGTTTAAAATCGACTCCTCGCCCAGTGTCTTGGTTATGGTAGGATGAGCGCGTTCTGTAAATATCGGTAGGATAGGAGGAGGCGCCGCGAAAGCATGACTTGTACAGAAGTTGTAGTTATCTACATCTGCTCGGTCGTAAGAAGGTAGGGCGAAGTCACCTGGGACTACTCGGACGGGTTTCTTTGCTTCCTTAAGTATGCGAGACGACTCGCCTTTTCCCAAATCATTTATTGACTCTGAGGTGTGGCAGTACTCAGGGTTGTCCTTCTTCAAAGGACGCTTAATGGTTCATGTCATCTTCCGTTTCTTCGCGCACGGGCCAACCCCAGGATTCGATCTATTTCTTTTTTCCTCGCGGGGTTTTTTACTCGGTAGGGGAGGAGCTAGAATCGCAGTAGAATTCAAGTCAACATATGCCCGGGACCTGGTTCACAAAGAACTAACCTCTTCATACTCGAAGCTCACGCTACGGTTCTGGCTATCACTGATCATGCACATTTAGGTAGTGTTAATATAAGCATTTAGATGTGTTTAGGTAGTGTAAAATGCTTAAGTTAGAGTAGTTTTCATGTTTTCATTATGTTTCAATTAGAGTCGGAATCTATGAGATTTGTGCATGATTTCAGGTGATTGTAAAGAGGTGAAGCTAAGCTCGAGCCAATGTTGGAAGATTGGACAAGAATAGAAGAGCACGAGAGCCGAGGAGAGGAGCTAAACATGTAAAGATTTGAGCTGTCCAAGCTGACGGCGCTGCACTAAAACGAGTCGTTTGAAAGCTGTATTTATCGGATCGGGGCGTACTTACACTTGTTGGAAAGAAGACTCAAAGACCTACAACTTTTGTGTTTACGACTTTTCCAAACTCGGCCTTGAAAACAGAAAAAACGGGACTTCAATATGGCTGCAGAAATATAACTCGAGTGGAGCAACAGGAACTCGGCCAAGTTGTGTGGTGGTCCACCCGGGTTTTATTCCGAGTTCAAGACATGGGATACGACAGTTGTTACTTGGATTCCATTATGAAATGTGTGGTTTTATCTTTATTGTGAAATTAATTAGGAGGGGACTGGAAACGGTGGTTTTGGGTGAGAACAAAGGGGAGTTCTTGGTTTTTAGTTCGATCGAACAGATTGTTACGAAGAAAGGGGGAGACCCCTTTTATGATTTCTCGAGCATGAACAACTAAATCCTTTTGCTTGGGGAAATTAATCGAAGCTTCATGTTTATCATTTCATTGTGAGATTTCTATATTTTAATATTCCTCTTTGAATATTATCAATTCTTTGCACTGATTGTTTAGGGTTTTCGTGAATTTTCGTTAGTCTGATATACTGATGCCTTTTCATGATAATCTATAGCTAGATATAGGTAATTTCAAGTTGACTTATCTATATTCTTGAGTAGCGAAGTATTAATCTCTGAAACTGGTTAATTTAGGGATTTGTATAAAGAATTGATTTGCAATTGATGCAATAACTGGTTGTGCACGTCGATTGTCTTTGTTGATTTCCTTTAAGGTTCATCGATAATTGAATTGAATCTTGATAGTTTCAAGATTGTTTGATAATTAAGGTTTTCAGGGTCTAGTTGTCCTGTTAACTAGATTCGAAAAGGAATTGGATTCAAAAGACCTAGTCTTTCCTCAATAAAGTATTCAAGAGGAAGTTATCTAATCGATTTCGATGATCAGTGAACAAACCTGACAGCCGAGATTGGTTAACCTAAGCTATTTTTCTTATATTCATTTCCTCAAGCTATTTAGTTTGTTACTTTTGTTTACTTTTATTTCTTAATTAGTTAGTTCAAACCATAAAAACCCCCCTCTGTATTTCTTGTTCTTGTTGACACACTCTGGATTTGCATACGAATCGTTGAGTCTCTATGGGATCGACCCGTACTTGCCAAACTACATTAGTTAGGTTAGTCAGATTTATTTGATAGGATTTAAGGCGACTGAAAATCATTTATCAAATTTGGCGCCGTTGCCGGGGAGTCAAGTTGTCGTTTGCTTTTCTCTCTTGTGTGTTAATTTAGCTACTAACAGTTTAAGATGCTGAGATTATTGTAGTTCGAAGGTGAAAACTTTCACCTATATCTCACTAGGTTGCAAAGGTGTGTGGACATCTGCAATGAGCGGGGTTTCCACGATAGTTTGCGAGATATAGTTGTCTGCATTATAGAGGGGATGACTGTTGAGACAAAGGCACGTGTTATATACATGAGCGGCGGAAGTCTAGCAAGGTTAGGTTTGGTGGGAATTTGGGATCTTATTTGCTACATGGGTCACCAGACCTTGCAGGAAGTTTCCTTTGCGTTGGAACCTCAACCAATGGAGGACTTTGACGCACCTTTGGAGGATCTATCCAAGGCCTCCTACTTGGAGAATGAGCAATTGTGTCAGCAGATCATTGAACTAGATGAACGAGTGCACCGAATGGTCCAAGTGGGGAATGATATTCTAGCATGTGAAGCGAGTGAACTAGCGTCTAAACCTGTGGTTAACCCGCTAGAGAGCCTCACCACGAATACCCTAGGGACTGGCAAGGACCTATTTGTCACACCCGAGGGAAGCTCAGAAAGTCATGAAGATGAAGGTGAGTATGTGCTTCCTATTCCTCCCTCATTGAGTTCATCCGAGTCTACTTCCCTACCTCCCCTACCCTTGAGCTATGAGCATGATAATGTTTTGGCGAAGGAGGACATGTTCGCAGATGATGACGATTTCTTTAGCGATGAAGAGGAGAGTACAGTGCTTCTTGACATGGAGTATCATGAGTCGACGCATGAGACTCCATGTAATTTGTTGTCTCCTTCGTTGGATGAGATTATCTCGAGCTCACCTATCAAGGAACCAAGTCCGGAACTGATCTTTTGTGGCTCCTAAGCAAAGAATTGATATCCTCTGCAATCGTGAGAAGGTCGGTGATTATGTCGATCCTTGGGCTCATTATTTTGACATACCGCCAATGGAACTGAATTGGTGGTTCTACATACCCGCGGCGGGGAGTCATGCTCGGGCATATGAGGAGTTGAGGACGGACTTTGACTTTAACTAATTCGTATGTAGTGCCCGCCTACCTAGATGGTGTTCACAAGAGTTTGATTTGTTGCTGAGGGCACTGACGATGTCCGAATAGGTCTTAAACGGACAACCAAAACGTCGAGTCTATGACGTTAACCAAAGACACTTCTTGGGAGGTAACTCATGGTTAGTATTTCATATTATCATTGTTCATAATTTTATTAGCCAGTTGTTATTATTTTTCTAGTATTTTTGCAAAAAAAAAAGACGTCCAAAAAGCAAGAGATTTACAGTATGGTACTCGGGTAAGAAGCTCGGCCGAGTTCTTGGCCAACCCGAGTTGCAAACAGATCTTGAGAAAAAACTCGGGTGGGAAGGAAATAACTCGGTCGAGTTTTTTTAGCCCCAGCCGAGTTATATGCCGTCCCACTTAAAAAAACAAAAAACAAAAAAGGAAAAGAAAAAGAAGAAAGAAAGAAAGAAGCGGGTCTTCTTGCCCGTGTCTTCCCGACAGCTAGCCCACCGCAGGCCACCACCACCAGCGCCGGCACCGAGCAGCAGCCTTCCCGGCGAGGCATGGAGCCCCAGCGTTCGATCCCGGTCTGATTCCGGCCTTGCCCCCAGAAGCAGCGCCCCACCTCCTCTCCTATTCCAAGCACCTCCGCCCAGTCAATGCCGCCATGCCCAAGTCGCCGCCGAAGCTTTCAGGTTGCCTCCACCAACTCGAACCTACCTCCGACTCCGGCCGTCAGTGTCCAGTCAGCCATCTCTGTCCTTCTCTCCTCCATTGAGGTGTTGAGGTGATTTTTCAAAAATCCCCAAATTCTAGGTTTTTACAAATTTGTTAAAATTGTGGAATTTAGAAGTTGTTTGGATGTGATTTAAACTTATTTACATTGAATTTGATGTGGGAATTAGACTGATTGAGAGGTTTTGGCTTGGATTTGGATTCTTGTGCTTAATTGTTGAATTGCAAATTTGGGAATTATGAGTTCGAGCATTTGAATTGATCTTACTTTTTGATATTAAACTTGATAAGAGTTTCTTTTTGAGTTTATTGACTTTAGTTTTGATCAATTTATGCTTAATTGTTATCAATTAGCAAAATGTTGATGTTTGTGGCTTTGTTGGTTGTTGTCATGAGTGGATTGACACCATTGATTATTATTGTGAGTTGTCCTTGTCGGGACAGCAAATATTTCTTTATTGGTGTTGCCTTGTCTTTGGTTGTAGAGATTAGGTTGTGGTGTTTCCTTGAGGTTGTGGTGTCACTTTGAGGTATAGACGAGAAAGAACAATGGCTCATCACACTCTTGTGCTTGAATTCATCACCTCCGCTTGATATGTAGATGACTCCGTAAGTATTCTTCTCCTTCTATTATATTTTTCACATTGAGGACAATGTATGAATTAAGTGTGGGGGAGGGAATACTTACATGTTTGCATTTAGGTTGCATTGTATATATTGCTTTCTGGTTTTTGCATTTCATGGTTATTTTTCTTAGTCTTGCATATCATTTTTTTAAAAAAAAGGAAAAAAAAACAGAAAAAATCATATAAAAAAAATCATATAACCCCATCTAGAATGTCATGCATGCTGATTTTTTTTATATGATTTAAATCATATAAAAAAAAATCAGCATGCATGACATTCTAGATTTAGGATCTTTCAGATAACCCCATCCGTACCACTTGTCTTCTTAATCTAATTATAAGTCTCATGATATGCTTGAATTGTTGATTCTCGTCTATTTTGTTTGATCTATTGGAGCATGAGATAATGGATTGATTGAACATGTATAGCTCTTACATTTTAGGTGGCATTGAAATCCAACAAAAATTTACCTAGTGAGTTTTTGTTAGCCTTGTTGGGACTATGCTTTATGGATGTCCTCCTTGCTTCTTGTGTGTGATACTCTCCAATGTGACTACCTCTGATAATTGGGATTGATATCTATGTCAAGACTATTTATGTTGATCGTTACTTGTGATTTACGCATGATTGAGGCATGATTGTTACTGAGCCATGATATTCTCTATCTTCCCTTACATATCATCCATTGTTTGAAGCCAAACTGAGCCTATTTGCCTATCTTTGTAGCTCCACAAAAATTATCTTTAGCCAAACGTAGCCTAACCCATCCAGGAATTAGGATTAGAATTGGTGAAATGATGGTTTGAGTTGAGTGAGTGCTTTGAGAATGAGATTATGTATTGTGTTGATTCATTTGACGCTTATTATGAGGATTGGTTCTATGAATATATGTATATACTTTTATACTTGGGGCCTAAGGAGGATAAAATTCACTTAGGAGTAAAAGTCGAAAAAAAAGAGGAAAAAGAAAAGAAAAAAAAAAGAAAAAAGAAGTTGAAATAAGAAGAACCATTCTTCATCATATTTAGAAATGATTTGGGGGTATTGTTTGGCCGAAAGAAAGTTCTTGTACTGTGTTGTAATTGAGCTATGAGTTGATGGTTTGTGATAAGTTTTGGTTGAACTTGTAATTGGTTACTAGGAGCTTAGTTCCCGGATTATGAGCACAACAAGCCAAAAACATTCTCTACCTTAATTTTCTCACCGAGCCTCATTACGATCCTTACAAGACCTCATGATGATTATTGCTTGTAATGTCACTCACGGTGGAGATTTTGACATGGATTTCAATTTTCATGGAGCTTAATTGCATTGGATTGAATTTGAGCGGAATTGAATTAACCTAAACACAAGAGCGAGTGAAACACTTTATATACCTGGTGAGGTTGGATTGAAATGTGCCTATGCCTTTGAATTGCTCAAATACATGTGAGGATGTTGATTATTGTCTTGTGCTTCCTACTTGGTTTGGATTGTGTTTTGACGAGTTCGATGCATGAAGAGTGTATTTGTGGGATGTTTGATTGGATTGATTTTGTTTTCTTGAGGACTAGAAAGGTTCAAGTGTGTAGGAGTTTGATCATGCACATTTAGGTAGTGTTAATATAAGCATTTAGATGTGTTTAGGTAGGGTAAAATGCTTGAGTTATAGTAGTTTTCATGTTTTCATTATGTTTCAATTCGAGTCGGAATCTACGAGATTTGTGCATGATATCAGGAGATTGTAAAGAGGTGAAGCTAAGCTCGAGCCAATGTTGGAAGATTGGACGAGAATAGAAGAGTACGAGAGCCGAGGAGAGGAGCTAAACATGTAAAGGATTGGAGCTGTCCAAGCTGACGGCGCTGCATTAAAACTTTTGTGTTATGTAAAGGATTGGAGTCGTTTGAAGGCTGTATTTATTGGATCGGGGCGTACTTATAATTTTTGGAAAGAGGATTCGATGACCTACAACTTTTGTGTTAATGACTTTTCCAAATTCGGCCTTGAAAACAGAAAAGCAGGACTTCAATATGGCTGCAGAAAAATAACTCGGGTGGAGCAAGAGGAACTCGACCGAGTTGTGTGGTGGTACACCGGAGGTTTATGCCGAGTTCAAGACATGGGCTACGACAGCTGTTACTTGGATTCCATTATGAAATGTGTGGTTTTATCTTTATTGTGAAATTAATTAGGAGGGGACTGGAAACGGTGGTTTTGGGTGAGAACAAAGGGGAGTTCTTGGTTTTTAGTTCGATCGAACAGATTGTTACGAAGAAAGGGGGAGACCCCTTTTGTGATTTCTCGAGCATGAACAACTAAATCCTTTTGCTTGGGGAAATTAATCGAAGCTTCAGGTTTATCATTTCATTGTGAGATTTCAATATCTTAATACTCCTCTTTGAATATAATCAATTCTTTGCGCTGATTGTTCAGGGTTTTCGTGAATTTTCATTAGTCTGATCTACTGTTGCCTTTTTCATGATAATCTATAGCTAGATATAGGTAATTTCAGGTTGAATTATCTATATTCTTGGGTAGCGAAGTATAAATCTCTGAAACTGGTTGATTTAGGGATTTGTATAAAGAATTGATTTGCAATTGATGCAATAACTGGTTGTGCGCATCGATTGTCTTTGTTGATTTCCTTTAAGGTTCATCGATTATTGAATTGAATCTTGATAGTTTCAAGATTGTTTGATAATTAGGGTTTTCAGGGTCTGGTTGTCCTGTTAACTAGATTCGAAAAGGAATTGGATTCAAAAGACCTAGTCTTTCCACAACAAAGTATTCAAGAGGAAGTTATCTAATCGATTTCGATGATCAGTGAACAAACCTGACAGCTGGGATTGGTTAACCTAAGCTATTTTTCTTATACTCATTTCCTCAAGCTGTTTAGTTTGTTACTTTTGTTTAATTTTATTTCTTAATTAGTTAGTTCAAACCATCAAAACCCCCATCTGTGTTTCTTGTTCTTGTTGACACACTCTGACTTGCATACGAATCGTTGACTCTCTGTGGGATCGGCCCGTACTTGCCAAACTACATTAGTTAGGTTAGTTGGATTTATTTGATAGAATTTAAGGCGACTGAAAATCGTCAATCAAATTTGGCGCCGTTGCCGGGGAGTCAAGTTGTCGTTTGCGTTTTTGTCTTGTGTGTTAATTTATCTACTAATAGTTTAAGATCTTGAGATTATTGCAGTTCGAAGGTGAACACTTTCACCTATATCTCACTAGGTTGAAAAAGTGTGTGGACATCCGCAATGAGCGGGGTTTCCACGATAGTTTGCGAGATATAGTTGTCTGCGTTGTAGAGGGGATGACTGCTGAGACAAAGGTACGTGCTATATACATGAGCAGCGGAAGTCTAGCAAGGTTAGGTTTGGTGGGAATTTGGGATCTTATCTGCTACATGGGTCACCAGACCTTTCAGAAAGTTTCCTTTGCGTTGGAACCTCAACCAGTGGAGGACTTTGACGCACCTTTGGAGGATCTATCCAATGCCTCTTACTTGGAGAATGAGCAATTGTGTCAGCAGATCATTGAACTAGCTGAATGAGTGCACCGAATGGTCCAAGTGGGGACTGATATTCTAGCATGTGAGGCCAGTGAACTAGCGTCTAAACCTGTGGTTAACCCGCTAGAGAGCCTCACCACGAACACCCTAGGGACTGGCAAGGACCTGTTTGTCACACCCGAGGGAAGCTCAGAAAATCATGACGATGAAGGTGAGTATGTGCTTCCTATTCCTCCCTCATTGAGTTCATCCGAGTCTACTCCACTACCTCCCCTAACCTTGAGCTATGAGCATGATAATATTTTGGCGGAGGAGGACATGTTCGCATATGATGATGATTTCTTTAGCGATGAAGAGGAGAGTACAGTGCTTCTTGACATGAAGTATCATGAGTCGACGCATGAGATTCCATCTGATTTGTTGTCTCCTTCGTTCGATGAGATTGTCTCTAGCTCGCCTATCAAGGAACCATGCCCGGAATTGACTTTTGTGTTTACGACTTTTCCAAATTCGGCCTTGAAAATAGAAAAAACAGGAGTTCAATATGGCTGCAGAAAAATAACTCGGGTGGAGCAAGAAGAACTCGGCCGAGTTGTGTGGTGGTGCAACCGAGGTTTATGCAGAGTTCAAGACGTGGGATACGACAGCTGTTACTTGGATATCATTATGAAATGTGTGATTTTATCTTTATTGTGAAATTAATTAGGAGGGGACTGGAAACGGTGGTTTTGGGTGAGAACAAAGGGGAGTTCTTGGTTTTT
This sequence comes from Persicaria maculosa, assembly GCA_963922045.1. Classification (NCBI taxonomy): domain Eukaryota; kingdom Viridiplantae; phylum Streptophyta; class Magnoliopsida; order Caryophyllales; family Polygonaceae; genus Persicaria; species Persicaria maculosa. The sequence goes on from OY998252.1 coordinate 62,998,766, forward strand.
AGTTCGATCAAACAGATTCTTACGAAGAAAGGGGGAGACCCCTTTTGTGATTTCTCGAGCATGAACAACTAAATCCTTTTGCTTGGGGAAATTAATCGAAGCTTCATGTTTATCATTTCATTGTGAGATTTCTATATCTTAATACTCCTCTTTGAATATTATCAATTCTTTGCGCTGATTGTTTATGGTTTTCGTGAATTTCCGTTAGTCTGATCAACTGATGCCTTTTCATGATAATATATATCTAGATATAGATAATTTCTGGTTGAATTATCTATATTCTTGAGAAGCGAAGTATAAATCTCTGAAACTGGTTGATTTAGGGATTTGTATAAAGAATTGATTTGCAATTGATGCAATAACTGGTTGTGCGCGTCGATTGTCTTTGTTGATTTCCTTTAAGCGTCATCGATTATTGAATTGAATCTTGATAGTTTAAAGATTGTTTGATACTTAGGGTTTTCAGAGTCTGGTTGTCCTGTTAACTAGATTCGAAAAGGAATTGGATTCAAAAGACCTAGTCTTTCCACCACAAAGTATTCAAGAGGAAGTTATCTAATCGATTTTGATGATCAATGAACAAACCTGACAGCTGAGATTGGTTAACCTAAGCTATTTCTCTTATATTCATTTCCTCAAGCTGTTTAGTTTGTTACTTTTGTTTACTTTTATTTCTTAATTAGTTAGTTCAAACCATCAAAACCCCCCTATGTGTTTCTTGTTCTTGTTGACACACTCTGACTTGCATATGAATCGTTGACTCTCTGTGGGATCGACCCGTACTTTTCAAACTACATTAGTTAGGTTAGTCGGATTTATTTGATAGGATTTAAGGCGACTGAAAATCGTCTATCAATCTCTCTCTTGCGAAATCTTAAGTATAGGGAAAAAAGAAGAAAACCCCTTGGAAAAAACGCAGCAAAAGGAAAAATCAGCAAGGGGAAAACTACCATTTCAACATCGCGATTAAACAAAATTGGCGGCAAAAAACCCTCCTGGTGCCTAAGTTGGCGCCTCACGCGCCCCTCGGAGGGAGGTTGAAAAGACATCTTCCCCCCCGTAGGATGACGGTTAAAAGGCGCCTTTTCGCCTCCTCCATAAAGGTTTCTCAATTTTCGAGAAAAGCATCTTGGAAGAGAGGCAAGAGAGGAAGGCGAAAGGTTGCTCCTGCCCCTTGTCATCGGAGAATTTCCCTTAAAATCCGAAAGAACCGCTGGAGATTTTTCGATGACCTTAAAGAAAACACTACTCCGCCCCGGCACCACCCCACTAGTACTAGGTATCCGTCTACCACTCCACAAAAAACCGGTTATGACTAAGGAACTAAAGGAGGAGGTAGGGAGCGAAACGACGTAGCGGCAAAGGAGGCAGGGGATGGGGCACCAGGGCATGCCCGGGTCCCCATCCCATAACAGTCGTGCCCCTCACCAAAGGAGGGAAATTCCACCACTAAGTTCGGTGTTTCCGGCTAACCCTAAGAATCTCAAGAGAAGAACGCAAGCCTAGAAATAAAAAAGGCAAGAGGGAGATCGGAGAAAACTCACTTGAGAAATGCGAAAGAGAAGCGTCGGAGAGTTTAGAAAACTAGAAATGGATCACCACCGATCTCCGTTCTCGCTCCATCAAAAACCACAGGAAACCCTAGAACTCTCTCTCTCTCTCTCTCTCTCTCTTTATTCTCCTCTTTGAATGTTCAGAGACGTGGGATAAGGAGGAGCGAAGGCGAAAACCCCACTTACAGGTCTCTATGGGACCACCCCGCCCAATAGGCCAAAATGCAGAAATAGGCCCAACTAAGGCCCATCCGACAAAACTGGTCCTTTGATGGGTAGCATCGTGTTTATCGAAACCAAATCGCGAATCACGTATCCCTCACGATCCGGTTACGAGGAGATATGCCGATGCCATGGAAAATAGACCATGAATTAAGCACAAATATGACATCATAAATGGGTCGCCCAACGCAAAAGGATATCCGATCCCATCACTAGATCCATCGCGAGTAAGGTACCTGACCGAAACCAAATAACCAGACCTAACGTCCCCAAGAACTTTGACCTCGGTTTCCCTCGCGACCTGAGCCTTCCGGGATCCTAGCAAGCAGCTCGCTGGCTCAAGCACCTCACCTCTAAATGGCTCCACGTGTATTGCCTATGCCCCTAAGTGTGTGGGTATGCGTTACACGTGTCCCATATAGAACCACGAGGTTGCTAGCCGGCTGCTCGCTTGGTTTCCCTATAAAAACCCCCCTCCGTCCTCAAAGGAAGAGATCCGATTTCAAGATAAGAAAAGCAGCAGAGCTCTGATCATCCCCCGGACATAAAACCCCCGGAGTTGAGTTCTCAAAGATCTGTGATCGGAGCAGAACGTTCTTGGAATAAGAACATCGCTTGACTCCCACCTCAATCCGCGACGAAACGATTCGAATCCTCGCGAGCCAAACGTAACACCCCCACCGCTTGAACTAACTAATGTATAATCTAATCGTGACACCTCGAGGTTAAGGCTTGCAGGTATTTCCAGTTATTTTGTCGTCACAATGAGGTAATAAGTATAGGTGAAATTCCACGAATGCTTCAGCTATTATATTATATATTGATATTGATGATAATTATAAAAATATATGTATTAAATCATTAATAGGTATATCTTAAATCTTAGTTATATTGAATGAATACTTTTTTATAAAATAATAATAATAGGTTATCATCAAAAAATAGGTACAAATTGTAATATATTTATAAAGTGAATATTAAATTGTCCTTTATGCTATTTTTTGTGATATTCTAAATACATGTTTGTTTCTTAAATATTTTTATTGTGTAAAATAAATATATATACACATATGTTGAAAAATCTTTTGGTAACTTATTTGTTTATTTATTAAAAAAATCATCTTTTATAACAAATCCTTCTTATTTCACGTGTAAATTATAAACATTTATAGCATGTCTACGACACATTACAAACTTTTATTTTTCATAATTAAGAAATTATATTTTTTAATCATAAATATTTCCAAATAATATATTTTAATTTCTCTAACCATTTAAACATCATCAAATAATCAATCAATTAATTGAATAATTGATTAATTAATACATAATAAATAATAAATCAGGAAATAAATAATAAATAATTAACTAACATCCAATTATAATTAAATGGATATAACTAGACATGGCCACAAGTCACGGATCGGGCGGGTCGACCCGTGACCCGCCGGGTCGGTGACCCACCGGGCTACGGTCAAAGGGTCGAAGGGTTGGCTCGAGTTGAGGGTTAGGGTTAGGGTCGGGTAAAAGATAACCCGTGACCCGGCGGGTCGACCCGACGGGTCCGACCCGGGTCAACCCGCCATTTCAAAATATTTTTTTTTAAATTAATTTTTAATAAAGTAAATTTATAATTATTATGTAAATTAAATAAATTATTGTTAGAATAATTTATAATTCATAATTCATAATATTAAATAAACTAATATGTAATGACAATGTGTGACAAATGAACCCTCATTCCTCTCCTTTTATAGACTTGGAAGTCTTCCTTTCATCCCCTCATTTCCAATGTGGGACAAAGACTGCATCTCACATCGAAAATTTGGAGATTGAATGAGAACCCATGAGGATATATATATATATATATATTATGTATCCCACTATACTATTTCTCACACTTCACTTGTTTCCTACATTTTCTACATTGGAAATGAAGTTGAAAATGAAGTTTGAGAAAAAATATATTCTCATATTTTTTTCCTCTTACATCTCACAGTGAAATTATTGTGGAAGAAAGAATTGGTATAGAGATATAAAATCTTCCCACATTTTTAACACTTCATATCAAAGTGATAAAATGTGTTGTAAAGATATCATTTATTTATTTATTTTTAATAGTTAAATTTTAAAAAAATAATATTTTTTTTAAATAAGGTAACCTGCCAGGTCAACGGGTCGACTCGAACCCGTCAACCCGTGACATTTTCGGGTTAAGGTTTAGGTCGTGTCCCCCGGGTTCCCAACCCGGTGGGTCAGACCCGTGGCCATGTCTAGATACAACCCCTCAAACCGGACAAAAACAGTTGAACCAGACCGAACCAAATCAATCTATATAAACTCTTAATTTAGAAGAGTTTAGGATGATGTGTCAATCTTAGAAGAATTTTAGGAGTCTTAACTAATCATTTTTTTTTGGCTATTTTTCTTTGATTTCCTTTAATTCTCATTTTTTTTTCTTCTTTTTCATTTAATTCTCTATTTTCTTTAATTTTACTAACTATTGGGCTTAATTCAAAATATTGAATTCAATCTAATATAACTATTATGGTTAATCAAATTTATTTACTCACTATATATATATAAACTCTTAATTTAGAAGAGTTTAGGATAATGTGTCAATCTTAGAAGAATTTTAGGATTCTTAACTAATCATTATTTTTTTGCTATTTTTCTTTGATTTTCTTTAATTCTCATTTTTTCTTCTTTTTCCTTTAATTCTCTCTTTTCTTTAATTTTACTAACTATCTATATCTATATAAACTCTTAATTTAGAAGAGTTTAGGATGATGTGTCAATCTTAGAAGAATTTTAGGAGTCTTAACTAATCATGTTTTTTTTGCTATTTTTCTTTGATTTTCTTTAATTCTCATTTTTTCTTCTTTTTCCTTTAATTCTCTCTTTTCTTTAATTTTACTAACTGTCTATATCTATATAAACTCTTAATTTAGAAGAGTTTAGGATGATGTGTCAATCTTAGAAGAATTTTAGGAGTCTTAACTAATCATTTTTTTTTTCTATTTTTCTTTGATTTCCTTTAATTCTCATTTTTTCTTCTTTTTCCTTTAATTGTCTTTTTTCTTTAATTTTACTAACTATTGGGCTTAATTCAAAACATTGAATTCAATCTAATATAACTATTGTGGTTAATCAAATTTATTTACTAACTATCTATATTTATATAAACTCTTAATTTAGAAGAGTTTAGGATGATGTGTCAATCTTAGAAGAATTTTAGGAGTCTTAACTAATCATGTTTTTTTTTTTGCTATTTTTCTTTGATTTCCTTTAATTCTCATTTTTTCTTCTTTTTCCTTTACTTCTCTCTTTTCTTTAATTTTACTAACTATCTATATAAACTCTTAATTTAGAAGGGTTTAGGATGATGTGTCAATCTTAGAAAAATTTTAGGAGTCTTAACTAATCATTTTTTTTTGCTATTTTTCTTTGATTTCCTTTAATTCTCATTTTTTTTCTTCTTTTTCCTTTAATTCTCTCTTTTCTTTAATTTTACTAACTATTCGGCTTAATTTAAAACATTGAATTCAATCTAATATAATTATTGTGGTTAATCAAATTTATTTACTAACTATTGGGCTTAATTCAAAACATTGAATATAACTATTGATTATGACACATCAAATTTAAACAATGATGTAATGATATTGATATTATTATTTTTGAGTAATTTAAAATATCTATATTTATTTATTATACTTTACATAAGATTATTTAAAAATAATTTTCTGAGATAATTATAAGATAAATTTATTGTAAAGTTTTTTTTAATGATTTTATCTTAACATTTATTAATATTTTATAATATATATATATATATAATATTTTAGTTTTAAAAAACGCGTCATGGCGCGGGAATCTTAATTTAAATACAAACCAGCCCAAATCAATTTGATTTTTCAGAAGAAAAAAAAATTAGGCCCAAATTCCCCCCTCAGCCAGCCTATCCCAAAAGCCCAGTATTTCACTATTTCCTATCTGATTCCCTATCAACTTCTGAACAACCGAGATAAATAAAAAAATTGGAGACGGGTCCACATGAAATAAAACTGAAACGGAGAGGGCCCCACTACCATCCCCTTTCTCCGGCTCTGATCAACCCCAGCCCGAACCCCGCCCTTCTTTCCTCCGGAGTCTTGCCTTCGCCTGAGCCCCCTCCTCAACCCCTTACGCTCGCACAGACCCCCTCGCACACTCTTTCCCTCACTCCACGTTCACCCCCCTCCTCTCGCACACGCGCTAACACTCGCCGCTCCGCTCGCTCGCTCCCCTGTTTCTCTCCTTCTCCGGCGTCCTCTCTCTCCGCTCTCACCGGAGTCCTCAAACAAAAACGAGTAGAGAAAAGAACAAAACAACGGTTCAAAGGGATTGAGGGTTGAAGGGGGGTTAGGGGTCACAGGGTTAGTGTGTGTGCTTGAAGTGCAGCTGCTGAAACAAAGGAAAGGCGTTGCAACTTGAAGGAGCTTGGAGAAGGGAAAGAAAAGAGGGAAGAAAGGTGTGGGTCTGTATGTGTTTGTGGCTTTGGAAATAAAATGAGAGGTGGTGCTCTTTGGAATCAAATGACAGATAAAAGGGATTGGGTTTAACGGGATTTGCTTTTGAAATTGGGTGAAGGACTAGGTTGGCGTGGGGTTGGTTGGTTATGTTACATTATAGGGAGGGAAAAACAAGGTTGTGAAGGGAAGAGGACTGGGGGTGGGTGTTTGGAAACTGTTGGGTAAATTAGAAAGAACATATTTGTCCTAAAGGCCAATTTTATAAATTCATTTAGTATTTGTTCACCCTAAACACATTTTTAAGTAATTGTCCAAAAATCTTTCATAATACCTAAATTACCCTCATTTTAATTTTTCTCACGCCGTTCCCGTGGCTTCGTATATCCGTCCTTTCTTTCATTCAGATATGAGCTCAGATAGAGATCCATGGTTACTCTTCCATTATCGCTCCTCCCTCTCCACAACCGAAGAACTAGTTCCAGTGGCCTCCGCCCTCTCTTCATTCTCCTTCGCTACCAACAACTACCTGCGGCAGTGCCCTGCCGCCGGTATCCTCAACGGTGATCATCTCAAACACTGACTGGATGACGGCCATGGTTGGGGCCTCGTTGCGTCGGAAACGGCGGCAACGAGCGTTGTTAGCCGGGGTGGTGGAGCAGCTGAATTCGTAGTTGTTGTAAGAGGAAATCGAGATTGCAATTAAAATAAGAATAAAGTAAAGCAAACCGATAGGATCCCAGCAAATAATGTTCAAGACTTCCTCCCGATGCAGCAAAAGGAAGTCAGGTTCGATCCTCGAGGAAGCTAGTCAGCGGATCCTAGGCAGCGGAGGAATCTCACGGGCAGAAGTCGACTACAGATTGCTCGACCTCGACTAGGATTAGTCGACAGAAGGTCAGGCAAGTCGAATTGAGCAAGCGGCTGTCTCTGTTTTTGGTCGATATCGAGAAGTTTAATCGATATCAAGGAAATTCGTCGACGTCGAGGAAATCTGTTCGAGATCGAGGAACTGCAGAAACAAAAGCTACGGCGATCTTGTGGATCGAATGTGAGAAGTCGACATCGACCAGTTTGGTCGAAATCGAGGAGAACAAAAAGTAAAAACAAACGCAAATTTCGAATCTAAACCGATGGATGAAAGAGAACGTCCAAGATTAGGGTTTGCAACAACGATTACCATGAAAGTGGAATATAAATCATAAAAGGCGGTGACTTTATCGATAAAGGAGAAGGCTTTCACCCAATCCGACAAGTAGGAATATAAATCTCGCGATAAATAACCCTAATTGCATCTATTCCTTTTCATAATTAGAATTTAGAAACTTCCGAATAGAAATCCTAATTACTACCCAAGTTTCACAACATGAGTTCTTCAATTTCTCAATCAACGATGAAGCACATGAAATAGAATAAGATAACGATAAAATACCTCCTTTTGCAATCGCTAATCCACCAACATGGCTCTCGTTGGGCTCACCCCAACCCTAGATGTAGGTTGACTACTCGCGCCTCATCGCAATCGCAGACATTGATTGAAAAGAAATAACTTGCGTAAACTATATTCAAAGTCTTTACAATCCCGACACTCAAACTTTCGTAAAATGCCAAAACCCTAAAACCTTTGAACTCTTAAAACTCTATGTGTGGAACTACTTCTCTGAAATTGAATGACTAGAAAATCAGCCCCATGGGCTTTATTTATAGGCTTAATCCTTGCTAATCAAGGAAAGCAATCTATATCTACTTTTTAAAGATAAAATTAAATAAAGATAAAGCATTAAATCTAAACAGAAATATCTAAATATCTAAATATCTCTTGAAATTAATGAATAATCTTCTCTCCTTGGATAAACCTTGATAGACTTGATAGATTCGGACTTGCTTCACTCCTAAGCAATCAACTCGTAATCGGACAGGCCCAATCGACTTGCGGCCCAGAAGAATTTTTGTCGATATCGACCAATTTGGTCGACGTCGAGGAACATTTCGTCGACTTCGGCTTCACTGGACCTTCTCGAGCAGTCTTCCCTTCTCGGACTCGGACAAGATTCTGGTTTGGTCGATGTCGAGGAATTTTGTCGACATCGAGGAAAATGTTACTCGAGTTGTCTTCTCTCCTCAGCTTCTCGATCAGGCTTTGCTCGAGCAGGCTCTGGTTCACCATTTTTGTCGATATCGAGGAATTCTCCTCGACATCGAGTAAAACTTAACTTCCGTTTTCTCTTCTTGGTTTTGTCCCGAAATGGCTCCAAATTCTGCAATATTAAACCAAAACTTATGTAGACCTCTATTTCTTACAAATAAGCATATATTACATAAATTCAATATATTTCGAGCCCGAAATATGCAAAGTATATAGAATAAGGAGCTAAAATGTGCATAAAAACACGGCTATTTTAGTGGACATCAAGTCGCCCCATACTTAAGCGTGCTTGTCCCCAAGCAATAACTTAAATGGTAATTCAGGGGAAATCTGCAAAGACTCTCAACATAATGGATTCATGGTAATATTACCCAACACTCAATTGCCATCCTTGAAAAGGTACTTGGTGCCTACGAATCTGTGTATGTGAATGAAAAGCAATTTCCGCACACAAAAGGAGATTTTTACTAAAACAATTTTATGTGACAAAGCAACAATAATCAAGAGGATTTTATTTAAGCTCAAAGAGGAGTAGATAGGTAAAATGCTAAAGATAGGCAATTTTTTTTGTCATGTGGTGTTAAATCCGGGGAAATGCATTATTTCCAAACTTTCTCAACCACATTCCTTCTTCATAAGATTCATCACCTTTCATAATGATTTTGTCAATAATAATTCTTTTACCTCTCTCACCTCAACACTGCCTTCTCGCGAGTCGCAAACATGGGTGTCATTAATGGCCCCCGGATATGTACTGCTTTGGACTCCTCACATGTGTCCCATCTCCTGAGGTGATCGGATTTTTTTCTCACTCATTAAATTTTCCATTTCCATGAAACTGAATTTTTCTTGCCAAACTCCAATAATGACATAATAACACAACAAACAACATAATGTCTCCATAAAATGATTTCCATTTTCAACATAATCCCCGGATAGGGTATAAGGTAAAAATGGGCAATATAAGGCATATGTGGAGCAATAATAATAAATAGGCAAATAAGGCTTATAATATGGCTTTTGTGATGCAATTAGGTATAGGCATGGCTAGAAGTATGAAAATGAGCATATATGAAAATTTAAAATCCTCCATCCTCTTATTGTGCATAACGTCAAAAGCAACATCAATTTACCTCACTTTTTGTGGTTTTACCATAAAAAATCGCACGTCATTGAGACTTCCCTTTTCTAGGCAATCTTGTACAATATCTCTAACAAATCCATCATTTGCATCGTCGAGTGTTACCTTGGCTTCCATGACTCTCTTTTTTTGAACTTTTTTGCAAGCTTGGGTGATATCCTTACAACTCTCTTAAAAAATGCATATTTCGAATAATATAGAAATTAACCATGCAAATGCGATAAATAATATGCAACTAAACTCAAATACAGAGTTGTGCCATGTCCTATATAAATCCGATACAAACCATGAAATGAAACTTAAAATACAGTCCTGGAAGCACATAAAACAAATAAAGTCCTAAACATAGTCTTTACTCCCACCCCATACTTCAAATTGACAGTGTCCACACTGTCAAAGAAATATAACCAAAGGGAGGGAAAAAGACTTACAGAGCTGCTCACTGATGAGGTGGTGGACCGTAGTAGGGAAGGTGAAATCCAATCTGGTAATCAGAAGCTCCTCCAAGGGAAGAGCTACCAGGCTGCTGCTGTGGGAGGCAGGGGACTCTGGGATCCGGAGAGTCGCTAGGAACTCTCCTGTCAGTGTCGGGTAGTGATGGTCTAGGGGCTCAATCAAACGGTCAGCATCAATCCAGCCAAACCCCTGGACCATCCAGAAGTGCATCCCCAGCTCTTCCATAGTCGGCCGGTGATACCACCGGGCGTTCTCAGCCCGCGCTGCTAGGTCCTGAGCTAGCAGACGTGTCTCCTCATCAGCAATCCTCAGGTGATCCATTTCTGGATATTTGGTTCTGAACATAAACTGCAAAAAAATAAAGTACCCTTTATAAGATAATATCTAAATAAAATAACCCCATACTTAGTTCTTAAACTATCCTATCTGATATAATAATAAGCATAAGGAAGTGTATATTGTCAAATCATGTAACAATTCATATAATAAAACAAGAAGTGCAACATATATATGAATTTAAATAAAGCCCCAAATTCAAGAAATTTCCAAATATATTATGAAATAAATCCCAAAATTTCATGAATTCCTTTGATAATATATATGAACTAAGCATGGGAATCATTTACATTACATAAAAAAAATCAGCCCATAAAATATAGTTATTTCCATATATAACCAACCCTAATAATATAAATATCAATTTCCCGCGCAAATTTCAAACCCTAGACATTTCAAAACACAACTCTAGATCCAATCTCTACCTAGGTTCTCATCAAATAATAATCTGAAATTTAGAGAGAAAAGAGAGAGAAATCATACCTTTGAGTTGAAAAGGGAAGAAATGTGTAATTAGAGTAAATTAAGGGGTGGTTGTTCTCAAATTTGGGCAAGAAACAACTGGTGGCGGCGGTTTTGAACTGACCGACGCGCGGGTGAGGGATCTGGGCTTGGTGGTGCTCGGAATTGGTGGATCCGGGCTGGAGGAGGCCGGAAACGGTGAAAGGTGGGTGGATCTGGGGAGGTGAGGTGGTCGGTGAAGTGAGATCTGGGCAACAGCAAGAACAGGGAGGGAGGCGGGGCTTCGGCTGTGGGCTGTTGGTGGCTTGGTGGCCGGACTCGGGTCTCAGGAAGCCGGAATAGGGGAGAGGTGGCCGGATCTTGGGGATGGAGGCTGTCGGCGAAGCTTCTGGGCAACAATGGTGAAATCGGCAATGGCTGCGGGGAGGAAGTCTGGGCTTCGGCGGTGGTTGCAGGTGCTCGGGGAGGGCTCAGAGTGGCTAGATCTGTCCTTGGTGGCCGGCAAGGTTCAGCAGGAGAGCTCGAGGGAGGAGGAGCGGGAGGAAGAAGGTGAAGGCGGATGTGGATTTTGGTCGGCTAGGGTTCTCGATGTCGGGGAAGCGGAAGGAGGGAGAAGGCTCGACCAGGTTTTTGAAGAAGGGAAATAAAGCAAAAAGAAATAAAACAAAAAATAATAAAAAAAAACTGTAAGTATTTCTTCTTCTTTTTTGTATTTTTTTATGTTTTTTATTTTTTATTTTTATATTTTTTTAGAGAAAGAAAACGTACCTAGTGCTTGGTCGACATCGAGCAAGTTGCTCGATGTCGAGGAGCCTCTCACTTACCTTAGGCGCTTAGTCGATGTCAAGGAATTAGCTCGATATCGAGGAAAAGGAATCCTTCTGCTTAGCTCGACTAGAAGAACTCGACTGATAGTGTGCAACACCCTTGAATTTTAGTCGATGTCGACCATGTTTGGTCATGAATGCCTGAATTTAACCATGAGAAGATATTATGCACGAATATCAAGAAAATAAAATAAAATAAAATAGAATTAAAGAAAAAGAAGTAAGAAAAGCGGGTTGCCTCCAGTAAGCGCTAAGGTTTAAGTAGTTAGCTCGACCCACTTCCCTGTTTTAGGCTTTGACCAACGCCAGGGTGGCGCGAATCTCCTCTTCCGGGTCTTCTTTGTCATAGTATTTCTTGACCCTGTTCCCATTTACCTTAAAGGTGGTTCCATCAGTGCCAATTAACTCTACTGCTCCATGAGGGTATATGTAGTGAACCACGAAAGGTCCACTCCATCTTGTCCTAAGCTTCCCTGGGAACAAACGCAGTCTAGAATTATATAAAAGCACTTTGTCACCTACATCATATGTCTTTGGCACCAATTTCTTATCGTGCCATCTCTTGGTGCGCTCCTTGTAGATTTCGGCATTCTCATATGCCTTCAGTCTTAGCTCCTATAACTCCTGCAAATCAATAAAGCGTTTCTTACCTGCCTCGTCGATATCCATGTTGAGCTCGTTGAGAGCTCACATTGACTTATGCTCCAGTTCGAGGGTTAAATGGCAAGACTTGCCATAAACCAAGTTGTAAGGAGTTGTTCGCAGCGGCGTTTTGTAAGCCGTCATATAAGCCCATAGCGCATCATCAAGCTTAGATGACCAATCCTTCCTTGAGCGAGAGACTGTCTTTTCCAAGATGGCTTTGATTTGACGATTACAGACCTCCACTTGACCACTAGTTTGGGGATGATAAGGTGTTGCCACCCTGTGCGTTACCTCATACTTAGCCAAAAGAGCCTCAAATCCTCTCTCAATGAAATGTGAGCCACCGTCTGAAATAAGAACTCTAGGAACACCAAAGCGAGGAAATATGTTAGTTTTAACAAACTTTGAAACTAGCTTCGCGTCGTTGGTCCTAGTTGCAACAGCCTCAACCCATTTAGAGACATAGTCGACCGCCACAAGGATGTATTTGTAAGGTCCTGAAGCAGGGAATGGTCCCATAAAGTCAATTCCCCACACATCAAATACCTCAACCTCCAAAATCCCTGTGAGTGGTGTCTCATTCTTCCAAGTAATGTTGCCTGCTCTTTGGCACTCATCGCATGAAGTGACATAAGCCTGCACATCCCGGAAAAGATTAGGCCAATAAAAACCACATTGAAGTACCTTAGATGCAGTTTTGAACCCTTTTGCATGTCCGCCTGTAGGGAGATTTTGGCAATGGCGAATGAAACTTTCTACTTCCTCCTCCGGAATACAATGTCTGAAGATATGGTCCTTTCCTTGTTTGAATAAGTAAGGGTCATCCCAATAGTATTGATTGACGTCGTGGAGGAACTTCTTCTTTGCCTGTGAGGATAGTCCTAACAGAATCTCATTTCCTGCAAGATAGTTAGCGAAATCCACATACCAGGGTACCTTTGATCCTCTTATGGCATATATATCATGTATAGGACTAGTAGGAGGGGTAAAGAAGAAATCCTCATCGGAATCTGTATGAAAAATCTCACCTGAAGACTCACCAGAAGTTTGTCGATTTTGAGTAAAACTACTCGATATCAAGGAAACTCCAGTGTCTGCTGGTGTTGTGCTCGACTGCTGGTGGTCTGTCGAGTTGGATTTGGTCGACATCGAGGAAATGTTGCTCGATGTCGAGTAACTTTGTAGCTCAAATCCATGCAGAGAAGAATACTCACCAGGTTTACTCGATGTCGAGGAAGATTGCTCGATGTCGAGGAAAACTGTGTCAGTCCGCATCAGGTGCTCGTCAGGGCGAGAGTCATCGATTGGTGTGGTGTCCTGGGCGTCCTCTAGCATGTCTTTGGGGAGCCTGGATAGGTGGTCGGCGACTGAATTTTCTATGCCCTTTTTGTCCTTTAGCTCAACATCAAACTCTTGGAGTAGGAGCACCCATCGTAACAACCTTGGTTTAGCATCCTTCTTTGTCATCAAATATCTTAGAGCAGCATGGTCAGTATGGACGATAACTTTAGATCCAACAAGATAAGAACGAAATTTTTCAAAAGCAAAAACCACAGTAAAAAATTCCTTCTCTGTTGTGGTGTACTTAGCCTGAACCACATCAAGAGTCTTGCTTGCATAGTAGATGGCATGTAGTTTCTTGTCCTTCTGCTGTCCTAGAACTGCTCCCACGGCATAATCGCTAGCATCACACATGATTTCAAAAGGTAGTGACCAATCCGGCGATTGAATGATTGGAGCGGAGATAAGGGCTTCTTTCAACCTGTTGAAGGCTTCAAGACATTCGCTAGAAAACACAAACTTAACATCTTTCATGAGAAGGTTAGTTAATGGTTTGGCAATTTTAGAAAAATCTTGAATAAACCTTCTATAAAAACCAGCATGACAAAGAAAACTCCTTATCTCTTTGATGGATGATGGTGGGGGCAATTTCTCCACTAGCTCTATCTTGGCCCTGTCCACCTCAATACCTTTCTTGGATACCTTGTGGCCTAGCACGATTCCTTCCCTTACCATAAAGTGGCATTTTTCCCAGTTGAGAACCAAATTTGTCTCTTCACAACGCTTAAGTACCCTGCGCAGGTTAGAGAGACAAATATCGAAAGTAGTACCATAAACAGAGAAATCATCCACAAATACCTCCACTATATCCTCTATCATGTCAGAGAAGATGACCATCATACACCTTTGAAAAGTGGCAAGGGCATTGCAAAGGTCAAAGGGCATCCTCCTATATGCAAAAGTTCCATAGGGGCAAGTGAAGGTTGTCTTTTCTTGATCTTCAAGATGAATAGGAACCTGCCAAAAACCAGAATATCCATCCAGGTAACAAAAGTAATCATGTTCAGCTAACCTTTCGAGTACCTGGTTAATGAAGGGGAGTGGGAAATGATCCTTCCTGGTGGCGGTGTTGGGCTTTCTGTAATCGATGCATATCCGCCAGCTGGTAGTGATTCTTTTAGGAACAAGCTCTCCCTTTTCATTCTCCTCAATGGTCATTCCACCCTTCTTAGGGACAACATAAACTGGACTTACCCACTTACTGTCGGAGATTGGATAGATGATTCCTGCGTCTACCATGCGCATGATCTCTTTCTTGACTACCTCCTTCATGTTGGGGTTAAGCTTCCTTTGATGCTCAATTGTTGCCATGTGATCATCTTCCAAAAGAATTCTATGCATACAAGTAATGGGTGAAATACCTTTTATGTCCTCCAGAGAATAACCAATGGCTTTCCTATGAGAGCGGAGGACTTCTACTAGCTTGTCTACTTCTTGTGTGTTTAATGAAGCACTGATAATCACAGGAAAAGTAGAGTCAGGACCAAGAAATTCATACCTAAGGGTGTCAGGTAAGGGCTTCAGCACCGGAGAAGGGCATTGTGGAATCAAGATGGGCTCTACTTCCTCCGTCTTCATGATCTCCCCTAGGTAATCCATCTCAATCCTCATGAAAGAAGCATCCAAATCAGCTACAGGAGTTGGCGTTGACCAAGTATACATTGATGATAACGCTGAATCGGACATATGGTTGTACAACTGCAAGAAACTACTCGACATCGAGTTAGAAAAATCAAAATCGACCAAAAAATCAGAATTTACCTTTGATGCAGAGTTGGTCGATTTCGAGTAAATTTCCTCGATATCGAGTAAAACCGCAGTTGTCGAGTTATCCTTCTCGACTTCTGGTGTACCTGCAGGGGAAAAAGTAGTCGATGTCGAGGATAACTGCTCGACATCTAGGAGATTTAGGGGACTTACCTTTTCTGGTGGAGTGGTCGAAGTCGATTTCGGGCAAGTTTCCTCGACATCGAGTAGATTGGTCGATGTCGACTTGATCTGCTCGACTTCGAGTGAGTCGTTCAGCTCTGCCGATAATGCATCGTCGAAGAACTCTTCCTCGCTCGATTCTGCAGCAACTCGTTCCTCCTCAAGCGTGGATTCTGCCTTAGCCCCTTCTTGTACCAAAAGTTTTCCTACAGGCTCATCGCAAGAGATAACATTAAATTTTGAATAGATAACTTTTATTTCCATTACCTCTTCCGTGTTAGGATTGAAAAAGTATTCAATAATCTCATCTCCAATGGTAAAGGTGAGAATTCCCCTTTTTACTCCAATGTTGGCATCTGCTGTTGCTAGGAATGGTCGCCCTAGGATGATGGGGCAAGCTGGGTCCTCTGCCATTTCTACTACAAGAAAATCTGTAGGGACAAAGAATCTACCAACTTTAACAGGAACATTATAAACAATACCTGTAGGGATTACCATTGTGTTGTTTGCCATGTAGAGCTTGGCATCAATAGGTTCCAGGGCGCCTATCTTTACCTTTGACGAGATAGATAGGGGCATGATGCTTACGCTTGCTCCTAAGTTACACAGTGCTTTAAATCTATGTCGACCAAGTCCAACAGTGATAGCAAACTTACCTGGGTCAGGTCGCTTCTCAGGGAAATCCATCTTCTTGCATTCTTTGGCGATCTCAGTCATTGATCGCTTGTTGCTAAGAATCTCCTTGAGGAACTTGATGTAGGCAGGCATCTCGTGAAGTGCTTCTGTAAAAGGAATAGTAACATTTAGACTCTGAAGCAATTTCACAAAACGCTGAAACTTACCATTAGTTGGATCTTTCTGGTTCTTAGAAGGGAATGGGAGCGTCTTCTTAGTTTTCTGAGCCAAAACAGCTTCCGAAGGTGATGAAGACTCCTCGACATCACCGAGATTTTTCTCGACATCGACAATGTTTTCCTCGATATCGACCAAAGTTGTCGACTTCGAGTTGTTGTGTTATGCAGACGAGTCTGGGCTTGGCTTCTCCTCGACGTCGAGTTGCTTTTTGTCGACATCGACCAAATTTTGGTCGACATCGAGTTGCTGTTGCTCGTTGTCGAGGACAGTTTTGTCCTTTTCTTCTCCGTTCTCTAGCTCGTGCAATTTGTGACCGCTCCGTAGCTTTACAGCAGCGACATGTCCGTGTTGCCCCTTGGGATTTGGTTCTGTATGCCCTGGGAGCTGTTCGGTTGGTCGTGGAATCTGCGCCGCGAATTGACCCATTTGGGTCTCAATGTTCCTTTTCCAAATATATAGCTCTCCAAATCTTGTATTGATGTTCTGGAGCTGATTATTGATGGCGCTTATAGACTGCTGATGTTGCGCTTAATTTCTCCTCATCTCGTCGAGGATGAGTTGTAGATCGTCCTTTCTCTGGTCCCTTTCCGGATGTCCTGGAGCTCTGTATGGTTGGGGGTTCCTAGGAGGACCTTGGTTCCGTTGTGGTTGATAGAACCTTTGGTCCCCCATATAGCGACTGGGACCCCCTGCGTAAGCTACCTCCTTGTGAGTTTCTGCCATCCTGACTTGCTCCGTGTGCGGGCACTTAGTAGTGGTGTGCCGCTGTGAACCACATTCGATGCAGGGCTGGTTGACAGAGAGATACTTGACTTGCTTGAGGAGCTTGCGATTCTGATCTCTGTAGTATTGCTCCTTGACATCAGGGTCAATCTCTTTAGAAGGCTCATAGAGGGGCATGGATGGGGCTGGCCTGGCGTAGGCTTGCTCGTCATAGTTTGTCGGAGCCCCATATTTATTATCGTAGTTAGTAAGCTTGTCCATGGTAGCCCACGCGTCTGCTGGTGGCATTGTCACATACTCATAATGAGTATACTGGTTGATCCTATCTTTAGCGGCCAGGTCAAGAGAATTGAAGAAGATCTCCTGAACGACGTAGGGAGGCTGTCCATGTGTAGGGCAGGATTGTAATAGATCCTTATATCTTTCCCATGCTTTTGCTAGCGGCTCCCCAGGCTTCTGTTTGAAAGCTGTAATCTTTTGGCGGAGGAGCGCTGTCTTGGCAGGAGGAAAGAATTTGTTGAGGAATTCCTGCCTTACTTCAGCCCATGTTGTGAGGGATCGTGGAGGGAGACCTTTAAGCCACTTCAATGCTGGACCGACCAGAGACCAACGAAAAGCCTTCATCATGACATATTCCAATGTGGTACCTTCAGCAAGAGTATGACACATGTCAACAAAGTTGGTAATATGTTGAAGTGGGCATTCATTAAACCTTCCGTAAAATGCATTATTTTTAATTTCAATCAGGAAAGGAGTGCAAATTTCAAAGTTATTCTCAAGGATTAGAATAGCTGATTCAGGCACAACCGCCACGACGAGAGTCAGGTGCATGTAATCCTCTGCGGTGGTAGGGTACTGGGCAAGCTCAGCTTCTACTTGCCTCCTTCGCTCCGTTTCCTGTGCAGCGCGTGCTCTCTCAGCGGTGAGAGCAGTATCCTCGGTGGCTAGTTCACTCTGAAGCCTCTCAATCATCTCAGCTTGTGTTTCGGCAGTCTCCATGATCCTTTTCAGTCTAGAATAAATGTGTATAAGACGTTCCAGATCGTCTAAGGCATCAAACTCTGGTAGTTCACCAGAACGGCGCGTACACCTACAAAATCAAAACTTAAAGGCAAACGTGAGATCTAACTACCTAAGGCGCGAATGATTGCTTCCCCGGCAACGGTGCCAATTTGTTGTAAGAGGAAATTGAGATTGCAATTAAAATAAGAATAAAGTAAAGCTAACCGATTGGATCCCAGCAAATAATGTTCAAGACTTCCTCTCGATGCAGCAAAGGGAAGTCAGTTTTGATCCTCGAGGAACCTAGTCAGCGGATCCTAGGCAGCGAAGGAATCTCACGGGCAGAAGTCGACTACAAATTACTCGACCTCGACTAGGATTAGTCGACAGAAGGTCAGGCAAGTCAAATTGAGCAAGCGGCTGTGTCTGTTTTTGAACGATATCGAGAAGTTTACTCGATATCGAGGAAATTCGTCGACGTCGAGGAAATCTGTTCGAGATCAAGGAACTACAGAAACAAAAGCTACGGCGATCTTGTGGATCGAATGTGAGAAGTTGACGTCGACCAGTTTGGTCGAAATCGAGGAGAACAGAAAGTAAAAACAAACGCAAATTTCGAATCTAAACCGATGGATGAAAGAGAACTTCCAAGATTAGGGTTTGCAACAACGATTACCATGAAAGTGGAATATATATCATAAAAGGCGGTGACTTTATCGATAAAGGAGAAGGCTTTCACCCAATCCGACAAGTAGGAATATAAATCTCGCGATAAATAACCCTAATTGCATCTATTCCTTTTCATAATTAGAATTTATAAACTTCCGAATAGAAATCCTAATTACTACCCAAGTTTCACAACATGAGTTCTTCAATTACTCAATCAAAGGTGAAGCACATGGAATAGAATTAGATAACGATAAAATACCTCCTTTTGCAATCGCTAATTCACCAACATGGCTCTCGTTGGGCTCACCCCAACCCTAGAAGTAGGTGGATTACTCGCGCCTCATCGCAATCACAGACATTGATTGAAAAGCAATAACTTGCATAAACTATTGACAAAGGATTTCAGTCGCCTTAAATCCTATCTAATAAATCCGACTAACCTAACTAATATAGTTTGGCAAGTACGGGTCGATCCCACAGAGAGTCAACGATTTGTATGCAAGTCAAGTGTGCTAATAAGAACTAAAGAAACAAAGAGGGGGGAATGTGATGGTTTAAACTAACTAAGAATGCAAAAAGTAAGAAAAATAATAAAGTAAAACAAATTAAATGGATGAATATAAGAGAATAGCTCAGGTCAATCAAACTCAGCAATCAGGTTTGTTCATTGATCATTGATATCGAAAAGATAACTTCCTCTTGAATACTTTGTTGTGGAAAGACTAGGTCTTTTGAATCCAATTCCTTTTCGAATCTAGTTAACAGGACAACCAGACCCTGAAAACCCTCATTATCAAACAATCTTGAAACTATCAAGATTCAATTCAACAATTGATGAAGCTTAAAGGAAATCAACAAAGGCAAGTGACGCGCACAACCAGTTATTGCATCAATTGCAAATCAATTCTTCATAAAAATCCCTAAATCAACCAGTTTCAGAGATTTATATTTTGCTACTCAAGGATATAGATAATTCAACCAGAAATTACCTAGATCTAGCTATAGATTATCATGAAAAGGCATCAGTTGATCAGACTAACGAAAATTCACGAAAACCCTAAACAATCAGCGCAAAGAATTGATAATATTCAAAGAAGAGTATTAGGAACAAAAATCTCACAATGAAATAGAAAACCTGAAGCTTCGATTAATTTCCCCGAGCAAAGAGGATTAGTTGTTCATAATCGATACATTAGCAAACATAAGAAAATGAAAACTACGTACCAAAACCTGTTCGATCGCCAAAAACAAAAACCAGCACAAGTCTGCTACTGTTCGTTCCCAACTAACGTTCCATGTCTCTCCTTTGAAATTAAAATAAAAGAAACTAATTAACACAGCGTAACAGCTGTACGGCACACACTCGGGTGGCCATAGAACTCGGTCGAGTTTCCTCTTGCTCCACCCGAGTTCCTTTGAATCCACAAACTCGATTTCCTTCACAGAACTCGGCCGAGTTTCCTTGCATTTTGGCTCGAGTTCTTGACAGTTCCACTTCTTTGCACATACGTTCAGCTCCTCTCTTCGGCTCTCTTGCTCAAGGCTCCGATTTCCGTCTCATTTTCTATCATTTACACGAGCTCAGCTCCACCTTTCCACAATCACCTGAAATCATGCACAAAACTTGTAGATTCCGACTCTAATTGAAACATAATGAAAACATGAAAACTACTCTAAATTCATGCATTTTACCCTACCTAAACCCATCTAAATGCCTATATTAACACTACCTAAATGTGCATGATCAAACTCCCCCACACTTGAACCTTTCTTGTCCTCAAGAAAACAAAACCAATCCAATCAAACATCCCACAAACACGCCCTTCATGCATTCACCTCGTCAAAACACAATCCAAACCAAATAGGAGACATAAGACAATAATCAACATCATCACATGTATTTGAGCAACTCAAAGGCTTAGGCACATTTCAATCCAACCTCACCGGGTACATAAAGTGTTTCACTCATCGCTCTTGTGTTTAGGCTAAGTCCATTCCGCTCATACTCAATCCAATGCAACTAAGCTCCATGAAAATTGAAATCCACATCACAATCTCCACCGTGAGTGACAGTACAAGCAATAATCATCATGAGGTCCTGTAAGGGTTGTAATGAGGCTCGGTAAGAAAATTAAGGTAGGGAATGCTTTTGGCTTGTGGTGCTCATAATCCGGGATCTAAGCTCCTAGTAACCAATTACAAGCTCAACCAAAAGCTATCACAACCATCAAACTTAAGCATCAAGCACAACACAATACAAGAACTTTCTTTAGACCAACAATACTCCCAAATCATTTCTAAAGATGATGAAGAATGGTTCTTTTTATTGCAACTCTTTTTTTTTCTTTTGCTTTTTTTTTCGACTTTTACTCCTAAGTGAGTTTTATTCTCCTTAGGCCCCGAGTATACATATACATATACATATATATATATATATATATATATATATATATATATATATATATATATATATATATATACATAAATTCATATAACCAATCATCATAATAAGTGCCAAATGAATCAACACAATACACAATCTCATTCTCAAAGCACTCACTCAACTCAAATTATCATTTCACCAATTCTAAATCCTAATTCTCAGATGGGTCAGGCTACAATTTGTTAACGATAATTTTTGTGGAGCTACAAAGATAGGCTAATAGGCTCAGTTTGGCTTCAAACAATGGATAATATGCAAGGGAAGATAGGGAATATCATGGCTCAGTAACAATCATGCCTCAATCATGCGAAAATCACAAGTAATGAGCAACATATACAGGCTTGACATAGATATCAATCCCAATTCTCAGAGGTAGTCACATTGGAGAGTATCACACACAAGAAGCAAAGAGGACATCCATAAAGCATAGTCCCAAGAAGGCTAACAAAAACTCACAAGGTAAATTTTTGTTGGATTTCAATGCCACCTAAAATGTAAGAGTTATACATGCTCTATCAATCCATTATCTCATGCTCCCATAGATCAAACAAACTCGACGAGGATCAACAGTTCAAGCATATCATGGGACTTATAATCAAATTAAGACGACAAGTGGTACAGATGGGGTTATCTGAAATGTCCTAAATCTAAAATGTCATTCATGCTGATTTTTTTCTTTTTATATGATTTTTCTGTTTTTTTTATATATACAAGACTAAGAAAAATAACCATGAAATGCAAAAACAAGAAAGAGATATATATACAGTGCAATCTAAATGCAAACATGTAAATGTTCCCTCCCCCACACTTAAGTCACACATTGTCCTCAATGTGAAAAAATAAAAGAGAAAGAAAGACAACACTTACAGAGTCATCTACATGTCAGGCGGAGGTGGAGGTGGAAATCCATGTTGCCAACCATAAGGGTTCCAAGCATCAAATCTGGTGTTCAGCAATTGGAACTGTTCCTGCATTTGACGGAAATGCTCATCTTGTCTCTCACCCAGCAGGCGAAATTGTTCATCCATATGAGATCTCAAACCCGACACTGATTCCATCACAGTGTCAAACTTGGAATCAAAGTAAGCATTGCTCTGCTGGCCCCTCTCCTCAAGGTGTAATCCATATCTTCCGCCGCCTCTTCCTCATCATCATCATTTCTTTCTTCTTTCTCATTCCCTTCTTCATCCGACACTTCTGGAACTTGCTCCTTATGACGAAGCCTTTTACGAATAGCGATATCCTCAAGACGAAGATCATTTCTCCTCACTGAAATTGACCAGTTGGTCTCCGTTGTCAAAGAAGTACAACTGACATCCGGAAGGCGCATTAACCTCTTCGAGCTTCCAATAAGCCAACAGTAGTCCCCTCTTAGCTGATAAAGAATCCGCATATGGTGTAAAGCGTTGAAATCTAATGGAGTGAACTCGATATCAGCAAGTCTAGTGAGCGGAATTTGATAATGGCGGGCAAATTTCGTGACAATCCCACCTATACCAATACCACCCTTACCTCGATGGCTTACTGTTGCTAAGTGGTGCATTAGAAAACCCGCTGAGTTGATTGGCCTCCTTTTCAAAGCAACTGCTATCATCACTAACTCCTTCCTCGGGAAATTGTTTTCCCCATCTGCTCGCCCGAAGATAGTGTGGGCCATGAATCGCTGGAAGATCCGAATCGCCGGATTAGTGATGCAGGAGGCCTTTGAGGATGAAAGGTTGTAGTTAGGTCCTGTAGCAATCTTATCCCAAAAATTGTTCGGGCACCAAATAGCTCGGCTTTCACATCTCGCGACGTCATCATTCACCACTGGGAAACCAAAAAATTGGTTTATTTCATTCAAAGTGAGCGTCCGCTTATGTCCTCCAAGCTGAAATGTGCATATTCCTTCTGCTACTTTCGGGCCTCCACGAGTCTGTACATCAAGTGTGCTCAAGAACTCCAGCGTGAGTCCCTTGTAAGTAGGCTCACTAAAAGATTGGAAGTCATCCCATCCTAAAGCACTTGCCAATCGCTCTACATCAGCCCGCATGCCCAACTCAGAAAGGAAATGAAAATCCAGATGGCGTGTACCCTTCCACTCCTTTTCTTTCAAATGGTGGAAAGTGGTCAGATGTGCGGGATCCCTCAGACGGAAACCAAACGACTCCGGGGTCGACTCCCCTACTCTAGTGGGAGGCTCATGAGCTACGGATCTTCGGGACGAGGAAGATGATGCATCTTTCTTTCTCTTTTGGAATAATCTCGGCGGCATGACGAATTGATACCCCTGCACACCTTAAGCAACAAACACCAACAAAGCACGAAAATTGTTGTCCCGACAAGGACAACGCTCACAATAATGCAATGGCGCAATATCAAACCACACAACCACAACCAAACCTCAAATCTTCAAAACTAGTGCAAGTTAACAAGAAGCACGCCAAAATCCATCAATGCCAATGTCAATAAGCTCAACAAGATAACCAAATCAAATTTTATAGCATAGATGAAAATCAACTCAATGCTTAACCTCAATAAACCCCACTTTGCACATTCACCTCCAACATGGCATCCCAAACTATAAACTCAAGACAAGTTTCAAACTCAATCCCCTTTCATCAACAAATATATTCCAAATAAAGTTCAATTTCACCCAAACAACTCCTAAATTACACAAATTTATGCAATATGAGAAAACCTAGAAATTGGGGGTTTTGAAAACTTACCTCAGCACCTTCAATGGAGGAGAGAAGGAAAGGGAAGCGGGCGGCGTTGTCGAGCTGGAGGCCGGACTTGGGTGTTGGAGATGGCTTGGTGGCTGGCGAGGTCGGGAGAGGACGGTGCTGGAGGCTGTGAGAGGGAGAGGTGCAATGGGAACTCGGGTTGTTGCGGTTGTGGAACTCGGGAGAGAGAGACGGGGCTCTTCAGATTTTCTTTCTCTCCCCTCTTTTTTTTTCTGTGGGACGCTAAAAAACTCGGGCGGGGCATATAAAACTCGACCGAGTTTTGTTTCTCCCACCCGAGTTCTTCCTTGTGACCTGTTAGTTACTCGGGTTGGCAAAGAACTCGGCCGAGCTCTTCACCCGAGCAACCTACTGTATTTTTCTTGCTTTTTGCCCCAAATTTGACGAACTTTTTTTTTTGAATAGAAATTGACAACTAAAATGACAAAAATAAATTAAAAATGCAAATCTAAACTACTCACCTTGGGTTGCCTCCCAAGAAGCGCTTGGTTATGTTCGTTAGCTCGACCCAATTCATGCTCACTCTTTTGATTCCGGCTCCCTAAGAGCCAACTCTTCAATGACTTCTTCACTAGCTCCCTCATGGTACAATTTCAAGCGTTGTCCACTGACTTTGAAAGTTTTGTGTGTGGCAGCCTCATAAATCCCAGGAAAGAGGCGCAGGCGCGATTGAAATAGGAGGACCTTATCCCCCACCTTGAATTCCTTTCTCAAAATGTTCCTATCATGCCAAGCTCTTGTCTTTTCCTTGTAGATTGATGCATTATCATAAGCCTCAAGACGGAGCTCCTCTAACTCTTGTAATTGTAGCTTCCAACCTTTGCCAGCTTCTTCAAAATCCATGTTGAAGCTCTTTACTGCCAAATATGCTCGGTGCTCTAGCTCCACGGGAAGATGACATGCCTTCCCAAACACTAACCGATATGGTGACATACCAATCGGTGTTTTATAGGCTGTTCTGTAAGCCTATAATGCATCATCTAACCTTATACTCCAATATTTTCTATTAGGAGCAATTGTCTTCTCAAGAATGGATTTGACCTCTCTGTTAGACACTTCTGCTTGGCCATTAGTTTGCGGATGATAAGCCGTGGACACCCGGTGTGTGACATGATACTTTTTCAACAAAGCACTCACAGTTCGGTTATAGAAATGCGTACCCCGATCACTAATCAAAGCTCTTGGGATCCCAAACCTTGCAAAAATGTTCTTCTTCAAGAAATCTGCCACCACCTTAGAATCATTAGTTTTGGTGGGCTTCGCTTCCACCCATTTAGAAACATAGTCCACCGCTAACAAGATGTAAAGATTACCAAAGGAGTTTGGAAACGGTCCCATGAAGTCAATGCCCCAAACGTCAAATATTTCACAAAAAATCATGGGAGCTTGAGGCATCTCATTCCTCCGGGATATGTTTCCAACTCTTTGGCATCTGTCACAAGACTTACAAAAACCATATGCATCTCTAAAAAGAGTAGGCCAATAGAATCCAGAGTCTAATACCTTTCTCGCTGTCTTTTTGGGTCCAAAGTGTCCCCCACATGCATAAGAATGACAGAAGGCTAAGACAGATGTTACCTCATTATCAGGAAGGCAACGACGGACGACTTGATCAGAGCAGTGCTTCCACAGATATGGGTCATCCCACACATAATACCTCGATTCACTGCGTAGCCTATCCTTTTGAGCCTTAGAGAAAGCGGGAGGAGTATCACCTGTTGCAAGAAAGTTCACAACGTGGGCATACCATGGTTTCAGAGATTGGACGACGAACAGTGTATCGTCGGGAAATGTTCCTTGAATAGGTTCTTGCCGCTGGCACTTGTCATCCTCCTGGATGAGCCTACTAAGATGATCCGCTACCAAGTTTTCGGCACCTTTCTTGTCCTTGATCTCGATGTTGAACTCGCTAAATAGCAAGATCCACCTGATCAACCTTGGCTTCGCCTCCTTCTTCGTCAATAGATAACGAAGAGCTGCATGATCTGTATACACTATCACCTTTGTGCCAAGTAAATAGGACCTAAACTTCTCCAATGAGAAAACCACTGCTAGGAGCTCTTTTTCTGTAGTGGAGTAGTTCCTTTGCGCACCATTGAGAATCATGGACGCATAATGTATCACATGAGATGCTCTCCCATTCTCTTCCTCCAAAACAGCTCCAATAGCGTAGTCACTCGCATCGCACATGATCTCAAATGGTAGAGACCAATCTGGTGCCTAGATGATCGGGGCACTAACCAAACGCTTCTTCAGCTCATCAAACGCCTTCTTGCACTCTCCATTAAAGTCAAACACCACATCCTTTTTCAGCAGCTTGCAGAGAGGAGAGGAAATCTTGGAGAAATCTTTAATAAACCTACGATAAAAACCTGCATGGCCTAGAAAAGAGCGGACTTCGCGCACGTTAGTTGGATAGGGTAGGGACTGAATGACATCAACCTTGGCCCTATCGATCTCACCTCTCGCGGACACTATATGACCCAGTACTATACCCTGTTCGACAATAAAATGGCACTTTTCAGAGTTTAATACTAGGTTGGTATCCATACACCTTTTGAGCACAAGTGTTAGGTGTTCTAAGCATGAATCAAAACTGTCTCCATAGACTGTAAAGTCGTCCATAAAGACTTCTATGAAGTGTTCAACATAGTCAGAGAAAATACTTACCATGCACCTTTGAAATGTTGCCGGCCCATTACACAACCCGAATGGCATTCGGCGATAAGCGAATGTCCCAAACGGACATGTAAACGTCGTCTTCTCCTGATCTTCTGGTGCAATAGCCACCTGAAAGTAACCTGAATACCCATCTAGGAAACAATAGAAAGCAGGACTAGCAAGTCGCTCAAGCATTTGGTCAATGAATGGCAAAGGGAAGTGATCTTTCCTAGTTACAGCATTCAATTTGCGGTAATCTATACAAACACGCCATCCAGTTTGTGTCCTAGTGGGAACTAGTTCACCCTGTTAGTTCTCAACGACGGTAATCCCACCCTTTTTAGGAACAACTTGGGTGGGACTCAACCATGCTGATGTCATCCTCAAGCGAAAGAAGAAGGCTCCACCTTGGGAGTCGTTGAAGAAATGGAGTTAATTATTTTATTATTTATATTTCTTAATTTTTATATATATTCTATTTTTAGTAACTCCTATGTTAGTTGGAGTCTAATTATAGAATTGCTTATTTTTAGTATTTCTTAGTTAGATTAAATAAGATGGTTAGGAGAGTCTATCTTTAGGCTTTCTTAATTATCATATTTTATTATTTCATATATTAGGATTTTAGATTAAGTTTTATCTTCTAGGTTTATTTATCTTTAGGATTAAAATTCTATCTTTATCCACCTAAATTCTATCTTGCACGGTAGAATTGGTTCTTAGGTTTTCTATTTAAACGTTGTAGTTCTATTGAAATTAATCAGATTGAATAGAATTGAGAAACCCCTTTATGGATTAAAGGGTTCTCGATTATCAATCCCAAAGGCTTAACCGCTTGTGTTCTAAAATCCTTCGGCACCCATCATCTTCACCATCGTCACTTTACCTCTGTCCTTGATCGACAAGTCCTCAACCAATACAACATAGTCGACGGTTCGAGAACATCGACACCGGCACTTGTGGACACCGGCACCAAGCTCCGCAGGCCTCGGCACTCGGCGCGCGGGCTCTTCGGCACTCCCTGGTCTCGCCCTCGCTCTCGCGTCTGCTGCCGTCTGGTCTCGCTCGCTCCCAGCGCGCCGCCGCGGTTCTCTGCATACGCCCTCGCTGCCAGCAAACGCACCTGACCTCCTCGCTCTAGCCTCTGCCTCGACGACCCCGCTCGCATCCATCGCCCTGAGGAGCCAAGCTCCTGCACTCCCGTGTCCGCACCGGCGAGCCCGAATCCTATCCCACGAGCCTTCGCGTTCTTCTTTCCTCGCCTTCTCTCTTTAATCGCTTTGTTTGTTTTAAATTGGATTAAGATCTCTCCGTTGCTAATTCATTAGTTTTAAGTTTAGTTATATTAGATTTAATTAAAGTTATCACGTACTGTTACTTTCAGTAGCTATTAGTACGTAGCTTAAATTTCTTAAGTTAAGACTATTGCTTTAGTTTAGTTTTTATTTGTTTAGATAATTTCAAGACTTACGTTCCGTACCAACAACTAGTGTGTGATCGGGTCGAATCGTCACGAGAAATCAAGGAGCTACGCAAGATCACGCTTTTATTTTAGCAATTGGCTTGTCTAGTCAATTGCTATACATCAATTGGTATCAGAGCGAAAGAAGAAGGCTCCACCTTGGGAGTCGTTGAAGAAATGGAGTTAATTATTTTATTATTTATATTTCTTAATTTTTATATATATTCTATTTTTAGTAACTCCTATGTTAGTTGGAGTCTAATTATAGAATTGCTTATTTTTAGTATTTCTTAGTTAGATTAAATAAGATGGTTAGGAGAGTCTATCTTTAGGCTTTCTTAATTATCATATTTTATTATTTCATATATTAGGATTTTAGATTAAGTTTTATCTTTTAGGTTTATTTATCTTTAGGATTAAAATTCTATCTTTATCCACCTAAATTCTATCTTGCACGGTTGAATTGGTTCTTAGGTTTTTTATTTAAACGTTGTAGTTCTATTGAAATTAATCAGATTGAATAGAATTGAGAAACCCCTTTATGGATTAAAGGGTTCTCGATTATCAATCCCAAAGGCTTAACCGCTTGTGTTCTAAAATCCTCCGGCACCCATCATCTTCACCATCGTCACCTTACCTCTGTCCTTGATCGACAAGTCCTCAACCAATACAACATAGTCGACGGTTCGAGAACATCGGCACCGGCACTTGTGGACACCGGCACCAAGCTCCGCAGGCCTCGGCACTCGGCGCGCGGGCTCTTCGGCACTCCCTGGTCTCGCCCTCGCTCTCGCGTCTGCTGCCGTCTGGTCTCGCTCGCTCCCAGCGCGCCGCCGCGGTTCTTTGCATACGCCCTCGCTGCCAGCAAACGCACCTGACCTCCTCGCTCTAGCCTCGGCCTCGACGACCCCGCTCGCATCCAGCGCCCTGAGGTGCCAAGCTCCTGCGCTCCCGTGTCCGCACCGGCGAGCCCGGATCCTGTCCCGCGAGCCTTCGCGTTCTTCTTTCCTCGCCTTCTCTCTTTAATCGCTTTGTTTGTTTTAAATTGGATTAAGATCTCTCCGTTGCTAATTCATTAGTTTTAAGTTTAGTTAGATTAGATTTAATTAAAGTTATCACGTACTGTTACTTTCAGTAGCTATTAGTACGTAGCTTAAATTTCTTAAGTTAAGACTATTGCTTTAGTTTAGTTTTTATTTGTTTAGATAATTTCAAGACTTACGTTCCGTACCAACAACTAGTGTGTGATCGGGTCGAATCGTCACGAGAAATCAAGGAGCTACGCAAGATCGCGCTTTTATTTTAGCAATTGGCTCGTCTAGTCAATTGCTATACATCAATTGGTATTCAGAGACGGGTTATGCTACGCTCTTTGTTTCTTTGATGATACTGATGTTTTGATTTGATGGTTTGGGAAATCTGGGGAGGCGAATGGGATGATGATCCCGATCCATGGGCTGTACAACAACGACACCAACGAGAGTTGCAGAGACGAGCTTTGCAACAACAAGCTTTAGAGCGTCAACGACAACAAGAGGCTCAAAGGCATCACCTTTGGCTTCAAAGGCAAGAAGAGACCCATCGACAACAACAACAACTCCTTGAGCGTCAACGTCAAGCCGCAATTGAGGAGGAGAAACGACAACAACAACGTCGCCTCCGTCAGATTTGGCTTCTCCAACAACGAGAAGTTGAGGAGGAACGAAAACGAAAGTTGGAGGAAGCGGCCCAACGGCAAGCTAATTGGCTTGATGACGCTTGGAGGAAGGCTTATATTCACAAACTTCTTGATAGTCAGCCTCACGCGTCACCTACCTATGAGATCTTGGAGATATCCTCCCCCGATGTGGACGTGATTTTTCTTGAATATACAGCCAACGGAAAGGTAAAGGAGGTTGTTTCGGATACTTTCGTTGGCCAAGAGACTGCACTGCGCGATGATTTTGTTTCGCAGATTCCCGTTGACTCCGAACTCGGAATTGAGTCAACTCAGTCTTGTTGCGAAGCTGACTCGATGAGATTTCCAACGGTGGGTCACATGCTGCATGACTCCCCCAGGAAGACCTCCGAATCTGCACTGAAAGTCGACTGCAGTGCTGCGCTGCAGGAGGTGGAGCATGTTGATTCCGTTGACGAGGATGAGGTACTTGATGACGTCTCTGAAGAGTTAGCGATTGTACCTCTTGGGCATGTTCATGAAGTTCCATTTGTTGAGATTTGTGTGGTCATTGATCCTATTCTTATTGAAGATCAAGTCCGTTCAATGATCACGCATGAAGGTGTTGTTTTTGGGGTTCATATACCTCGAATTCTCCTGGCACCTATTCCACCCATTTCTTCATCATCTTTTTTGAAGGTTGCTGCTCCTTCCACGCTGATCATCGTCGACTCGATTCGGGGACGAATCGAAGATAAGAGGGGGAGAATGATGCGGGTCAAGATGGCCTTCTATGGGTCAAACAACGATCTTGATCCAGGCGACGACTCGAGGACAAGTCGATTTCAAATGGAGGAGAATGATGTCATCCTCAAGCGAAAGAAGAAGGCTCCACCTTGGGAGTCATTGAAGAAATGGAGTTAATTATTTTATTATTTATATTTCTTAATTTTTATATATATTCTATTTTTAGTAACTCCTATGTTAGTTGGAGTCTAATTATAGAATTGCTTATTTTTAGTATTTCTTAGTTAGATTAAATAAGATGGTTAGGAGAGTCTATCTTTAGGCTTTCTTAATTATCATATTTTATTATTTCATATATTAGGATTTTAGATTAAGTTTTATCTTCTAGGTTTATTTATCTTTAGGATTAAAATTCTATCTTATCCACCTAAATTCTATCTTGCACGGTCCTAAATTCTATCTTGCACGGTAGAATTGGTTCTTAGGTTTTCTATTTAAACGTTGTAGTTCTATTGAAATTAATCAGATTGAATAGAATTGAGAAACCCCTTTATGGATTAAAGGGTTCTCGATTATCAATCCCAAAGGCTTAACCGCTTGTGTTATAAAATCCTTGGGCACCCATCATCTTCACCATCGTCACTTTACCTCTGTCCTTGATCGACACGTCCTCAACCAATACAACATAGTCGACGGTTCGAGAACATCGGCACCGGCACTTGTGGACACCGGCACCAAGCTCCGCAGGCCTCGGCACTCGGCGCGCGGGCTCTTTGGCACTCCCTGGTCTCGCCCTCGCTCTTGCGTCTGCTGCCGTCTGGTCTCGCTCGCTCCCAGCGCGCCACCGCGGTTCTCTGCATACGCCCTCGCTGCCAGCAAACGCACCTGACCTCCTCGCTCTAGCCTCGGCCTCGACGACCCCGCTCGCATCCAGCGCCCTGAGGAGCCAAGCTCCTGCGCTCCCGTGTCCGCACCGGCGAGCCCGGATCCTGTCCCGCGAGCCTTCGCGTTCTTCTTTCCTCGCCTTCTCTCTTTAATCGCTTTGTTTGTTTTAAATTGGATTAAGATCTCTCCATTGCTAATTCATTAGTTTTAAGTTTAGTTACATTAGATTTAATTAAAGTTATCACGTACTGTTACTTTCAGTAGCTATTAGTACGTAGCTTAAATTTCTTAAGTTAAGACTATTGCTTTAGTTTAGTTTTTATTTGTTTAGATAATTTCAAGACTTACGTTCCGTACCAACAACTAGTGTGTGATCGGGTCGAATCATCACGAGAAATCAAGGAGCTACGCAAGATCGCGCTTTTATTTTAGCAATTGGCTCGTCTAGTCAATTGCTGTACATCACATGCACTATCAGAGATAGGGTATATCATACCTGCTTGGAGAAGTTTCAGGACTTCCTTCTTCACCACCTCCATCATAAGTGGGTTGAGCCTCCTTTGAGGTTGTCTGGATGGCTTTGCTTCGTCCTCCATTAAGATCCTATGCATACATGTCGAGGGACTAATCCCCTTAATGTCTGCAATAGTCCATCCTATAGCCGCTTTGTGTTCCTTGAGGACCGCTACTAGCTCCCCTTCTTGCTCCTTAGAAAGTTTGCTTGAGATGATGACTGGTAGTGTTTCTCCTTCTCCTAGAAAGACATACTTGAGATGACTCGGAAGTTGCTTTAGCTCTACCTTCGGTGCCTGAAAAATAGAGGGCAAAAGCTTCTCGCTAGGCGAGGTTAGTAGCATGGGTTTTGAGCCCAATGGAGAGAGAGGTAGCTTAGAATAAGCATCTAACTCCATCACAACTTCCGGCCTGCAGGTTAGTGCACAATCCATAATCCATAGAAATGTCCTCTAGAGGAGTTTCTAAAGCAACTTGAACATCATCCACACAATTCAATTCAAAGATATCTTGCACTAGTGGCTCAAGAACATCAACGAAGCACAAAGAATGATCATCAGAGGGGTATTTCATAGCATCATAAATGTTATACTCGACCCTCTCCCCATCAAATTCCATTGTTAATGACCCCGAATACACATCAATTTTGGTTTTCGTGGTCCTTAAAAATGGTCTTCCTAAAAGAATAGGAGCTTCATGACTACCTTGTCCCATATCCAAGACAAAAAAATCAGCGGGAAAGACCATCTTATCCACCATCACAAGAACATCCTCTATCACTCCTTTAGGGTACACATTAGAGCGATCAGCCAATTGAATCACTACCCTAGTTTCAAGCAAAGGACTAAGTCCTAAAGATTCATACAAAGAGTAAGGTAACACATTGATAGATGCACCCAAATCCAACATTTCCCTTTCGATTCGAGTTTCACCTATCACACAAGGCATAGTAAACATGCCAGGGTCGCTACATTTCTTAGGAAGACGCTTCTGAAATACAGAAGACACATGTTCACTAACCCTAATCTTTTACTTTCCCTTAGATTTTTTATTGCTCTAAATTGTACACAATTCTTTCAGAAATTTTGCATAGCGAGGAATACTCTTAATCAAATTAAGTAAAGGGACGTTTACCTCACATTTGCTGAATGTTTCGAAGATTTCCTTTTCACTCTCTGGCCTGCGAGTATCTCTCTATGCATTAGGAAAGGGAGGGCTTGGTTTGTATGAACTCTGTGGTGGCATGTCCGGCTTGCTCACCACCTTCGTGGTCTCTTCGTCCTTCTCTTGAGATTCTTTAGGGCTCTCTGCAGCTTGAGAGTCCTCTACCACAATCTCTTCCTCCTCATCATCTATGAGGACTGTGTTCTCATCCCGACTCTCTAAGTTCTTACCAATCCTTAGAGTCATAGCACTCACATTCTGTTTTGGATTCAACTAAGTCTGAGATGGAAACTTACCAGAATCCTTAGCCTCCAGTTTGGCCAAAGCACCAGCAATCTGTCCAACTTGACTCTCCAAGTTCTGAATGCTAGACTTTGTTTCCTGTTGGAATTGGACCATGTTGTTCTGCATTGTAGTCACATTCTGTGTCAGAGCTTTGATCATGTCCTCAGCTGACATGGATGAGCTCGAACTCTTCCCTTGAGGCCTAGGTCCATACTGTTGTCTGAATGGTGGAGCTCCTTGCTGATTGAACTGCTGCTGTTGAGGATTCCCATACCTAAAGTTCGGATGATCTCTCTAGCCAGGATTATAGCTATTAGAGTAAGGGTCATACCTCGGCCTTTGTGGTACAAAGCCCCCCACTGCATTCAATTCAACATTCGGCTCCTGAAGGATTGGGCATGCATCGGTGGGATGCTGAAAATCTTGACAGATTCCACATGCTTTTACCTGCTGCTGATTCCCACTGAGCATGAATTTTCGCATCATCTCTTTCAACTCATTCACATCTGTCTGGAGTGATGAGTTTGTTTCCACCGCGCTCACAGTTTTGGAGGACGTCTTCCTGAATTGCCTTGCCCCCTCTGCAAGCTCAGAAAACATCTCAAATGCTTCAGCAGGAGTCTTATTCAAGATGTTACCACAACATGCAGCATTAACCATTCTTCTCTCATCATCTAATAGACCTCCATGTAAGTAGAGAACGAGGTCCTGATTCGAATAGACATGATAAGGGCAGCTGGCCACTAGCTTCTTATACCTCTCATAGTAGTCATACAAGTTCTCTGTAGCATGTTGCTCAATGTTGCTCATGCTCTTCTTGAGACTGTTCAATTTTGTTGCTGGAAAGTATTTCTCCAAGAAGGCTTTCTGCATCTGAGCCCATGTATTTATGCTCCTTGGGGTGAGGTAATAGAGCCAGTCACTAGCCGAATCCCTCAAAGAGAAAGGAAAGGCTCTTAACTTGATTTGATCATCCGTTACGTTCCTCGGCTTCATGCCTGTGCAAACAACATGAAACTCTGCTAGGTGCTTATTAGGGTCTTCTCCACTAAGACCATGAAACTTCGGCAGCAAATGTATCAGTCCAGATTTCAACTCAAAACTCACACCGTCAGCAACCTCTGGAAACTCTATAGCAAGCGGTTGTTGTGTCAGATTTGGGGCAGTCAACTGCCTCAAAGTCTGATTCGGATTAGCCATCTCAACTCTTTCTGACCGATCCTGATCTCCACGAGATTCTCTATGAAGCTTGGAAAGTGTTTTCTCGATCTCTGGATCAAAATGCAAATCAGATGTATTAGTAGCACGGGTGCGAACCATAAGCCAGGTTCTCAACTGTTGTGAGGAGGAAATCGAGTATGAAATATAATAAAATAGATCAAACCAGATTCGTGCCCCAGCAAATAATTACAAGACTCCCTCCCTATGCAGTAGTGGGAAGTCAAGATCGATCCACGAGGAAGCATGTCAGCGTATCCCACGTAGCTGTAAATCTCATAGAAAAGCAACAGAAAGACAGAAACAAAGAAACAAA
The DNA here is from genome assembly GCA_963922045.1 of Persicaria maculosa. Classification (NCBI taxonomy): domain Eukaryota; kingdom Viridiplantae; phylum Streptophyta; class Magnoliopsida; order Caryophyllales; family Polygonaceae; genus Persicaria; species Persicaria maculosa. The sequence continues at coordinate 63,033,661 of OY998252.1, forward strand.
GACAGAAATAACAAACGAAAGCAGAAGTAAAGCAAACACAGAACTACACGATCTCGACAAACAGTACTCGAGATCAACAACAGACAACGACGACAGAAACTCAAAATCGATCAATAGCAACTCGATCTAGACAAACACCCAACTCGATCTCGACTAAAGCCTCCTCTAGATCGACTAAAAACAGTAACTTTAAATTTGCAAACTCGAACACAGAATCGCAGATTTCCGACGAAATAAACTCAATATATAACGAACTTCCAAAGCCAGGGTATCAACACCATAACGATAACCATGCAAAGTAACACATAAAGGCATAAAAGATCATGCTTTCCATCAAAAATAACTTTCGTTATTAACAAATAGGCATATAGAGGCTTTTGCATAAACCCTAATTATTACTAACCCTTTTCACATAATTAATCCAAGTTGCATTAAGATCACTTTCGCTTCAATAAGACAAACAAGGATCACATTCAACTCTCGCAAAAAAATCATGCTCATAGGGATAGAAGACGAATCGCACAACAAGATCGTACCTTTACCGCATCACCTTACATGGCCACCGTCGGGCTCACCCCAGCCCCAGAAGTGGGTGGACTACTCGCTTTTCATCTCAATAGCAGACATCTTTGATGAAAAAAGAACTAACTTGCATTAATAAACTTCAAACTTACAACCTCTTCTCCTTCTCTCTTTATGTGTAACTACTTGTCTCTGACTGAAATTGAATTAATAAAAACCAGCCCCTAAGGCTTTATTTATAGGCTTCCTTCCCTCTCTAATTAGGAAAGAACAATCTATCTATATCTATATCTATTTATCTACTTTATTAAGATAAAAACATGGAAATAAATAATTAAATCTAAAAGGAAATAAAGCAAATTTGTGGACAAATCCTCCATGGAGTTGATAGATCTTGATAGATGTGGATAGAATTTGGTCTCGAAAATATCTCCATTGGATTCGAGATAGAAACTTAACAGGAAATCGGTTAAGCTCGGAATCCGCCGCCGTGGGTCCAGTCGATATTGACTTGGTTAAGTTGATATTGACCTAGTTAAGTCGATATTGACCTGTGCTTTCTCGGTTTCTCTTCAGATGCTCGATATTGACTCCAGAGATGAAAATCGAGTTGATTTGTACTCGATATCGAGTTGAGTTACTCGATATTAACTAGCATGTCTCAGCTCCAGCTTTCTTGACTCGATTCCAGGACGTTGACTCGATACGGGGCACTCGATATTGACTTGGTTAAGTCGATATCGACCTCTTCCTTTCTTCCTTAGTCGATTCTAGCCAACTCTGAGTCAATTTGGAGAATTTTGACCTAAATCTGGTCGATATTGAGTGTGCTTGGTCGATATTGACCAGTCTTCTCAGCATCCTGCTCTGTTCTTGAAACGCACTTTCCTGAGTAATCATTTGTCGGATTGATGCATATGACCATGCGTTGGAAAGCTCTTTCCGAGGGCTACAACTCTTATGAAGACATCAGAACTTGACTCAGAATGATGAATGCCGAAAAATTTCCTTTTCTCCGGCTGCACCATCCTTAGCTTCTTCACGAGTTTTCCTTTAAGCTCCAAAGTGCGTCCAATTTCTGTGAAATATAACAAAAACTTGTGTAGACCTCCATATATTGCAAATAAGTGTAAACTACACAGATTCTGTATTATTCTAACCCAAATGCATGAAATGTATGCAGAAATCGATATAAAAGTAAGTGTAAAACATGGCAATTTAGGCTCACAACAAACACCCCATACTTAAGCTTGCTTGTCCTCAAGCAATACTTTTATTTGTCATTCAGGGGATGAAAACAAAACTCTCAACATATCAGATTCATTTGCCATATGTCCCTGCAATCAATTACCATCCTCGAAAAGGTACTAGTGTCACAAATCCATACATGTGCAAATAAAAGCAACATCTACTCACAAAAGGAGGTTTATGCAAAACAATTCATATGTGACAAAGCATTAATAATCAAGAGGACTTCAATTTAAGCTCAATAAGGAGTATATTTGGTAAAAGGCTAAAGGTGGGCAATTTTTGGCAATGTGGTGCTTAATCCGGGGAAATGGAGTATTTCCAAACTTTCTTACCACATCTTTTCTTCATAAGATTCATCACCTTTCATATTGCTTTTATCAATAATAATGCTTTTACCTCTCTAACCTCAGCACTGCCTTCTCGCGAGTCGCAAACATGGGTGTCATGAATGGTTCCGGATACTTAGTGCTTTGGACTCCTCACCTGTGTGTCCCATCTCGCCAAACTATTATCTCAGCGAGCAGGGTCGATCTACCTTTATCTCCTGAGGTGATCGGATTTTTTCTCACTCATTAAATTTTCCATATATTTCGAACATTCTCCTACCAAACTCCAATAATGATAATAACAACACAACAACCATATAACATCTCCATAATGTAACCTCATTCTCAACATAATCCCCGGATAGGAAATAAGGTAAAGAATGGCAAATATTCAGATCATGTGGAGCAAATATGAAATAAGGCATAGTATGGCTTTTATGATGCATAAGCATAGGTATGACTAGGATATAACAATATGAGCATTATATGGAAATTTAAAGTCCTCCATCCAGTTTTAAAATGCAACATCCATGACATCAAATTTTACCTCTTTACTAGGCAACATCAAATTTTACCTCTTTCTATGGTTTTCATAAAATAATGCACTTCATTGTGACTTCCCTTTACTAGGCAATTTCATGCTATATCTCTAATGAATCCAATTTTGCATCGTCGAGTTCAATAAAACTTCCATGACATTAATCAAAAAATTTCAATGGGGGTCATTTTTTCAAACTTTTGGAAAACATGCATGTAAACACATAAATCAATAATGAATTTCAAAATAGCCATGTATAAGCAATTCAAAAAATAAACTTCAAATATGCACGCAAAATGTCAAATATGGTCAAATATGCACAAAGTAAGCCCTTCCCCCACCCCATACTTAAACATTACAGTGTCCTCACTTTATAAAAAATAAGGGTAAAGAAAGAAACTCACTAGACAGGCGTGCAGGACTTCATAATATCGAGTGCTATGCTCTGGGCCGAGTCCGAATTTAGCTTGCCTCTATCCCCATGGACCTGAAAAATGTAGAAGACATATATCCACAATAGAAAAACTAAAAGTTCAAAAACAAACAAAAAGCAACAATGTCCAAAACTCCCAAAAAGTAATTGTCTATTTACAAGCTCTAGACTTTATAGTCGCTAGGTGTTGATAGGAGGAAATCGAGTTTAAAATATAATAAAATAATTCAAACCGGATTCGTGCCCCAGCAAATAATTACAAGACTTCCTCCCGATGCAGTAGTGGGAAGTCAGGATCGATCCACGAGGAAGCGTGTCAGTGGATCCTAGGCAGCAGAGAAATCTCACAGAAGTCGACAACAGGGGTCCTAGTTCTCGAGTGCAGCAACTCGATAGAAGATCGGTCAGTCGAACACAGCACATCAGCAAGCACAGGGTGGTGGTCGATCTCGACTAAGGCTTCCTCGAGATCGAGTAAAGCTTTGTCGACGTCGAGTTGGGTCTTGTCGAGCACCTGCACACAGAAGCTACAGCGACCTGGGTCGAAGATCAGTAACTCGAGATCGAGGAGTGCTAGTCGATCTCGAGGAAAACAAAAACTAAAACGAAAGAAAATAATGTAAAGGCAATTGCTTTGGGATTTCAAACTAAACTGTATAAAAAGGACGTCCAAGATTGGGGTTTGCAACAACGATAACCAAACATGCATAAGGCAGAGATAAAACAGATAATCATGTGAATCGCATCAAAGGACTAAGCTTTCGCCTTTTCCACCAATTAGACAACTCTTTCAAGAAACCCTAATTGTCTCTACTGATTTTATATTTACAATCCAAGTTGTTAGCATGGACCTCCATTAGATGGGTAATAAAGACATAACAAGTAGCAGATGCTCAAGACATGATAAAAGTCGGATCTTTACCTCAAACATGCAGGGCTATCGTCGGGCTCGCCCCAACCCTAGAAGTGGGTGGACTACTCGCGCTTCATTGCAATCTCAGACATTGATTGATGAAAAGAAACTTAATTGCATTAAACCAAACAGAGCTTACAACCAAAGGAAGCCAATTCCGCTCTCGCTTCACCAACTCCTCTTGGCCACTCACTCTCTCTCTCTCCTACTAATCCTACTGTGTGATTGAATGACTAGAAATCAGCCCCATGGGCTTTATTTATAGATTTCTAAACCTTGCTACTCAAGGATAGAAACATCTATCTATATCTAAATCTATATCTAAAACATTAAAGATAAATAAATTTCATAACATAATTAAATCTAAATAAGGGAATTATATCTAAAGTCTTCAAGTGGATAAATCTTCTCCTTCATGATGTAACTTGATAGAATCGGATAGAACTCGGCAATCTTCAGCTCCAAGTAATCCCAATCCGAGTAGGACAGCTCACAACGCGTTACGCGGCTTCTGGAAAGTTCCTCGATCTCGAGTAAGTCTCCTCGATCTCGAGTAGAACTGGCGTCGACTTGGCTGGCTCGGCGTCTCGGGTTGCTGGTCCTCGATGTGGCTCGGACTCTGGCTCCAGGGTTTCCTCGATCTCGAGGAGTGGTCCTCGATCTCGACTAACTTTGGGCTCATCGACTTGTGTGCTCGGCAGTGTCGGGTAGATCTTCTCGACATGCTCGGACATGGCTCCTGGCTTGTCGACCTCGAAGAGTTTCGTCGACATCGAGTTGTGTGTTGCTCTGTGTCCGGGTGCTAGGTCGGGTAGTCTCTCCTCGGCATCCTCGGACATGCTTTCCTCGACTCCGGGCATGGGCTTCGGGACTTTGTCGACATCGAGTTGGGTACTCGATCTCGAGGAAGGTGTGGAGTCGGGTTCTTTGTCTTCAGCTTCTCGACATGGTCCTCCTCGATCCTGGTAGGTGTCTAGACATGGGTTGTCGAGATCGACTATGGTTAGTCGACAACGAGTAGACTTGGGCCTCCGTCCTTGCTTCTTGGTTTTCTCCCGAAATGGCTCCATATTCAGCAATATTAAACAGAAACTTATGTAGATCTCCATCTCTGACAAATAAGCATATACTACATAAATTCGACATATTCCCAACCCGAAATATGCAAAATGTATAGAATATGGAACTAAAATATGCATAAAGACATGGTTTCCTCCTTTGCAGGGCCAAAAGAGAAATCTAAAACCTCATCGCCTATGGTGAAGGTGAGCGATCGATTCTTGACACTAATTTTGGCATCTGCAGTAGCTAAGAATGGTCTACCAAGAATAATAGGGCTAGTAGGATCTTCAGCACAGTCTATAATAAGTAAATCTGCTGAAATAAAGAATTTACCAACCTGGACGGGGACATTCTCATCTATACCTATAGGGATGACCACTGTATTGTTTGCCATGTATAGTTTGGCATCCACAAGCTCTATGCATCCTATTTTTACCTTCCGCCAGATTGATAAAGGCATGATGCTCACACTTGCTCCTAAATCACAAAGAGACTCATATTTATATTGTCCAAAACCCACAGTAACATAAAACTTACTAGGGTCAGGTCTCTTTTCAGGGAAGTGGAGTACTTTGCACTTGCCTGCGATCTCTGAGATGGATCTCTTTTTGCTCAGGATTTCCTTCAGAAATTTGACATATCCAGGCATCTCTTGCAGGGCTTCTGTAAAAGGAATAGAAACATTCAGTTCTTGCAGCATATTAACAAATCTATTAAACCTACCTGCAGTGGGAAAGGCAGTGGCTTTTTCTGCTTCGGAGCCAGATCAGACGTTGGAGGTGTTGCAGAGTCGTCGACCTCGGCTTGTTTTTCCTCGATCTCGACCAGTGGCTCCTCGAGATCGATTTGGGTTGTCGACTTCGAATTGCTGGGCTTCACAGTGGAGTCCGAGTTCAGCTTCTGGTCCGTGTCGAGTATGTGCTTGTCGAGATCGAGTACAGGGTCCTCGAGATCGAGTTGATCTTGCTCTGTCTCGAGTTGCTGCTCTACCTTGCCTTGCTGTTTCCCGACCTCTGGCTCGTGTAATTGATGCCCACTTCTGAGTTTGATAGCTGCGACGTGTCCGGTCTTCCCCTTAGGATTTGGTTCTATTTTCCCAGGGAGCTGTCCGGATGGTCGTGGGATCTGTGCAGCGATTTGACCCATCTGGGTCTCTATTCCTCTTTTCCAGATATCCAGTTCTCCAAATTTTGTAGTGATGTTTTGGAACTGGTTGTTGATGGTGCCTTGATTCCGACGCATCTCCTCAAGGATGAGCTGCAGATCATCCTTCTTTTGATCCCTTTCTGGATGTCCTAGAGCTTTGTAGGGTAGGGGGTTCCTAGGAGGACCTTGGTTCCACTGTGGTTGATAAAACCTTTGATCTCCCATGTAGCGATTAGGACCCCCAGCGTAGGCTGCCTCTTCCTGTGTCTCTGCCATTCTGACTTGCTCAGTGTGTGGGCACTCAGTAGTGGTGTGCCTCTGTGATCCGCATTCGATGCAAGGCTGATTGAGAGACAGATATTTGACTTGCTTGAGGAGCTTGCGATTCTGGTCTCTGTAGAACTGCTCCCTGACTCTGAGTCAAACTCCTTTGCTGGCTCATAGAGTGGCATAGATGGTGCTGGCCTGGCATAGGAGTTCTCCTCATAGTTTGTAGTTGACCCATATTTGTTGTCATAATTGGTGAGCTTGTCTAGCACACCCCAAGCGTCAATTGGTGGCATCGTCAGATACTCATAGCGAGTATACTGGTTGATTCTGTCCTTAGTGACTTGATCAAGAGAGTTGAAGAAGATCTCCTGAATGACGTAGGGTGGCTGTCCATGAGTAGGGCAAGATCGCAGTAGTTCTTTGTAGCGTTCTCATGCCTTTGCAAGCGGTTCCCCAGGCTTCTGTTTGAAGGCGGTGATTTTCTGGCGGAGGAGTGCTGTCTTGGCGGGTGGGAAGAATTTATTCAGAAACTCTTGCTCTACTTGGGCCCATGGTGTGAGGGATCTTGCTTTCAGCCCTTCAAGCCACTTAAGTGCAGGCCCAGCGAGAGACCAGCGGAAAGCTTTCATCTTGATATATTCCAGAGTTGTACCTTCAGCAAGAGTACGGCACATGTCAGAAAAGTTGGTAATATGCTCAAGAGGACACTCATTAAATTTTTCATAAAAAGCATTATTTTTAAGCTCTATAAGAAATTGAGTGCGAATTTCATAAGAGTTTTCAGGGATTAGAATCGCCGATTCAGGCACGACAAGAGTTGGATGCATATAATCCTCTGCAGCAGTTGGATATTGGGCAAGCTCAGCTTCTGCTTGTTCCCTTGCTGCTTTCTTAGCGGCGATAGCAGCATCTTTAGTGGCCAGTTCCCTTGTAAGCCTCTGTATCAGCTGTTCCTGGGTCTCTGCGGTCGCCATGGGTCTTTGTAGTTTGGCTCTGATGTGTAGAAGGCGTTGTGGTTCGTCTAAGCCGTCAAACTCAGGTGGTTGACCAAAACGGCGCATACACCTGTAAAGTAACTCAATGTAGATGTGAGATTTAACTACCTAAGGCGCGAATGATAGCTTCCCCGGCAACGGCGCCAATTTGTTGATAGGAGGAAATCGAGTTTAAAATATAATAAAATAATTCAAACCAGATTCGTGCCCCAGCAAATAATTACAAGACTTCCTCCAGATGCAGTAGTGGGAAGTCAGGATCGATCCACGAGGAAGCGTGTCAGCGGATCCTAGGCAGCAGAGAAATCTCACAGAAGTCGACAACAGGGGTCCTAGATCTCGAGTACAGCAACTCGACAGAAGATCGGACAGTCGAACATAGCACAGCAGCAAGCACAGGCTGGTGGTCGATCTCGACTAAGGCTTCCTCGAGATCGAGTAAAGCTTTGTCGACGTCGAGTTCGGTCTTGTCGAGCACCTGCACACAGAAGCTACAGCGACCTGGGTCGAAGATCAGTAACTCGAGATCGAGGAGTGCTAGCCGATCTCGAGGAAAACAGAAACTAAAACGAAAGAAAATAAAGTAAAGGCAATTGCTTTGGGATTTCGAACTAAACTGTATAAAAAGGACTTTTAAGATTGGGGCTTGCAACAACGATAACCAAACATGCATAAGGCAGAGATAAAATAGATAATCATGTGAATCGCATCAAAGGACTAAGCTTTCGCATTTTCCAACAATTAGACAACTCTTTCAAGAAACCCTAATTGTCTCTACTGATTTTATGTTTACAATCCAAGTTGTTAGCATGAACCTCCATTAGATGGGTAATAAAGACATAATAAGTAGCAGATGCTCAAGATATGATAAAAGTCGGATCTTTACCTCAAACATGCAGGGCTATCGTCGGGCTCGCCCCAACCCTAGAAGTGGGTGGACTACTCGCGCTTCATTGCAATCTCAGACATTGATTGATGAAAAGAAACTTAATTGCATTAAACCAAACAGAGCTTACAACCAAAGGAAGCCAATTCCGCTCTCGCTTCACCAACTCCTCTTGGCCACTCACTCTCTCTCTCTCTCTCCTACTAATCCTACTGTGTGATTGAATGACTAGAAATCAGCCCCATGGGCTTTATTTATAGATTTCTTAACCTTGCTACTCAAGTATAGAAACATCTATCTATATCTAAATCTATCTAAAACATTAAAGATAAATAAATTTCATAACATAATTAAATCTAAATAAGGGAATTATATCTAAAGTCTTCAAGTGGATAAATCTTCTCCTTCATGATGTAACTTGATAGAATCGGATAGAACTCGGCAATCTTCGGCTCCAAGTAATCCCAATCCGAGTAGGACAGCTCACAACGCGTTACGCGGCTTCTGGAAAGTTCCTCGATCTCGAGTAAGTCTCCTCGATCTCGAGTAGAACTGGCGTCGACTTGGCTGGCTCGGCGTCTCGGGTTGCTGGTCCTCGATGTGGCTCGGACTCTGGCTCCAGGGTTTCCTCGATCTCGAGGAGTGGTCCTCGATCTCGACTAACTTTGGGCTCATCGACTTGTGTGCTCGGCAGTGTCGGGTAGATCTTCTCGACATGCTCGGACATGGCTCCTGGCTTGTCGACCTCGAAGAGTTTCGTCGACATCGAGTTGTGTGTTGCTCTGTGTCCGGGTGCTAGGTCGGGTAGTCTCTCCTCGGCATCCTCGGACATGCTTTCCTCGACTCCGGGCATGGGCTTCGGGACTTTGTCGACATCGAGTTGGGTACTCGATCTCGAGGAAGGTGTGGAGTCGGGTTCTTTGTCTTCAGCTTCTCGACATGGTCCTCCTCGATCCTGGTAGGTGTCTAGACATGGGTTGTCGAGATCGACTATGGTTAGTCGACAACGAGTAGACTTGGGCCTCCGTCCTTGCTTCTTGGTTTTCTCCCGAAATGGCTCCATATTCAGCAATATTAAACAGAAACTTATGTAGATCTCCATCTCTGACAAATAAGCATATACTACATAAATTCGACATATTCCCAACCCGAAATATGCAAAATGTATAGAATATGGAACTAAAATATGCATAAAGACATGGCTACTTTAGAGACATTCTCCATTAAGCATTAGCCTGGCTCATCTTTGTCCGGAGGTATAGGTGGATCTGGTGGTTCCTCCGGTGGTGGGAAGGGTGGAATGTCATCCGGGGGCATCATGTGAAGAAGCTTAAATCTCCCTGAGTGAATGCTCCATGGCTTCACCCATTCATCTTCCTGGGCTCCAGCTGGCATGCATAAAGGAAGATATAAAGAAACTATACATACCTCATCATCATACCTCTTCCGCTTCATTGGTTGATTTGTATGCACATCTCCACCACAGCAAAACGGTGGAGTAGGAAGAGATATTTTCCCCTCATCTTGTGGAGCTTCATGCCACTTTGCGAGGACCCCATACTTGAACACGAACATCGGTTGCCCAAAATCGTCAGGGATGCCCTTCACCTTGTAAGGTAAAAGCGACTTTGAAACACCATGGGTAACGACATCCGGATTTTGCATTGGTAGCTCTTCTTCTTCTTGGGATCCTTCAGAAGATTCTTTAAAGATAGATAGCGAAGTAGATATTGAAATAGAGGAAGGACATACCTGGATTTCTATGGTACAAATGATTTCGGCTAGTTTTTCTGGATCAGTTCCTTCAGAATGTGTATATGCCGAGTCCAGGTACTCGTTGTCGACTGGCTTATAGAAGGAGATGTTGTCCCTTCTACGCCAGACATCCAATAGCTCCCTGATCCGGCGGGTCTTCGCGGCATCGGCATCCGCATGACGTTTTAATTCTGCCCTCTCTCTGTCTATCTCCGCTATCCGTTGGCGAAGATCCGCTATCTTAGCCTCCATATCATATGCGTCTTGCATTACAGAACATCGCATATACCTTCTAAGTAACTCAAGGAAAAACGTGAGTTCTAACTACCTAAGGCGCGAATGATTGCTTCCCCGGCAACGGCGCCAATTTGTTGTACAGAAGGAAATCGAGACTTGCAATAAAATATAAATAAAGTACAACAAACCAGATTCCGTCCCTTGCAAATAATTACAAGATTCCCTCCCTATGCAGTAGTGGGAAGTCAGGATCGATCCACGAGGAAGCGTGTCAGCGTGTCCCAGGTAGCTGTAAATCTCACAAAAAAGCAACAGAAAGACAGAAACAAAGAAACAAAGACAGAAATAACAAACGAAAGCAGAAGTAAAAGCAAACACAGAACTACTCGATCTCGACAAACAGTACTCGAGATCAACAACAGACAGCGACGACAGAAACTCAAAATCGATCAACAGCAACTCGATCTACACAAACACCCAACTCGATCTCGACTAAAGCCTCCTCTAGATCGACTAAAAACAGTAACTTTAAATTTGCAAACTCGAACACAGAATCGCAGATTTCCGACGAAATAAACTCAATATATAAAGAACTTCCAAAGCCAGGGTATCAACACCACAACGATAACCAAGCAAAGTAACACATAAAGGCATAAAAGATCATGCTTTCCATCAAAAATAACTTTCGTTATTAACAAATAGGCATATAGAGGCTTTTGCATAAACCCTAATTATTACTAACCCTTTTCACATAATTAATCCAAGTTGCATTAAGATCACTTTCGCTTCAATAAGACAAACAAGGATCACATTCAACTCTCGCAAAAAAATCATGCTCATAGGGATAGAAGACGAATCGCACAACAAGATCGTACCTTTACCGCATCACCTTACATGGCCACCGTCGGGCTCACCCCAGCCCCAGAAGTGGGTGGACTACTCGCTCTTCATCGCAATAGCAGACATCTTTGATGAAAAAAGAACTAACTTGCATTAATAAACTTCAAACTTACAACCTCTTCTCCTTCTCTCTTTATGTGTAACTGCTTGTCTCTGACTGAAATTCAATTAATAAAAACCAGCCCCTAAGGCTTTATTTATAGGCTTCCTTCCCTCTCTAATGAGGAAAGAACAATCTATCTATATCTATATCTATTTATCTACTTTATTAAGATAAAAACATGGAAATAAATAATTAAATCCAAAAGGAAATAAAGCAAATTTGTGGATAAATCCTCCATGGAGTTGATAGATCTTGATAGATGTGGATAGAATTTGGTCTCGAAAATATCTCCATTGGATTCGGGATAGAAACTTAACAAGAAGTTGGTCAAGCTCGGAATCCGCCGCAGTGGGTCCAGTCGATATTGACTTGGTTAAGTCGATATTGACCTAGTTAAGTCGATATTGACCTAGTTAAGTCGATATTGACTTGTGCTTCCTCGGTTTCTCTTCAGCTGCTCGATATTGACTCCAGAGATGAAAATCGAGTTGATTTGTACTCGATATCGAGTTGAGTTACTCGATATTGCCTAGCATATCTCAGCTCCAGCTTTCTTGACTCGATTCCAGGACGTTGACTCGATATGGGGCACTCGATATTGACTTGGTTAAGTTGATATCGACCTCTTCCTTTCTTCCTTAGTCGATTCTAGCCAACTCTGAGTCGATTTGGATAATTTCGACCTAAATCTGGTCGATATTGAGTGTGCTTGGTCGATATTGACCAGTCTTCTCAGCATCCTACTCTGTTCTTGAAACGCACTTTCCCGAGTCATCGTTTGTCGGATTGATGCATATGCCCATGCGTTGGAAAGCTCTTTCCGAGGGATACAACTCTCATGAAGACATCAGAACTTGACTCAGAATGATGAATGCCGAAAAATGGCCTTTTCTCCGGCTGCACCATCCTTAGCTTCTTCACGAGTTTTCCTTTAAGCTCCAAAGTGCGTCCGATTTCTGCGAAATATAACAAAAACTTGTGTAGACCTCCATATATTGCAAATAAGTGTAAACTACACAGAATCTGTATTATTCTAACGCAAATGCATGAAATGTATGCAGAAATCGATATAAAAGTAAGTGTAAAACATGGCAATTTAGGCTCACAACATCAACCCAATTAACACACAAAAACAAACACACAAATAACAATTTGACTCCCCGGCAACGGCGCCAAATTTGACAGAGGATTTCAGTTGCCTTAAATCCTATCAAATAAATCCGACTAACCTAACTAATGTAGTTTGGCAAGTACGGGTCGATCCCACAGAGAGTCAAGGATTTGTATGCAAGTCAAGTGTGCTAATAAGAACTAAAGAAATAAAGAGGGGGGATTGTGATGGTTTAAACTAACTAAGAATGCAAAAAGTAAGAAAAATAATAAAGTAAAACAGATTAAATGGATGAATATGAGATAATAGCTCAGGTCAATCAAACTCAGCAATCAGGTTTGTTCATTGATCATTGATATCGAAAAGATAACTTCCTCTTGAATACTTTGTTGTGGAAAGACTAGGTCTTTTGAATCCAATTCCTTTTCGAATCTAGTTAACAAGACCACCAGACCCCGAAAACCCTAATTATCAAACAATCTTGAAACTATTAAGATTCAATTCAACAATTGATGAAGCTTAAAGGAAACCAACAAAGGCAATTGACGCGCACAACCAGTTATTGCATCAATTGCAAATCAATTCTTCATACAAATCCCTAAATCAACCAGTTTCAGAGATTTATATTTTGCTACTCAAGGATATAGAAAATTCAACCAGAAATTACCTAGATCTAGCTATAGATTATCATGAAAAGGCATCAGTTGATCAGACTAACGGAAATTCACGAAAACCCTAAACAATCAGCGCAAATAATTGATAATATTCAAAGAAGAGTATTAGGAACAGAAATCTCACAATGTAATAGAAAACCTGAAGCTTCGATTAATTTCCCCGAGCAAAGAGGATTAGTTGTTCATAATCGATAAATTAGCAAACATAAGAAAATCAAAACTACGTACCAAAACCTGTTCGATCGCCAAAAACAAAAACCAGCACAAGTCTGCTGCCAAATTTGACAAAGGATTTCAGTCGCCTTAAATCCTATCAAATAAATCCGACTAACCTAACTAATGTAGTTTCGCAAGTACGGGTCGATCCCACAGAGAGTCAACGATTTGTATGCAAGTCAAGTGTGCTAATAAGAACTAAAGAAACAAAGAGGGGGGATTGTGATGGTTTAAACTAACTAAGAATGCAAAAAATAAGAAAAATAATAAAGTAAAACAGATTAAATGGATGAATATGAGAGAATAGCTCAGGTCAATCAAACTCAGCAATCAGGTTTGTTCATTGATCATTGATATCGAAAAGATAACTTCCTCTTGAATACTTTGTTGTGGAAAGACTAGGTCTTTTGAATCCAATTCCTTTTCGAATCTTGTTAACAAGACAACCAGACCCTGAAAACCCTAATTATCAAACAATCTTGAAACTATCAATATTCAATTCAACAATTGATGAAGCTTAAAGGAAATCAACAAAGGCAATCGACGCGCACAACCAGTTATTGCATCAATTGCAAATCAATTCTTCATATAAATCCCTAAATCAACCAGTTTCATAGATTTATATTTTGCTACTCAAGGATATAGATAATTCAACCAGAAATTACCTAGATCTAGCTATAGATTTTCATGAAAAGGCATCAGTTGACCAGACTAACGAAAATTCATGAAAACCCTAAACAATCAGCGCAAAGAATTGATAATATTCAAATAAGAGTATTAGGAACAGAAATCTCACAATGAAATAGAAAACCTGAAGCTTCGATTATTCAAATAAGAGTATTAGGAACAGCTGTACGGCACAAACTCGGGTTGCCATAGAACTCGGCCGAGTTTCCTCTTGCTCCACCCGAGTTCCTTTGAATCCACAAACTCGGTTTCCTTCATAGAACTCGGCTGAGTTTCCTTTCATTTTGGCCCGAGTTTTTGACAGTTCCACTTCTTTGCACATACGTTCAGCTCCTCTCTTCGGCTCTCTTGCTCAAGGCTCCGATTTTCGTCTCATCTTCTATCATTTACACGAGCTCAGCTCCACCTTGCCACAATCACCTGAAATCATGCACAAAACTTGTAGATTCCGACTCTAATTTAAACATAATGAAAACATGAAAACTACTCTAAATTCATGCATTTTACCCTACCTAAACCCATCTAAATGCCTATATTAACACTACCTAAATGTGCATGATCAACTATATTCAAAGTCTTTACAATCCCGGCACTCAAACTTTCGTAGAATGCCAAAACCCTAAAACCTTTGAACTCCTAAAACTCTATGTGTGGAACTACTTCTCTGAAATTGAATGACTAGAAAATCAGCCCCATGGGCTTTATTTATAGGCTTAATCCTTGCTAATCAAGGAAAGAAATCTATATCTACTTTCTAAAGATAAAATTAAATAAAGATAAAGCATTAAATCTAAAGGGAAATATCTAAATATCTAAATATCTCTTGACATTAATGAATAATCTTCTCTCCTTGGATAAACCTTGATAGACTTGATAGATTCGGACTTGCTTCACTCCTAAGCAATCAACTCGTAATCGGATATGCCCAATCGACTTGCAGCCCAGAAGAATTTTTGTCGATATCGACCAATTTGGTCGACATCGAGGAACATTTTGTCGACTTCGGCTTCACTGGACCTTCTCGAGCAGTCTTCCCTTCTCGGACTCGGACAAGATTCTGGTTTGGTCGATGTTGAGGAATTTTGTCGACATCGAGGAAAATTGTTACTCGAGTTGTCTTCTCTCCTCAGCTTTTTGATCAGGCTTTGCTCGAGCAGGCTCTGGTTCACCATTTTTGTCGATCAATATCGAGGAATTCTCCTCGAGATCGAGTAAAACATAGCTTTCGTTTTCTCTTCTTGGTTTTGTTCCGGAATGGCTCCAAATTCTGCAATATGAAATCAAAACTTATGTAGACCTCTATTTCTTGCAAATAAGCATATATAACATAAATTCAATATATTCCCAGCCCGAAATATGCAAAGTATATAGAATAAAGAGCTAAAATGTGCATAAAAATATGGCTATTTTAGTGGACATCAGTAGTTGGTGGGGGTGATGCCTTCGAAGAGTGGAGTACGTTGGGAGCTCCTCACCTAAGGCATTTGGGAGGAAGAAGATGTAGGTTCATGGAATACACTTGTACTAATGGATGCCACATTAATTAAACATCATATGTATCAGGCACGGTTTTTGATTCACTATTGACTTATTTTTTAGTCTCTTCTGGCTATAGACCCTCTGGTTACAGTGTCTATGACCCTGTTTTTATAGTGTGACAGTGTCTATGACCATATTTTTATTTTGGTTACAATGTCTATGACACTGTTTTTATTTTGGCTACAATGTCTATGACCTTATTTTTATTTTGGTTACCGCGTCTATGACCCTCGTACCCATTCATATATTGGAGGATAACTGTTACCACATGTATTTTAGCTTCTCATTATCCCCTATAGGGTTTGTGCTTCCCTTGTCCTAGGGTTTTCCTTTGGTTACAATGTCTATGACCCAGTTTTTATAGTGGTGACAGTTCCTATGACCCTGTTTTTATTTTGGTTATAGTGTCTATGACCTTGGTTTTATTTTGGTTACAACGTCTATGACCCTCTTACACATTCATATATTACAGGAGAATTGTCACCACATGTATTTTCGCTTTGGTGACACCTGTGGTGATATTGTTTTTATGGTGGTGACAATACTAATAACACTTTCTCTTATCCTAGGGTTTTTACTTCGGTGACAACATTTATGAAACTGTTTTAATTATGGTGAAACCGTTGACAACCCTGTTTTTAGTGGGGTAACAGTGTTTTATTGTGGTGACACTATTTAAGTGGTTTTTCTTAGCATTAGCCCATCTAGGGTTTGTGCTTCCATTGTCCTACGTTTACTTTTAGTGATAGGGATTACAAATTTTTTTATTGTGGTGACAAAACTAATAACATTTTCCTTTGTCCTAGGATTTTCCTTTTGTGACAGCAGTTGTTACATTTTTTTATTATGGTGACACCACTAATAACACTCTCTCTTGTCCTAGGGTTTTCCTTTGGTGACAGCTGTGGTGACATTATTTTAATTGTGGTGACAGTATTAGCGACCCTGTTTTTATTGTGGTGACACTATTTTAAGTTTATGTCATCAACATCAATGTTAAATTCAATTGCACCGAAACCAAATTTCATATTTCAATTTAGACTATTTGAGAAAATACAATTGCACAAAATTGAAGTTGATTTCACACTTGGAGTTAGGCCCACTTTGAGAAGCCCAATTGCATTTGGCTCCGTCTTTCTCCACAATCTCTCTTTCTCTCTGGTAAAGCCTGTAACTGAGCAAATATGCAACTGAGCGAATTCAACTGAGTGAATTCAACTGAGCAAATATGCAAGCATGGCTGAGCGAATTCAACTGAGAAAATATGCAAGCGCGACTGAGCGAATTCGAGACATGAGAGGGCTTCAACGGCTGTGTGCAACCAGATATGAAAGAATCGATACCACGGCTACGAGCAACCAGATTTGAAATCAAGGCTCCGAGCAAAATCGATTTCGGTCATGAATAGAGAGAAATCACAAAGAAATAAGATTCAAGAATAGGACACCTACTTGGCTGCTTCAAGAGGACGCATGCGGCTGCGAGTAACACCGATGTGTGCCTCTGTGAGTCGTGGGGAACTGGTGTGGTGTGTTGTGTGTGAGACGGAGGCAAGGTTGGGATCCCATAGTTTATCAGCCAATAGACAATCAATGAAGGAACAAAGCTTGGAAATAGATGAATCAAGAGCGAGCGAGCGTTGTCTAATGGATCTATTCAATTAAGGGAAAGAAGGAAGGGAAAAAAATAACATAGGGGCAAATTTGGAATTTTGGGACATGGAGCTCATTTTAAGGGGGAAATGGACATGGATCAAAAAAATCTCCCCCAAATGGACACTTAACAAAAAAATTCAATTACAAACCCAATTCTGACTAGAAAATGGGTTAGAGGAGAGGTCTAAACGGGAATGAAAGAATACCTGAAACAAATAAATCTCAAAATCCGCTCTCTTGACCTTATTCCAAACCAATTCCGAAATAAATTTTTAAATTTTAAATCTAAAATAATACTTTCTTTGGATGATAAAATAATAAATGAGATTAGTAAAATATTGCACTAGATCGGTATAAGAAAATGGAATTAATTCGTTTTTAAATAAAAATCAAATTTATGCTATAATTTTCGAAAGTAACTAAAATGAAATTATTTTAATCAAGGGCAAAAAAATTTTAACTTCTAGATTATAGAAATTTAATCGGAATTAAATCAAAATATGCTAAATAAATCTTTTAAAAAGGCGGGTCTTTACAAGGATTTATATTTTCGCTATTGTGGGCCTTAGTCATAGAAAGTTGCTGACATATCTTGAGGAACAAGTTAGAAATAACGCATATCTAGGTGATTAAGTGTTATTCTTAGCGGAAGAGATAGTTGGGTTGACAATCAGGTGACTGCACGTCGAATATGCGGGAATTACGTGAGTTACATGCTAAGATGATTAGGGAGTTATTGCTTCTCGAACCTCATGCTAGAGTTTAGGGAGTTGAATAGTGATCGAATAGGAATCTATACAACTGTGTGTACAAATTGACACTAAGATAGTCAAGCATAACTAAAACAATCCGATGATCATGATGTTACCAATGTTGTGATTAGAAGTAGAAATATATTCTTATCATCATTATCTCTTATTACAATCACTGCTACTATTGCTCTCATCTCTCACTTGCTATTGTTAAGATTCTCTTGGTTACACACTACGCTTAGCCAAAGTTGCACGCACTCTTTGTGGGATCGACCTTTACTTAATGTTGATACTGGTTTATTAGTTGAAAGTAGAGATATTACTATTTGAATTGGTAGCTAGAACACGTACTTGACATTCTAGCAGCACCAGACACCCGCTAGTTCGATGTAGTTGATCTTGATCCAACCACACAGGTGAAGGATCGGGGTTAGTAATGCATTAATAGGTACACCTATAACCCTAACTCCTATTATTGGACCACACAAAAGCATTTGTTAAGGTATTTGAGAGATACCATGGATTGGAGTTTACACTATTGCGGGCTATTGTTAGGAGGGGAATCTAGTTATCCAAATAAATCGAAAATATAGAATCCAACCAACTCCTTGTCCAAGCAAATAAAATACAAGAAACCCTCCCGTTGTAGTGGTAGGGTATTCAGGATCGTATCCATGAGGAAGCATGTCAGCGCTCTCCTGATTAGTCCCAGAATCCTCTCGTAATAGAGCAGAAGAGTACTCGATGTCGAGCAAAAGTACTCGATATCGACCACACTGTCGAATAAACTGCAGATGCGCAACAGAAGAATGAAACAAAGCAATGTCGAGCACAAAAGTACTCGATATCGACTAGTGGTACTCGATGTTGACTAGTATGTATTCGATGCAGATAAAACATAAATAAAAACAAAATAGAAACCGAAATAAACACATAATTGGTGGGATGTAATTCAATAATATCAAAAGCTCCTAGAATCGGGGTATCAATGCCGCGACGATAACCATATAAGAACAATGCTAAAGGTAAAAAAAAAAGATCATGCTTTTCATCAAATAACTTTCGTCATTAACAAATAGGAAGATAGAGATTTTCGCATAAACCCTAGTTGTTACTAACCCTTTTCACATAATTAATCCAAGTTGTATTAAGATCACTTTCGCTTCAATAACACAAACAAAGATCACCTTCGACTGTCGCAGAAGAATCATGTAAATCAGGGATAGAAGATGAAATCACAATAAAGATGTACCTTTGATTCATTACCTTACATGGCTACCGTCAGGCTCACCCCGACCCTAGAAGTTGGGTGACTACTTGCTCTTCATTATGGAAGCAAACATCAATAACATAAAAGAACTAACTTGCATTAAATCGAAAATAGAGAGCTTACAACCAAATATCGCCAAAACGTCTCATCTCGCTCTAACTCCACTCGGCCTCCACTCTCTCTCTAACTCTATGTAACACAATTGCTTGTGGCTTGGATCATCCTAAAACTCAACCCCTAAGGCTTTATTTATAGTGCTCAATCCCCGCTAATCAAGGAAAGAACAATTCTATCTCTATCTCTATCTAACTATCTCTTTCCTAAGATAAAACTTGGATAAATAAAACAAATAAATCTCTTAAAGTAGAAGTAGGAATTCCTAATGTGGATAAATATCTTCAACTTGATATATCTTCACTCCTCTTGATAGATTTCCCACGTGCCTTCACTTGCAAGTAAACATTCTCTCGGATCTTCACTCGATTTTGACTCGAAATGGCCCAGAGAAGTACTCGACATCGAATAGAAGTAGTCGACATTGAGTAGAGTTGTGTTCTGCTGTAGAAGATAACTCGAGCTCGACTAGGATTTAATGCTCGGCGAGTAGTCGATATCGAATACTTTCTGTGATCTCGAGTGGTCCTCTGCTTGATTTTGTGTTCTGAAGCCGAAGTCGACCAGCTGGTACTCGATATCGACCACTTTCGGTCGACATCGACTAGTCCTGTCGAGTGCCTTCTTCCTTGTTTTCTGCTCGATGTGCTCTAGTTAAGCTGCTACTCGGCCTTTAGTTTGGTTTAGTCGACCTCGAGCTCTCTCATGGTTTTCTTCCTTCTCTGAATTGTTGTAAAATGTCTCGATTTCTGCAAAATTAAACAAAAACTAGTGTAGATTGCCATAATTGGCAAATAAGCATGAACTACGCAGATTTTGTATAATTCTAACCCAATGATATGAAATGCATACATAAATCGATAAAGATGTAAGCAAATATCATGGTTATTTGAGCGCACATTAACACCCCATACTTAAGCTTGCTTGTCCTCAAGCAATACTTTTAAAATCAAAACTCTCAACATATTGGATTCATTCTTATATAACCTTGCAACCAATTACCATCCTCAAAAAGGTACTTGTTCCAAAAATCCATGCATGTGAATAAAAGAAACATCAACATAGAAAAGGAGGGTTATGCAAAAACATTCCATAAGTGACAAAGCAACTCTAATCAAGAGGACTTTATTCAGCTCAATAAGGAGTAGATAGGTAAAAGGCTAAAGGTGGGAAATTTTCGGCCATGTGGTGCTAATGATTCGGGGAAATGGATTTGATTTCTCACCTTTCGCTCATTCGTTCGTTGCTTTTTTCAATATTATGCTTTTATCTCTCTATCCTCATCACTGCCTTCTCGCAAGTCGCAAACATGGTTGTCATGAATGACCCCAGATACTTAGTGATTCTAACACCTCACCTTGGTGTCCCATCTCGCTGAACTAACATCTCAACGAGCATGGTCAATCTACCTTTATCTCCTGAGGTGACCGAATTTTCTTTCATTCATTAAATTTTTCATATCTTTGAAACTTTCCTGCCAAACTCCAAATATGATAACAACAACACAAACACCATATAATAATCTCCAAAAGTGACATCCATTCTCAACATAATCCCCGGATAAGGAAATAAGGTAAAAAATGGGCTATATTTAGATCATGTGTAGCAAAATATGAAATAAGGCATAATACGGCTTGTGATGCATATAAGCATAGGTAAGGGTAGGAATAATGTAAGAATATATGGAAAATAAAGTCATCCGTCCTCATATCGTGCATTTGTCAAAAGCAACTTCAAATTTTACATCCTTTCATAGTTTTCCAGAAAATATGCACTTCATTGTGACTTCCCTTTATCAGGCAATTTCATGTTATATCTCTAATGAATCCAATTTTTCATAGTCGAGTTCAATATAACTTCCATGACACTAATCATAAAATTTTAATGGGGGTGATTTTAATAAACTTTGGAAAACATGCATGTAAGCACATAGATGAAATATGGACTCCAAAGTAGCCATGTATGAGCAATTCAAAAATTAACATAAAAATATGCACGAAATTCACAATAATGCACACAGTAAGCCCTTCCCCCACCCCATACTCAAACATTGCAGTGTCCTCACTGTATACATACAAGGGTAAAGAAACAAACTCACTAGATAGATGTGCAGAAGCTCGAAATCAAGTGCCGAAGTTGCTGCAGAAGTGGTCGATCTCGAGTAGAGTAGTGGATGTTGACTAGATCGACTCGATCTCGAGTGAAGTTTAAGCCTCAGGATGGCCTCTCCTCGACCATAGACTCATCTGCTCGTTATATGTGGTCGACGTCGAGTACTACTGCAACTTCTCGTACCTGCAAGATGTGTTAGACAGACAATATCCACAATAGCAAAACCCAAAAATAATGTTTCAAAACAAAAACCAAAAGCGAAAGTGTCTAGAAATCTAAAAGGGGATCTTAAAGTTTCTGCAAATCATGTTCAAAGCAAGTTGGCTTGTAGTGTTTCTCTAGATACATGGCATTGTAGGCTTGGTCATGTACCTTTTGATCAGATGAGACATTTTTCTTTCTTAAAAGATGATGTAATAAATGGTTCTCATAAACTGTGTACTGTTTGCCCAAAGGCAAGACAACACAGGAACAGATTTCCTTCTAGTTCTATCAAGTCTTTGTACTGTTTTGAGTTGATCCATGTTGACATTTGGGGACCCTATAGTTCTTCTACACATAATGGCTATAAATACTTCTTAACTGTGGTTTATGATTTTTCTAGAACCACTTGGACTCACCTGTTATCTGCTAAGAGTTGTGCTTTTGCTATTTTAAAGTCTTTTATAAGTTTTGTTGAGAGACAGTTTGGCAGGTTGGTAAAGGTCCTTAGATCAGACAATGGATCTGAGTTTTGTAGCAGAGAAGCTGATGAATTTTACTCTACCAAGGGGATAATACACCAGACATCATGTGTATATACTCCACAGCAAAATGGAGTGGTGGAGAGGAAGCATCAGCATATGTTAGAAACAGCTAGGGCTTTATTTTTCCAATCGGGTTTGCCTATTCATTATTGGGGTGAATGCATATTGACTGCAACCTATTTGGTAAATAGGTTCCCCTTATCATCTCTTGATTTTAAAACTCCATTTCAGATTTTACATGGGCACTTACCTGAATATGATTTCCTAAAGCCTTTTGGATGTTTGTGTTTTGTTAGCACAATCAAGGAAGGTAGATCAAAGTTTGATCCACGAAGTGATCCCTGTGTATTCATGGGTTACCCTTCTGGTAAAAAGGGTTACAAAGTCTTGAGTTTAAAGACAAGACAGATCTCTGTCTCAAGAGATGTCAAGTTTCATGAACTTAACTTTCCTCTTCATAAATTTTCTCTTAATGATTCAACTGTTTTACCTCCTATTTTTCATGATACTGTTGACACTATATTTTTTGATAATGTCCATGTGCCTACTGGTGTTGAGGGTACTGATTTGGTCTTAAATGATGACTCTTTACTTGTGGATGCTGTGAATGAATCTACTGATTCTTTGTCCACAAATGATGTTCAATCTCTTTCTAATGATGATTCTTCATCTGAATCTATCTCAGATGAAAATACCTCATTAGATAGAAGACCATCTAGAACCATTAAAAGACCTTCTTATTTGCAAGATTATGTATGTAACTTTGGGGCTAATCTTGAGCAATTTCCACTCTTCAATGGTTTTACAGATTCTTTGCACATTCCTTATGCTTGCCATGCTGCTATTTCATCTGTTGATATTCCTACTGAACCAAAGACCTATGCTCAAGCTGCTAAAGATCCACGATGGGTTGAAGCCATGGATAAGGAAATTCAAGCTCTCCAAAAGACCAACACTTGGGAAACAGTAGATTTACCTCAAGGCAAAACAGCAATAGGATGCAAGTGGGTTTACAAAATTAAACTCAAAGCAGATGGGACAGTAGAAAGGTTTAAAGCTCGACTAGTGGCAAAAGGTTACACACAACAGTATGAGGTGGACTATGAAGAAACATTCTCTCCAGTTGTGAGAATGACAACAGTCAGAACTGTGATATCAGTGGCTCTTAACAATGGTTGGGATGTCTATCAATTGGACGTCAACAATGCCTTCCTTCATGGAGATTTACCAGAAGAGGTCTACATGACAATGCCTCTAGGTGTTCCAAATCCATCTAAACAGGTTTGCCATCTTAAGAAATCATTGTATGGCTTAAAACAAGCTTCAAGACAATGGTTTAGTAAGCTGGCTTCTACCTTACAAACTCTCAATTATGTTCAATCTAAATTTGATTCCTCATTATTCTTATGCCATGATGGTGGTCATCTAACTATAGACACTGTGTATGTAGATGACATATTGGTCACAGGATCTGATCTGTCACAAATCCAGAAGCTCAAGGATTCATTACATGCCTTGTTCAGCATCAAAGATTTGGGGAAGATCAATTACTTTTTAGGAATTGAAGTCATTAAATTCAATAATGCTTTGATTCTTAGTCAGAGAAAATTTAGCAATGAACTAATCAAAGAAGCCAATATTTCTGATCTTCGTCCTTGCATAACTCCTTTGCCTCTTAATTTTAAAATATCTGCTTCTCATGAAGGAAAATTGATAGCAGATCCCACAACATATAGGAGCTTGGTTGGAAAGCTTAGCTATTTGACAAACACAAGACCAGATCTAAGCTTTGTTGTCCAATTCTTAAGCCAGTTTCTCCAACAACCCAATGAGTCTCATCAAGAGGCATTGCTGCATCTTCTGCGTTATGTGCAAGGCACCACACACTATGGAATAAGGCTTCAGAAAGGCTCTCATATTTGTCTCCAGGCATTTACAGACTCAGATTGGGCGTCTTGTCCAATCTCTAGACGTTCAGTCACAGGATATGTGGTACTATATGGAGCTAATCCAATTTCATGGAAATCTAAAAAGCAAGCAACAGTTTCAAGGAGCTCTTCAGAGGCAGAATACAGAGCCATGAGTCAAGCTGCATCTGAAGTTACATGGCTGGTTAACTTGCTCAAGGAGTTCGGAGACCATCACATCACTCCTGTCACATTACATTGTGACAACAAATCAGCCTTAAGCATTGCAAGGAACCCCGTTTTTCACAAGCGTACAAAACATATAGAGATCGATTGCCACTTCACAAGGGAAAATGTCATGGAAGGTCTACTTCAACCCACTTATCTTCCTACTGAGAACCAGTTAGCAAATGTTCTCACAAAAATCCTCCCATCTCAGCATCATCAGGAATTATTATCCAAACTGGGCATGTCCACAACTGAACTTGCTCCAGTTTGAGGGGGGTGACATTGTGTGTATGGTTTGTTTGAATTGGCGGGAAAATTGGTTCAAAGCAAGTTGCAACTTGCAGCTAGTTGCTCTAGTTAGCCAATTCACATCCATCACTATAAATACAAGTTGTATGCTATCATATTAACTTACTTTTACAATTCAGAAAATACATTACATGTTTCCTTCTTCATCTCTTTCGTTCTAATCTACAAAACTCAATCTCATGAGTTTTGTCTAAAATTTCGATCCAATCTCTCAATTCTTGGAAATTTTCGTATTTAAATAACAGAGAGTTATAATTGGGCTGATTTCGTGGGATATATACAATTTGTGCTATAAACTATCATCCTCCCTAGCTTTCCAGAGACATAAAATCCTTTCTAGCCACTCTTCGCTCTACAATGAGTTTTTTCTATTCCAATCCTTCTTCTCCGAGTGCGAGTGTGCATATGCCAACCTTCGGGGATGATTGCCTAGCTACTCGATCATTCTGCGCTATGGTCAGGGCAAATTCGTTTGGTAAGACAGGGATTCCTATCAAACCACAACACGTACCACAAATATTTGATCTACATTTTTCAATCGTTTTAATGAATCCAGTTTTACACCCACAATGAGTTTATCTGTCCCATGGAAAAGAAGATGCATTTTATTCAAAGTAATAAGTTTTTACCGTAAGGATAAATGGTTTGTTTCAATCCAAATTAAATAAAACAACAATTAATAAGATTAATTTTGGCAAATCCAGATAGTATTTCATTCATAAAGCAAAATACAATGTATATATACTATATACATGATAATAGTGGGTTTGCCGATTTCTTGTAGGCAAAGAAAAAGCTAGGCACTGTGATATCTTTGACTGGCGCCGCCCATTCATGTGTGTGGGGCCCACTTTGCAAATTAATACGGGCCGTAAATAGAGACGGTCGTACATTTTCATCATTCATACGATTACAATATATACCCAATTACCATTTATTCAAAAAAAAATATATATATATATATACCCAATTACCTTAGAATTAGAATAGATGGGAGTAGTCCGACCATAGAGTGGGACCTTGAAAAATCTATCTAAATATAATCGCCAAACCATTGGTCGCCGATGAACTTGTTTACAATGAGTTTGTCATTTGTTTTCATAATCATGGCTCCATTTGTTGTGCAGCCACAAGCAGAAGCACAAGCACGGCCTATGGATTTACTTGTCCTCAACATTATTAACGACTCCAGTTCCATCCCCTCCCAGTTTGCCAAGGTACGTACGTACGTGCACACTTGTTAATTTCTCAAGTCTTCCAATTTGGGTCATTTTCCGGGGCTCCAACAATTTTGATCTCACAAAAATATCTGTCTACTCTTCACATATCCCTGCCGGTAATTTACAACTACAAGTCGGTGTCGAGCCATCGCCATCTAGATGCTTCACGTACAGAGTGCGTTTAATCTCCCTGTATGTTTCACTGATTGTTTAATTTTCTGTCGCGGTTATTTATTTCAGATTACCAACGGAGAAAAACTGGTTGAGCATCGCAAGTCACAATACCCTGGCAGTGGCAGTGGCAGTGGCAACACTCATCTTCAAGTGGCACCAATATCAGTCGACGTTGGGCTTCCAAACACATACAGATACTTGGTCAAGCGACGGAGGTTACAAAACCCCACAACAGTCCGTCCTGATCAGGCCGAAATCAATCATAGGCTGTCCACTGTACCTGGTCATAGTCCTGGGGACGGTCACTGATCGATAATTGTCTACGATTCGATCACCTCCATTTCTGCCCACCACGCTTTCATTTCTGTGTTTATTTCGCTTCAGTTTTTTGCTCTGTTCTATGTTCTTCAACCTTCTTTTGCCCCTTACTACTCTAAAGTTTCAAGTAGGAGGGCTGGATATTTGTAAACTTGTTATTGTTGTTTGTAAATGAATTGTACGTTCAGGCTGACAAATGGAAGCTCACCTCTATTTCTATTTCTTAATTGATTGGTTGATTTATTTACTTCTCGAGTACGTAGCCTCAAAATACGTGATGTTTGGTGAAATATTTCTGAATTCACTAATTTATCAACTTAATTTTTTGGAGACTCTACTTCATTCGATCAGAATGAAAGAATCTTTATTAATTTTGCCGACATCACAGACGAATTTTCTTCCCCGATTTTAACCATTGATTCACAATATTACTCCATGTTATAAACTTATAATATGTGGAAAATAAGAGAATAGAGGGGAGAAGTTAGATCTATTGCTTATTCACAAATTGAGATTTACAAAGCTTTATATATATGCAGTATGGGTACACAAGGGATATAAATTCTATTAACACTTTGGTTTTCTACCATGTGTGAGAGTTTAGGTAGGTGAAGAGGTGAGATGTGAAACATCCACCCATAAACCAATAGTTTTATACTTTTACAACACTCACACTTGGATTTACACCGTTAAAAAACTCGTCTTGAAAAATCCAATGGGACGAAAACTGAGGCTAAGGAAAAAAGAGTACAAATGTTGTTTGATACGCTTTGGTGATACTGTCGCGGTAAAGTGGTAAACACATGATCGAAAGGAAAAAGAGTGCAGCGTGTATATTCTCTCCATTCATTCAACATTATTCTTGCAACTTTCTCATTCTGATAAGCTCTTCAAACTTCTTGATAATGCGGACTTCATGAGCTACATGATCAAGTCTGAACATTGTCTTTCATGTGCACAAGCCGAAATGTCTTCATATATTACAATTGACTTCGATGCATTAGACTTCCTTGCATTAATTTGGTAATTAACGAGTTGCTTTCAATGCACAAATATATGGTGCTTCGGGACCTAATGTGCTTTTCATCGTATGATGCGGGGATAGATGGTGTATATAATTAAGTTGTCTCATTAAAAACCTTAACATGGAAAGAAAACCTATGGGATAAAAACAAAGATTAAGAAAAAGAGTACAATGTTGTCTATGGTACTTTAGGACTCAATACACTATGTCATCACTTTCACAAATTTATGATACTTCAAGTACTATAAGCATCTTTTGGCTTAATTGCTTACATATTATGAGACTTTTATACTGATGCTTCAGGCACTTCAAATTATTCACTCTAGACTTTTGTGCATAATTACCATGCGCGTCAATTATGCGTGGAGTCGGTTCATCGACAACCAAAGATTATATCCACTACCGGTGAATATAATTTCATACAATCCCATATAACACTACTACAAAACTTCAATTATACATCTGTTGTCAAGAGATGTCTTTCAAAAAAATTTCTGATCTCTATGTGCGTGTAGTAAAAGATCAAAATTTTCACATCGGTTTTAACCATATGTCTTTTCTTGGTTAAAACATCTGTTTTATTTTGATTATAGATATAAATCAACCCGTAAATTTTGTTTATTACATGTTCAATTGTTATTAAACCCTTGTTATTTTTCATTTTTAAGCTTTTGAAGTTGTTCGCACCAAGCCTAAATTTTACATTTACATCACTTTTTTTTAAAATAGCTAATGTATTAAAACAAAATAGACATCTTTTTTATTATATTGATGACATGTATATTAATTTCATATTTATAATTTGTGATTTTATATTGTTTTCAGATAATATACCACATGAAATATGTGCACAACCGATGTATTAACATGGCATAGACACCGTTATAGATTTTTATAAAGATGATGTTGTTAGCAATATATATCAATTTATATTAACATTGTGATGTAAATATATATGTTGCACATTGATTTAGATTATTTAGACGATGCCTATAATGATAATAACATCCGTTTTTATGTAATGGTTCGATTTTATTGCTATTAAGGCCCTACACTTTTCATCTATAATTAGATGTTTTTCATTTGATATGCAACACCCTTTGCTCATAAAATAAGGTTTTGCAAATGAAGAGTAGTTTAATGAACATGTAGATAAACGTCAAATCAACCTTTACAAATGTTTTACAACGGGTAGGTACTTGAAAAATACACTTTTACAAATAAAGGGGACTTTTAATTCATAATTGAAGCAAGAGTTGCAAATTAAGTAACACTAAGTTTCAGCCATAAGAAAACTTCAGCGATATCAACAGTAGGTTCATAGATACTTGGAACTTTAGGAGGCAGAGCACCCTTAGGCTGAGGATACCTGCCTGATTCCATATCTTACAAATATTTGCAATGTATAATCAATAACACATACAAATTAAAGATGTATTCAAATTTAGGATTACCATGACAATGGACAAGTTAAAGTGGGTGCACACAAGTCCGGCACCTAAATCAATAATACCATTAGCAACATGAAACCAATTCCTAACAATTTTGAACATGGATATAAATGAGTTCATATAGTGTACGTCTTGGTAACATTCAGTGATCAGAGTTTTGTCCAAATATCGATCTATTACTCAAAATTTGCCAAGTTTGTAAGACCATGATGAAAATAACAGAGCAGTAGTTATTAAGCGGGGATACAAAACAGTGGTACGAAAAGAAATTTGCAAGAGCAAATGAGAAAATAAAAACAAGTAGCTAACACAACGAAAGAGTGTCATTATCCAGTTGATAGGAAGGCTGCCTCAACTCACACTACAGGTCCAAGTGTCCAACTATCCCTAATGTATATCCCCCCCCCCCCCCCAATTCTGTGTCACAAGAAGGGAAAACAGAACATCTTTAATTACCTTGAAGTTGGAAAGCACTTCCAACATTATCACCACTGCTATTTGTAGAAGACAAGATAGTGTTTAACTGTTTATTGTATCCCTTAAATGTCTTATTTGGCAGAAGATCATCAGCAAGAATATCTCTGACTCCACAAACACAGATCGACTTAGAGATAATGTAGTCCTTGATACCTGAATAAAATGAAGGCAGTTGTTATAGATTAGATCCACAAATTAAATGTGAATACTTGATCACATCAATCAAAGAAAAAAATTTGAAACTCTTGTTATGAAATTCAAGCCAAAAGCATCATTCACAGCTACAACATGTCAAAGTTTAATCACAAGATGCAAGTGCACATTCAATCGATAAGAAAGCCCCCCAATCAAAGTTAGCTACACAACACCAAATAATGAAATACATAGATTTGCTGTTTCTAGACATTGTAATAATTCTTAAATAAATAAAGAGCCGAAATTTCTAAATATGAAATATAAGTCGTGATCAGAAGTAAAATGAATACACACAATTCCATAATCTAGAATCATAATTAAGAGCAACTTGAAATTTCCAATTATCAAAATAAAATGATCCAGATAAAACCATTGTCTAGAATTTAGCCACCTTACATTTATCACAGAAACTTGTGAAACAACATTTACTAGTCAATACAACATCTTTAATTACTTCCTTGCACAATGGACAATGAAGATTAGGAGGAAGATCTCCCAAAGAATGAGCAGAAGGGATTCCTTCCATTTCGTTTTCAAAAGCAGCCCTAATGTAGGCAACAGAAAAAGGAGGAAAGAAAGAAGATGAAACGGAGAACAAACCAGCCAAGGGTGAATCATTCCAGTCAATGATCGGGGAAATCACATCATTACGCAGACACACTTGTTCTCATTTAGAGGCCGAGTCGTTTTCTTTCCTGTCATGAAAGAAAATAATGTTTTATGTAATGGAAAAAAAAATTAAATATAACAGAAGCTGAGAATGTGTATGGTTAAGAAACTTTTTGCCTTAAGTAATCAAAATGTATGGACATTTTCAACACCACAAGCAGTAATAACTCAAATTAAGAGCCAGAACGCATGAATCAGTAACAAGCAATTTGGCATTTTGCCTGAAATTAGGCATTAAGTCTGACAATCAGATCTAGCATAAAACTTTGATCTAGCCCATTCTAGATCTAGAAAATAAAACACTGAAATCGTAAAACCATAGAGGTAGATCCACTAAGCTAGAAACCCTAATAAATCAAATCTAGAAATCTCTAAAAGGGGAACTATAAAAGAATCGACTCAAATTTTGTTTGGAACAAGCATCTATTACCTGAAATAGAGGAGCATCCAAACGAACCCCAAAAGGCTTCAAAATCTCCTCTCCCTTCTCTGTATGTTCTTCAAAATCATACTGAACTGAGAAAAAGCATAAGATCCGAGAGTCCAAACTTCAGAATCTCAAGAAAATTGAAAGTAAATCTAGAAATGAGAGAAGTTACTGGAATCAACAAAATCAAACCTTAAACAAACTTTAATGGCCCTCGAAATCAAACCCTAAACAAACTTCAATGGCCCTCGAAATCAAACCCTAACTAAACAGTAATCAAGATTTTGAATTGAAATGAAAAGGGTTTGAAGAGATTACCGAACAATGGAGACGTCGGAGATATGAGAAAGGTGCTCGAGATCCGCTTACGTTGAAGGTGGTAGAGATCTACTTTTGAAGGTGCCGGAGATCTAACCGCAAACGAGCAGCAATTTTAGCCTGATGAAGTCACGGCGCCAGCGGAATCATGGCGGATGCACCCTCTCTGTCAGATCTGGTGATGGAGAAGACCCCGACGATGGAGGAGATGGTGGTGCTCTGACTGGAATGGTGGTGAGGGTTTTGATGGGGTGAGGAATAGAGGGGAAGAGAAGTCTCGAATGAGAGGTCGATGAGGGCTGAGGAGATCTCAGATCTCAGATCGGTGGGAGGAAGAGGACAAGTGGAAGATTGAAGTAGGGAGAGAGAAGATAGGAGGCTGCTGTGTTGGTGGCGGCGGCGACGGGGACAGAGGCGTTGGCGGCGGCGACGGGGATAGAGGCGGTGGCAGGGGGGACAGAGGCGGTGGAGAAATGGTGAGAGAAGAGAGCATTTTGAAAGATAGTCGGGAGAGATCGTTTTGGACCAGATGTGATGGATGTGGAGGGAGGGGCAAATTATGTTAAGTGTTACAAATATTTGCCCCAAATTTTGAAACCCCCTCCCTTCGTGTATTTCAATTAGGCTCATTTCAACTTTGAAATTTTAAACCCGCGCTCATTTTCATTTTTTTCAGATTTAATAATTTTACATCTGTCAAAATATTTGACGGTTGTGTAAACTTTTTAAAATATCAACAAAAAAATTATTGATGTAATAGATGAATTTAACATCGGTTGGCTTTTTGACAGACTTAAATCATATGATGTCTAATTGAATTATTCTAGTAGTGATAACGTACAATCCTTGTAGTGGGTCTTAACTAGTGTGCCCAGAAAGGGACGGTGTAGTGCTGTAAAGCCATGAATGTCTACTGGGTATTTGAAGAGGCTTGATAATCAAGCAACCTCATCAAAAGCGTATCCATGACATCAAAAAGACTAAAGAACAAGTTGGCAAATATTGCATGCACTTCCGAACTAAATATTGAACACTGATCATCTCGGCCACCCGGCCCTCAAGTTTATCGTATGTTAATTAACCAAAAGCCGGGAATCTATTAGGGAGAATAGCAAAAAATGCCCAAAATTCAAAGGTGATTTGCAAATATGTCTTGTTTTTTACTTTATTATAAAAATGTTTAATTTTATTGCAAAAATGCCTAATAAAATTACAAATGTTCCCAAAAGGAAAAAGTTATGTGAAATAAATAAAAAACAAAAAAACCCATATTTTTATATGTTGTAATAAAAACAAAAGGAAAAAAAAACGAAAAAACAAAAAGAAAGAGGGAAGAAAAAAGTGAAAATACTTTTACTCTAAATGGAAGATAAAAAATCAGAAAAATAAAAAATTAGAAAATAAAAATCTCTTCTCCCCAGAATGACGAAAACGAGCGAAGAGAGAGCCTCCTCCGCCCGCAAGCCACACCACCACACCTTCGCTCTCCTGCCACCGCCCGGCCTACGCACCACCACTGGACGCTCCTCCTGCCCAAATATGATACTCTGTGCACCAAAAGGAACCCGCAACAGTCCCCAACAACCTTCCTCCCTCCTCTTCGCCGACACCTGCTCACCGGATTCCTCTCTTCGATCTCCATTTCTTAGGCATGCTCTCGTCCCTCTCCATCCTCCCTCGCTATGCTAATCGAAATTAAAGGAAGCTTTTTTTGTGCCCCTTTCTAAAACCCTAAACTCATTGGTTCCTTTGGTTCCTTCATTTTCCACTGTCTAGTTTTCTTTGCGGTGATCCTTTTGCCCCTTCCTTGTGTTGTGAGATAGTCGTAGTAAACTTACCTTTGTCGGCTCCTTCGGCATTGACATCCTCATCATTGACAACAAGACCGAGAACTGTCCGCGAATCATAATCTCTCTCGTCTCCACTCTTTATGTCTCTCTTCTTCTTGTTCTTCTTTTAATTTTCGTTAATCCAATTTTGTTGTTTAATGATTCTTATTTTCATATTTATGCATGCCTTGTTTAAGGATTTAGGTTGAATCTAATGATTGTTGTACTCTAGTGTCTCGAATTCTATTTTAATCCGGATTGTTACTGTATGATTTGTAAAGACCCAAAATTTTAAAATAGTATTTTATGAATTATGATTAATTTCAATATTAAGTTTCTAAAATTCTGAAAATTTTGAAAGTCTCCATCCTTGGTCAAATGATTCTTTATTTTAGTCCATTCAAAGAAAATTCCAAGATATATTTGAATTCGATTTAAAAAACAGTCCATTCGTATACCAGAATTTATTTGGAGGAAATTTTTTAATTAATGTGGTAATATTTCTATCACTTAAGAATAGCGGGTTTATTTGAAAATTTTCATAAGCTAACTTAACCCTAGTTCATCGGGTATATATACCCTTTATTCCCAATGTGTGCCGCCCCATTCACTGTTGCTTCATCTTCCCCCTGCCTCACGAGCTCTCTTCCGTCCTCAGCTGCTACTACCTCAAAACAAAACCAAATTGAGAAACTTGAACCTCCATGGCTACTCTCCTCCATCTCGGCCTCCTTCTACCAAATCCGAAGAAGTCCAAGCTCCCATGGCTCTCGTCTCCTCTCTCCCATTCTTCCTACTCGAGCATCTCACTCTCTTGCTCACAAGCCCTCCACGGTCGCCTCGGTTAAGCTTCTCACCCCGCTACTCCCCTCGCCTTCTGCTCTACCCGACATCCCTTTCTCTCTCTCGGTCACCTTCGTTATCGTCGAGGAAGCAAGGAGGCCGCTGAAGCCTAATAGAGTCGACGCCATCCTCAAGCTGGAGCAGCGCCCCTAGCAAGGAACTCGGATCCACGTCGCCGACCTGGTCTCTGTTCCCTCTGACCTCGCCTCTGGCACTTCCACTGACGAGTCTGACTCGCCAAGACCGTCTCAGCACCTGCATCTTCCTTCGCCCTCCTTCCGCTGCGACCGAACCCAAAGCCATCCCAAGTAGCTTGGCGCCGACGAACCGAAATCCCGGATCGAACTCCAAATCGTCCCTCGATGCCTCAAGCACTTCCTTGTCGGGATTGGGGGCAGTGGCGGAGCCAGGATTCCGGGTAGGGGGTGCTAAAAAAATTTTGTGAAATATTTTTATTTTGTGTATGCTTGATAAGAAGATTTTGTTAAAAAAAATATTGAAAAACCACTAAAATTGTTATTTTTAATAATTTTTTTTGTATTTAAATAGTTGAGAGTAACCAAAAAAATAGAAAAGAAATAAAAAAATATAGAGAAAAATGATGAAGAATTATTTTTAAACCAATATTGGAAAAATGGTTTAATATATAATTTAAACATAAATATGACATTTTTTAATGAAATGGTTGATAGAAGCAAAAGATATTGATAGAATGTGAGAGATATACGGATGACCTCAAATAGCGGAAGCGGAATAGATCGTCTTGCCTTCGAATTTGATCTTGAATTTGATCACCGGGTAGATCTCCATAGCCCTAAATCTCGTTAGAGATTCGGGAGCAGTGAAGAACCTACAATTCACAGCCTACACACCATGGGAAAGCATTGGAGAGGAAGGAGACTCTCTCAACGGAGGAGAGTTCAGAGTTCTCTATGGGTTTTCTTTCCTGCGAGGATCGTCTAACGAACAGACTCTCTAGGGTTTCAGTTAGTTCTTTAGGGGGAGAGAAGTCTCTCATATTTATCCCTTTATTTATTAGATAAATTAATATATAACGAATAAATATTATTTATCCTAATATTAGTTAATTCTTAACGAATAAGAATTACTTACCCAATTACGTAAATTAGGCTTTTATATCTTTTGGGCGTATATATAAAACAATGTCCGAATTATAAAATAATTCAAAAATCTCCCACTCGCACAAAAGATTATGTTCCTCCAAAACTCAATCTCATACTTGTCGTGTATAGGCCGTGCGACCCGGCAATACTACATGCATAAAAATCCCGCTAGGGACTAGGTCACAACGTTAGTTGAAAAGTATTGCTGCATCCTAGGATTATCTTTCATCGGACTAGTTGATACACAAAACTGGATCCCTCTCAGTTTTGTTCAACTGTAATGGCGATTCACAACAGTACGTAACTGCCGGATCCAGCAAATCCCATTTTCGTCAACGATTACTCATAATACCTTCTTTTACCAGTGACACTACTTTCATGTAAATGATGTCCACTTTCCCATAAATGCCCCACTTAGACCGCATCACTCATGGCCATCGGAACACAACCAAAGTAGCGCATCATCACCGCAATCAGTAACCCAAGCCGTTAGTCACTAAGGGTTGCCATGTTTGCATACATCTTAACTCACACAGTGATAAAGATGGGATCAATCTATCACTTCATAGGGTTGACTAGCACACACTAGTATGACAGTGTGCTACAGGGAGCGCTTCTCCAAAGCGTTGTCCACTCAACCTGTAAAGGTGTTTATCTCATAGTCACGTAGACTTGAAACCATTTACCCTACAACACCTTGCTTTTCTGAACTAATGGGCGTAGGAGCATAGTTACGAGTCATATAAATGATGTACTATAAGTTACCCATTCAGTCTTTCCCAACCGGAGAGACTTCATCCTGACATCCAAAGATAGCCAAGGCGGTTATCATCTCATTCCATTCCCATAAGAATCGAGATACCTTACACCTACAGTGACGAACACTTATAGGAACGTTTGTTCGTGTGAGAGAACAAACTATGGTTCAGTGACATGTAACATATTTCACATTTACATCACCAGTTTTTTTTTACCACATCAATGGCACATCATATGAGTTAAGACCAAAGTCTCCACTTGCTAAAAACTCAAATCAGAGAGGTGGCTCGCATAACCATCAAGAGTCAAACATATTATGACAACGTTGTTCTTGAACAACGTCTCTCTGACTAGACAGGGTTTGATCTGAATATCATTTGATCTCCAACATCCTTTGGAAATCCTGGTATTGACAAAATTGGTCAGTCAAAACCCATAGACATGACATCCGCTCACCATATTTCGCCACAACCAAATTTTGTGTTTTCAGGAGAATCCTTTTTCATAATCTCCTCGGAAGCTACTGATGATGTTAGAACCTCAGCTTCCGTGGTGGAAGGACAAGCAAGACATTTCTTGCTAGACAACAACGTCTCTTCTCCTTAGAGATAAGACCTATGGAATGATGTTGATACATACATCGGTGTCTCCTCCTTTAGATCACTAAGATCCATATCTATGTTCCACCATGGACACATATATCATCCACCATAACACAATACACAGTATACAAGAGTGCTTTTGCAATCATTTACTGTGTTCGGTGCATAAGACTCGAATCAGTTTGTAAACAAACACATGTTCGCTTGTCTCATCTCAGCATACACCAGAATGCGAGATTGCACTTAGTTTCTCAAGTGTTCCTCACTTAATCCACTTCCTATATGAGTCCATTCACACATTTCCATATATGAGAATGACATGCCTAGGATTATACGAAATAACCTCATAGACAACTACCCAATTTCTATGTAACAGATTCACCTGACAATTGTATCAAAGTTGTCATGTTACAATCACAACATAGTTGGCTATCAGTGTGTCATCTGCAACATCAGAAAGTTAAACTTTCCAATATGACATACTTACAATGATTCATATTTTGAACACAAAGTACAAAACATCTTATTATTGTCATCTAGATGCATGTTTCAATGCTTACATAGGTATGAGTACAAGACTAGTGTCTTTCTCAAAACCTTAGCAGAAACTTATCTAGAAAACGAATTTCCAGAAGTCCTCCCACTGGGAAAAATTTTGCTATCTAGGTCAACTTGTAAACGGATACAAGCTTTTGTAGCCATTCATCGGTCTGATTGAACACAATCTAACCAAGTAGAGAGAAGGTTCCAACCTAACTCTCTAGATCTAGGGTATAACTCTCAATGGATCATTCCGCCTATAAAGCTTTAAGAACCCAATTATCTCATTGCTTTATGTCTAGACAGGATAGCAACAAGTTCGAAACATGGCTTCTTCCATGGACTCATTATCTGTCATCACCATCCGCTGGTTGTGTCTTAGATCTACCAACAGATCACAGACTCTAGTGGTGATTGGTGATGTCTCATTTGGATACTTTTGGAGCAACCACATCTAATGTGTTTCTGAGATACCTCGTGTTCAAAACAACTCCCACTCTAAAGTGGTTTCGATATGCTCACAATCGTTCTAGATGAAAATCCTGAACTCGAAACACATGTGTTCAACAGTTGTGAGCCAAGAACGAAACTTCTGTAGCTCTGAACCTTCTCAGGAACACTAGATCACGGTTGATCCAGAATATCCTGAATGTTAATGTAGCAAGAGTTGTATTACAACTATCATAGGACGATGTAATGACTAAACTACCAGAGGCTATGCTGTGGTTTCATCAATCAAAACTCATCCTAAGTTGTCTTAGCAATTCTCTCACAATCATGATTAAGAATCCCTGAGCTACGAAAACTCATTTTCCTTATCAGATTGCTTTCATCAATCTTAGAAGTTCGCATTTCCAAGATGATTTAAGAATGTGATCATGTACCTAGCCTCATGCCTAGTACACACATTCTACATGTTACCTTTCATCCAAATGAATTTGATGCAACTAAACAGATAAGGCTAAAATTTTCAAGAACTAGCTGTTAAGCTTATTTTACATTTTAAGGTTCACCAAGTGACCCTTAATCATAAGTACATCTCCCAGAGATCATCTTATGTCTTTCGCCTTTAACATGACACTTGTTCCATCTCCAGGAAGTAACTGATCAAGGATTGTCCAACAAATGAACTACTCCACAAATCAGCACAATACGCACTCAGCAGAAACCAATGCTTGGTGCTCGGATTTGACCATTTCGTGCAACTTCAGTCAGTAGAAGAATTTAAGGCAGAAAACCTTTTTAAATTTCATCTGATTTCTCCATCACTCAATGTGAGAGAAAGCATGAATATATGTTAACCAACAAGATCACCTTGTATATCAACATCCATTTATAGACCCTTAGATCCATATTGATCTTAGAAGATAATGAAATTCAAACAACACAATAGAATTTGTGCTTTAAGCTTCTAAATTTTGTATAACGCAATCTACAAAAAAATAGTGATCTGTTACAAGTAACAGATTACCCTCAAAGCCTTAAGAGAAGTGATTAACGCAATAAGCATCTAATCTCTTTGGACAATCCCACAATGATCATCCTGGACATACCCCAAGGTGTGTCACATCATTTTCAGATAAGGAAACATCCTCTTCTGACAACTCTGTCTTTTCTCAGGTTCCATTGAACCTATTCTCCCACTCGCTAGTAGAATACCTTTTAGAGTATGCATTTCATGTACCCTTTATCACTTTGCAAAGTGGTTAAACTATGCTTCCATAGTGACACTTCTCATGAATTACAAAAATTCAGTGAGGATTAGAGAATACCAAGATCTAAACTTGACATCATTTTATACGATTGGCTTCAGCTAAACTCCGAAGTTCAGCACCAATCTGTGGGTATATCATCTGATCTAGTTGCCTAGTGATCAACTTGAACCAAGTAGATCGCAACTTCATCATTTGGACGGACCTAGCAAAGATTTGCTTACTTCCGATGATCAGATTATGCATAAGTTACAAATCTTATTTGCAACCATTATCACAAAAGTGACAAATTAACCTCTTGTTACTGAAAACAAAATCAACAAACTTATGATCAAAAATATTGGAAGCGAAATCCAATAAGATCTCAATGTATGTTCCATTACTAGCATTATGACATCACATGGTCTTTGTAAGGAAACTTCAGAAGCCCCTGCCATTTTTCAGGAAAGCTAAACCTTTTTTACTATGATATAAATCGATGTAATCTCAGTTCTGCTAACATCTGATTTAGATCAGTGAAATGAGTATATTACCCGTCTATCACCATTGACCAGAAACATAATACCGTTCATGCACGAAGCACAAACCAACACATATCATCATTTACCATGACCTTCGAAGCAAAAACATACTTATAGCATGCAATCAACTCCGTTAGAACACAGATTCATAACGACATAATCGTCCGTCTGACGATTTCCAAACAACGTATGTTTAAAGTTATCTTCCGAACTGTGCGAGTCAGTTTAAAGATTTGCTCCCACTAGGACCATGTCCCTAAGTGAAACAGAGTATACTAAATGACAATCTTCCTTAGCATGAAAATGCCTCAGAACCATGAAATTCAGTTTTACAACTCTCTTGATCTGAGAAAATTCAAAGTGAACTTTACAAATTAGAAAATAATTTTTAAGGCCTAGGACTCAAGAGTCGAACTCTCATAAAGTCCATCTGCTTATTTTCTAATTTTCAAGGGAACTGCATTAGTGTTGACGTACCCGAAGTACTCAACATCAGCTCACTTTATTTGTATGTCCAACATATGGATATACACTAGAACAAATCCAGTATTATCGAGCAAAGTCAGATAACATGTCTTCATTAGGACTATCAACTTTCAGGATCATAGACATATAGGTCCTTACCCGTTAAAGGGTTTATTCATAATTTTTGGAACTACGTTCAAAAACGTTATTCAAAATTACTGAATATATTTAATCCATTTAACAAATGAATTACTTGCTCGATTACCTTGCAATCACACTCAAACAAATCAAGTGTCTTTTCATAATTTCAAGTATATCACCACGTTAGTAGTAAAACAAAAAATTATTCGCAAGGTTCAGAGATGCATCCCAAATGCCTATCTCTTACAATCTTTACATAAAAGATTTATTTCTCAGATTTTAATTAACTTACATAAAGTCAATTTTTCATTTTAAGTTTATAAGTTATGCGCAATAACTATCCTTTAACTCAAAATAATTTTAAACAATTCACGATTGAATTATTTAAATTTGCTCAATTTTCAAGTAAAACGATATTCAACCAAGGTTAAACATCATTAAAAAACAAATTCTTAGAAAAAGAATTTTAGAGAGCTCAGTCCGTATGTGAACGAATCAACATAAATTAGGACGCATCATCGCTCGTTATTAGATAAAGGGCCACGTAGGTCGATATATCATATAACTTTCAAGTTCGTTCGCTTCAATCAAAATTCAATCAGACACATAGTCCGATCAAAATTTTGAGAGAAAACATAACCGAAAAGCTATTTCAACTGACCCAGTTCACATAACTTAGTCACGGCTCGGTCATATAAAAGCGATGATTTGCGTTCGAACCAAATCAGGCTAAGCCCAACTCATCAAACGCAACCCACCATCTGGACAACTAATCGCGTTCAACATATAACAACATGTCCAAATATATATGCTAAGCCGATTTCCCAAAAACAAATTAGGCCCAAACAAATTAGGCCCATCAGCTCATCAAATAAGGAGCCAAGCCCAGATGAGTCAAAACATTGACCAAGACCTTGGCTGAGGACCAGAAGCGACCCGAAGGCCCGACCAAGCCCGAGCCTCTAGGTCACAGCAGCCCGGCTCGGCCCGAAGCCAAACCCGACCCAGCCCGATGAACTCCAGCCGCCATGGCAAGCTCGGACCCGGATTTAGATCGCCGGCGACTTCTACAGGCGGTGGCGCCAGACGCCGCCAGCGCCCTCGAAGGACGGGCAACATCACAGGCGCCGCCTGGCCATAACGTCGTCTCTGGCCATCTTTCACCACCTCCCACTGGCCATGGCTGCGAGCTCGAAGCTCGCTCCATCTCCGCCTCCTTCTGTTCAGGAGCTTCCCCACCGTCGACAACCCAGGCGGTAGCGCCGCCGCCTCTGAGTGCCTCGTCGAGAAGCATGGTGGCAGTGGCACCGCCATGCCATGGATCTCCGGCAGGTCCCCTGCGATGAAGAACAAGAACAAAAAACAGAAACCCAAATCCAAAATCCATCGACAAACCAAAATGAAGATGGATCTTTCACTGATTCTAGGTTCACGTTCTCAAATTCATCAGTCTTCATGTCTAATTCGAGCAAAACAAACTTCGAATTTCAGATCTAGGGTTCGTCATTCACGAAGAACAAAAAAAATACCCTTTAAAAACAACTTGAAATTCCGGCCTTCTTCGATGAAATCGACCATGAAGTCCGCCATTGAAGCCTCATAGATCACACTCACCATCAAAGCAAGCAAGATCGAGCCTCAATTGATTCGGATTCAAGACACAAAGCTCGAACAACCAGATCTGCGAACCCTTTGCTCGAAATCGAGAAGCAGGAGAGGATCTCCTCACTCATTGCCGCCAACAGCAATAGGCAGTGGTGCCGCTGCATCCAGTTTCTCTGGTAAGGATCACGGTTGCTAGTGCGGCGCCACCAAGCTCTAAGCCTGGCTAGGAGATCTCGATCGAGGAGCACAAAGTCCCAATTTCAAGCCCTGAATTCCGACTCGAATAAGCACAACATTAGATCCAAAAAACAAGAATCCAATCAACACAAGTATGCATATATAGAGAGCAATCCAGTCATGGTGGAGAGAGCAAGACAAGAAAGAGGAGGAGGGCAAGAGGTTGAAGAAGACTCAACCTCTTTCATACAAAAATGGGCATATGGGTGCGGATGCGGCACTACGGCTCAACCAAAACAAAAAGCATATACAATTTCAACAAGAATACAGTAGCCTAGTTCATCAACAAGAACACGACAAAACAAGGAAAAATTGGACTTTTTGATTGAATTTAGTTCTAAGAACCTAATTCATACTGTTATTCAATCCCATTGAACAAATTCAAAGGCAATTTGAGCCTAAAGCTCTGCTACCAATGATATAATTTGAGAGATATACGGATTACCTCGAATAGCGGAAGCGGAATAGATCGTCTTGCCTTCGAATTTGATCTTGAATTTGATCACCGGTTAGATCTCCATAGCCCTAAATCTCGTTAGATATTCAGGAGCAGTGAAGAACCTACAATTCACAACCTACACACCATGGGAAAGCATTGGAGAGGAAGGAGACTCTCTCCACGGAGGAGAGTTCAGAGTTCCCTGTGGGTTTTCTTTCCTGAGAGGAACGTCTGACGAACAAACTCTCTAGGGTTTCAGTTAGTTCTTTAGGGGGAGAGGAGTCTCTCCTATTTATCCCTTTATTTATTAGATAAATTAATATATAACGAATAAATATTATTTATCCTAATATTAGTTAATTCTTAACGAATAAGAATTACTTACCCAATTACGTAAATTAGGCTTTTATATCTTTTGGGCGTATAAATAAAATAATGTCCGAAATATAAAATAATTCTAACAGATATAAAGAAAAATTAAGAAGAATTAATGATAGAGTGAAACAAATAAAAAGCTAAAGAAGTGGGATTTGAACTAAACACCTTTTCTTTCTTCTTACTTTCTCTCTTTCTTCCCTTACCACTTGAGTTAGATAGCATTTCTGAGCTCTTTTTCTTAGCATTGTTCCTTCTAATTGGTTTCGGTTTTGACTAGACTAGACTTGTTTTGGTCGGCTGTTGATCGAAGTTGACCGATTGAATTGGATTTGAAATATTGGCTTCGGAAGTTTTGCTTGTACACTAGCTAATTGGGTCTTGTTGTTGTTTCGATGTTGGTTGCCTTGTGGATTGGTTCTGTTAACCTTAATAATTTGACTAGATCACCTCTATATTAAAGAGGGTTGTCGATTGAAACGTGGTAATGAATTTAACTTGAGTAGTTGTTACAATTGGGATGTTGATTTAAGCTTGAGGATTGTTGACTTAGATTTATTATATTGACAAACTAAACTAGTAAATAAGTGGCTAATAAGTTACTTAATTGAGATAGGAAATTTGGACTCGGACTTAAGAATTCGAACCTATTAATGACAATGTTCTAAAAAACGTTTGGGGTGCTTGGCGGTAGGGTAGGGTCAAGGGTCTAGGCGGGGTGTAGGCAGGGTCTAGTCGGATTTCATGGTGGGTCTATGTCGTCTAGGCGGGTTTTGACGACCTTGATGGCCTCGGCGATGGGACGAGTTCAAGGGTTTAAACGGGGGTCTAGGAGGGTCTTGAAGGGTTTTTTAGAATAATGATTAATGGTTTACAACTATGGATGAATTTGATTAGAAAAGTCTTATAGAGCATGTCCTGATAACTTGTAATGTTTAATCTTGCTTGTGTTTGACTTCAAGCTTTCATTGAGTGATTTAGTGATAATTGCATTAATAAAGGATTTTAGAAATGTTGACTTACTCCTTAATTATCAACGAATATATGATACTTGAGAAATGATTTGTTAAAAGAGATTCTTATTGGTTTACCTTGGTTTACTCGTTGAGTATGATTTATTATGCGAGTTTTGATAAATAAGACTTGTTGATTCTTGGGTTTGAGAAATTATGGTTTTGTTCTCATCAGTCATGATAAATTAATTTGATAAATAAGATACTTGTTGAATTCTTGAAATATTTAAGAATTTTGGTTTTCCTTGGGTTTGACTTGATTGAATGACCGGTGAATTTTAATTTACACGTGAAGTTATATGAAGTATGTGAATAAGAGATGAATATATGTGAATAGAAGCATGATTAGATGCTATACGAGTCATTGGGTGATGACATGTGAATTGAAATATGATGAGATAAGATACAACGATCTGAAATGAGATATGACGAGATGATGTGATATGTTCTAACATAAGTTGAGATGAATTGAGAATGATGGTCATGATGAGAATGCTAGATTACTTATCCAAAATGTCATTTAGTCTTGTGTTGGTTTGGAAGTCTGGTTGTGTGATTAAATAGGTATTGATGAGTTGTTCCTTGCTTATTGCTTGCTAGTGTGATTGGATGATTTTCTGAGTGGCTTGTTAGCCGATGGACGAGTATCTAGTGGCTTGTTTGCTGGTTAATTGGATGTGAAGACTCGAGGTAACTATCCTACGGGACTTACTCAGCAACCTGGACCTCATGTCTGATGTGTCATCCAGTGTGTAGGTGTTGCTTATGCATAAAAGCATGCCATGTAGTACCATACTTAGGATTTGCACCTATGAATGAGC
This sequence comes from Persicaria maculosa, assembly GCA_963922045.1. Lineage (NCBI taxonomy): Eukaryota > Viridiplantae > Streptophyta > Magnoliopsida > Caryophyllales > Polygonaceae > Persicaria > Persicaria maculosa. The sequence goes on from OY998252.1 coordinate 63,077,617, forward strand.
ATTCTTATTCTTTATGCATTTGAAAAGAGAACGGTCGTTATCTTTGAGTCTTTAGAGTCATTGCTAGGGTCATTGGGGCATTCGTGTTTCATATCGCTTCGGTCCCAGTCGAGTCTTATATATGATTTGGCTGCGGTAGTGACCAAGCGTCCTACCTGGGCTGCTTCAAAGTGAGGTACAGACAGATATGCTGCGGCACCGACCGAGCGTCCTACCTGGGTTGGTACAGACATATATGCCCCGAAGTGGGCACAGATAAGGGGATATGCCACTTGACACTCTTTGGGCGCCTTTACTATTTTTTCAACACTTATATTTATATATCCTAATATGTATGTTTGTGTGATTTCAATCATGTACTACATTAGATCATCCTTTATTTAGGTATAAACATGTTATATGGCCTCAGCGCGGTCAGAGGACATGCAGGCGATTACTAGGACTGACTTCGTGGTTAATTTCAGGTACTCGCTCCCTTTTGCTTGTTGATTACTTCTATGGCGGGGTTTTCTCATGGGACGAGAGTGTTAAGAAAACTTCGTACATCTTACAACTTGACTTTATAAAGGTTTTGTTTTGGTCAGGCATTTAGAAACAATGTATTTTATGATACGGGGTAAGCCGTAGGATGGCCCGATCTTCGACAATTAAGAAACGAATTCAAGAACTGAACAAGAAACTAATAAGACTCGATCAAGAACACCAAGAACTCAAAGAACTCGATGTCGGCGATGCAAAAAGAAGAGGAACTCGGTTGTAATTGAATAATAAAGACTTGAAATTGACAATAAAGACTCGATAGATTGGTGAGTCGATCTATATAGAACAAGATGAAGACCTCATGCTTCCATAGAAGGTAGGAACCAACACCAATGACTATATAACCCGCCTCTCCAATCCTACACAACCAAGCGAACAACTTGGACGCACAAGGATGGGGCTCGTGGATACTGACGCGATCATGGAATTTCACCTATACTTATTACCTCATCATGAAGACAAAATGTCTTAAAATACCTGCAAGCCTTAGCTAAGAAGGGTGGTGATCAGATTATATATTTACTAGTCCAAGCGATGGGGGTGGTGCATTCGGCTCGCGAGGAATTATTTCGTTATATCGTTGTCCTTAGAGGAGGTCAAGCGATGTTCTTATCCCAAGAACGTTCTTCTCCGATCAAAGACCTGAAGAACTCAACTCCGGAGGTTTTAGGTCGGGGAGATGTTCAGAGCTCTTCTTCTTCTCTCTTGAATCAGATCCCCGTCTTTGAGGCTGGAGTGGGGTATTTATAGGGAGGCCAAGCGAGCAACTTGCTGGCGACCTCGTGGCTTAACATGAGACACGTGTAACACATGCTCTCACGCTAGGGAATTAGGCATTACACGTGGCACTGTTAGAGGAGAGGTGCTTAACCCAACGAGCTGCTTGTTTGGGCCCTAAAGAGCCACGAGGTACATTGTGGGGCCTGCTATGGATTTCATGTATTCTTACGTTAAGATATTGATTGCGAGGCTATTTAGGCTAAAGATACTTAAGGTGTTGAGTTGGGTCGGGATCTAACCAAGTACTCTACTCGGGATGAACCTTGTAGAGGGGTCAGATGTCTTTTGCGTTGTGTGGCCTATTTATGACGTCCCATCCTTGTTGATTAGTAGGTCTATTTTCTATGGCATCGTCATATCTCCTCGTAACCAGATTGCGAGTAATTAAATCGCTCGCGATTAGGTTTTGACAAGCACGATGCTTCCCGCCAAAAACTTATCATCAGATGGGTCAGGATTGGGCCTGGTGTGTTGGTCGGCCCATTTGGGGGAGTGACCCCACGGAGACCTATAAGTGATGATTTCAATCCGGGTCATTTCATTCCACATTTCTGAATACAGAGAAAAGAGAGAGAAGGAGAGAGAAAATCGAAGGGTTTCTTATTTCCCAAAGACGAGGCCGGCGTTAGGTGGTGGTTCATCTCTAAGTTTTCCAAGCTTGCTAGTGTTCCTTCACGTTTCATTCAATTTTTAGATTCGTACTTGTAATTAGGTTTTAGGGCAGGGGGAAGGAACCCTTGGTGGGAAAGCCGCCCTCCTCCGGCGAGGAGTATGGCGGTTATGGGGCCGAGACTAGGGTGCTTCCCTGGTGTCCCATTCCCTCTCTTTCTCTTCCCTCTTAGTTTATAGTTAACTTTCTTAGGGTAATTTTAAGTCGTCTGGTGGTAGTATGGCGGTGTTTGGGTAGGGTAGTGTTTTTCTTGGGACCCTCGAGGATTTTCCGACGGTGGTGGGTGGACGAGGCTTTTTGCCTCCTTTCCGATGGTGGTGGAAGTGGCTCCTCGAAAACCGAGAAACTTTATGGAGGAGACAAAAGGGCGTTTTTTAGCCGTCATCCTCCGGGGGGGAATGTCTTTTCAATGCCCTCTCAAGGGGCGCGTGAGGCGCCAATATAAACCTAGAAAGGGGTTTTTTGGCGCCAAATCTGTTCAATCGTGATGCTGAAAAGGCCATTTTCCCTTGTTGATTTTTCTTTCTTTATGTCTTTTCAGGGACTTTCCTTCTGAATATAACTTAAGATGTCGAATGAAAGCGATAGCCAAAACCGAAGTGTGGGTTACGAGGATGAGGAGGTTACCTCCTCGCGTACAATGACATAGACCCTAGCACATGCCGATTCGGAATCTGAAGTGTCTCCTGCTCCTCCCCCGCCGAATAAGAAGTCACGCGAGGTGAAGAGAAAGAAAACTAATCTTGGGAATGCTCAAAGCGCGAAGCTACAAATGACGGCTGTGTCTGTCAAACGCCCTTTAAAGGGAGACGATCCCGAGGATTGTCATACCCCCGAATCCATTATTGAACTGGGGAAGGGAAAGTCATCTCGCGCAGCTAAAGAGAGAAAAATATCTATTCACGTGGTGCCGAGTGATTTTGCCGTGCTTCCCTATAAGCAAATGGAGGTGGAGAATTGTAGCTTCTGTGAAGGCTACGTCCCCCCAGCTCCTCCACCTTTCCCTAAAATTTTCAAGGAGCATGTGGCTTCTACTGAAACTGAAACATTGGGGGAAAATTCACTTCTTTAAGCCGATCACTTGGAGACGATCGCTAAGCTTTACCCGTAGCCGGTTGGGATAGAAATAGGCTTAGCCACTGGGAATGGGGGATCTCTAAACTCTTACAAAGATCATGTCGTTGTTCATCTTGTAAGCCTTCTTCAGGGTTTCCGCCTTCCTCTACCCAATCTCTATTCTGAATTTTTTGAAGAGTATTAACCAATGTCCGACTCAGCTCGCTTTCAACGTGTGGATGTACCTCGCAGTCTACGTCATGCGGTGCACCGCTATCAAACAGACACCGACGTTAGATCATCCTTTCTCCGTGCTTTCCTTGAGACGTAGCGAGGGACTGGTATCTGCCTCCCTATCTGGGAAAATAGTTGATAGATTGTCCAGCAACTCGGGGTGGAGAAAGAAATGGTTTCTTGTTCGCGATCCAACACGAACCTTCTTAAACTTCATGACCAAACATGGCGACTACGCTCCTCCTCCTAAAAATAAAAGTATTGCGATGGAAAGATGGAGGGTCGCGTTTGGGGAGGGGGTCTCGTCGAAACGGAGTTACAAAAAAGTTGTAACTCCGGCTCGCCTAGAGATGGCCGGGCTCAGTCTTCCGCACCGTCCGGGTTGGTGTATAGGTGCTTAGGCTTTTTATTATTTTGATCGCGATTTCCTTCGATTGACCTTTGCCCTAATTCTTTTGTAGATATGTTGATTGATAAGGCGAAAATTTCTGCCCTGGCGAAGAAGAAAGGTGCCGCCAGAACTGCTCTAACTTTCACACTACAAGTGGGTGATAATCTGCAACAGATCGTATCCCGTGACTCCCCCCTCGCGTCGAAGAGCACAAGAGGGAAAGAGCCTATTGAAGATAGGCAGAGTTTATCATCAGAGGACATACCCCTGGCTCAACGTGGGCGAAAAAGGCCCATGGAGGAAGTGGCAATTAATAAGCTTTTAAGCGCCGAACCAATCACCTCATCAGGGATTTCTATGACTTGGTACAGGCAACCTGGGCTCTCCCCACTTGATATTAAGAAACTGGTAATTACTGGAAGGAGCTGCCTGGCTGAAAGGGATTACCTTTATCATCTGAAAGACGAAGAGTTGTTGGAACATGGTCAGAAAATCGGGGGCTAGGTAACTTCCTTCATGTTTTATTCTTTCTCACCTATTTCATTTTGCACGCATGTTTATTATCCTCCGCGTATTGTCGTAGGGTAACCTGCAATGGTCCGAGGTGGCCGGATATTTAAGGAACTATGACGACACGGTGAGGGATTTAAGGAAAGTCAACAAGAGTCTGAGAGTGAAGGTGGAAAAATTGAAGGATGCAGAGCTCCAGGAGGTGACTATCAACAGTTTGAAAGATGCCTTAGAAAAGTCCCAGAAGGAAGTGGAGGCAGTGAATGGTGAGCCGGATGTATCGCAAGTTGAATTTTCAAAACTTCAAGAGATGGGGTCTAAGCGTGAGCTGGAGGTAACGCGCTCCAATGCTCGGATCAGGGAGCTCGAAGCTGAGTTGGAAACGGTACGCGAAGAGCTTATCGGCACGAGAGGACAATTGGAGCGCTTTACTTCCGGTGAAGATGTTGTTCTTACCAAGAACACACTTCACGACTTCATGCTGAGCGACGAGGGTCAAAAATGGTTGACCAGCTTTCTGGTGAAGGACGGTCGAGGTTGGTTGGGTTGCTATCTTGAGGCAGACAAGCCTGACGTTCTTTATGAAAAGCTGACCGATGCCTTCATGAACGGAGTGGATTGCGGGGTTCTCCAGATCGTTTCGTTCATCTCGGGGACTCAGTGAGGATGTTTCCTCCCAGCTATGATACTAAGGACATGAAACTTGATTACCCTCAACATGACCTGCCTCCCTTGCCTAATGCTCCTCTCGACGAAGTTGTAGCCCTCGAGCCTCCTCCAGCTGGTGAGAACAACCCCAAGAAGCTTCGTGATGAAAACAACGACCCTCCTATTGACACTTACCAAGTCATCTTTCCACTTCTTGTTGAATATTTTGAAATTGTCATCTTCTGGGAAGTAAGTTTAAAACATCTCTCCCACTGGTGTGAGCTTTATGCTTCGACGCGGTTCGTATCCTGATTTTTTGGATGGGAAACATTTCGGCCCATGACAGGCGGTATGCCTTGTTATGGTATTTTGATATTTCTGAATACTTTATTTCTACCTTTAGTATATATCCGTTTATGCTCATTGTTTTTCTAGAGTTTAATTTGTCGTTAATACTCTTGTTTGTTCGCGACTAGAGTTTAACTCGCTATTGTTTCTCCTTGTTGGAGGAATTGTTTGCGATACCCTTACCCATCTCCTGTCATTGAGCGTTTTATGAAATGGATCGCGAGATGACAAAAAATAAGGGTTCGTGGATTTATTGCGTAACGAAGTGCTATAAACACTTTTATTTGGTGCGATATAAAGTAGAAAACGACTTATATCATGCATATCTATATTTCTTCATAATACAAGGAGTCAGGGAGTACATCTCCGTTCTCTTATGGGCCTGGTTGTTTTATGGTGACATCAAAGTGTGATTCTCCTTGGTATTTGAAAGTGAGGCAAATTCCTATTCTTAGGTTGTTAGACGTCGCAAAAGATCGACATCCCTCTGACAGAGAGAGCCAGTCCCCTTTGTCTCTTTCGACTAAGACTAGAAATTCTTGGTTTGAAGGAGAACATAGGATTATTTGGTTTTGTATGTCGTCCCCGAATTCTACAAAGATGTAAGGTAAGGGGAGCCTATGTAGTTGGCTTTCTCTGAGGATTATTCGGATGAACTTGGGATTTGGAAAAAGCATTGTATTTCTGATAAAGGTAGGTGAGGAAACTTTGCCAGAAACCATGTCGAAACTTGGCATTGTCTCTACCCCTTTTTTTCTTTAAGGAAGTGTTATGGAGAGGGAAGTTTATTAATATTAGGTTGTTGCATGTGGAGATAAGAATTGTTCTTCCCGGTTAGGTTGAGGTGTCCTTAAGCCAGGAGGTGCGTGCCACACGCTAGCTTTCCGGGTCACTAGGCTTGTTAGGTTCGTTTGTCTATTTATTGGTGTTCTTTGAACAAGAGATGCACTTGCTAGGTGGTTTTGGTCATGACTGCTGATCGTTAACACTCTCGTGGAGCGGATAAGGTGTGTTTGCGGGACCATCTTCTATAGCTCCAGACACACCGATCATACTTGGAGAAGGACCTATGACACGAGCTCGAGCTAAGAAGCTTCAGAGATACTCATTCACTTTTGTGAGTCATGCTTTGTTTTTGAGCAAGGTTCAACTCCCCGAGCCTACAATGAAGACATACATGTGCATTGGGATCAAGATTCTCGAGCCATCCTAGGCACATGTTAGGGTCGATATGTCTAACTGTTAAACCTTGTTATATTTCCTGTTTTAGTAACTTTTATACTTAAGCTATTTTAGGAAACTTTTAGGGTTATTTTAATAATTTCTTTAAGTTATTCTTTTTTATTAATTTTGCCGAAATTAGTCTTGTTAGGGTTATATATTTCGGCCTCCACCATGTTGAGAACTCACGTCTTCCATATTATTGAATATCAGTTCTTGTGTGAAACACAACTGTGAGAAAGTCAATCGATTCGAAACATTGCTCATCGATTGCACAATTGGTATTGATCTTGCTTGGTTTGCTTTGAGTTCATCAACCTCGCGAGAGCTTGGTGATCCTGGTAATCACAAGTCCCCTCCTTGTGCCTCCAAGTTGTCCGCTTGGTTGTGTAAGGTTGTAGAGGCGGGCTTTATAGTCGTTGATATTTGGTTACTACCCTCTTAGGAGGCCTGGGATCTTTATCTCGTTCTATTTTAGTTTGAATCACCAATCTATCAGTCTATTTACTATTTTGTCGATTCGTTTCCTTATAGTCGAATTCGAGTCTTGTTCTTTTTCGAGTCTTGCTGCGTTTTCCCTTATTCTTTGTCGATATCGAGTCTTTACATTGTGTTCTTGCTGCGTTCTTGAGATTCTTGTTCGGATCTTGTTTAGTTCTTGTCTTTGAGTCTTGATTGTCGAAGATCGGGACATCCTACGGCTAATCCCGTATCAAATTCGTATCAGAGCTTTGGTGTCCGACATCAAAAGTTGTGTCTTTTGTTTCAGTAAACACAAAAACTACAAAAATAGAGTCTTTCTTTGTTCTTGGTCTTTACTTCTTGAATTCTTGATTTTGATTATTACTAACTTCTTGTTTGTGGTTGCTAGACCTAAACACAAGCCAGCCAAGTCCCTTGCAAGCCGAAACACAACAATTCGAGCAACCCCAGTCGACAGCAGTCTCCTTGTCGAGTTCGGCCGACCCTATTGCTCACAAACCCTAGTTGTTGCTTGCTTCTATCTTGTTATATCCTAGATCTATCTATTTTAATTGCCTAAATTAAATTCTAATTTTTTTTTGTGGTAGATATAATTGCTTTATCTATCATAGAATATACAAGGCTTTAGATAGATCTACTTACCAAAGATAGCCTAACCTCACCTATATATATTTCATAAGGGCTACAAATTTTATTTTATTCACCTTGTTTATAACATTTTCGAGAGTCTTTTTTTGCTAGTTGTTAGTTTTCTTGCATTAGTATAAAAAAAACAGTCCGAAAAACAGTAAAAAAAAAAAGAAATTCAAGCTTTGACCTAGGAGGATAAAATTCACCAGGGGCAAAAGTAGTTTCAAAAAAAAAAAAAAAGGAGGAGTGTCAAGTCTAGTGCAAGAAAGCTTCAAGGACCAACTTTGGTGAATACCCTAGGTTAGTCGACAGAGTCAAGCACATAAACCTTGGTCGACAGCCTTTGTTCTCAAACACATACCTCCCAAACACAAATTTTGAAACCCTACCTTGCAACTACAACATCCTTACTAAGGGTTTGAATCAAAAAGCGTAAAAGTTCCAAGTTTTCTTTTCTTTTCCTTATTTTTCTTTTACTTTTCTCTACTATCGAGCACTGCTCTTTGTTTATCGAGTGCTAGATCCTTGATCGAGTGCTCAATTACCTTTGTCGGGTTGTTTGTTGGTCTTGTCGAGTGCTCTTTGGGTCATATTGAGTACTTCTCCTTTGTTCTCTTGTTGTGTCGAGTTGCTACAGCTACTGCCGAGTACCTCACAACCTTGTCGAGTACTCTTTTGCTATTTCGAGTGCTTTGTTTTGCTACTGTCGAGTGCACAATTGCTGTTGTCGAGTGCCTCTTGATTGTTTTGAGTACTTACCTTGTGTTGTTGAGTACTTTTTTTGTGCTCTTTGCTAATTCTCTTGATTCTTTCTCTTGATTGTTAGGTTCTTGCTTGAGTGGTGATTTTCCCAAGGCGGATTGAAATAACAAGCCTAGACATACCAATTAGAGAGGAGTGTGAGCGAAACACTTGGTGAGATTTTAATTTTTTTACTAATCTTTACATAGTTCCGTGTTTGTCTTTATTGGCTATGTCTAATCAGGTTAACGACGAGAACAATGGCAACAATGGCAAGAACGATAATGCCTCCAACACAACCGTGTCACCTGAGATGTTCAACAACACGATGAACACTCTTAATGCCACATTGGCGGCGATGATGGATAGACTGACGGGGTCTAATAACCTTGGTGGTCAAGGTAATCAAAGGCGTGACGATACGCCTAATGATGAAAGGGAAGTCCGAAATCCTAATCCTAATCCTAACCCTAATTTGAATAATCCTTTATTTGATGAGAACAACTCTCTATGAGGGGAGAGATATGGTAGAAATAATGGATTTGCTAATGCGCAGGGGCAAGGAAGAGGAAGAGGGAGAGGCCGAGGCTTCCAGGAGGAGTTCTATTACTCGAAGCGCGACAACGACTTCCAAGAAGAGGAGTATTGGGAGCCTAGAGGCGGAACGATAGAGTAGGTCGATACCAATATAAAGAGCCTAGAGATCCTGATCAGGACGACATAGGTAAGGTCAAGGTAAAGATCTCTCAATTTGAAGGTAATACTGATCCTGATGTTTATATTGATTTGGAAACTAAGATGGATCGGATTTGGAATTGTCATAACTTCTCAGATGCTAAAAAGGTGCAACTAGCTTCTTTAGAATTCACTGGCTTTGCTTTAATCTGGTGGGATAATTTGATTAAAGAAAGAAGAAGTGCCCTTGATGCACCTATCGCATCTTGGAATCAACTAAAAGCACTGATGAGAAGTAGGTTTGTTCCTCAACACTATTTTAGGGAGCTTAGACAACGTTTAAAAAACCTTAAGCAAGGTAATAAAACTGTTGAGGAAACTTTTAATCTTATGCAAGAAACCATGGCTCGAGCTAATGTAGTTGAGCCTTAGGAAGATACTAATGCTAGGTATCTTAGGATTTTGCATCCCGCCTTAGCTCATGAAATTGATTATTTTCCCTATTCTACGCCTACTGAGCTTTTACATTTAGCAATCAAGGTAGAACGAGGGCAAAGATACAAGAATCAAGGCGGAAGAATGACGAGTGGGCAGCCCCTACCATGGCGCCAAAGCCGGCCACAACAGCCCCAAAGGCGGCCTGAAGGTGGCTATAACTCTCGACCAAACCAGGCTCAAGGGAGAGGTGATGGCCGAAGCAACCAACAGCCCATTGATAAGGGCAAGGCGCCACTGTACGGATGAGATTCGTCTGGGGTATCTACTGGCCCCAAAGGGAGTAATCCTAACCCCTCTACTACTAGATCTAGGGACATTGTGTTCTTCAAATGGCAAGGTAGAGGTCATGTTATGAAGGATTGTCCCAATAAGAAACCTCTCATGATTAATCACTTAGGCGAATATGAATCTGAAAATTCTTGTGATGAAAATGAAGAGCATGCTAATGATAATGATCAAAACCTTAACCTTCTTACTTACGATGAAGATGACAATGGAATTGATTATGAACATGGTGAATCATTGATTGTTAGGACAGTCTTAAGTGTTGTTCCTACACCTTGTGATGACAATCAACATGAGAATCTGTTTCATACTAGATGATTAGTTAAGGGTAAGGTTGTTAATGTGATCATTGATGGGGGAAGTTGTTGTAACTTAGCTAGTCAGGAAATGATTGATAAATTACAACTTCCTACTATTCAGCATCCTAGGCCTTATAAATTCCATTGGATGAAGGAATGTGGTAATTTAAAGGTGAATAGGCAAGTGAAAGTGCATATCAAACTAGGACATTATGAAGATGATGTGTTATGTGATATTGTACCTATGCAAGCCTGTCATATACTATTAGGTCATCCTTGGCAATTTGATCGTAAGCTCTTGCATGATGGCTTTACTAACCGTTATTCCTTTACTTTTCAGGGAAAGAACGTAGTTCTCAAGCCTATGACGCCAACACAGTTGGCTGACGAGATTGAGAAGCGTAAGGTAAGTAAAGGTTAGTTAGTTAAGGAGGATCAGTTGAGCCATGTGTCCACTCCTACTCGGCCTAAAGAGGTATTCTTGGCTTCCAAGAGTGCATTTTTAGACGAGTTTACAAATGGGGAAACAACCCTCATGCTCCTATGCAAAGGGTTAATATGTTGAGTGAGGAGCTTCGAGCTACCCTCCCTCCTCACATCCTATCTCTTATTGAAGAGTATAAAATTGATCTACCAGCAGGTCTACCCCCTGTTAGAGGAATTGAGCATCAAATTGATCTCGTTCCAGGGGCTGCTTTGCCTAATAGGCCTGCTTATAGAATGAATCCAACTGAAACCCAAGAAGTTCAATCCCAAGTCCAGAAACTGTTGGACAAGGGATATATATGGGAAAGTTTGAGTCCATGTGTTGTGCCTGTGTTGTTAGTCCCTAAGAAAGATGGCTCATGGAGAATGTGTGTAAACCGTAGGGCCATTAACAACATAACTGTGAAATATCACCATCCTATACCCCGCCTAGATGATATGTTAGATGAGTTACATGGTTCTTCAATTTTCTCAAAAATTGATTTAAAAAGTGGTTATCATCAGATTAGGATGAAGGAAGGCGATGAATGGAAAACAGCCATTAAAACTAAATTTGGACTCTATGAATGGTTGGTTATGCCTTTTGCCTTGACTAACGCTCCTAGTACTTTCATGAGATTAATGAACCATGTGCTTAGAAATTTCATAGGTAAATTTGTTGTTGTGTATTTTGATGACATTCTTATCTATAGTAAATCACCTAAGAAACATGAAGCACATTTAAGGGAAGTACTTTCTACTCTAAGATTAGAGCACTTGTATGCTAATTTGAAGAAATGTGAATTGTGTAATAATCAAGTGTCTTTTCTTGGTTTTGTAGTGAGCTCGAGTGGATTGCGAGTCGACGAAGCTAAGATGAAAGCAATCCAGGACTGGCCGACTCCTACCAATATCGGCCATGTGAGGAGTTTCCAAGGACTAGCGAGCTTCTATTAGAGATTTGTGCGCGACTTCAGCTCCATCGCAGCCCCTCTCACGAAGCTCACAAAGAAGCGGTGTGAGTTCAAGTGGGGTCCAGGTCAGGAGGAGGCATTTTGAATGCTCAAGGAGAAGCTCACGCAAGCCCCATTGCTTGCTTTATCTGACTTCACTCGGCCTTTCAAGGTTGAATGTAATGCTAGCGGAGTTGGGATTGGAGGAGTCCTCATGCAAGAAGGTAAGCCTATAGCCTTCTTTTCTGAAAAATTGAAAGGTGCATGTCTTAATTACTCTACTTATGAAAAAGAATTATATGAATTTTTAGAGTCCTTAAGACATGGTCCCATTACCTTTGGCCTAGAGAGTTTATCCTTAGGACTGGTCATGAATCCTTAAAGCATTTTAAGAGCCAAGATAAACTTGATAGGAGACATGGTAGATGAATGGAATTCATATAAACATTTCCTTGTGTGATAAAGTCTAAGAAAGGCAAAGACAATGTGGTAGCTGATGCATTATCTAGAAGACATATGTTATTGACCACTTTGGATTCTAGAGTCTTAGGCTTTGTATACATTAAGGAGTTGTATGAGAATGATGCTGATTTTGGGGATATATTTAGACAATGTCGAGACAAGGGTCCTAGCAATAGTTTCTATATTTTGACGGATTCTTGTTTAGATAGACCAAGTGTGCATACCTAGGTGTTTTCTTCGATTATTATTGGTGAATGGGTTCCGGGTAACACGGGTTGACTGGAACCCGTGTTTGACCGGGTTTTGGGTCATTTCGGGTCGATTTCGGATTTGTCAATTTTTTCCTTTTTAAATTAAAAAAAAATCATAATTTGATAATTTTGTTATAAATTTTAATTATATATAAAAAAATTAATTATATTTAATTATAAATCAACCCGGTCAATCAGGTCAAAATTACCGGGTCAATCGGGTCATCGGGTCGAAATCCAGATTACCCGAAAAATTTCTGGTTTTTTGGGTTCGGGTCAAAAAAAATTTCCGGGTCAAAATTTTCGGGTCTTGACCCAAAAACTTCAGGACGGTCGGGTCGGGTTTTCGGGTCGGGTTATGTTTTAACAGGTCTCCCCTCAGCCCCTTGGGAAGACATATCTATGGATTTTATTGTAGGATTGCCTAGAACTAAGAAGGGGAGGGATTCTATATTTGTGGTTGTAGATAGATTTTCTAAGATGGCTCACTTTATTGCTTGCCTCAAAACTGATGATGCTACCAATGTTGCTAATTTATTCTTTAGAGAGGTAGTTAGGTTGCATGGAGTGCCGAAAACCATAGTAAGTGATAGAGATGTTAAGTTCTTAAGTCATTTTTGGCGAACATTGTGGAACAAATGGGGAACTAGATTGTTATTCTCTACCTCTAGTCACCCCCAAACTGATGGCCAAACTGAGGTGATAAATAGAACATTAACCACTGTCCTTAGAGCCATTATAAGAAAGAATTTGAAGCTTTGGGAAGAAGCCTTGCCCCATGTGGAGTTTGCTTACAATAGGACCATGCATTCCACAACAAAAATCACTCCATTTGAATGTGTATATGGTGTTAATCCACTAACCCCCTTTGATCTTACTCCATATCCTATGAGAGAAAACGGGTCATTTGAAGCAGGTAAGCATGTCGAGTTCGTCAAGGAGCTGCATGAACGAACGTGTTAGAAGCTTATGCAGAAGGCGGAATACAACGCCAATAAGGCCAACAAGGGGCGCAGGTTGGTCACATTTCAGCCTGGGGATCTTGTGTGGGTGCACCTAAGGAAGGAGAGGTTTCCTAACGAGCGGAAGAGCAAGCTTGCACCATGCGGAGATGGACCTTTCCAGGTTCTGCAGAAGGTGGGTGACAATGCCTACAAGCTGGAGCTTCCTTGAACTTAGGCATGAGTGCTACCTTCAACGTCGCAGATCTCATTCCATACCTTGCCGTGGACGAGGACTTGTATTCGTGGTCGAATCCTTTCCAAGAAATGGAGGTTGATGTGGGACCATCTTCTACAGCTCCAAACACACCGATCATACTAGGAGAAGGACATATGACTCGAGCTCGAGCTAAGAAGCTTCAGAGAGACTCATTCACTTTTGTGAGTCATGCTTTGTTCTCGAGCAAGGTTCAACTCCCCGAGCCAACAGTGAAGACATACATGTGCATTGGGATCAAGATTCTCGAGCCATCCTAGGCACATGTTTGGGCCGATATGTCTAAGTGTTAAACCTTGTTATATTTCCTATTTTAGTAGTTTTTATACTTGAGCTATTTTAGGAAACTTTTAGGGTTATTTTAATAATTTCTTTAAGTTATTGTTTTTTATTATTTTTGGCCGAAATTAGTCTTGTTAGGGTTATATATTTCGGCCTCCACCATGTTGAGAACTCACGTCTTCCATATTATTGAAAATCAGTTTTTGTGTGAAACACAACTGTGAGAAAATCAATCGATTCGAAGCATTGCTCATCGATTGCACAATTGGTATTGATCTTGCTTGGTTTGCTTTGAGTTCATCAACCTCGCGAGAGCTTGGTTATCCTGGTAATCACAAGTCCCCTCCTTGTGCCTCCAAGTTGTCCGCTTCGTTGTGTAAGGATGTAGAGGCGGGCTTTATAGTCGTTGATATTTGGTTCCTACCCTCTTAGGAGGCATGAGGTCTTTATCTCGTTATATCTTAGTTTGAATCACCAATCTATCGGTCTATTTACTGTTTTGTCGAGTCCTTTCCTTATAGTCGAATTCGAGTCTTGTTCTTTGTTCGAGTATTGCTGCGTTTTCCCTTATTCTTTGTCGATATCGAGTCTTTACATTGTGTTCTTGCTGCGTTCTTGAGATTCTTGTTCGGATCTTGTTTAGTTCTTGTCTTTGAGTCTTGATTGTCGAAGATCGGGCCATCCTACGGCTAACCCCGTATCAGTGTATCTTGTCCACCACCATAAATGGGAGAGTGTTGTTGCAGAATGATGGTCAAGTATGAAAATAAATATAAAATATGAATATCAAACTGACTCCCTGTCTCAGCAAATAAATACAAGACTTCCTCCCGTTGTAGTAGAAGGTAGTCAGGATCGATCCACGAGGAAGCGTGTCAGCGCCCGCCTTTTCAGTTCCAAAACTCAGCACGATCTCGACCAGAAGAGTCCTTGACGTCGACCAATGTCCTCGACGCCGACCACACTGTCCTCGGACTGCACTTGAGCTCGAGTAGGTTCTGGGCTCGTCGGGTGTACTCAACATCAAGTAAGTCTACTCGACGTCGACTAAGCTTGGCTCCTCGAGAGGCTCTGCTCGACATCGCTTGATTTCGACTCTGAAGTACTCGATATCGACCAAGTCTGGTCGACATCGACCAGTTGTGTCGAGTGCCTCTTTTCTCGTTCTTTGCTCGATCTGTCCTGGTTCCGCTGCTCCTTGACCTTGGCCTTTCTGTAGTTGACTTCGAGCTTTTCCTCCTTTCTCTAAATTGTTGTAAAATGCCTCGATTTATGCGAAATTAAATAGAAACTAATGTAAACTCCATAATTTGGCAAATAAGTGTAAACTACATAGATTCTGTACTATTCTAGCCCAAATGTATGAAATGCATGCATAAATCGATATAAAAGTAAATATAAAACATGGCAAAATAGGCTCACATCAAACACCCCATACTTAAGCTTGCTTTTCCTCAAGCCATACTTTTAATTGTCATTCAGGGGAAGAATTCAAAACTCTCAACATCTTAGATTCATTGCCATATGTCCCTGTAATCAATTACCATCCTTGAAAAGGTACTAATGTCACAAATCCATGCATGTGCATAAAAGAAAGTTCGCACATAAAAGGAGGGTTATGCAAAAACATTCATTCGTGACAAAGCATTACTAATCAAGAGGACTTTAATTTAAGCTTAATAAGGAGTAGATTGATAAAAGGCAAAAGGTGGGCAATTCTTTGGCCATGTGGTGCTAATGATCTGGGGAAATGGAGTAATTTCCAAACTTTCATACCACATTCCTTCTTCTTTTGATTTCTCACCTTTTGCTCATCGCTCAATGCTTTTTTCAATATATTGCTTTTACCTCTCTAACCTCAGCACAACCTTCTCGCGAGTCACAAACATGGGTGTCATGAATGGCCCCGGATACTTAGTTCTTCGGACTCCTCACATTGGTGTCCGATCCTGCGGAACTAACATCTCAACGCAGGCAGGGTCGATCTACTTTTATCTCTTGAGGTGACCGGATTTTCTTTCACTCATTAAATTTTCCATAATATTTGAAACTTTCCTGGCAAACTCCAAATATAATAATAACAACTACACAAACACCATATAATAATCTCCTTAATGTAATTCCATTCTCAACATAATCCCCGGATATGAAATAAGGTAAAGAATGTGCAATTTTTTTAGATCATGTGGAGCAATATGTGAAATAAGGCATATTATGGCTTTTGTGATGCATAAGCATAGATAGAGGCTAGGATATATCAATATGAGCATATATGGAAAATATAAAGTCCTCCATCCTCTTATCATATCAAATTTTCCTCCTTTCATGGTTTTCAAGAAAATAATGCACTTCATTGTGACTTCCGTTTATAAACTTTGGAAAACATGCATGTAAGCACATAAATCAAATATAGAATCCAAAGTAGCCATGTATAAGCAATTCAAGAAATAAACTTAAATATGCACACATAATATCAAATATATCAAATATGCACAAAGTTAGCCCTTCCCCCACCCCATACTTAAACATTAAAGTGTCCTCACTTTATAAAAACAAGGGTAAAGAAAGAAACATACTAGACACGTGTGCTGAACGTCGGAATCGAGTGGCAATGTTTCTGCAGAACTAGTCGACTTCGAGTGACATGGTCGGTTTCGAGTGACGTGGTCGATATCGACCTTTACTACTCGATATCGATTGAGTCTGCAATTTTTCTGTACCTACAAGAATCGTCAGACAGATAATATCCACAATAGAAAATCCCCAAAACAATGTTTCAAAATCAAAAACCAAAAGCAAGCAATCTCTAAAAAAAAACTTAAAAACTAAGTGTTCTATTTACAAGCTCTAGACTTTATAGTCGCTAGGTCGACTTTCTCCGTTTACCTCAAGGTGGCATCTGCAGGGCCCATGTGGCTTGGGCTTCGAACAGGACCCCATTCTTGTCCATCAGCTGCAATCCTCCTGAATGGATCTTTTTCATCGTGAAAGGTCTCATCTTCTTCTTTTTGAACTTGTTATGAAACCAATGATCATTTGATTTGGAGACATAGACTTTGTCTCCTTTTTCATATTCCTTAGGATTTTCAATAGAAACCCTGCAAAAGCGCCCATACCAAGGCAAACCTCTCCCATGCATAGATAAATCTTTGATTGAAATAGGAGATGAAAGATCCATACCTTGGCTTACCTTTGCAGATTCGGTGTCATTCAGCTCCTGAGGATTTGGTCGATATTGACCAATGTCACTAGATATCGACTGCTACTTTTCTATCACGGTTTCAGTCGATGTAGACGAAGACGGGTCGACCTAGAATGGTCGATATCGACCAAGAGTGGTCGATATCGAGCTCCGCTGCTTGATTTCTGCTAGTTTCGTCTCAGGAGGTGAAATCGACCCGACTTGAGGAGGTCGATATTGACTGCTGTTATGGCTCAGTTGATTTTGCTGCTGAATATTGGTCGATATCGAGTGACTCACTTGATATCGAGTGGTTCTGCTCGATTTCGACCCCATACTTAAGACCTGGCAAAGCATTCGAAATATAGTTAGTCGATATCGACTTACCCTGATTGATGTCGAGTAGTTCATCTGTATCGTCGTTTAGGATGGCCATGATCTCCTCCACCTGGGCTTCCATATCCCTCTTTTCCAACTGCTCAGAGCTCATATTTCTTACCTTGGGTTCCCCACAAGTGATGTACCGGGATGAGATTGACTTGACCTCTTCCATGGGACCTGTATGCCTTTCAGTTTTATTAAAGGAATACTGAATTACCTCATAACTGATGTTGAAAGTGAGCACTCCCTTCTTTACGCTTATGTTGGCATCCACCGTCACCAAGAAGGGCCTTCCTAGAATGATTGGACAAGCAGGGTCCTTTGCCATATCAATAACTAAGAAATCAGCAGGGACAAAGAACTTACCTATCTGCACTGGTACATTTTCCACCATGCCTGTTGGGATGGCCACCGTGTTGTTCGCCAAGTATAACTTTGCATCCATAGGCTCTAGAGCACCTATCTTAATCTTGGACTAGATTGATAAAGGCATTATACTCACACTGGCTCCTAAATCACATAAAGCATTGAATTTATATTGACCAAATCCAATTGTTATAGTGAACTTACCATCTGGCCTTTTCTCTAGAACGTCCATCTGGCTGCACTCCTCTTCAATCTCACCCATTGATCGCTTTTTACTTAGAATCTCCTTGAGGAACTTGACGTAGGATGGCATCTCATTGAGAGCTTCTGTGAAGGGTATTGTGACGTTGATCCTTTGAAGCATATTTATGAAATGCTGGAACTTCTTCTCTGCTGGATCCTTTGGAGATTTTGGCGGGAATGACAGCTTTTTCTTCGTCGGAGTTGCAAAAGGGTGGTCGACAGAGGCAAAAGGGTGGTCGACGTCGACTAGGGTCTCCTCGACGTTGAGTACAGTGGTCGACTTTGGGGCAGGAGTTGAGGTCTGGTCGATGTCGAATACTGGCTGGTCGATGTCGAGTGGGTGGTTGACGTCGAGTGGTCTCCTCGAAGTCGAGTAGTCTGCTGCGTCATTTTCCTCCGTGTTGTGATCGGACGTTTGTGTTTGTCGCCCACCCCTTAGGTTCATGGCAGCCACTTGTCTTGTAGATTTACCGTTAGGGATAGGTTCAGAGGATCCAGGGAGCATACCTGATTACTTGGGGACGGATGTAGCCAGGTTACCAATCTGGGTTTCAATCGATTTCCGCCAGATATCGATTTCTCCAAGCCTAGAGTTGACACCATGCAGCTGAGTGTGGATGGAATTGATAGCTTGTTTGGTGTGTGAATGATTCCTCCGCATCTCCTCAAGAATGGTATGCAGGTCATCTTTCTTACCTTCACTGTCAGGGAGAGTAGAAGCTCTGTAGGGAGGGGGCTTTTGATGCTGGGGCTGGCGATAATAGCTCCAGTTCTGGTTCTGATGTGGTCCAGAGTAGTGTCCCTCTGCATACCTTACCTCTTCGTGGGTTTCTGCTTGATGTACTTGATCGAAGTGTGGGCACGCAGTGGTGTTGTGCCTCACAGACCCACATTCCAAACAAGGCTGATTTTTAGATAGGAATTTGACTTGTTTGGTAAGACGACATACCTGGTCGTTTTGGAATTGCTCCCTGACGTCCAGATCAACCTCCTTTAGTGGCATATACAATGGCATAGATGGGGCATGCTTTTCATACCTTTCGTTAGAAGAGGCCACAGAAGTCCCATATGTGTTGTCATAGTTGGCCAGCGTCTGAAAGACTTCCCAAGCACAGCGTGGAGTGTACTAGAGATACCCATAAGCGGTGTAGTTGTTGATACGATACTTAGTAGGCGCATCCAAGCAATTGAAAATGATCTCCTGGATGACGTATGGTGGTTGTCCATGCGTAGGGCAGGATTTCAGAAGCCTTTTGTAGCGCTTCCAAACTTGTGCAAGTGTTTCCCCTAGCTTCTGTCTGAAAGTCGTGATCTGTTGTCTGAGAGCAGCTGTATTTGAAGGAGGAAAGAACTTATTGAGGAACAAGTCCTGCAGTTCATTCCACATGCTAATTGACCGTGCAGGCAATCCTTCCAGCCACTGTTGTGCTATTTCTGCAAGGGACCAACGAAAAGCCTTTAGTTTTATATAGTCTAAATTAGCACCATTTGCAATAGCTTCACATAAATCTATAAAAGTGGTGACATGCTCTAAAGGACATTCATTGATTATTCCCCTGAATTGACTCCTCCTAATTTCAGTAATAAAAGAAGGACGAATTTCAAAATTAATAGCTGGAAGAACGATCGGCGATTCTGGAACTTCCAGAGTAGGATGCAGATACTGCTTTGCGTTGGCTGGGACGTACCCAATCTGCTCCTCAAGTTCCCTCCTTGCGTTGACCTCGCGATCTACCCTTGCCTCCAACCGTTGTTGGTTCTGTGCATATTCCGCCTCTCGTTGGGCGTGTTGTGCTTCTTTGGTGGTGAGTTCCTCTATCTGTAGGTGGAGTTGCTCAAGCTCCTGTGCTGGTGTGAGCTCGACCACATTCTCGTTGTTGGGTATAGTCACCATAAGTCTCCTCCTAAGCTTTTGCTGAAGATAGAAGAAACGTTCTGGTTCGAGAAGAGGGTCGATGGGTGTGCGATCAGTTCTTCGCATGCACCTGAAAAACAAAAACAGAAAGAAACAAGTAAAAGGAAACTAAAAAGCAAAAACAAATATAAAGAAGGAAAGATGGAACTAAAAAGGGCGTGATTGATTGCTTTCCCGACAACGACGCCAATTTGTTGTTGCAGGAGGATGGTCAAGTATGAAAATAAATATAAAATATGAATATCAAACTGACTCCCTATCTCAGCAAATAAATACAAGACTTTCTCCCGTTGTAGTAGAAGGTAGTAAGGATCGATCCACGAGGAAGTGACTCAGCACCCTCCTTTTCAGTTCCAAAACTCAGCACGATCTCGACAAGAAGAGTCCTCGACGTCGACCACACTGTCGAGTAAAACAGAAAGCAGAAACGAACAGAAATGAAAACGAAAGCAAAGTACCCGATATCGATTGAACAGTACTCGACGTCAACCAACTTACCCGATGTCGACCAGACCTCGTCGATGTCGAGTACACAGCAGAACAAAATTCGTAACTTTTTGCAAGATAGAACACAAAATTGATGAAATAAATCAAGAAACTTAAAGCCTTCCACGATCAGGGTTTCAACACCACAACGATAACCATGTAAAATAACACATAAAGGCATAAAGGATCATGTTTTTCATCAAATAACTTTCGTTATTAACAATTAGGAAGATAGAGGCTTTCGCATAAACCCTAATTGTTACTAATCTTCTTTCACATAATTAATCCAAGTTGTATTAAGATCATTTTTGCTTTAATAACATAAACAAGGATCACCTTCAACTTTCACAAAAGAATCATGTTCATAGGGATAGAAGACAAATTCGCATCAAAAGATTGTACCTTGATCGCATTACCTCACATGGCTACCGTTGGGCTCACCCCGACCCTAGAAGTTGGGTGACTACTCACTCTTCATCATGAATAAACACATCAATAACAAAAAGGAACTAAATTGCATTAATGAAATAAAGTAAAACTTACAACCGAACAAAGCCAATTCCGCTCTCGCTTCACAACTCCACTCGGCCACAAGTCTCTCTCTCTCTACTCTCTATCTCTTGAATTGGAAATGAAATTGAATGCCTAGAAAGCAGCCCCTTAGGCTTTATTTATAGTGTTCATTCCCTAACTAATCTAGAAAAGAATAATCTATCTATATCTAAACTTTCTATCTAAAACATTAAGATAAAACTTGGAAATAAAAGAATTAAATCTAAAAGGAAACTAGGACTAATGTGGATAGATCCCTTCTTGACTTGATAGATCTTGATGTGGATGGATAGAATTCCACATATCTTCTCTTGCAAGCAATTCTATCTTCTCGTATCCAACTCGATCTCGGACTCGGACTCGAGATGGCTACTCGACGTCGACCAAGTTACTCGACATCGAGTAGGGTTTTCTTCTCCTCGGACTGCACTCGAGCTCGAGCAGGTTCTGGGCTCATCGGGTGTACTCGACATCGAGTAAGTCTACTCGACATCGACTAAGCTTGGCTCCTCGAGAGACTCTGCTCAACTTCGCTGGATTTCGACTCTGAAGTACTCGATATCGACCAAGTCTGATTGACATAGACCAGTTGTGTCAAGTGCCTCTTTTCTCTTTCTTTGGTCGATCCGTCCTGGTTCCGCTGCTCCTTGACCTTGGACTTTCTGTAGTTGACTTTGAGCTTTTCCTCCTTTCTCTGAATTGCTGTAAAATGCCTCGATTTCTGTGAAATTAAACAGAAACTAATGTAGACTCCATAATTCGACAAATAAGTGTAAACTACATAGATTTTGTACTATTCTAGCCCAAATGTATGAAATGCATGCAGAAATCGATATAAAAGTAAATATAAAACATGGCAAAATAGGCTCACATCAGAGAGTACTCTCGTACCTTGTGGTGCAGTTTGGTAACAATGACGTCTACTTTGCCGATAGATATCCCGGGTCGAACCATTCCTCGTGTGAGAGGTTTTATCCCGAGATATAGTGGTAGAGGGAAACTTGTACATGTTGGTGTGTTTTTATTGAATAGTTCGGTTTGTAATTGGAAATTGATCCTTTTTGAGGTTTTCATTGTTGTTGTAGCCTTTGCCGTAAGTGTATCGTGATTATGGTAAAGAGGCCCTCGGCCTTGTACAACTTTGGACGCGAGCAGATGAAGAATTTGTGGTGATGGTTGAGCCCTTGGGACTTCATAATTACTAGTTCACATCAGGCTGACCTGAGTTTGTTGTTTCTAACGAGCTTCAGATGGGAACAGGTTTGATCTTTGAATATGAAGAGCTCTCTTGCTTTGATGTTGTTGCTATAAATCATGGTCCAGATCAAAACGGTGATGTTGAATTTTCCGTTCGGTGTTGAAGGTAGTAGTAGGGGGCTTTCTGCTTTTTAAAAAATCGCGACATGTGTTGTGTGTTTTTGATCTGGTGTATAATAAATAAACCAGTGTGAATGTGTTTCATTTTTTTAAAAAAGTTGTCGCAATTATTGTATTGTTGCAGTTTAGGAAGTTAGATGTCGATATTCACGTCGCGAAGGATATAATGTGAAAATCTTCGGGTTTGAAACTCGTTGGAGGAAAATTATAAGATTGATAACAGTCTTCGGCGTCCTTGGGTGCGACGGAGATTGAATTAAGATCTAGGTCATCTCCAGCGTCCTCCACGCGATGGAGAGATATATCAAAAACAATCTCCATCGTCCTTGGATGCTAAGGAGATTAAATTAAAACTTAGGCAATTTCCAGTGTACTCTACGTGATAAAGAGACCTATTAAAAACAATCTCCAGTGTCCTTGGATGCTGAGGAGATTGCATTAAAACTTAGGTAATCTCCAGCGTACTCTACGCGATGGAGAGACCTATTAAAAACAATCTCCAACATCCTTGGATGCTGAGGAGATTGAATTAAAACTTAGGTAATCCCCAGCGTACTCTACGCGATGAAGAGACCTATTAAAAACAATCTCCAGCATCCTTGGATGCTGATGAGATTGAATTAAAACTTAGGTAATCACCAACGTACTTTACGCGATCGAGAGACCTATTAAAAACAATCTCCAGCGTCCTTGGATGCTGAGGAGATTGAATTAAAACTTAGGTAATCTCCAGCGTACTTAACGCCATGGAGAGACCTATTAAAAACAATCTCTAGCATCCTTGGATGCCAAGGAGATTGAATTAAAAGTTAGATAATCTCCAGCGTTCTTTACGCGATGGAGAGACCAATTAAAAACGATCTCTAGCGCCCTTGGCTGCTAAGGAGATTGAATTAAACTTAGGTGATCTCTAGCGAACTTTACGCGATGGAGAGACCTATTAAAAACAATATCCAGCGTCCTTGGATGCTGAGGAGATTATATTGAGAAAAACGAACTTAACCGTATAGTGAAATAGGGGCTTTTATTGATAGTTCGCATTATATCATATTGCATAAAATAGAAGTATTACCTAGCAAACTAAAGATTCGATTCAATGGAACCTGTTTGCTGCCGGTCCATCATATCCGGCGGCGTCAATCTTTTCTTCGATGTCGTAGCCTTCTTTGTCCAAAAAATGAACTTCAAATCTTGCTTCACCCATGTGAGTGAAAAGTATAGATGTTTCCAGCTCGAGGTCGTGAGTTTCGACAAAGTTTCTCCATCCGTGTGCCACCCAGTGAGATCCGTAAGTGCCCCCTGTGATATAAACAGGGAAGTCTTTTACGATGCGAGTGGATAAGAAGATTTGCTCAGGTACCTGGGGCTTAAAATTTTCACCGAAGCAATACGGTAACATCATGCGTATGTATTGTTCATTCCCGACTAAGTAAATATCGAAGACGAGGGGGTTGTTTGAATTTTGATCTGTTGTACTAATCGTCATCTCTTTAGTTTTGTGAGCGATTTTTTTTTTTTGAATTGGGACATGCCTTTTATAGTGGTGTAGAAAGGTTTGGTCTTTACTCTTTCGTGATAAATGACTGTTTCCGGAACTGAAATGCAACAATGGATTTGGTTGGATTCTGAAAAAATTCTTGCCATGTGTAGGCCATGCAGGTTATTTTGGAAATCTCGATTCTGACACCCTTCCGGGTTTAACGCATGCAATAAATGTTGTTGCAGACTTCGTGGTCCGTATCAGTTTATTTTGAATGTATAAGGGCGTGGGAGTGATAGCAATTCATTTATCCCTTTTAATCGTTGCTATCTTTGTTTGGTGAAAAGAGAGATGGCGTCGTCCACTTATGAGATGCGGGATTTTTATCGTTGCATTGGTGTGAAGGAAAGGCCTGATCGCCTGGTAAGATTTTAATGCCCTGTGTGCTTTACAACTATTTGGTTTAAAGTTTTCACGAAATGGTGTTCTTTCCTGCAGCCTCTCCCTTGTCTCTTTGAAAGGATGTATGGTCATGTTGTATCCGACCATGTTTGTCTAGTTTTCTCAACTGGGCAAGATTTCCATGTTGGGGTTTCAAAGGATAGTTTCAATTGATGGTGGCTGACTGAAGGTTGGAGAAGGTTCATGAACAGTGTTGATGTTCAGGTCGGATCGTCTATGGCGTTTTTTTAAGCACGTGGGAGGGCATCACTTCAAGGTTCTTATGTTTGAAGATGAGTAGAGTGCTAAGATCATGATCCTGATGTAATAGGATAGATGTTGTTATGTCGGACCTTTGTTAATCCTAATTACGTAATCAGTATTGTGTAATTTGGTTGTGAGGAGCTATCTGATGATTTTTAAATAATATTTTGAAGCAAAGTTTCGATACTTGTGCTCTTGTTTGTTTTTGAATTGGACGTGACCGTTCTCTGACACGACTTGATACGCGCTGTCGGGGTAACAGAGGCGTGTTTCTGAGATATCGCCACTCGTTTTGCATGCAGTTGATGCTGGCAAGAATCTTTTGGATTGATGTTGTTTCTTTGCCACGACGTGACGATGCAGGTTCTGTTTATGATTTAATTTATTTTCTCATAAATACGATAGTGTAGGGGAAAGTTGTGCTATTGCCTTTGTATTTTATCTGTGCTTTCCTGATTCAAAGCGAAGAATCATGACTTCCCCTAACCCTCGTCGTCGTGATTTTTTCCGTTCCATTGATTCTGAGGAGAAACTAGAATACATGGTAGCTCTTATGTCCTTTATTTGTCATTCTTGATTTATTCGGTTTCATAAAAAAAAAATTTGTTTTTACGGTTTGCAGCTGCTGCCTGACTCTTTTGGGGCTATGTATGGTCGCGATGGATTGAATCATGTTTGTTTGGTTTCTCCTACTGGACAAGAATTTCGTGTGAGGGTGTTTCGAGATAGTCAGGGTCATTGTATTCTTACCGAGGGTTGGCGTGCTTTTACCGATGATAGTGGCTTGCGTGTTTGGGGATCTCTAATTATTTTCAAATACGAGGGGAGTAGTCGCTTTATGATAATCGTTCTGGAAGCGAGTGAGTGAGTTTTTAGGGTTGGGCTGGGATTCAGTTTTTGCTTTTCCTTTGTAGTTTGTTATTCCATTGTTTGTTGCGCGGACTGTATTCTGCTGCTATTTCTTTGTGCCCCGTTTAAGATGTAATATAACAATGGTGTTGTGTGTAAACTCGCTTGAGGTTTTGTCTGTACACTCGCTCGCGATAAATGCGTGATTGATAAATTTGTTCTCGCTGGGTTTGTTGGGTTTCGTATTGAAATAGCTCGCGTGGCTTTATCTTAATATGACAGATGTAACAAATAATTAATCGCGATGGTGAATCAAGGAAGTATGTGATTGCGACAAAACAAATCCATATTGCTAACAATAAAGAATAGGAAATAGAACACATTGCCTTTATTAGATCTCCAGATCATTTGGTGAATCAAGGAAGTATGTGATTGCGATATTTATTTTCCTTGGAGGCTTGCTTGCACATCCGTGTGGGAAAGACACGTGATTGCTAAATTTATTCTCCTTGGAGGCTTGCTTGCACATCCGTGTTCGAAAGACACGCGATTGCTAAATTTATTCTCCTTGGAGGGTTACTTGCACATCCGTGTTCGGAAGACATGCAATTGCTAAATTTATTCTCCTTGGAGGCTCACTTGCACATCCGTGTTCGAAAGACACGCGATTGCTAAATTTATTCTCCTTGCACGCTTACTTGCACACCCGTGTTCGAAAGACACACAATTGCTAAATTTAGTCTCCTTGGAGGCTTACTTGCACATCCGTGTTCGAAAGACACGCAATTGCTAAATTTATTCTCCTTGGAGGCTCACTTGCACATCCGTGTTCGAAAGACACGTGATTGCTAAATTTATTCTCCTTGGAGGCTTACTTGCACATCTGTGTTCGAAAGACACGCGATTGCTAAATTTATTCTCTTTATAGGCTTACTTGCACATCCGTGTTCGAAAGACACGCGATTGCTAAATTTATTCTCCTTGGAAGCTTACTTGCACATCCGTGTTCGAAAGACACGCGATTGCTAAACTTATTCTCCTTGGAGGCTTACTTGCACATCCGTGTTCGAAGGACGTGCGATTGCTAAATTTATTCTCTTTGGAGGCTTACTTGCACATCCATGTTCGAAAGACACGCGATTGCTAAATTTATTCGTAACGACAATAATTATTGGGTTTGGAACTTTCATTTATAAATATGAAGTGGTGTACCCTATCGGGAATTCTGGTGACCCCTATACATAGAAAATCTAGGTCACCAGATTTCTAATATGTCTAAACATTATGCAAAATAAGCCTTGAGATTCTCTGCATTCCATGACTTCGCGAGGATTGCGCCTTCTGAATTTTGAAGCTTGAACGAACCTCTACCCACTTTTTTGTGGATGACCTATGGACCTTCCCATTTGGGTTCAAGTTTCCCTCCCGTAGTAGCTTGTCGCAGGACCATGTCTCATTTCTGTAGCGAGCGCAAGAAAACACGCTTTTTATATCCTTCAGCCAGTCAACGTTGATATTAGTTTGCTTTGAGACAAGCCGTGTCTCTTTTTTCTTCTCGTAAGTGGAGTTCTAATTCAAGAGCTTCATCTTGGTGTCTTTGTTGAAATCAACAATTCTGACTGATGGAATCAATAGCTCTACTGGGATGATTGCATCGACTCCAAACGTCATTGCGAATGGCGTTTCTCCAGTTGGGCTCGGCTGAGGTTCTATGTGACCATAGCACTAGTGGCAAGATCTCAGCCCAATCTCCTTTTGCTCTCCCTAACCTTTTCTTTAGGGCATTCAAAATCTGGCGATTTGTGGTCTCAGCTTGTCCATTGGATTGCAGGTAAGCCACCGATGAAAACCGGAAATCTATGTGGAGCCCGGATCAGAAATCGCAGATTTCTGCCGGGATGGTAGCCATGACCTCAGCTTCTACCCATTTTGTGAAGTAATCGACTATCACAATGATGAAGCGTAGCTGGCCTGGTGCTGTCGGAAAATGGCCCAAAATATCCATCCCCCACATCGCGAAAGGGCAAGGCGCAGATGTACACTTTAGTGGATGAGGATGGCGATGGTTGATGGATGCATGTCGCTGGCAGGGGTCACATATGTGAATGCCCATTTCAGCATCCACTCTGAGGAGGGCCAGTAGTATCCTAACCGTGTGATTTTAGATGCCATGGCCCTCCATCCATAGTGATTGCCACCTAGGCCCACGTGGAGTTATTGGACGAGGTTAAGACCCTCTTGGTTTGAGACGCATAGGAGATCTGGCAGAGTCGCTAAGTACTTCTTCATACTTTTGAAAGCCTTATCCAGAGTGGTAGTCCATTCGACATGACCTTTCTTTTTCAACTGTTCGAAAAAAGGCAGAGAGTGGTCAGCTAATCGTGAGTAGAATCTGCTCAAATAGTTGACAGACCCATTCATGTTTTGTATGTCGTTCAACGTCTTGGGAGGAGCCATGTCGAGTATTGTCTAAACTTTTGATGGGTTCATATCTATACCGCGATTACTTATCATGAAGCCTAGGAATTTTCCAAAATCTACTCCAAAAACATACTTCTCTGGATTCAGGCAAACACGATTCCTCCTTAGAGTGTCGATTGTTTCTTGTAGATCCTTGCCGTGACTTTTCATTGTAAGGCTTTTAACCACGATGTCATCGACGTAGATTACAATATTTCTTCCAATTTGGGACACAAAAACTTTTTCAATCATTTGCTGGAAAGTGGCACCGGCGTTCTTGAGTCCCAATGGAATTACTTTGTAGCAGAAAGTCCCTTCGTTGGTGATGAAGGCGGTATTCCTTTCGTCGCGTGGACTCATTTTGATCTGATTGTGTAGCCTTATTAATCATCGAGAAAACTTAGCGTGGCGTGCCTTGCTGTAGTATCTACTAGCTCGTCGATAGACGGAAAAGGGTAGCTGTCCTTTGGGCAAGACTTGTTCAGGTCTTTGAAATCTACACACATCCTCCATTTGCCACTACTTTTTCGCACCAACACTACATTTGACGACTAGGTCGAGTCGTGTGGTGACCATGCAAAGACATCACGTGATTCTTTCAACATGTTTTTGAGGCGGTCTAAAGTAGGACCAGTTAAACTGTGGCCATAGTATAGGGCTTCGGTCTTGTTGGGGAAAGGAAAGAAAGCGACCTTCTTCTCAACAATTTTATCAGCCATTTTTCCGGGTCGGACTTCTAGTTCTGCTTGTTGTTGTCCAGATGTGGCTTCTTGCTCATGCTCATCAGCTGTTTCTTCCTTCAACGACCCTTGTCTGTGTCTATTAATAGAAAAAACTCAACTATGCCCCTTTTTCAACGAGGCAATGTAGCAACTTCTACTTTTTGCCTGATCTCCTTGAACTTCGCCTATCTTCCTATCAGCACATGGGAACTTGACACTAAAATGATAGATGGAGCATGCTATTTGGAATTTGAACAGACTCACCCAGCCCATGATAGCATTGTAAATAGATGGCAGTCGGACCACTGTGAACTCAATCATGCGAGTTCTTCTATTTGGAGCCGTCCCAGTGTTAGGGCCAAGTCGATCGTTCCAGCCACCTCAACTTCATCTCCCGAGAAAAAGGCTAGCTTTTTTTAGTAGCGACGTAGTGCGCTTTCTGCAATCCCAAAATGCTCAAAGGCGTCCCAGTATAGGACATCCACGGATGAACAATGTCGATCATCACTCGTTTGGCCGTTTTTGTCCTTAGTTGCACATGAATGACCACAGGATCCGAATGTGGCATCTTGAGGTCGCGAGCGTCAGAAACAGAAAAACTCAGTACCGCGTGTGCAGTGGATGCTTCACTGACGCTGGCTTCGGAAGGATGACGCCTGGCCTCTCTTTCGTAGTTTTTCCTTTCCTGTTTGCTGGTGTCTGACGAGGTGGGTCCTCCCTGCGATGGTGTTGATGCATCTGTCTGGGGAGGGGGGTTTCCGGTGATCCCTGCTGGAGTGTTCTGGTTGGTTTGATGAGGACCTTGCTTCCGGGGCATTCCTCGCGTCCCTAGGTGGGGGTCGATACCCATCTCCTCGGTTCCCATTTCTTCCACCTCCGTTATGGGGGTAGGTCCCCCTTCCTCTTCCTCAAGTGGCATACTGGGGATTGTAAGGCCGGGGCAGAACATTAGGTTGTATGTATTGCCGATGAGGAACCATAGAGGGGTGTTGCTGTTGTGGTATCGCGATCGGCTGGTTGGGATTCACTGGTGGGGCATAAATCTGTAGAGGTACTTCCTTTTTAGGGAGAGTAGGTGGAATCCCATAAACAGGAGGCGAAATCTGGTCAGGATGGGCCATCATCACATTCGTTGGGGTATCATGCAGTGGGACGACCGGGTATTGCCAAGGAGGGTTACACTATTGTTGATTCTCAAAACCTCCCCTTCCTTGACGCGTGTTAGGGGTCCTCTGGTAGGAAGGAGGCCTTGTTTCAACAGGTCGCGAGCTAGAACTCGTGGCCTCCATTGCGTGGATTTGATTGGTTACGAGCTTTTGCAAAGCATTGTAATTTTCTGGCTCTTTTCGAAATAGGCAGATTTTGAAATCTCCTTCGGTCAAGTTGCCTATCAATATTGTGCTCGCGGACTCTTGATTGAATCTTTGGATTTGCACCACCATATTGGTGAAGTTGCTGAAGAAGCTTCCCAGAGATTCAGTCGTTCCTTGCTTGATAGAGTTGAGGTCTAGCATGGTTCTCTTACTCGTGCGGGCACTACCAAAATGAGCAGCGAACGTGCCTGATAGCTGCGCGAAGTTGTTGATGGAGGATCGGGCCAGGTTAGTGAACCATTTCAGGGCTACCCCTCTTAATGTGGATGAAAACGAGCGGCAGAACATGTCATCGTTGTCCTAGTTCATCCCCATTGACGTAGTAAATTGGTTGAGATGATCATTGGGATCGGTATCTCCTTTATACTTGGCGATGGAGACATCCCTCCATCTCTTCAAAATGGGTGCCTCGCTTATTTCTGTGCAAAAAGCAGATGGGAAAGTTGGTTCACCTTTGCGAGTTTGATCAGATGCTTCAGGGGAGTTTGAACGCGATGACACGTCCCTGTTGTTGAAGCCACGGGCAATCTTGTTGACATTCTCATTGTGTTCTAGACCTGGATTAATTGGACCGCTGGCAGGGTTGGGGAAGTGATTGACCGTCGTAGTTACTGGACCTTGCTGTTGATAGTAGACAAGGGGATCGCGCTGGAATTGCATCCCACTTGCGTGTTGGTTGAAATAGGGATTTTGGGGGTAATTTCCCGCGAAGAATTGATACGGGGGTAACGACTCCACATCCCATAGGGAGCAAATGGGGGAGGCTGCGCTGCGTCCCAGGGAGGTTGTTGAGGGATATTCTCGTTTTCGTGGTATCGAGCTTCCTCGTTGGGGAGGTTGTTGATGTTGAGACCGTCAGTTTCTTCGATATCATGATGTTGGTTTCCAAACTCTTCCCCGAATAGTGTAAAATTCATGTCTCCTGCACAATTATCAGTGTTAAAAGAGTAGTAATCAATGCTATTTTACACTTTAGGTAGGATTTATAAAAAAGGAGAAAAGTAAAAAAGTAAAAAAGAATGACACGAGGGGAATTTAAAGAATGCAATGTAAAGAAGCGTATCGCTACGCGGAACCTCTCGTCGTGAAAGGTTCACACAGACGGCACCAATGACGCGATCATGGAATTTTACCTATACTTATCACCTCATCATGACGACAAATTGTCTTAAAATACCTGCAAGCCTTAGCTAAGAAGGGTGGTGATCAGATTATATATTTATCAGTCCAAGCGATGGGGGTGGTGCATTCGGCTCGCGAGGAATTAATTCGTTATATCGTCGTCCCTAGAGGAGGTCAGGTGATGTTCTTATCCCAAGAACGTTCTTCTCCAATCAAAGACCTCAAAAACTCAACTCCGGGGGTTTTAGGTCGGGGAGATTTTCAAAGATCTTCTTCTTCTCTCTTGAATCAGATCCCCGTCTTTGAGGCTAAAGGGGGGTATTTATAGGGAGGCCAAACGAGCAGCTTGCTGGCGACCTCATGGTTTAACACGGGACACGTGTAACGCATGCCCTCATGCTAGGGAACTAGGCATTACACGTGGCATTGTTAGAGGAGAGGTGCTTAATCCAGCGAGCAGCTTGTTTGGGCCCTGACAAGCAACGAGGTACTTTGTGGGACCTGCTATGGATTTCATGTATGCTTACGTCAAGATATTGATTGCGAGACTATTTAGGCAGAAGATACTTAGGGTGTTGAGTTGGGTCGGGATCTGACCAAGTACTCTACTCGCGATGAACCTTGTAGAGGGGCCAGATGTCTTTTGCGTTTTGTGGCCTATTTATGACATCCCATGCATCCTTGTTAATTAGTAGGTCTTTTTTCTATGGCATCGTCAGATACCAGGGATTACCAAACCTTGTGAGATTGAAAAACTCAAGGCAAACCAAGCGAAAACGATACCAATTTGCAATCGATGAGCCTAGCTACGAATCGATCGACTTGCACTCAATGTGTTTCACACAAAAAAAAAGAAGGTTCATTAAAGTTGTACGTGTGTTCTAACAATGGAGATCGGCCGATTAAATAACCCTAAAGGCTGATTTTTGGATGAAATAATAATTAAAGAATAATTAAAATAAATTCCTAAAATAACTTAAGTAAAAAAAGTTTCTAAAAATAGCAAAAGAGGTCCAACGCTTAGGCCATTTTCGTCTTAAAAGTGACAACTGCAAAGATGGTGATTTTCGTCCAAGCTTTAGGTCGAATCTGGAAAAACTTTCAACAACAAAGTTGTAGATCTTTTCGTCTTCCTACCAACAAGGTATGATACGACCCAATCCGATAAATCTGGACTCCGAACAACCCATTTTACTGAGACGTCGAAAAGCTGTCAAATGATCATGAACGAACCCAAAACGTCCCATTCAAGCTTGCACCTTTGGACCTTCTCCCATGGTGGAGCCTTCTTCTTCCTTTTGAAGATGACATCATTCTCACAAGCTCGAGTCATAGGTCCATCCCCAAGTATGATAGGTGTATCCGGAGGTGTCTTGGATGGTCCCACATCACTTTCTTTTGATTAAACTCTTTTTGTTCCTTTGTGAGTTTTGCCTAGATGAAATAGGACAGGTCCCCGTGTGGAAGCACAAAATCATGTTGGATTATTTAAATTGTGTCGAAGGTTGAAATCTCATTCTTTTGAATCCTAGCATTTGATCATTTAAGACTTAAAAAAGTTATAACTTGATTTTAATAAATAAACAGCTCCTACTTGGATTGCAAGATCTAGAAGATGGATAATTCTTCCCTCTAAACGTAACCCGAATATCATAATCTGGGTCGTTACATGATTAACCTGGATTCAATTTTAAATCAACACATTGAGTTAGAGTTCCCTTTATTTTACGAGTCTAAGTTTAATTTTGCAGAACATTTATTGTTTGAATTAATTAGAATTGGAATGACTTTTTTGTTTTGTATTGATCTACGTGGCACCTGCTGGTCAATAGTTGTTGAGCCCTCACACGTTATTTCCATTCTCCTCTTTGTTTGTAATACACTTGACCTCAAAGCTGATCTCTGTTAGTGTCATATATAATAGCATGTAGATTATCTGTCTTGTTTGTATGTGATTGTCAAACTGATTTTAATTCCTCTTGACAATAAGACGCTCCTATGCTTTGCAATCTACATTTGTCTGATATTATGCATTATCTATCAATATGTTAGAACAGTCCCAACATATTGATAGATAATGCATAATATCAGACAAATGTAGATTGCAAAGCATAGGAGCGTCTTATTGTCAAGAGGAATCCTAATGGGACTGTGATAGGAAAGACTACCTCATCATCACCTTAGCCTAGGATCTATCATCTATGTTGGGACTGTGTTTAACATTCCATCATTCTTTTTTTAAAAAAGGTAATCCTACGATACTATACTATTTCTCTTCAAAAATGAAAAACCAAAAACTACAGATTCGTATCCCCAACTCCATTCCGAAGTCCTTTTTAGGAAATGCCCAATGATTCTTAAGAAACTTGTTAGTTTTGGATGAATTTGTTGATTTTTTCTGTCATGTTCATTTCTTTGTTTTAGGGAAGAAAACTAATATACCTTTTTTTTATTTGTGATTCCATTAGAAATATTGAAAAGAAAAGTAATATTTTTTTGATATAGGGTTAGAAGAGATTAGGATTCTATTTGGTGACTAAAAGGTTCATGCTTATGTGCTTTTTGAGTAGGTCAGAGGTGGGCAGTTGTGGGGGACTGATGTGTACATCAAGCTTCTTTCTTTAATGATCTACATCCTCTTTTTGCTTGTCCTACACAATATACATCAATTTTCCCCATCTGTACATTTTCATATATTTCATATGCATATGTCTTACTATCTCATATGGGTGAAAATATGGATAATGTATTTCACAACAATCAACCGATTGCATAAGTTAGGACCGATTGCTTTGCATACAGGTGCCATTAAACTAGGGGACCATGCATTGATCATAGATGATTTGGTTGCAACCGGGGGGACTCTTTCAGCTGGAATTAAGCTTATAGGTCTTGTTCATTTCAACTCTTGTGTTGAGGTTTAACTTCTGTTCTCTTTGGCTGTTATTTGTGATCTTTAGTTGAGTCCGATCATCCCATGCCTACTTGCTTTCGTGTTATGTGTAGAGCGCGCTAAGGACAACGTAGTTGAATGTGCCTGTGTAATAGGGTTGCCTGAAGTTAAGGTATCTCCTCATAGTACATGCTTCTCAGTTTTCTTCTTACGGATTAATCATTGACATCTTTTTGCAATTTAGCATAGCATTTGGCTGCATGATTTCTTTCTTTATTCAAATTGGGTATTATCATCGGTCTATATTTGTATGATTTCTTTCTTTATTCAAATTGGGTATTATCATCAAGATATCTGAAATGCTTCTCAGCTTCATGGTGCAGCTACAAAGTAAACATGTAGGAAAAGAACTAATGAAAATTGCCTTAGTGACTTGATCATCAGGATATCAAGTAAGCAGCTTCATGGTGCACATGCATCGGGATATTTGGTACTGACATGACATGTAGGAAAAGAACTAATGAAAATTACCTTAGTGACTTTTCGGGTAATATCTTACTCTGAAAAGGTAAATATATAGATGGTGACATAAATGTCAAGGCGTAACAAAAAGGAGAGACCATACCAAGGCTCCTCCGAAAAAACATTGAAGAATCTACCCACTAAAACAATCCACTGTAGCACACGACCTAACGAACATACACCCACCCCCACCCGGCTTCCTAACGAAATATTAACATGTATTATATGAATTATGTATAAATACATGTAATATTAAGTAAGAAGCCGGAACCAAAAAACTCCACCAAATGACATTGGCTGATCCACACGTTAGGCCCAAACCTCACATTAGGCTCAATAACGGGCCCAATCTCACCCTTCTATGCTACCCCAACCTAAAAATGTTAAAGCCGCCTCAGATTTAACACAAAAAGAGGAGCCCAAGTCTGGACCCGTTTTCTTGGACCTGTTTCCTTGTAAGTAGCAGCCAGATTTTATGACAACAAAAAAGACGTCCCATATGACAGCAAAATAGAGCCAGTTCAGTCCCCAACAGACCAACCACTAGCAGGACTCGGCATTCAGCACACAGATAAAAATTCAGTCAGGCCGGTATGATACGTCGGAGGTATCCTCACTATCCGACTCGTCGAGAAAGAACGCAGCATCCCCCTTGCCACAGTTTGGGTCCTTGATAGCAGACATTGCGGTGAACAATTCGTCCATTGTCAAGGAGACCTTCATATCTCCATTGATGCCATATTTAGTACCTCGAAGCAAATAGGAACCCTTCTTGGTACCGCCTTCGTCCTTCCATCTCACTAGTTCTGGCGTCTTGCACTTATCCAGTTCGAGCCCCCCACACGACGTAGATGAAAGCCCCGAAGCTGCAGCCCACGAGGACGCCACCATTCTGGCACAAACAAGCGAGGTATCATGAATGTTATCTTCCTCCACAGCCTCGACATCAGCAGCCGGGATGGCCTGGACACCTTGTGAGACAACACTGGGCCCTGAATTCAGCCCTGCCACCTCTGATTCCTCCTTGGATGCTCCCTGTTTCTGAGCATTGCCAGCAGTCGCACCAAGAGCAGCAGCACCAGAAATGGGATCCTGCTCCTGCATCACGCCAGTGCCAACCCCAGCACCATCCTCTTCCACATTACTTTTTCCTTGATTCTCGACGTTCTTCTTCACCCCAACTGCAGCAGCATCCAATTTCGCTTCCTTATTGCAGCTGTCGACAGCCCCTATGTTATGCTGCACACAAGTAGCTTTATTCATCGACGAATCTCCAGCACCCGGGCAAGAGGAATCAGTATGACCAAAGCAATCACACTTCACACAACTCCAAGGGAGCCACTCGAATATAACCCGCAGCACACATTCAACTCCGTTGTCATTTATCAGTTTCACATGCTTCCGCCTTGTTTGTTCTGCGTTGATTTCCACTAACATCCTAGCATACGAGAGTAGCTCGTTTCTAGCAGTGAATTCATCGACACTCAGGGGTACTCCAATTCCACTCCCAATTATGCTCAACATATCATTCGTGCAGAAAGTAGGAGGAATATCAGGAATTCTTACCCAAATCGGCACCGTCTTGAAGAATCTCCAATCCATTGGCGACCCTGGAATCCATTGCTTCAAGAGGAGGGGTGACAAACCGATCGACCATGGACCATGCTCAAGCACCCAATGCAAGTCCTCTTCTGACTCAAAACGGATAACCAAAACACCCGATGGCTTGACAAAAATTGTAGGCCGCCGAACTCTCCAATTTTTCACCATGAAAGCAGCAATAGCATGGCTCGGGATAGCCGGCCCCATAACAGCACCCAGAAGAGTCGAATCCCATGCCGAACCCGCCTCATCTACATCCTCCTTCTTGTACCTAATACAATCACCATTGATGTGAGGAACAAACCTCAGTCGCTCCGAAACCGCTGAGCGCCTTGACCCCCGAGTCACCTGGGCAAAAGAAAGGTTCCCACGGTGCATCCCCGGACATAGGGAACCCTCCCACCAGCCGTCGCACCCTCTGCCCTCCCTTCTCCTCCA
The DNA here is from genome assembly GCA_963922045.1 of Persicaria maculosa. Classification (NCBI taxonomy): domain Eukaryota; kingdom Viridiplantae; phylum Streptophyta; class Magnoliopsida; order Caryophyllales; family Polygonaceae; genus Persicaria; species Persicaria maculosa. The sequence goes on from OY998252.1 coordinate 63,113,924, forward strand.
TTCTCCGCAGAAATCGGACCCACAGGGCGAGATCTGGCGCTCGACCCAAGCGAAGACGAAGAACCCCCTGGAGAGCCCTCATTCCCAGCGTCGGTCTCAGAGAAACCACCACCAGGAACAACAGAGCCACCAGTCGCACCCTCCTGCTACGCCGATAGCGGCGGAACCGGCGCCGCCCCACCACCAGAAGCAGCCCCCTCCCCCGCACCTTGCTCTCCTAGATCTGGAGACGACACCTTAGGGGACCCCTCATTAAAAATGGTCGACCTTAATTCCTTCTCGATCCCTATCTTTTCCTCAAACCCTAATCCAGATCCCGACCCTCCTTTCTTCTCTTTTTTTTTGGCCATTTTTACCAAACAACCCAGTGGCCGGAACAGGCCCTAGCGGCCGCCGCCGGCGGTACCACTCCAATCCCTCAAAATCGCCCCAAAGAGAGAGCACCGGCTAATTTCTTACTGGCCACTAGTTATTTGTTTGATTCTTTTTTAGCTATTATAAAAGGCAATGTATAATATATTTGGATTATTTGCATGACTGGGTATTAAAATGGAGTTGTTATGATGATGATGATGACAAGAATATGCAAATTTTATGTATTGGTCAGTGAATGAACTAATGAAGCAAGTGAATAATAAATGGAAGTGTTGCCTTTTTAGTTATAGAATGTTAATTTATTATGCTGAGTATTGTTGAATGTTATTGTAGATTTGGATATATGAAGTTGTGTCTGGGATTGCGATCCTTTATGCGAGGAAGTTGAATGAAGATGCAATTCCTCGTGGTATACGATGGTCTTCCGAGGAGTAGCTTGAACACGAGCAACTAGAGAAAGAGTTGGCCAACGAATCATTGCAAGTCCACACAATTTTGGTTGCCGAAAAAGACGAGAAAGAGATACTACCAAAGTGTTACTTTTCAGGCGAAGAGAGTGATGAACACTTTGAAAACCTTAGGCTTAACATATCTAGTGTTAGTCCCCGGAACATCTTCAGAAGAATCACTCCCATTGGCATTAGTTGGATGAACATTATTGCTTCGTTGGCCTCTCGCAGCTTGCATTTTCTTTAACTCTGCATTTTTAGCCATAGACCTTGGAGCACAGAAGTTGGCCTTCTCTTTCTGCAGCTTCAAACTTCTATCAGATTGGTTGCATGGCTCTTGACTAAACTTCTTAGCCATTGATGAATTTTGAGTGAGGGCAACCTTCCCTTTCGTACCCATTGAGCAATTCATTTTCTCATTAACCTACAAAATATGAGGATACAATTAAAATAATGGAACAATAAAATTTATCATATCTTTCTCAACCCAATAGTACTTTACTTTCTTACCTTTTGCACTTGAAGTTGGCAATCTACATCAACTTCTTCTCGTTGAGCTCTTGAAACTTTTGCATACTTTTCTAGCAAAACCTTGTTAGCGAAGTTGTGGTTGAAACCCTTTGCCTTCATTACGGCTGCATTTGACTCCAATCTTCTCATCTTGTCTATTTCAATCGATTTCTATGCTTGATTCTGGTGAGCCAACTTGTCTTTCTTTGCCATCCTATTTTTCAAGCAAAACCTAAATGAAGACACAACAACAGAATATACAAGCTATAAAATTCATAGGAAATATGCATAAAATGATATGAACAACTCAAAATCAAGTCAACAAATATTTCATACATGTCACGGGAAAATAAAATTACATACATACGATAAGAAGATAAAAGATACATGCTTTCACAAAATAGAGTTACCAGCTACTGTACATCATCTAATATGTTTCCTGAGAGGTCTACTATTGTTGCATTGACATCAGATCTTGTAAGGCTTATGGTAGCCTCCTCTTCACGAGCATCAAATCTCTTTAGACGAGGCCAATCCTTCCAATATAAGTCGCCAGATCCAACATCCCTTTCATTAGCATCAGAATAATCTCTAGGGGGGTCTTTGGCAACATAACTCTAACCATTTGATAATGGGTATTGAATATAAAAAATTTGATTTTCTTGAGAAGCCAATATAAAGGGTTAATGTTGATAAATGAGCTTCTTTTTATTAACTCGAGGAAGACCGTAAGTGTCTTCTTCAGATTGATACAAGACACAACCAAACAAAATGACGCTAAAATGTTCGTCATAGAAGATCTCAATAATTTCTTCAATTGCTGCATAGTAAGCCACATCTCCCATTATAAGATTTTGATCCTTTGTACTAGCATAGCTTGGGGTAAATGCGGTTAGAGTCACTCCACTGTTTTCAGTCACACATTTTCTATCCCGCTTCATGGTGTGGAACTTGTAACCATTGACAAAGTATCCGCTATAACTTTTGACCAAAAAAGAAGGTCCAATAGATAACCAAGTAATCCAATCCGGAATATCCAAACCTTGAGCAAGTTCAAACTCAACTCTTGATCTGAACCAATCAATGAAATCCTTACTATGGGTATGCACATTGTCCCACTTTCGTTTCTTTTTGCTTTTAGCAAGTGTCTCATGCTCACTACAATCATAATAAGAAAAAGGTACATCAATTTAAGGATCAACATGTTTTAAATTAAGTAAACAAATAAAGTCTAACATATATTACCGAATATATCTTTCAATTTCTTCTCTATGGCAATTGAACATGAAATATTGATGTGCTTGAGCCCACTTTATCTCGTCAATCCTGTAACGATCGTGCTTTTTGCCTTTTCTCTTCCTCTTCCCTAATATAGGATGACCTACCTTAGGGAAAATCGAATCCCGAATCTGCTCACCTGTACTAGTAGATCCACGATGTAGATATCTAGCACAAAAGGTGGTGCATTCATCAACTAAGTAAGATTCTGCCATCGATCCTTCAGGTCGACTTTTATCCGAACATATGATTTCAACTTTCGAAGATCACATTCGATTGGATACATCCATCTCTAAAAAACAAGCTCCCGAGTCTGATCTCTTCGACTACTAAGTGTACAGGCAAATGGACCATAATATCAAAAAATAGAGCAGGATAAATCATTTCAAATTGACAGAAATTTCAGCAATCTCAGATTGTAGATAATCAAGATCTTTGGGGTCAATAACTTTGTTGCATATGGCTTGGAAAAAGGCACTCAATCTTATCAAAGGCCTTGCAACATCCTCGGGAAGACATGCCTTTACAACAATTGGAAGTAAATATTGGATTAAAAAGTGAGCATCATGACTCTTGTAACCTATGATTTTCCTCTGCTGGACGTGAACACATCGTGCAATGTTACTATCACAAACTTGTGGTAACTTGGCATTTTTTATCACACTACAAAACCTGCGTCTCTCATCCACTGTCATCCAAAAACGCGACTTTGCAATTTCAATCCTTTCACCACCTTCGATAAATTTAGGCTGAAGTTCTTGCATCATATCAAGTTCCACAAAATCCATTCGACCTTTCACATGATCCTTAGTTTTTCCAGGAATATCTAACAAAGTCCCGATAATATTATCACATATGTTCTTCTCTATATGCATTACATCAAGACAATGTCGAATTTCAATATGCTTCCAATAAGGCAAGTCAAAAAAGATTGACTTCTTTTTCCAAGGACATATACTCTTCTCGTTCTTCTTCTTCGTTGTCTTCTTCTTCCTCGCCTCCTTTGGTTTATTTTTTCCAAAGTCATTTTTAAAACCAGCCAGCAGCTCCAAAGTTTCACTTCCAGTCAAGCGAACAGGAGCAATTTCATCATCAATCTTTCCATTAAAATGCCTCCTATTACGCCGATATGGGTGGTTCCTTCTTAGAAATCTACGATGACCCATATAACACATTTTTTTACTATATCTCAAATATCGTGATCGAGTCTCATAATGACAAGAAGGACGTGCCAGACTTCCTTTTGTGCTCCATCCAGATAACATTGCGAATCCCGGGAAATCACTTATAGTAGTCATCTAGGCTGCACGCATATTGAACATTTGGTTGCTTGAAGCATCATATGTTTCCACGCCAACCATAAACAACTCTTTCAAATCTTTGATCAAAGGATGCAAATACACATCAATACCATTTCCCAATGAGGAAGGACTTGGGATGATTAAGGCAGGCATCAGATATTCAGACTTCATAGACATCCAAGGGGGCAAGTTGTATGTGGTCAATATAACAGGCCATGTACTATGCACAATTCTCATTGAGTTAAATGGACTAAATCCATCACTAGCTAAACCTAATCTCACATTGCGTGGATCATTAGCAAATGCTGGATATAATAAGTCGAAGTTCTTCCAAGCTTCACTATCAGCCGGGTGTCTTAAAAGCCCATCCTTTGGACGTCCATCCGCATGCCATGTCATGTTCTATGCAATCTCCCGACACGTGAACAATCTCTGCAACCTCTTCTTCACCGGGAAGTATCTAAGTACTTTTGCAGGTATCCGGGAAACCTTGTCGGTTTCCTCATCTTTTTCATCTGATTTCCACCGAGAAGTCTTACATGCCGGACAATTTGTTGCTTCATCATGCTCTTCCCAATACAAGATACAATCATTAATACACGCATCAATCCTACTGTACTCAACTCCCAAAACCTTAAGGACCTTCTTCGCTTCATTATAAGAACTGGGCAGCTTTGCATCCGGTTGCATGACTTTCAATATTTTCAGGAAATCAGTAAAGGCCCCATTACTTAGTTTATGATCTCGCTTATGAACAAATAAGCGAATTATAAATGAAAGCTTTGAAAAACTCTTGCAACCAGGATACAATTCTTCTTGAGCCTCCTCCACTAACTTGTAAAAACTAGTCGCCTCTTCATTTGAACCATTTCAAAATCTGTCATGTAGCATATCGTCCATGTTATCATCAGACTTATTCATTCCGTCATCTGCCTCATCACTGTCAACAGGTGGTGGTTGCTCCTCTTCCACTGATAGCATATGAAAACACTTCAAAATCATATGATCTTTGACAATTTCTCCTTGCAACCAATTCCGACGATAACAAACTTTGCAAGGACAACAAATTTCATCTCCGCGCGCTTCGTTTGCAAATGCATTTTCTATATACTCATCTACTCCCTTTGAGTATTCCTTACTCCATCTCGGAAACATCCACCAATTCAAGCTATTTTTACCCATGCCTAAAAAATGATATAGTTTTTTTTTTGTAAGATTTCGGTAGAGGAAATGCTATATTATATGAGTTATTACATTATTTGATGCAGTGCATCAAATTATTCTTTATTCATTTGATGCAATGAATAAAGAATTTGGAGATAAATAGGAGATTGGAGAAAAAGTGAAAATTCATTTGGTTAGTGCTAGTGGGCTTTAATTATGCAGTGCATGCATATAGAAATTAAATGTTGTTGTTTAATGTATATCACCATAATTTCAAGCTTTAGTCAAATCAAGAAACTCCGATTTAGGTAAATAAAAATCTATCTAAAATTGGGAAGATCATAATACAGAAATCTCGAAAACCTTTATTCAACCATCTTAGGATATAAAGGTGTACAAACATTATGATCTTGAAAAATGAATCAAGTTAAATTCACTATAAAACTAACCAGATTCAGCATAACCTCACCCCACCAACTCACATGTTTAATGAACCAAGAAATTCAAATCTTGAAAACCGAAATCACTACAAAACTAACCAGATTGAGCATAAGAAAGCAAGCTCTAAATACAGAACCTCACACTACCACTCCACTGTTCAAAGACAGAAATTTCAACAATCAGAAGGAGAATTGCGGGAAAACGGAGAATACCTTCAGAAAATGATCTTTAGCTAGCCTTTGGAAATTGTTGCTGATAGATCCTTAACTTCTTGTGTTTCTACAGCACACATCAGGGATATGTAAACAAACAAAAAATGAAATATATATCTTCAGCTCTACCTATCATAGTAGGATATATAAGATTCCTTATGTTTATACATTACATGAACCAACCAATCAATACACCCCCAATAAAAACATAACAAGAAAAGTTGTTAGGACTTAAATATGCCTCTTTATACCACATTATGTATTAACCTTTATACACATGATGGCATGAAACCCACTAAGACTCACTATTGTAAGTCAAATTAATACTCAACATGCAAACTAAAGAGATAATAAATAAATTAAAAAAGGGAGTCGACTACTCACCATTGTATGTTTTTAATAAGTATTTTTTTATCAGTTGTAATAAGCATTACTTATTAGGCATTAAATATTATTTTTTTTAAAAAAACTAATCTTCAGTTTTTTTGATCGAGAACTGAAATTTTTGGTTTGGTTCTGGTTTTCGGAAAGAAACCAAAATTTCATTTTTTAAGGATCATGGCCCGAACCGTTTATCATCCGGACCGGACCAGAACCGAGATTTTCGGTTCGGTTTTTAGGTCGGGCCACATTATGAGCAACCTTACTCATAGGCCTTTACAAGGGGTTGGTTCTTGTAAGTTCATCTGAATCATGAACGTCTGAGATTGATGGGTTAAACCAAAATAAAGGCTAAATTAGAGAGGTAATGGTTTTTTTAATTTCTATGTACATATTCGATCAGTGTACAACTTCAAAGCTTTGAAATCTAGAAATCATGTGTACTCCTTTGAGCTCTACACATAACCCACCCCCCCCCCCAAGTGCATCCAATGCAAACAAATTAACAAGTATAAAAACTAAAAACAAATTAAAACAACTACAAACACAAATCAGGTAATTAAGTAATATATTACTTAAATCTATTAATTTATCTATCCCTACAACAATTGAAACGTGCGCTTCATAAGTAAATATGCCCCTTTGGCCAGAAACCCAAATATATATGTGCCAATCCAAATTGCAGTAAGACTTACCCTTAATTCAGAAGCTTGAACACGGATGCAAGAACACTTAGTCCAACATCTGGGCAATATGAACAATTTTTTGTCAATAATTTGTCCAGATCTCTAACATAAATTAATAATACGCATGCAGTATGCTAGAAACAACAACAACAACAACAACAGAAAGGAAAATGATAACAAAGATGGAGAGCTGCCTAATCGAAAGTTTCATAGCAGAAAATTTCATGAAAAAGATTGACTAGTAAAAATAATAGCAAATTTCATCCTAAAAACTGAATTACATAATAAAACATTTCATCTTTAGAACTGAATTAGAGATGGAGGAAGGGGGATGTACCTGAAACTTAGAGGTATTGAAGCTTTGAAAAATCAATGGCCCCAAATCAAACAAATCCCAAATTGAACAACCACAAAGTTGAACAACCCCATATTGATTGCCCCAAATCTCCCCAAATCGAACAACCCCTAACACTCCAAATTGAAAATCCCTAAATTGGTTGAACGACCACTGAAGCTTCCCAACCAAACAACCCCTAAAACCCTAAATCACTCAAACGACCCCTGAACCTTTCCGACCGAACAACCTCTGAACCCCTGGCCAACTCGCTCGAATGACCCTTGAAGCTTCTCAACCAAATAACCCCTCAAGCCCCAAATCACCCGGACGATTTTCAGAGTGCTTCCCGACCGCTTGAAGCTTCAGATTTCTCCCCCGAATAGCTTGAATTTGTTACCAGCTAAAAGATTATACAATAATCTCTTGAAGATCAATCATTGCTTTTTGACTTCTAAACCTAGATTGCATGTGGGGGTTTAGTTGAGTTTTAGAGAAATAGAAATCTTGTCTTCATTTGAGCAAGTTTATGAAATTTGGGGAGTTTTTGGGGGATACCTAGGGAGGGCAAGGATATTAAACCCGCCAAAACACTAAAACCGCTCCCATAGTTAATTTATTTTGGTGGACCGCATCTATTGCTTTTTTTTTTAATTTATAGGATTTTGGAAAACCGCCCTCAAAGGGTCTTTGGACCACTTACATAGACAAGGGGTTTTAGAACCGCTATCAAAACTACTGCCATAGACTAAACCACTCCTAAAACCATGACATTTTTCTAAACCGCTATCATAAACCGCTTCTTAAACCAAACCGCCACCATAAACCGCTTCTTTTGCTCTTAATTGTAGTATTGCAAAGTGGCATGAAGCTACGCATGATAAGGAGGAAATATCTCTTCCCACTCCACCGTTCCGCTGTGGTGGAGATACACAACCAATTCAACTTATGAAACAGAAGAGGTATGATGATGAGGTATGTATACTTCCTTTATGTCTTCCTTTATGCATGCTAGCTGGAGCTCGGGAAGATGAATGGGTGAATCCATGAAGCGTTCACTTGGGGAGATTCAAGCTTCTTCATACAATGCCCCCAGATGACATCCTACGCTTCCCACCACCGGAGGAACCACCAGATCCACCTATACCTCCGGACAAATATGAGCCAGCCTAAGACTAAAAGGGAAGTAGGTCAAGCTAAAGACTTAAAATTTAGCGCTTACGGGAGGCAACTCGCTATTTCTTATTTCTTAGATTTTAGATAATGTTGGTTTCTATTTTTAAACATTATTTTGGATTTGCTATTGTGGATTTTGTCTTTCTAACAAAATTTTGCAAGTAAGAAGAAAGTGCAAAAGTACTCGACGTTGACTACCCCTATCGAGCAAAATGGCCTGTGATCGACAAGGATCATCCAAGAGGCTTTCATTGTACTCGATGTCGAGTAACTGTAGTCATCGTCGACCACTTCTGCAACCATATCAACACTCGATTCCGATGTTCTGCACATCTGTCTAGTGACTTTCTTTCTTTACCCTTGTTTTTATACAGTGAGGACACTGTAATGTTTAAGTATGGGGTGGAGGAAGGGCTTACTTTGTGCATATTTTATTTAAATTGACCATATGTGTGGATATTTAATGTTTATCTCTTGAATTCCTTATACATGGCTATTTTGGAATTCATTATCAATCTAAGTGCTTATATACATGTTTTCCAAAGTTCATAAACTCACCCCATTAAAAAATTTTGATTAGTGTCATGGAAGCTTTAATTGAACTCGACGATGCAAAAATAGATTCATTGGAGATATAGCATGAAATTGCCTAGTAAAGAGAAGTCACAATGAAGTGCATATTTTTATAAAAACCATGAAAGGAGGTAAAATTTGAAATTGCTTTTGACATGTTGCATGATAAGAGGATGGAGGACTTTATATTTTCCATATATGTTCATATTGTTATATCCTAGCCTTTACCTATGCTTATTCATCACAAAAGCCATATTGAGCCTTATTTTATATTATGATCTACGTGATCTAAATATTGCCCATTCTTTACCTTATTCCATCCGGGGATTATGTTGAGAATGAAAGCTACATTATGGAGATGTTATATGGTGTTTGTGTTGTTATATATCATTATTTAAGTTTGGCAAGAAATTGAAAATTTTATGGAAAAATTAATGAGTGAAAGAAAATCCGGTCACCTCAGAGGATAAAGGTAGATCGACCCTGCCTGCATCGAGATAATAGTTCCGCGGGATGGGACACCAAGGTGAGGAGTCCAAAGCACTAAGTATCCGGGGCCATTCATGACACCCATGTTTGCGACTCGCGAGAAGGCAGTGCTGAGGTTAGAGAGGTAAAAGCATAATATCGAAAAAAAGCATGGAGGGAATAAGCGAAATGTGAGAAATCAAAGGAAGAAGGAATGTGGTATGAAAGTTTGGAAAGTGCTCCATTTCCCCGGATTATTAGCACCACATGGCCAAAAATATCCCACCTTTAGCCTTTTACCAATCTACTCCTTATTGAGCTTAAACTAAAGTCCTCTTGATTATTGATGCTTTGTCATCAATGAATTGTTTTGCATAAACTTCCTTTTGTGAGTAGATGTTACTTTTAATTGCACATGCATAGATTTGTAACATTAGTACCTTTTCGAGGATGGTAAGTGATTGCAGGGAGATATGGCGATGAATCTAAGATGTTGAAAGTTTGAATTCTTCCTCTAAATGACCATTAAAAGTATTGCTTGAGGACAAGCAAGCTTAAGTATGGGGTGTTTGTTGTGAGTCTATTTCGCCATATTTTACATCTACTTTTATATCGATTTCTGTATACATTTCATACATTTGGGTTAGAATAGTACAGAATTTGTGTAGTTTATATTTATTTGTAATATATGGAGGTCTACACAAGTTTTTTTTGTATTTCACATAAATCGGACGCACTTTGGAGCTTAAAGAAAAGTCATGAAGAAGCTAAGGATGTTGCAGCTGGAGAAAAGCCCACTTTTCGCCATTCATCATTCTGAATCAAGTTTTGATGTCTTCATGAGAGTTGTATCCCTCAAAAAGAGCTTTCCAACGCATACTCATATGCGTCAATCTGACGAACGAGGACTCGAGAAAGTGCGTTTCAAGAACGGAGCAGAATGCTGAAAGCGCACAGAACTAGTCGACGTCGAGTACTTTCTTGGTCGACTTGCCTCCCAGAAGTCGAGAACGAGAACCAGACCACTCGAGAGCACAATTCTAGTAGACGTCGAGTAAACTACTCGAAGTCAAGTACCCATGTCGAGTCCAGAATGTAGCCGAGCTCGAGTGCAATCCGAGGAAAAGAAGACCTACTCGACGTCGAGTACGTTGGTCAACATCGAGTACAATCCAGAAGCAATCCGAGTCGAGAACGAGTGAAGTCCGAGCAATTTGGGTTACTTGCAAGCAAAGGCACGAGATATTTTATCCATTCAAGTGAAGACTATCAAGTCCAAGAGAGATTTATCCACATTAGATATTTTCCTTGTTTATTTTAGAGATTTATTTATCAAGTTTTATCTTAAGCTTTTAGATAGATAGTTTTAGATAGAGATAGATTGTTCTTTCCTAGATTAGCTAGATGGAGCACTATAAATAAGGCCTTAGGGGGCTGATTTTCATACATTCAAGCCAAGACGTCTTCGGGCGCAAGGAGAGAGGAAAGAGAGAGGAGGCGAGAGAGGAGAGAGAGGAGGAATGTTTGGAAGGTTTTGTAAGTTTAAGTTTTATTTTGAATGTTAAAGTTAGTTTCTTTTGTTATGTTTTGTTTATAATTCCTTCTTCTGGGGTTGGGGTGATCCCAACATAGATATGTGTGTTTGATTTATAAATCCATGAATTTGTATGTCTTTATCATCATCTACCTATGTGTTTAATCCTTTCCGAGAGTTGAGGAAATTCCTTATTTGTGATATTGAAGCGAAAACGATCTTATTATGAATTTGGATAGTAATTAGAGTTTATTTGCAAAAGCCGACCAATCCTAATAAGGAAAAGGTAGTAACAATTTGGGTTTATGCGAAAGCCTCTATATTCCTATTTGTTAATAACGAAAGTTATTTGATATAAAGCATGCATCTTTATGTGAGTTATAAATCTACACATATGTTTATTGTTGTGGTGATCCCTATCCTTGGAAGTTTGCACCTTTATTATTCTATTTTCTTTATTTTAAAGTTTTTGCATAGATACCCAACATCGACCACCATTCCCCCTCCATCCCTTGACATCGACCAACTCTTAGCCGACGTCGACAGCAACCTCCTCACCTTTTCCCGCTATCCCTGAACCCCAAAACACACTAAACCTAGAACCGATGACTTCTCTCATGAGGACGAACCTGACTCCACTATCCTATACCGGGGTCTTGACTATAAATTTATTTGGTCGAGAAACCCTCTGGTCAAATTGGCGCCTTTGCCGGGGAGATATCAATCGCGCCTAGTTTAATTGTGTTTATGGTTCAGAAAAGCCCATCCTTTTTTCTTACCCTATCACATACCCTACCACCACCTACACATCGGTACCAACTAGGTGTCGGGCTTTTGCTACTAATTTGTGTTCCTGATTGTGATTTCAAAGCTTAGGTACAAAGATGGAAGACTTTGTCGAAGTGAATCCTGCATGGGAAGAATGGTTTCAAAATTTGAGATGGAGAAATAGGATCGCGGTGGAGGAGGCACGATTAAGAGAAATAGCCCTGTTGGAAGACAAAATTCGAAGGCTTAAGGCTTCCATTCAGTCTAAAGGACCATCCCTCCTCCCGACAAGCCAATTGACCCACTCGATGTCGACAGTTAGGTATGTCCTTCCTCGAATTTCATTCCTACTTTTCTACCTATTGTTGATGAATCTTTTTAATGATCCCAAGCCCTAGAAGAGAAGAAAGCGGACATTGTTGCCTAGGATGTTTCAAGGTCTCTTTTACCTTACAACGTGAAGGTCATCCCCGACAATTTTGAGCAACCGATGTTCATATTAAAGTACGGGGTCCTAGCAAATTAGCATTAAGCTCCACAAGATAAGGAGGAAATATCTCTTCCCACTCCACCATTCCGCTGTGGTGGAGATACACAACCAAGTCAACCTATGAAACAGAAGAGGTATGATGATGGGGTGTGTATACTTTCTTTATGTCTTCCTTTATGCATGCTAGCTGGAGCTCGGGAAGATGAATGGGTGAAGCCATGAAGCGTTCACTTGGGGAGATTCAAGCTTCTTCATACGATGCCCCCAGATGACATCCTACGCTTCCCACCACCGGAGGAACCACCAGATCCACCTATACCTCCGGACAAAGATGAGCCAGCCTAAGACTAAAAGGGAAGTAGGTCAAGCTAAAGACTTAAAATTTAGCGCTTACGGGAGGCAACCTGCTATTTCTTATTTCTTAGATTTTAGATAATGTTGGTTTCTGTTTTTAAACATTATTTTGGATTTCCTATTGTGGATTTTGCCTTTCTAAAATAATTTTGCAAGAAAGAAGAAAGTGCAAAAGTACTCGACGTTGACTACCCCTATCGAGCAAAATGGCTTGTGATCGACAAGGATCATCCTAGAGGCTTTCACTGTACTTGATGTCGAGTAACTGTAGTCGACGTCGACCACTTCTGCAACCATATCAATACTCGATTCCGATGTTCTGCACATCTGTCTACTGAGTTTCTTTCTTTACCCTTGTTTTTATACAGTGAGGACACTGTAATGTTTAAGTATGGGGTGGGGAAAGGGCTTACTTTGTGAAGATGTGATTTAAATTGACCATATGTGTGCATATTTGAAGTTTATCTCTTGAATTGCTTATACATGGCTATTTTGGAATTCATTATCAATCTAAGTGCTTATATACATGTTTTCCAAAGTTCATAAACTCACCCCATTAAAAAATTTTGATTAGTGTCATGGAAGCTTTAATTGAACTCAACGATGCAAGATTAGATTCATTAGAGATATATCATGAAATTGCCTAGTAAAGAGAAGTCACAATCAAGTGCATATTTTTATAAAAACCATGAAAGGAGGTAAAATTTGAAATTTCTTTTGACATGTTGCATGATAAGAGGATGGAGGACTTTATATTTTCCGTATATGTTCATATTGTTATATCATAGCCTTTACCTATGCTTATTCATTACAAAAGCCATATTCATCCTTATTTCATATTATGATCCACATGATCTAAATATTGCCCATTCTTTACCTTATTCCATCCGGGGATTATGTTGAGAATGAAAGCTACATTATGGAGATGTTATATGGTGTTTTTGTTGTTATATATCATTATTTAAGTTTGGCAAGAAATTGAAAATTTTATAGAAAAATATCCCACCTTTAGCCTTTTACTAATCTACTCCTTATTAAGCTTAAATTAAAGTCCTCTTGATTATTGATGCTTTGTCATGAATGAATTGTTTTGCATAAACTTCCTTTTGTGAGTAGATGTTGCTTTTTATTGCAAATGCATGGATTTCTGACATTAGTACCTTTTCGAGGATGGTAATTGATTGTAGGGACATATGGCGATGAATCTAAGATATTGAGAGTTTGAATTCTTCCCCTGGATGACCATTAAAAGTATTATTTGAGGACAAGCAAGCTTAAGTATGAGGTGTTTGTTGTGAGTCTATTTCGCCATATTTTACATCTACTTTTATATCGATTTATGTATACATTTCATACATTTGGGTTAGAATAGTAAAGAATTTGTGTAGTTTATGTTTATTTGCAATATATGGAGGTCTACATAAGTTTTTGTTGTATTTCACAGAAATCGGACGCACTTTGGAGCTTAAAGGAAAGTAATGAAGAAGCTAAGGATAGTGCAGCTGGAGAAAAGCCCACTTTTCACCATTCATCATTCTGAATCAAGTTCTAATGTCTTCATGAGAGCTGTATCCCTCAAAAAGAGCTTTCCAACGCATACTCATATGCGTCAATCGAACGAACGAGGACTCGGAAAAGTGCGTTTAAGAACGGAGAAGAATGCTGAAAGCGCACAGAACTAGTCGACGTCGACCAAACTTGTCGACGTCGAGTACTTTTTTGGTCGACTCGCCTCCCAAAAGTCGAGAACGAGCACCAGACCACTCGAGAGCATAATTCTAGTCGACGTCGAGTAAACTACTCGAAGTCGAGTACCCATAGATATACGTGTTTGATTTATAAATCCATGAATTTGTATGTCTTTATCATCATCTACCTATGTGCTTAATCCTTTGCGAGAGTTGAGGAAATTCCTTATTTGTGATATTGAAGCGAAAGCGATCTTATTATGAATTTGGATAGTAATTAGAGTTTATTTGCGAAAGCCGACTAATCCTAATGAGGAAAAGGTAGTAACAATTAGGGTTTATGCGAAAGCCTCTATATTCCTATTTGTTAATAACGAAAGTTATTTGATATAATGCATGCATATTTATGTGAGTTATAAATCTACACATTTGTTTATTGTTGTGTTGATCCCTAACCTTGGAAGTTTGCACCTTTATTATTCCAATTTCTTTATTTTAAAGCTTTTGCACAGATACCCAACATCAACCACCATTCCCCCTTCATCCCTCGACATCGACCAACTCTTAGCCGAAGTCGACAGTAACCTCCTCACCTTTTCCCACTATCCTTGAACCCCAAAACACACTAAACCTATAATCGTTGACTTCTCTCCTTAGGACAAACCTGACTCCACTATCCTATAACAAGGTCTTGACTACAAATTTATTTGGTCGAGAAACCCTCTCGTCAGTTGGTATGCTTCATCTACTTCCCTTACCGCTCGCTCCGCCTCGTGATCCCTCGGGCTGACTACTTCTTCGACGTCACTGCTCACACAAATTACCTGCTTCTCACGTCCAAATGTGACTGCGTTGTCCAACTCATCACTTGGTTCTAACTGGACACGTGGATATTCTAACTGGATAATGGAGGTTTCTAACTTGACACCTCTTCCTTCTCCATCGACACCTTGTGCTCCCAAAACTTCTACTTCTTCATCCCCTGCCAAGCGGGGTTTCATTTTAAACTGTGGGTGATCTTCTTGGGTCAAGGGTGGGCCACCCCCGACTGAATGGGTCATTGTGGATCCTTCTGTAGTGGTGAAATCTCTGCCAACCTTGCGTACCAAGGAGACATGGAGGTCGATAGGCCAGGATCGTTCTCCGGAAAGACCGTTTATAAACTTGTTGGCCTACCAGTCTTTATCATCCCCAATGGAAAAAGGTTTGCACCCTTCCTTCTTCCGCTTTACATATGTGAGCTCGACGTCATGCCTCCTCCCATCGACAATAAACTTGGCCATCAGTTGTTTCTTCAGGGAGACATAGTCAATACTTTCATCTACTAGTACGGCCTTCTGACTCCTCGGCCACTTCACGACCCAAGTGCCCTCTTCACAAGCCCACCATCCGCCAAACAATAATGTGATACACACGAATGATTTCTCCCCTGTTCCATTAGTTAGTGTGGGGGGGGGGGGGGACATTCAGTTCTATAGGGAGATGAACATATTGTAGGGAGAAATGTATCGCATAACCTAAATAGAAGGAAGACTTACTCATTTTCTCCAAGAAGTCGATGTCTGTCCAGTTAACCCCAATAGGTGTCAAGCGCTTGAATGGGTTTATAGTCTCCCCCTCCTCCTTCCTCTCCCTCTTATTCTCTGTTGGCGCAAATGACAGGGTGGGAAATTTAATCTCACTCCCGCCCTCTCTCTCTCTCTCTCTCCCCCCCCCCCCCCCCTCTCCCTCTCCACTATCATATCAAATGTCCTTCTCTACCCTCTGCAAGATTCCCCTCCCCCTCCCCTTTTGTCTCTCTCTCAATTTTTTTTGTGTCAAATTTTATTCATTGCTTTGAACTTCATATGATTTCAAATTGTATTTAATGGTTTGAATTTAATATGGGTATATTTTCCTATGGTTTTGCATTTTATGAGTATTAAGTGTGAGTGGGAAACCCAATTTTATACGAAGGTCAAACGTTTAATAAAACACCTTGAAAAGATGTCCAGTAGAAAACTGTTTGATGATTACTGGGGAATCATTGACCGGGGAGTTGGTTTTAAGGGGTGTCATGTATTGTCTAACGACAAGAAGTAAATCCCCTTCATTTATGTCATGTCAGAAGTGACACGTGTCATGTATACACCAAAACACTGCCATGTTAATTGTAGACAACAACAACTCACCGCAATTTAATGTCTTCTGCTTTTTGTTTTTTTTTCTCAACGGTCACATTCTGAACAATGTTGATATTTTCCATACACCCCACTTATATGATAGTCATTCACCATCCATATTTCCCACAAATTGATGAAGTTAAATCCACATTGTCATTTAACAACCTCTCCAACAACCCTTCAACGAAATGGCATCCTCGTCACACCACCGCGCCTCTTCATCTGGCCTCCCTCCCCGACCTATCCCCATCGTTATATCATCCGACGAATCGGACGATGGAGGTTTGTCGATCACTTCATTCGTGTAGATTTCAGTTGTGCTACTTGTATCATTACACTACCTTTATTTTGTTAATTTTTGCAGGACCAATGCCGTCGTCGCCATACCGATGACATCAAAGAGTAGAGATTACCGGCGGTGAGGCTGGGATGCTCCGGTCGTTCTACGAGGCGACCCTTGTATGCAAACTAGACCCTAGCCACTGGGAGGTCGAATATGTGACCCTCATACGCAACAACATAAGAGAGCTACTGAGGGAGATCATCCCGCTTCAACGAATTCATCCCCGGCCGCCTCGTATTTCGTACCACGCCTACATGCCCGAAGACCATGTCGACTGCCACGACAACGACGGGTATTGGGCCGGCAGGGTCATTCGTGTGTCCAGTTATGGGAATGACCGAACTTTCACGATCAACTTCCCCACTAAGCGACGAGATGACTGATCATCGTGCCTGCAATATGCGCCCACACTTCGACTGGGATGGATACAAATTCACCACCCAACCACAATTTCGCTTCTTGTTACCGTAAATTTTGATTTCAATGTCTTCTATGTTGCTACTCTCTGCTACTATCTTTTAAATGTATGCTCCTGTGTTGTATTTGATTAATGCAAGTGAATCTGTCTCTGAGATATTGTGTCCAATATATTTATATATGTGTCATGTCTTTTTATTGTCGTGTCCAGTTACAACTAAGTGATTACACGTGGGCCTACGAATTCACTTCCACCCACCTTCTTCTTCTTCGATGGTTTGTCTCTTAAAATTAACATGTAATTATGAGTATGTTTATGCCCCCTCACTGTCACTCTTGACTGTCACTCTTCTCCATTCGATTCCAATATGGGTAAAGCATAGTAGTGTTGACCGGAGAGAATGAAATCATGGCATCCAAATATGGGTAAATATTATAATTGAGCAGACATAAAAAAAAAAATATGTCATTATAGTGAATCTGCTTCTCCCAGAAATCTTCTCCATTCGATTCCATTAGGTTGCATGTCGTTATGTTGTGTTTTTCATAGTTAAAATTGTGTCCAGTTAAATACAATATGTAACATGTCTATCTAATATGGATGTCCAGTTACAACTTACTGCTTACACGTGATCATTTAAATAAACCCCCGGACCCTTCCTTCTTCAATTGGTTTTCTCTGAAACTTATAATTTAGTTGAAAGAATCTTTTTCCCCCTCATTGACACTCCCACTGATCTCTCTCTCCTCTCAGCCTGCACTTTTCTATTTCACCTCTCTCTCTCTCTCTCTCTCTCTCTCTCTCTCTCTCTCTCTCTCTCTCTCTCTCTCTCCGTCTCTATGTCTCTCTTTTCTATCCTCTGCCACTGCAACAACTACTTTGGAGTCCAGTTGTACCCCACTGCCTGATCTGCTATCGGATGCACCTGATACAGTGTTAGCCGTAGGTTGGTCCAATCTTCGACAACAAGCAAGAACTAAACAAGAAACAAGACGCAGCAACGAAAGACTCAAAGAAACTCCAAGAACTCGATCAAGAAGATCAAGATCGACCAAGATTCAAAGCAAGACGCAGCAAGAACTTCAAGAACACAACTCGATGTCGACAAGAATCTCAAGAACAGGTTATACGTACTCGAGATCGACAATAACAAGAACAAGACTCGATGACAAGAAACAAAGCAAGACTCGAAATTTAAGAACAAGAATTGAAAGACTCGACCTGATAAGCACTGAAACGATCTATATAGAACAAGATAGAGACCCCAGGCTTCCGTAGAAGGTAGGAACCAATATCAATGACTATACAACCCGCCTCTGCAACCCTACACAACCAAGCGGACAACTTGGAGGCACAAGGAGGGGGCTTGTGGATACTCGGATCACCAAGTCTTGCGAAGTTGATGAACGGCAAAGCAAACCAAGTTGAGATATACCAATTCGCAATTGAAGAGCGCTGCTCTATTCAATCGACAACTCTCAATGTGTTTCACACGTCTTTGAGAAAGCAATTTCATTCATCAAAGTTCCAACTGATTCTAATGCAGGGAAATCGGCATATATAGCCTACAAGGGCTGCTGGGCCGGTTTTATCTAGGTAAAATAGATAAAATAAGATAAAAACTCTACTTAAGAAAATAATAGAAATAACCTCTAAAGTTTCCTGAAATAGTTTAAGTAAAATTAATACTAAAAATAGCAATATGTTGGAGCCCCAAGGCTAAGGTGTACTCGGCAGCTCTCAAGCTCAAGGGGGCTCTTTATCTTGAATCCCTATGCACATATAGGTCTTCAATGTAGGCTCGGGGAGTTGAACCTTGCTCGAGAACAAAGCATGACTCACAAAGTTGAATGAGTATCTCTGAAGCTTCTTAGCTCTAGCTCTAGTCATTGGTCCTTCTCCAAGAATGATGGGTGTGTCTGGAGCTGTAGAAGTTGGTCCCGCATCAACCTCCTCTTCTTGAAAAGGATTCGACCACAAATCCAAGTCTTCATCCACAGCAAAGTAAGGGACTAGATCGGCGACGTTGAATGTAACGCTCACGCCCATGTCTCTAGGAAGCTCTAGTTGATAGGCATTGTCACCTACTCTCCTCTTCACCTTGAATGGTCCGTCACCACGAGGTGCGAGCTTGCTCTTCCTTGCCTCTGGAAACCGCTCCTTCCTTAAGTGCACCCATACAAGATCTCCAAGCTGAAATGTGACCAAGCGACGTCCCTTGTTGGCCTTGTTAGCATTTTATTCAGCCTTTATCTTCAGCTTCTCACGAGTTCGTTCATGCAGCTCCTTAATGAACTCAACATGCTTACCTGCCTCAAATGATTTTTTGTCTCTCATAGGATATGGAGTAAGATCAAAAGGGGTTAGTGGATTAACACCATACACACATTCAAATGGAGTGAGTTTAGTAGCCGAATGCATGGTTCTATTATATGCAAATTCCACATGAGGTAAGGCTTCTTCCCAAAGTTTCAAATTCTTCCTAATAATTTAGGACAGTAGTAAGGGTTTTATTAGTCACCTCAGTTTGGCCATCAGTTTGGGGGTGGCTAGAAGTAGAGAATAACAATCTAGTTCCCAATTTATTCCACAAGGTTCGCCAAAAATGACTTAAGAATTTCACATCCCTATCACTAACAATGGTTTTAGGCACGCCATGCAACCTAACTACTTCTCTAAAGAATAGATTAGCAACGTTAGTAGCATCATCAGTTTTATGACATGCAATGAAATGAGCCATTTTAGAGAATCTATCAACCACTACAAATATAGAATCCCTCCCCTTCTTAGTTCTAGGCAACCCAACTATAAAATCCATATAAATGTCTTCCCAAAGGGCTGAGGTTGTGGGTAGTGGCGTGTATAAGCCATGAGGCATTAGCTTAGATTTGGCCTTTAAGCAATCAATACATCTCTTTAGGCAATGTTCTACATCCCTAAGCATATGTGGCCAATAAAAGTGAGATTTTAAAGTGTGATATGTCTTATCTCTACCAAAATGTCCCATTAATCCACCACTATGGGCTTCACTAACAAGTAATAATCGCAGAGAACATCTAGGAATGCACACTTGATCTTTCGAAATAAGAATCCTTCATGTATATAAAAGCTGTCATTTGGACCCTTTTCTAAGCATTTTCGAAAGACCTCTCCAAAATCAGCATCTTGTTCATACAATTCCTTAATATAAACAAAGCCTAAGAATCTAGAATCCAAAGTGGTTAAAAGAACATGTCTTTTAGCTAAAGCGTTAGAATCAAAATCAGCCTCTAGAACATGTCTCCTAGATAATGCATCAGCAACCACATTGTCTTTGCCTTTCTTATACTTAATTACATAAGGAAATGTTTCAATGAACTCCATCCATCTACCATGTCTCCTATCAAGTTTATCTTGGCTTTTAAAGTGTTTTAAAGACTCATGATCAGTTTTAAGAACAAACTCTCTAGGCCATAGATAGTGAGACCAAGTCTTAAGCACCCTATATAAAGCATATAATTCCTTATCATAGGTAGAGTAGTTAAGACTAGCACCTTTCAACTTCTCAGAAAAAAAAGCAATAGGCTTACCTTCCTGCATAAGAACTCCACCAATTCCAACTCCGCTAGCATCACACTCTACCTTAAATGGTCGAGAGAAGTCGGGGAGAGCTAGAAGTGGCGCATGGGTCAGCTTGTCCTTGAGCGTGTTGAAAGCTTCCTCTTGAGCTGGTCCCCAAGTGAATTCACTCCTCTTTTTCATGAGCTCGGTGAGAGGTGCCAAGCTGGTGCTGAAATCTCGTACAAATCGACGATAGAAGCTCGCCAATCCTTGGAAGTTGCGCACATGGCCGATGTTGGTGGGTGTTGGCCATTCTTGAATGGCTTTGATCTTCGCCTCATCGACACGCAGTCCACTTGAACTTACTACAAAACCAAGAAAGGACACTTGTTCATTACATAGCTCACATTTCTTTAAATTAGCATACAAGCGTTCAAATCTCAGCGTTTTAAGTACTTCTCTAAGATGTGATTCATGTTCATTAGAAGACTTGCTATAAACAAGAATATCACCAAAGTAAACAATGAAAGCTCGAAGCACATGATTCATTAAGCGCATAAAAGTACTAGGAGCATTAGTTAAACCAAAAGTCATAACCAACCACTCATATAAGCCTAGTTTAGTCTTAAAGGCTGTTTTCCATTCATCACCCTCTTTCATTCTAATTTGATGATAGCCACTCCTAAGATCAATTTTTGAGAATATAGAAGCTCCATGCAGTTCATCTAGCATATCATCTAATCTAGGAATAGGGTGACGATATTTGATAGTGACATTGTTAATAGCCCTACAATCTACACACATTCTCCATGAACCCTCTTTCTTAGGGACTAATAACACAGGTACAGCACTAGGACTTAAGCTAACTCGAATGTAACCCTTATCCAACAGTTGCTGGACTTGGGTTTGGACCTCTTGGGTCTCAGTGGGATTCATACGGTACGCAGGTCTATTAGGCAATGCAGCCCCCGGAATAAGATCAATTTGATGCTCAATTCCACAAATAGGGGTAGACCTGGTGGTATTTCATCGGGGAACACATCTTTATACTCCTCTAATAGGCTGAATATGTTTGCTGGAAGAGAAGATTTAAGCTCTTCACTCAACATGTTCAAACCTTTAATAAGAAGCATAAAGGTGGTTTCTCCATCCGCATAATCATCTAGGAATGTGCTCTTAGAAGCTAGAAGCACACCCTTAGGCCGATTAGGGGGATCCACTTGGCTCGACTGAGCCGCCTTATCTAACTCACCTTTACTTACCTTGCGCTTCTCAATCTCATCAGCCACTTGTGTAGGCGTCATGGGCTTGAGAATGACATTCTTTCCCTGGAAAGTAAAGGAATATCGGTTAGAATGACCATCATGTTGGACCTTACGATCAAATTGCCAAGGACGACCTAATAGAATATGACAAGCTTGCATAGGCACAATATCACATAAAACATCATCTTCATAATGTCCTAGTTTAATATGCACTTTAACTTGCTTGTTTACTTTCAAATTTCCACAATCATTCATCCAATGCAATTTATAAGGTCTAGGATGTTGGACAGCAGATAGATGCAATTTGTCAACCATTTCTTGACTAGCTAAATTACAGCAACTACCTCCATCAATTATCACATTAACAACCTTTCTTTTAACTAGACAATGAGTATGAAACAAGTTTTCTCTTTGATTATCATCACATGGTGCAGGAACAACACTTAAAACTCTCCTAACAATCAAAGATTCTCCATGCTCATATTCGACCTCATCATCATCATTATCATAACAAACAAGGTTTAGGTTCTGATCATTGTCATTAGCATGCTCGTCATGTTCATCACAAGAATTTTCAGATTCATATTCTCCTAAGTGATTAACCATGAGATTTTTCTAGAGATTGTGTGCTTTAAATGTCAAGGTAGAAGGGTTAGGATTACTCCCTTTGGGACCAGTAGATGTCCCAGACGATTATCGTCCATTCCATGGACCTTTTCCCTTGTCGATGGGCTGTTGGGGCTGTCGGCTATCACTCCTCCCTTGGGGCTGCTGAGCTCGCTCTCTAAAGCCCATTTCCGAGCGCCCTTGGGGCTGTTGTGGCCGAGATTGGCGCCACCCTTGCTGGTTTCCACTCGACATCTTGTTGCCTTGACTCTTGTAGTGTTGGCCCTTTTCTACTTTCATAGCTAGATGTAACAAATCAGTAGGAGTAGTATTGGGAAAATAATCAATCTCATGAGCTAAAGCAAGATGCGAGATTCTAAGGTATCTAACATTAGTTTTCTCATGAGTTTATACTACATTAGCTCGAGCCATGGCTTCTTGCATAACATTGAATGTTTCCTCAACAGTTTTGCTACCTTGTTTTAGATTTTCTAATCTGTTCAATAGCTCTCTATCTTAGTGTTGAGGTACAAATCTATTTCTCATTACTACCTTTAGTTGTTCCCAAGAAACAATAGGTGCATCAAGGGATCTTCTTCTTTCCTTAACAAGATTATCCCACCGGATTAATGCAAACCCTTGAAATTCTAAGGAAGCTAGTTGTACTTTCTTAGCATTTGAGAAATTATGACAGTTCTAGATTTGTTCCATTTTAATCTCCCAATCAATATAAGCATCTGGATCAGTCTTACCATCAAAAGGAGGAATCTTTACCTTAACCTTACCCATGCCGTCGTCATAATTGTACCTAGATGGTCGGTTCTGATTTCCCCTTTGATTCCGTCTCGGGCGCTGCTCCCAATACTCCTCTTCTTGGAAGTCATCGTCTTGCTCCGAGTAATAGAACCTCTCCTGGTAGCCTCGGCCTCTTCCCCTTCCTTGTCCTTGACCTTGCACATTAACATACTCATTATTCCTATTATTTCTCCCACCTCGTGGAGAATTGTTTTCTTCAGAAATAGGATTATTAACATTGAGATTAGGATTAGGAATAGGGGTAGGATTAATGACCTCTCTTTCATCTTGTCCTATAGGATTCAATACCATGAGTTGGAGAAACAACAAGATTTCAATTGGCACGTATTTGTCAAAGGCATGGAATCTCAAATTGAAGGAATAAACTCGACAAAAGCACCAGCTGAAATTGGCACAAAATCAACCTTTAATGAGACAGAGTCCTCCAAGAATTTGCCATGAATTCATCCTAATGAAAGTGATAAACAACGAATCAAAAGCAGATATACAGAAAATGAGAGTTGTTGTTCAATACCTCGGGTGAGATGAACCCTTAATCGGCTTTTTTTCATACATTCTCCATGAATACTCATCTGGTGGGATATTTGCGGCCTTGTTACTAATTATAGCAGGAACCTTGATTAATCGAATGAAGAAGATCATATTGAGATTTACCTTTCGATGCTCTTTCAGAACCACCAAGAGCTCCTGACTTGAGGCTCTAATATCAAACTCAGCCCCGAGGAGACGAGGAGATCCGAGATCTGGTGAGATCCGGAGGTTTCAGATCCGGCGATGCTCCCGCTCTCTCGCTCCCTCGCTCAGCCTCGCTCACTCGCTCGAGGAGATCTTGGATCCGGTGCTCGCTCGATCGATCTCGCACCGGTCGCTCGCTTCGTCGCTCGCGCCGCTCGCTCGCCTTCATACAACGGCTCCGGTGCCACGCTCCCTCGATCTCGCTCGATCTCTCCTCTATAGATCGATCGAGATCGAGATCTCACTGCCATAGATCGATCGAGATCTCGCTGCCACTTCGTTGTCTGGTCTTCGCCGCCATAGATCGAGATCGAGACCTCCAATCCGGCGCCGGAGAGAACGAGACCTCCAATCCGGCGCCGGAGAGAACGAGACCTCCTTCGCCTTTAATCGGGAGCGGAGAGAGATTGGAGAGACGATGGCAACAATCAGATAAAAGAATAAAATAAAATTGAGAAATTAGTATATATATAGTGGACATTTTGCTAATTTTTCCAAAAACGTGGACATTTTGCAAATTTGTCCAAAAAAGTGCCTGTATTGCAAATTTTTTCATATTATAATGAGGTGGATGAGAGAGAAATGGTAAAAAGCAAGTTATGATACTCAATATGAGTATCATGGTTAAAGATGCTCTAAGGGGTAAAATAGTAAGTCAACTTTTTGCCACACTCCCTTTTATGTAGGGGTGGGCACGGGACGGGACGGGACGGGATTGAGCCGGGACGGGACTCGTCCCGCGAAATTTTTACGGGACGGGATCGGGACGGGATTGACACTTTTTTTTCGGGACGGGATCGGGACGGGATGGTGTCTGGACGGGACGGGACGGGCCTTGTCCCGCAAATAAAAATAATAAAATATTATATAAATTTGCAAAGTGAAAAACGCTTTCATAATTCATTAATTTGTATAATATGTTGAATATGGTATTCTTCTTAACCTACATTATTCAATAATAATAATAATAATTTAATTGTAAATTAATATTATTATTAAATTATATTATAATATTATATAATAATAATATTATTATTATAATCAATTATTATTATTATAAATTGAAAATTATTATTATAATTATAAATAATATTTCCTCAAATAATAATAATAATATTATTATAAACAAATATTATTATTATTATAAATGGAAGATTATGATTATAATTATAATTATAATATTTGCTCAAAATAATAATACTAATAATATATTATTACCCCAATTGGGTAGCTCATTACCTCGCCCAAATTCGGCCTGAGAGTCCGTTAGTTGCTGCATATGACTTCAATTTGTCTGTTACTTTTATTTCACTTGTTGAACTTGATTTAGAAGGGGTTGAATGGATTTTTTTTTTTTTACAGTAGGCAAGAAGTAGATCGACGAAGCGATCTTGAAGCCATCAAAAGATGGCTTGATGAACCCTACACAGAGGGTCGCCAGTAAAAAAAAACTAACTTAAATCTAAGATTACAATAAAGATAAATTTATAATTAAAAACGCAAAAATTAGAGCTTTAATTCTTGATATTTGAGACATCTTGCATGCAAGTTTCTTCAGATCTACACTGACGGCATTGGCAGCTTGCTTTGCAGCAGTAGAAATAAACTTGATATTTGAAGGTGTGAACGGAGAATACATTTGTAAATAGGTTTTGGTTGAAATTTTGGGTAAAAGGGTAGAAAAAGGGGGATTTGTTGTGGGGTGTGGAGGGAGGACCTTCAACTGTTGAGATTTAATTAGGACATTTGTTTGGATTAGAGATTTGAGAGGCTGGGGTAGGGGATTTGTTTAGATCTAGGATAGAACTGGATTTGGAAACGAGATTAGGGATGGGGCGGTTGAGGCGGGGGGCGTCGGAGGATGGGGATCAGCAGCGAGCAGCCACCCAGAACAACCGGGAGTAGGAGGAAAGTGACGTCGGAGCCAACAACGGTTGCGTCGGCGTCGGATTTAGGACTGAAGGGTTGTTGGTTAAAGGGTTTTAGGAGAAGAGGTTTTTTGTTGGGGGAACGGCGGAGGCGGTCGAGTCCGACAGGGAGCCGGCCGCGGTGGCGACGATCCGGTACGCAGGGAGCCACCAGAGGAAGAACGATAGACGGAGGCGCCAGATCCGAGCTTCAAGCCGACCATCCGAGCAGAGCAGCAGCGGCGGCGGCTTGATGGTTGATAGTAGGGTTTTTGGGAGGGGCTTTTTATTGTCTTGTCTCCTGCTTGCCACTCATCGACGCCGCCGAAGCCCAGTACCACCGGGATCAGGGAGGCGTGGTCGGACTAGGAAAGCCTCAATGAGGGCGTGGGTCATGGCGGCGAGGCCGCCGGTTGTTGTTTCACAGTTGGGGAGGGATGGAGGCGGCTAGGGTTTTTTCTAAAGAGAGAGTTTTTGGTTTCGAGGCTGTTGTTGATGTTCAAATTGAGGGGTGAAGGGGTTGAATGGAGTTGTTTCTTTTATTTCACTTGTTGAACTTGATTTAGAAGGGGTTGAATGGAGTAGCTTGTTCTCAAAAAATAATAATAATATATTATTATTATTATTATAAAAATTATTATTATTATTATTATTATTATTATTGTTATTATTATTATTATTATTATTATTATTATTATTATTATTATTATTATTATTATATGTGGAACGGGACGGGATTTGCGGGATCCCACCGGGATCGTCCCGCGTTTCGTCCCGCATAATTTTTACGGGACGGGATTCGCTATTTTGTCCTAAATCCCACCGGGATCGGGACGGGATCGGGATTTGCGGGATTTGTGCCCACCCCTACTTTTATGTATGTAGATGTATAGATCAACATGGATTTACAATTAGAATTGAAACATTAGACGAAAAATGTGGATCACTGAAGCCCCGGATCATCACATGAAAGTGAATCACAACAACAAAAAAGCGTTCACTAACAATGCTTTTGTCAAAAATATATATTTAAAAAAAAAAACAAACAAACAAAAGAACCTTTCACTTACCACGCTAGACAATGGCAATCTAAAGGAAGCTTGAAGTGAGAATGCCAAGAATGAGATCGATAGT
Organism: Persicaria maculosa; assembly: GCA_963922045.1. NCBI lineage: Eukaryota > Viridiplantae > Streptophyta > Magnoliopsida > Caryophyllales > Polygonaceae > Persicaria > Persicaria maculosa. The sequence continues at coordinate 63,141,032 of OY998252.1, forward strand.
GGGCTTGCATGACACTGCTTATTCAGAAGGAAATTATTGTGAATGCAAGCAATGTTTGGAGGAACGGAAAATCATCATTTTCCAAATGCAAACAGGAAGATAAACTTGTGAGAATATAATACCATGAGCAAACATGGGTTTTGCTCACCTTAAGGTTGTTAAAAGGTAATACCATAGTTGTAGGCAAAATCTTAAGATAAAGAGGGGAAAGACGTTACCTTGGTGGGAAGAGATAGGAAGTGCCTTGTCCATGTGCAAAAGCATTTTACTTTATTTATTTTTATATTTTTTATTTAACTAATAACATTATGATTGGTGGAAATCATATAGTGGATATAAATAGATGAGAAAAGATAAAAATGAGGTAAACCCATGGTCGTATGGTAAAAATATGAAAACTTTAAAAAATGAGGTTAATAAAGTAAAAAATTATTTAAAGGAAAAAATAAATGAGGTGTCAAAATATTATAGGAAGAGATAAAAAAAAACTGAATAAAAGGTAACTTTATGGTTGTGGATAAGGCTGTTATATGAACTAAATAGCTCGAGCTCGACTCGGGATCGGCTCAAAAAAGCTCGACTAGAGCTCGCTCATTTATGGAATTTCTATAGCTCGAGCTCGACTCGGGATCAGCTCACAAAATTTTAAGCTAGGTTGAAAGCTCGGCTCGTTCGAATAAAGCTTGAATATCTCGAATTCTATGGAATTTCTAAAATTTCCTTTAAGTTAACATATTATAACCAAGTAGAAACATTTAAAGTTCGAAGCTCGTTCATTTCCTAAACAAGCCGAACTTGAACAAAATAAAAAGCTCGTTTAAAAATTCGGCTCAGCTCGGACTCGTTTCTTAAACTTACCAAGCTTGAACATGCCAAGCTCAGCTCGGCACAAATAACACCCCTAGTTGTGGATAGTCTTAGGGAACTAAATGTCTCCTCTACGTACCCAACACAACACTATCAGCAATAAGAACTAAAAACAGTCGATACAGACAAGGAACAAACAAATATAAGTATACGGGAACAAAGCAACATTTAAATGACATATTGTTCACACGATTCAGTGTGACATCGGAAAGAGGTACCAAAGAGAACAGCGCACAACTACTAGTCTTTTCCAAGACCACATTAAACACTAGCCACTTTTAACTGCACATCTGAACCAGCAGTAGTTAACCTACACAATCTTTAGTAATTTAGACACCAACACTCGAGTAGAAAAGAAACCCTAGAATTCTTAGAACAGCCAACAGGGGATGACTTAAGCACGTTCACCCCTGATCCTCCTAGCCAACTGGATGTCCTTGGGCATGATGGTAACACGCTTGGCGTGAATAGCGCAGAGGTTGGTGTCCTCGAACAAACCAACAAGGTATGCCTCAGCAGCCTCCTGAAGAGCCAAAACAGCATGACTCTGGAAACGCAGGTCAGTCTTGAAGTCCTGGGCAATCTCACGAACAAGCCTCTGGAATGGCAGCTTCCTGATCAGCAGCTCAGTACTCTTCTGGTACTTGCGAATTTCACTGCATTGCACAACGCCCCATTTAGTATGTAATATTTGGTTTGATATCTCAATCAGAAATTGATCAAGACAGAGGAACACTCACCGAAGAGCAACAGTACCAGGACGGTATCTGTGGGGCTTCTTCACACCACCGGTGGTGGGAGCAGACTTACGAGCAGCCTGATTAAACATATCAGCATTTAACCATCAGAATGTAAATCAAAGCAGGTCTAAAATCTTACAAAGGAATGAAATCAATCACACTATAGAAAAGTAAAGAGTCCGACCTTGGTGGCCAATTGCTTCCTAGGAGCCTTCCCTCCGGTGGACTTACGAGCAGTTTGCTTGGTACGGGCCATCTACAAAGGGAAATAATCCAAATGTCAATTCATTAAGAGAACTCAGATTTCACAACGGTTGTACGGCCAAATTATCAGTTTAGAAACATAACAAGAACATAACAACCAATATCAATGGCACGACAAATGCAATTCAGCCCAAAAATCGAAGCAATTCTCCCGTTCCACTGTACAGTGTAAAGGTGAAACCCTAGATATAAAACCAACGGTATATGACAAAATTCAAAAACCTAAAATAGCAAGCACGTTATCCAATCGCAGGGAAAAGAACTTGCATCTCAAAGAATTGAAACAATTGGGTGAATTTTCATTCAGATAAAAAGAATACAAACCCTAAAAGTTGGAGAAGGCAAGAGGAAACTACGCAGTTCGCTGAAAAAGATCCACAGAAAACTGAAACAAGAAGACTAGATCCTCCATCCCAAAGGAGAAAGAAGAAAACAAGAAAACTGACCTCGACAAACAATCTCCTTCAGAGCGATGGATCGATCTTCCGAGCTTCAAGCCTTGGACAATATCTCTCTCCCGAGCGATGCAACAAAAAGTTTGAAAAATCTGAGGGGAAAGACCTTTAAAAATGATGGGTAGGTGTCAGTCATCAACCTAATCGAACGGTCAAAACTGGCTAGCCGTGTGCTTTTAGTACAAACATCTGACGGCTAGTTGTTGGGGTAAGTGTGTTTTCTGTGTAGAGATGAACGACTGAGATTGCAAGTTTCAACCAGCCACGGATCGAGGACCTTTAATTCTCGCTTCTTATTGGTTGATTTTCGGCGTTGGTGCTTGTCTTAGGTTGGGAAATTTGATTTTTAGAGGCCCAGTAAATTACAACGTAATTACTCCGTCGGTTCTAAAATACTTCATTCGTTTCAAAATAAAAGTCGTTTGGACTTTAGTGCACTTTTTTTAAAGAGGTAAAAATTATATAAAATATAAAAAAATTATTATTTTTTTAAATAATATTATACTTATTGATATTAAGTATAATATTATTTTAAAATTTTAATAGAAAAGTTAATATTTAGTATAGTTTTTACCTTCTTAAAAAATGTGTTAGAAAGTTAAACGACTTATATTTTAGAACGAAGGGAGTACTAATTTAGGGTACAAATTTACCAGAAACTTCGAATAAAAAAAAATTACCAGAAACTCCCCTGCAAGTGGGGTAGTCGGAAGAGTCACAGCCCACGACCCTTCTCTTCTTATTCGGGCCGAACGAGCCGAATATTGCTTATTCATATTCAGTTTATTTAGGATATGAACAAGCTCAAGTCAAAATTGAGCCGAACCTAAATTTTATAACTCGAGTTTAAAAATGTGTTTATACTTAGCTCGTTTATTTATATGAACAAAAAAATAAAACTTTGCATAACCAGCTTACGTAGAAAAGATTCCATATCTTCAAATTCCAAGCATATGGCTTCGATGGTGTGTCTCGAACCACCTTGCTATAGATGGGGTGTGGGATACCGCTAGGAGGGTGAATGACTCATGGGTTTGGAAGAGTGTGGTTGACACGAGGAAAGACCTTAAGGTATCCTTGGAAGCTGATGGGTTAGATTCCTCTCGGCTGGAAAATCTTTTGGACTCGAATGACTCCGTTTCATGTAGAACTTTGTATGAGCTCCTAAGGGAGAAAGTAGAATGGGGGAGACTGATCTGGGGAAGTATTCAAAGTCACAAATGGGCGTTCATTGTATGGTTAGCCGCTAGGAATCAACTTCACACAGGAGACAAAGCCGAACATTGGTGTGTCCCGGAGGCAGCGTGTGTGTGTTGTGTAAATCGGCGGATGAAAGTGTGGCTCACTAGTCGACGTCATGTGCTACAGTAGTTGACGTCGAGTACAACTACTCGAGATCGATTGTCTTTGCTTCGTTCGTTTGCATTTCTATTCTCTGTTTTGCAGATTTTATTCGACTAAGTGGTCGACGTCGAGGACCTTAGTCGACATCGAGTACTTCCTGAGTCTGTTTCGAGAGTTTTTGGACTGAAAAAGCGAGCGCTGACACGCTTCCTCGTGGATCGATCCTGACTGCCTTCTACTACAACGGGAGGAAGTCTTGTATTTATTTGCTTGGACAGGAGTTGGTTTGCTTTTATTAGTTTTATTTGCTTTAATACCAGACACATACTCCTCCTGCAACAACAACATCTTCCGCTGGTGGAGTTCTCGTACAACAACAGCTATCATTCTTCGATTCAGATGGCTCCTTTTGAGGCGTTGTACGAGAGGCGATGTAAGTCGTCGATATGCTGGGATGAGCCTGGGGATGTAGTTGGTACATCGCCCCAGTATGTGCAGGAGGCTACCATTCAGGTTAGGCGCATTCACGAGCATATGAGGGTCGCACATGATCGTCAGAAGAAGTATGTAGACCGTCGCAGGAAGGAGTTGGCTTTTGATGTAGGCGACCATGTTTGGTTGCGAGTATCGCCAACGAGAGAGATCTGGCGTTTTGGTATGAAGGGCAAGCTGAGCTCTAGATATGTAGAACCATTCGAGATCCTGGAGCGATTAGGAGAGGTAGCCTACAGATTGGCTCTACCAACTATATTAACTGGCATCCACGACGTGTTCCACGTTCTTGATCACTTTGGTCTCGAGTTAGAGCCCAACCACACCTTCGTGGAGCGCCCGATAGTCGTTCTTGACCGTTGGGTCAAGAAGCTGAGATGTAGAGAGGTGCCTTTGGTCTTGATTCAGTGAGCTAGGAGGAGTCCCGAGGAGGCTACATGGAAGACAAAGAATAGTATACGGGCCTGTTATGGGGGAGTGTTAGACGAGCTGTTAGCCTCGTATGTAGATCCACGTGAGGATATATTCCTTACCTCATCAGACGGTCGGTGAGTGTCTCTTAGGATGTTTATCCTTTAGTTGCATTCTTGATGATTCTGTGTTTACTTTAGTGCTGAGTGTGCACTTATGAGATTTATATGCGTGGTGGGCCAATGAGTGGCCGCTATGATATGCTATGTTATGCCTTGATATGATGTGCTATCACTGTTTAGTGATATTTTACGACGGGGTGATTAGATGGCGTATAGATGAGTTATGTGTTGAGGGTGCTAGCACACACTTGTTACGTAACCTGGTATCACTAGCCCGAGGGGCAGTCGTGTGCAAGTTACGGTAACATGGTTGTGTGCTACTCCTTATTAGGTGAGAGCGGTATTAGGGAATGCCCTAATATGCTCCACAGTTAGTAGACGATGACCCTGACTACACGGAGGAGTTGCCTTGTAGTAGAGTATCTTGATAGAGGAATCTGAACCTAGAAGGATGGAATATGGGAGTAACCCTTAGAGGTGGATGAAGTCCACCCTCTCATTCGAGGAATAAGTTATAGTGAGACCTTATGGATGAACCTTAGAGGTGGATGAGCCACCTCTACCGTATGAGAAATTGGAAAGGAGAAACATGTAGATGAGATATCTTTGGTAAGATCATAGGTTTGATCCTTAGAGGTGGATGATAATCCACCCTCCCGTTGGGAGAATAGATCTTGTCATAAGTATGGGTTTTGACCTAGAGGTGGATGCCCACCTCTCAAGGTTCGAGTTGAGTTGAGACTAGGAGTGTCTAGGTCTAAGATCGTGTCGGGACACCAAACACCTTGAATTCTGAGATTGATTCGAAAATAAGCGAGTTTAAGGTTCCATTATCTGGGTAAACCAGTTATGCTTCGCGAAGTGGATACGATCTTTTCACGGGGGCACTCGTGGAACTTTCGCTAAGACCTAGCGGTAGTATGATGAACCCTCTCGAGTTGTGATATTTTCGGCGGTCGAGGCGAGATGTGATGGGGGCGCCCATCACATCCTTGGCTAAACTGTTCGGGGCTATTACGATCGTGGCAAAGGTGACATGAGATTCTTGGACGATGCGTCCGAGATGATTGTGTGCCCTTCGGCCCGATTCAAGGACTCAAATTTTAAAACCTTCTCCACTGGTTTAAATCTTTTTGGTCTCGGGGACGAGACTTGTTTTAGAGGTGGATGGTTGTAAAGACCGGAATTTAATTAATATTTATAAAATATCCGTAGGATAATCCGAATATTATCCTCCCTTATGATTATGAAAACCCGGAAAATTTAAAATTTATGGATGGTTTTACATTGGTTTAATTATGGATTTTATGAAAGAAATATATACCCGAGCCACTTTTCTCGTATCTTGTAAACGTAACGGATGTTAACGCGTCACAAACTCGGGATTTACGTCTTGCTAATATAAGGGCTGCCACACCATCCATTCCTTGCACACATCTCACCCACTCCCTTTGATTTGATCATATGAGAAGCTAGGATCATATTTCATCTCACCCACTCTCTTTCCCATCACCCCTCCCATGCTTTCACCAAAGAAGCCCTCTCCCATTCTTTAAATCTGATCCCCAAGGCTCAGCCTCACTCATTCACAAATAACAAGCCTTCACTTGAGAGGAAAGGGAGAGAAAAGAAGCCTATCTCCATTGCTAGTCCTTTTTTGCCGCCTTCCATTCAAAAAGCCATAACTCCCTCAATATTGATCCAAATAGAGTGATTCTTGAGCCCTTCGCTCCGTCTTTGAATCAGATTTCAATACATATATGAAACATTCAAATCCAAGGTAATTTTCCCCTCCAAACTGACCGATCTTTGGGGCTGCAGTGGAGTGTTCTAGGAGGACCTTGGGTTTTTCAACTTGATCTTTGGTAAGTCCTCTTGGTTCCTTTCAAAACTGAGTTCCAACATGTTTTATAACTCCTTTTCTTCAAATTTGAGTAAGAATCTAAATCATGTTTTGGGATTTTTGGTGACAAAATGGCAAGGTGTTTGGAAGGTATTCCGAAGGACTCCTGAGGGTGTTCTTGAGTCGTTTGTGTGGGACTCTTCGAAGGTAATCTCTCACCCGCCTTCCTCTCTCTAGGATAGATGTGTTTTGGTGTGGAAAAGGCTTAGAAAGTGGAGCCTCTATGTGTTTTGGTTGCGCTTTGTAGCAAAAATGTCAAAAAACAAAATGGATATATGTGCCTCTGTAATTTAGACTTTATTTCCAATCCAACGATCGGATCCGGCTGAAATCTTAATTTGATGTTCATGGAAATGTTATCTAACTGGCCTCTAGAAATGAGGACGATCCAACGGTTGGATCAAGAGTTATGATAATTTTAGTAAATAATGTTTATAATGACTCGATTAAAAACTTGGTTAAGGGAATGCTAAGAATATGGTTAAATATATGATAGCATAACCGAAACTTAGAGCATATAAAATACGGAAATGAAGTATACCCATAACTTGGCCAATAATAAGGATGAAAAGTTTAGGATTACGTGATGATATGACCGGATTATAACTTGTTAAGTGTGGATACTTAACCAAGCTTACAAGTCCATAAGCCATTAACCTTATGTGAATGTGTGTGATTATCTTGCCGTATGGGTTTATGTGATGCATTAATAAGAAGAACCTAATGTAATATAATTACAATTGTTAGGCGCTTGATTCGTGTTTACACTTGGTGCTTGTTGGTTTTCGTGCTTACCTTCGGATTTCAGGTAAGTCCCCTGGACTTACTCATGAGGTTACTCATGACACATGAGTGTCGTAACGAGATAGATTCATGCATATTTTACGATATAGAATTGTTGTAGGGTATAAACCGGAATTATGACATAGAACGGAACATAGGGAATGAAATGAACCCTTGTCTTCTCTTTGTCTTTGTTATAATAGGTGGCCATCCTATTCTATGTTGTTGTGTGGTGATTATCGGGATTCCCTAAAAACTGCGGCGTAGCCGAACCTTCGAACATTCGATAAAGGTTGGCACATCCTCCAAGAATTTGGTGATAAAAGGTGGTGTAACCTCCAAGCATTTAGAAAGGGATTATATGGTTGATTGTTATCATTTGGGTACCCATTACCTCATTTATTTATATATTCAGATTATGCCTTAGGAGCATGATAGTGTATTTACAGTTTTATCGCATCACGTTTATATGCCTTTTTACGTACTCGCAGAGTATGCTGGTGCATACGTGTATGAGTAATCAATGATTGACCCCGTTATCTTTCTTGTTTTTTTTTTATTCAGGTACCCCCGATACACGATATGCGTGATCATATGTGGATGTTTGCCGGGCATAGCCTATGGGATGATAGAGTGAGAGAGACATGGACCATGTTTTAGTATTTTCTTGCTACTTATTACTTTTGTGTTTTGACCCGGCTAGGCCGCGACAGGTGTTGTACTTTAATTCCGCCTTTATCTTCCGCTCAAAAACCGTTTTGCGATAGTTACCTAGGATAGGTTCTATCCTCCAATGGGCATGCGTTTGCTTTGGGGTTCGAAATCCATGTTTTAACAACTTATCTACGCTTCCGCTAAATAAATAATCTAAGTAATAACTCGTACTCAGTCGTAAGATCTGAAGCTCACGGAAGAATTCAAAACTCTTCCTTAACGTACCTCAAATAACCGGATCATCCGAACCTTATTGATCCTCTAAGTGGATTAATGAAGGCATATTTGGATATCCAAACTTTTGGGTCGTTACACGGTTTATAAATAGAACTAGGTAGGTCGTACTTGTCGATCACCACCTAAGTCCCTAAACTGTTGCATAGGGGGCAAGTAGCACTAGGTCCTGGAATGCAACTATTTCCGTCTCGTCGGCTTTGTCACTTGGGTTGTCAATTCTAGTGAAAGCTTCAACTAAGAATAACTATTTGTCATACGATGGCAGCTCTTACAATCTTCTTACATAATCCAGTTTCCCGAATCGTTCCTGCAAGATGTATTTTCCACTACTGGATTTTGACATGCGAGAAGCGGAGGTAGTACAAAAGCGCAACTTAATCACAAAAAAGAAACAAGACAACAATATAAAGCAAATGAGACGAAATAATATAGAAATAGATAAAACCTAAATTCATCCCTCACGATACACCAAACCAATGTTTTAATCGTGAGCAAAAATACAAAGTGCTTAGCCAAACATGACTTATGAAAGATGCAAAGTGGTCCCCCCTAAGTGGGAGGCGGAACCACTTCAAAATGGTGAGAAAAAACCTAGGCTAACATAAGTATTTATAGTGTTCAAGGTCTGTTGAAAAACCCTAAATTAGCCGAATTTGGATAGGAAAGAATCCCAATAGGCTAATATTTTATTCTTATGGATCAAGCAAATCCTTGTCAGCAAAACCCTAGGATCCGTTGGGTATCCGCTGGCTTCCATTGGTATTGGGTTCAATCATGTCCTCTCCTTGGCGTCTGCTAGGTATCCGATGGGTATCCGCTGGCAGTGGATCCTACAATGCCCGGGAGCTTCATGTCTTCATGCGTTCGCGAAGTGAGGGCTCAAAGAGGCTCCTTGCGGCTTCCCAACGGATGTTGTCTTCTGGTGTCTTCTTCTCCCCTTCTTTTGTTCCCCTTTCTTCTTCAATGCTTCTTCATTTGATCTTCCGTTCCTTCTTCTTTTGATCTCTTAGCTTCCATGCCTTGCTTATCCATCATGTTGGATCCACAAATCTACATAAATCACTAAAATAGTATATATTCCGACTTCTTCCACAAAGAGTATAATGTACTACAATATAACTAAAATAAAGGCTATATTACAATGCAAATGCTCCTCAAACTATCACTACTAGAATTTTGTTATTTAACATCGGGTAATAGCCGATGTCTTTCAAAATAAAAATCGATGTCTATGTGGGTGATGTAAAAAGTCAAACCTTTTTAACATCGGGTAATAGCCGATGTCTTTGTATGTTATAACATTGGTTATATTTTTAAATCCGATGTCTTTGATATGGTATAACATCGATTACAAAATATACCCGATGTTATAACATACGAAGACATCGGCTATTACCTGATGTTAAAAGGTTATAACTTTTTAGATCACCAACATAGACATCGATTTTTTTAAAAGACATCGGCTATTACTGACGAATCTCGAACTAAAAAGGTCTCCATTTTTGGTGGGACCCGGAGATGGACCTTGTAGGGTCCGAAATACTCCCAACGGGCGTACCTGACCCGCACCGAGACACTCAATGCGGCCCAACCTGTGCCGCGGGAGAAAAATGCTTCCTAATGAAACTATCCCCTCACCGAGGCTTCGTCAACGAAGTGGGGATCAATTATTTACCTGTCACCGTCCGCTGGTTTTGAGTAGATGGTTACGAATTCTTGATCCTCACTTCAAACCCTTATTCCGCCAGAAAGAGTCTAAAAGTTGTACGCGGATGAAGTAAGTCCTTATCCGCGGAGCGACTCTTTTTCCTGATAAAGATCTTTTACACTCTGCTTTCCTTTTATCTCTCTCTCTCTCTCTCTCTCTCTCTCTCTCTCTCTCTCTCTCTCTCTCTCTCTCTCTCTCTCTCTCTCTCTCTCTCTCTCTCTCCGGATCTTATTCTTTCAGGGATATCGCTTCAGGTCCGCTCGTTATTCCTTTCTCTTCTGGCCGGCCAAAAGTCCCCCTTTCATTTGTTAAATTCTTCCCTTTTATAGTCGACGAGAAGCCCCCGGGCAGTCGCCACATGTCATCTCCTGATCGACACGTGTCCTACCCGTGGGATGGGAGCATGTTGGGCACGTACCCCCCTCCTTGCTGTTCGCGGATGATATGGCTTTAAAGGTGGAGGATTCAATTTTATCCGCGGTCGCCTTCGTGGTGTTTTTATTTCTCTTTTTGTTCCCTTTCTTTATTTACTTTTAGATGTTTTCATAACCGATTTCGTCACAGCTCCTCGGGTCGGGTTAATTCCGAATGGGATTGACGCGGGTCGATAATCTTGGTATGGAAAACATCTGATTACCTGTGATGTCTCATCTTTGCATCAGTTTATAAATAATGGGCTTTAGCTTCTTGTGTTGGCCCATTTAGGGCCCATTAGGCCCAATTTGCTTTTGGAAGTTCTATCGTTTGTAATTTCCTTATAAGTTACCCCGTTCCGTTTCTTTTACTTCACATTTGTCTCTTCTGGCTTCTCTAAATTTTGTTCTTATCTACTTTTTAGTTTTCCGGCGATGGTTTCTGGCTGCCGACTCCTTCTCAGTTGAAGTTTCTGGCGGTGTTCTTAAAAAAACCAAGGTAGTTCTTCTTGTTTCAAGTCATTTCCAAATTTTTGTCTTTTTACTTTTTTAAGTTCCCTGCTGTGTAGATCGAAAATTAGGGAGGAATTCTGTTTCTAAACTTGTTTTTCCTTTGACCGAGATCTCGTTCCGCGTATGTAAATCTTCACACGATTTTCTCTACTTTCTTTGGGAATGGCTAACTTCAGGGGAGAGCACGATGTGCTGGATGATTTTGAAAAAGAAGAAGGGTGGAGAGGTGATGTTGCTTCGTCTTCTCATCCGCGTCAACCTCAGGAGATTTCCTCCTCTACTTCCGAGAGTTATTCTTCTAGCTTCAGCGGTTCTTCGTCGGAGTCATCTTCTTCTAGATCCGCATCTACTCCAGCTCGGGTTAGCCCCACAGGCAATCCTGTTAAGGTGAGAAGGCGCTGGAAGCGTTCTGACCCTGATTACTATTCTTCTCCTTACACAGTTTCTTCTTCTTCGAAGGGATGCGCGGGAGATGAAAATTCCGTAGATGTGGGTGAATCTGGACTCTGTTCTTCTGATGATACGGGCCTTCCTCTACCTCTCATCCTGTGGACGTTGGTCAAGAAACTGAAACGACTTGGATTCCTTATGTAGCTTCTCCCATTGGTGTGGCGGAAACCCCAAAAAGGATTCGTTCTAAAGAGAACCTGACTGATCTGGATACTCCATTATATGAGCTAAAAGATTTGGACACTTGTCTTTTTCATGGAGACTTTTAGACTTCAGCCGCCTCCTTCTACTCGTCCTTTGATAGTGGTTGAAAGAGTCCGCCCGTGGCGATCTCCTGTTGAAGAACTTAGGGGTTGTACTACCCTGCTTGAATTAGCTGACCTTGATGCTATTTCTCAAATTTTTCCATGGCCTACCGATCTTGAATTTTGCCTTCCCGAACAGGGAGGAGGTTGTTTTGATGCATATGAGGATTGCCTAGTTGTCTACGCGGCTAGTTTATCTCAGGGATTCCGACTTCCACTACACCCTTTCTTTGCGGAATTTTTGGGTGAATACAACTTGAGCCCTTCTCAAATAGTCCCAAATGGTTGGATGTTTTTTACTAGCTTTATCATGAGGTGCATGGAGATCGGGGTCACTCCTTCCCTGAAGTTGATGTTTAGTATTCTTTCTTTAAAAAAGGGATCTCAGGACTCCGGGTTTTATCAGTGCAACTCTAGCTGTGGTTATGTGGAGAGGCTTTCTAGCAAACCTAATTGGAAACACAAGTGGTTTTTGGTCCGCGACAAGTCAGGGAATGGTTTAAACTGTCGGATTGTTCAAGGGCGATTTTATCTTGTGAAAAAACCGGTAGTTTCTGATCTTTCTAAGTTTAAACAATCATTCACCCATAAGCCTAGGTTTCCTTGGCCCGAGATGATCTCTGCATTCCGTCTCGAGATGGCTGGTTTGAGTCTTTCTCATCCGCGATTAGGTGTCTCCTTTGTTTTCATTAATCTATTACTTTGGGATTTAATGTTTGTGTTCTACGTTTCGTCTTTATTAATGGATTACTTATCCTTTGATGTTTTTGTTTTCAGATTAATGGATCTGGATTCTCTCTTGAAACGCCATAAAGCAAAAACCGGGAGAAAGAAGAAAAGTTCGGACATCCGCGACCCTCCTCCAACCCTTGAGACGACTCCGGTTGTCGATGTCTCCGCGGTTGAAGAACCTGGTGTTTTAGTGGAAACTACTTCGTTGGTTCCTGTTCCCCGGAAAAAGCGTGCTCGTTCATCTGTCCCTGTAGCTTCCAAGAAGAAGAGGAAGGTCAGCGAGATTGTTGAGGTACCTGCCGCGACTGAAAAAGGACTTTTTGTTGAGGGTGAGGCGTTCCCGAATTCCCGATTCCTGGCTTTGGAATGGTTGATCTTGCCAGCCTTGCCTTTCCTGTGAAAAAGCTTTGCTTTAATGAGCAGGGTTATATTAAGCGGTTAGATGTTGTTAACCTCTCGACGAACTTTGACCGACTTAACCAGTGGGTAAGTTACCCTTACTTTCTAAGAAGCTTCTTGTTCTTCTCTCTTTTTTATTTGAAAGAAGCTTCGCGGATTGATTGAATCCTCTTTTTTATATTTGTTTGTTTGCTCTTGGTCCCAGCTGAGGGTGATTCAAACTGACATTGAGAGACGTCTAGTGTGTAATGAGGAGGATCTTGTGAAGAGAGATGCGGAGATTAGAAAACTGATGCACCAGTTGCGGATTCTTGGGAATACAGTTGGCGGCCCATCTTCGGTTGAGAAGTTTAAAAAGAGATCCGTTGAACTTCATGAGGAACTTCAGGTGACCAAAGGGATGGTGGAGGTTTTAAAGAAAGAGCGTGACGACTTAAAATCTTCACTGGATGCTGTCTGCTTGCAAGTTAAGGAGCTCGAGGCTTCGGAAGAGCATTCGCAGAAACTCCTTCAAACAAAACAAGCTAGTATTGATAAGTTGAAGGAGGATTTCTCGATTCTCCGCGAGGAGCAGTCCATCACTAAACAGGAACTTGACAACATTAAAGCTCGTTCAGACCAAGATGTGGCTCTCCAATGGCTTCAAAGCTCTGAGGGCTTGGAATATTTGTCTTCTGAATGGATCAAAACAAAGGTTGGCGTATCCTTCTTGTCTTCCGTAGCTAAGGCTTGCCTTCAGACCCCAAAGGGCACGAGTATTCTAAAGGACAGGTGCTTTAGTTATTTTCGGAAGGGGATGATCGCGGGTATTAATCAGAGTGTATCGCATTCTGCAGCTTATCCTGGAGTTCCATTGGAGAAATTTGAGCCAAGCATGATTAGTGCAGATTGGGGGCTTTCAAAGGAGGAGATGGCCGCGGAGGAATCGGACACCGAGGATGAAGACACTAAAGATGTTGACAATGAAAACGAAACAATGACTACTACCACTTGGTTCTTAGTGTTTTAACTCTAGTTTGTAGCGTAAGACTAAAACTTTCTTAGCTTGGGTGCCTGTGATGGCTTTTTTGGTGCTTCATGGGATGCTCATTCCCTGTGAAGCTTGGCTTGAAACTTTAGATGGAACACTTTGTTTGTGTAAATTTTTGCTTGATGATGCCCTGACGTTTTTTTTCCCAAGTGTTGAGAGGGTTAGCCCATGTGTACAAAGCTTTCCCTCCACTTGTCTCTAATCCGCAAGATGCGATTTTCCCTTTTTAAGGATGCAACTCCTCTTACAATGGTTACTACTTCTCATGATTTTGTGATCAATTACGCTATCCTATGCATCATGTCTTCAGGGGGTTTTAATCCTTGGGTTTTTTTCCAAAGAATAGAGACCGCGGACCAACTTTCTCGAATTGTGAGCTTCCCTTTTGTTTTTCTTTAGAAAGTTTAAGACAGTTTTTCGAATTACGTTTCTTGATTGCGTGCAGGTTTTACCTCCTCAATTTGAGGCAGAATATGGGCCGCTGCCACCCGACTGGGCTTTCCTCTCGTCATATCTAGTTCGTGACTTCCCAGTGGTGGTATCTTGGAGCGAAAATGGCCTTTTTCAACTTGAACGTGGATGGGATGATTTCCTTATCCTTCACCATCTGGGGATAGGCAGCGCTATGATGTTTTTTCATAGGGGCAATGTTTCTTTTAAAGTTTATCCGCGTAGCGAGATCAGAAATGATGATGTTGTTAATCCCAGCTTCGCTTCCTCTTCAAGTGGTTCTTGTTGAACCTTCTAATAATAAGTTCCCAAAAGTTTGTAATTTATTCATGGGCTCTACTCCGCATGTGGCTCGGAGAATAAACATGACCTTCATTTCCTATCTGTTTTACTTTGTAATTTTTATCAGGCTTAAAGGGGGATCTTTTATTGTTCATAATAAAAGGAAACATGTTTGGAGATTGGAATGCTGATCCATTTAAACCTAATACATCATACTAGGGACGATCATGCAGCTACATGGTATAAAAGATTAAGGATGCCCTGCCTCTCCATTCTCCTCACTATCAGGGCTGACAACGTCAACTTCAAAGATGGAATCTCCCATGTAGGTGAAGATCAAAGCTGATCCTACATTAACTCGGTTTGCTTGAGTAAACTCGCGCCACCCCTGTGTTAAACAGAAAAGGTCGTCTCCATCTCTTTCCACCTTTACTTCATGTTCCTGGTTGGAACGAGACTAGAGCTTGGCTTGAGTGTGTGCATCTTCACCGATCAAAACATACATTAACAGAAGTCGGAGTGTTTGGAGTTATTCTTCCCTCATGA
Source organism: Persicaria maculosa (assembly GCA_963922045.1). Classification (NCBI taxonomy): domain Eukaryota; kingdom Viridiplantae; phylum Streptophyta; class Magnoliopsida; order Caryophyllales; family Polygonaceae; genus Persicaria; species Persicaria maculosa. The sequence goes on from OY998252.1 coordinate 63,156,192, forward strand.
TGACCCTATAGAAAGCCCTAGGAGGCAATCCTGGATCCATTTTTTCCAGAGGGTGTTTATCATACCTGTCCTTCTTGTGCGTTTTATACCAGCCGAGTGAGGTTCTTTTGCTTTGCTTTTATCGCCCCTTGTTAAGAGGTAGTCGTCTTGTAACAAAACAAATCTCTGTCTGAGAAGGACGCGTGCCATACTTTTCTCTATCGTTCATTGCGCGTCATGCATGCACTTCCCCTTATTTAGTGTTTCCTCGTGATCGACGGGATAAGAACAAAAAACTATTGATCTCCTTTTTCTTTTTTCGAGATGCGAGGATCTACCATAGTTCCTCCTCTAGCTTTCCGGGCTGACATGGCTCCCGTGCAAGGATCTCGATGGGCTTTCTTCCAGGCAATCGATTATCCGGAGCAATTCATGCACATGGTGAGGTATTATGTATATTTTAGCCTTCTTTCCTTTCTCGTGGATTCTTTTTAAATTTACTTTCTCTTATCTTATAGTTGCTGCCTCTCAGATTTGAGGAAGTATATGAGGATGCCATCCCCGGGCGAGTCTTACTTTCTTCTCATCAGTTATGAGATTTCCCAGTCTGTATAGAACGTCGTGACAACGGTCTTCTCTACTTAGGCCGCGGATGGAACGATTTTGTTGAATCGCATGGCTTTGAGAGGGGCACTTCTATGATCTTTACCCATATAGGTGATGCGCGTTTTGAAGTCCAGGTGGTGGACCCTCGCAAGGGGGAGCGCGTGATTGATCGTAACGATCCCCCCTCCCAAGGCCCAGTTTCAAATGGCTTTTGAGCATAGCATCTTCTATTTGTGCCAATAATTTAGCTTTGCTTTGTATAATAAAATGGTACTGAAAATTTCTTCCACAACTGCCTGCATTTGCTACACTTGGCGTATGTACTATAAGTAACCCCTCTTAATTTGCTATCTACATGTTCGTGTGTGACAAAAAACGAAATTCAAGATTTGGTTTGCGATTGTTAAAGCAATGGATATGTCCGCGGTGGTGTTGACGATATGCACTTTAACTTTTTGTTCAATCACTAATTTAGCTCTTCTTCTTGGATTACCCTCAACCACGGGCTCTTGTATTTAAGGGTGGGTGAACGAACTGCTATTATAATGGTTGTCAATTATGAATCTTTGACTTTTGAGTTTTTCGGGGTCGGGCATGCTGGCCACGTGAATCAGATTCAGGGTTTATTACTTGTCACTATTCTGTCATTATATGCTTTTCACGGGTTCCTTAGATTTATCTTTCCTAGTGATGTTTTATGTTGCCTCGTGCATGGCGCGCCACTTGTCGGGTTCGGCCTGTGACCTTTCAATTCTTCTGAGGACCTGTCTCTGCCCGCGTGGTGTATTCTTTTTGAAGTCCTCAACCATTTTCTAAGGTTTTTCTATAAAGAGAAATATGTTAGGGTATGTCTAACTTAAAACTTGGTTTTTTCCTTTAGCATGCCTTCTCCAACTCAATCAAATTTGCCATTTTTTGAGTGCATCAGCTTTCTATAACAATTTCGTCATTTGGTTAGTTTCTACTTCGGAGTTTATTCTCCCTTCAAGTTCATATCTTCCTGAGATCTTTATTTTTTCGTGTTCTTTCAGTCCTTACCATTACGTTTTGAGGATGAACTTGGCCGGGATCTTCCTAGGAACGTTCTTTTGTCAACTAGGATCCTTCGTGATTTCTCCGTGGAAGTTATTCGCGGAGATTATGGAGTTCCCTTTTTGAGAGGCGGTTGGAACGACTTCGTTGAGTCGCATAGTATCGAGGTTGGTTCTTCTGTGACTTTTATTTATAAAGGAGGAATCCACTTTGAGGTTCATATTTTGGATGCAGTGGGAGACGAGGTAGACGCTGAATGGGCCTCTCCCCAATCAGAGGGTCCACCTTCAAATGGATTCCGCTTGAGCCAAGGCAGAACTCGTCTTATTCCAGCTAGGCCTAGGTGGATGTGAATGAATGACATTCGCATGATACCTTATGTACTTCTTTTTTATGTGGTGCTGCGCTTTTGCCATCCGTTATCTAAATTCTGTCAACCATTAGCCATGGTTGTAGTTCTTGTGATAATAAGAAAACCATGCGTCCTCTGGTTTTCATGTTTTAATTCTTGACAAACAGTACGCGGCCAAAAATTCCAGCGTCATTGGATTTTGCCATTTTTTCCCTGAGAGCTCAACTGCTTTGATGGGAGGCCCGACGCAGAGCCCGACGCGGAGCCAAGCTCCAGCGTCATAGGAACTTATTGAAAAATTCATCTTCGAGAATTAAATTGCTTAAAACGGAGGCCCGACGCGGAGCCAAGCTCTAGCTTCCTAGGAACTTATTGAAAAACTAATCTCCGAGAATTAAATTGCTTCGATCGGAGGCTCGACGCGGAGCCAAGCTCCAGCATCCTAGGGCTTATTGAAAAACTCATCTCCGAGAATTAAATTGCTTCGATCGGAGGCCCGACGCGGAGCCAAGCTCCAACGTCCTAGGGACTTATTGAAAAACTCATCTCCGAGAATTAAATTGCTTCGATCGGAGGCCCGACGTAGAGCCAAGCTCCAGCGTCCTAGGTACTTATTGAAAAACTCATCTTCGAGAATTAAATTGCTTCAATCGGAGGCCCAACACGGAGCCAAGCTCCAGCGTCCTAGAGCTTATTGAAAAACTTATCTTCGAGAATTAAATTGCTTCGATCGGAGGCCCAACGCGGAGCCAAACTCCAGCGTCCTATGGACTTATTGAAAAACTCATCTCCGAGAATAAAATTGCTTCGATCGGAGGCCCGACGCGGAGCCAAGCTCCAGCGTCCTAGGGACTTATTGAAAAACTCATCTCCGAGAATTAAATTGCTTCGATCGGAGGCCCGACGCGGAGCCAAGCTCCAGCGTCCTAGGGCTTATTGAAAAACTCATCTCCGAGAATTAAATTGCTTCGATTGAAGGCCCGATGCGGAGCCAAGCTCGAGCGTCCTAGGGCTTATTGAAAAACTCATCTCCGAGAATGAAATTGCTTCGATCGGAGGCCCGACGGGGAGCCAATCTCCAGTGTCCTAGGAACTTATTGAAAAATTCATCTCCGAGAATTAAATTGCTTCGATCGGAGGCTCGACGCGGAGCCAAGCTCCAGCGTCCTAGGGCTTATTGAAAAACTCATCTCGGAGAATTAAATTGCTTCGATCAAAGGCCTGACGCGGAGCCAAGCTCCAGCGTCCTAGGGACTTATTGAAAAACTCATCTCCGAGAATTAAATTGCTTCGATCGGAGGCACAACGCGGAACCAAGCTCCAGCGTCCTAGGGCTTATTGAAAAACTCATCTCCGAGAATTGAATTGCTTCGATCGGAGGCCCGACGCGGAGCCAAACTCTAGCGTCCTAGGGCTTATTGAAAAACTCATCTCCGAGAATCAAATTGCTTCGATCGAAGGCCCGACGCGGAGCCAAGCTTCAGCGTCCTAGGCACTTATTGAAAAACTCATCTCCGAGAATCAAATTGCTTCGATCGGAGGCCCGACGCGGAGCCAAGCTCCAGCGTCCTAGGGACTTATTGAAAAACTCATCTCCGAGAATTAAATTGCTTCGATCAGAGGCCCGACGCGGAGCCAAGCTCCAGCGTCCTAGGGCTTATTGAAAAACTCATCTCCGAGAATTGAATTGCTTCGATCGGAGGCCCGACGCGGAGCCAAGCTCTAGCGTCCTAGGGCTTATTGAAAAACTCATCTCCGAGAATCAAATTGCTTCGATCGGAGGCCCGAGGCGGAGCCGAGCTCCAGCGTCCTAGGGACTTATTGAAAAACTCATCTCCGAGAATTAAATTGCTTCGATCGGAGGCCCGACGCGGAGTCAAGCTCCAGCGTCCTAGGGACTTATTGAAAAACTCATCTCCGAGAATTAAATTGCTTCGATCGGAGGCCCGACGCGGAGCCAAGCTCCAGTGTCCTAGGGACTTATTGAAAAACTCATCTCCGAGAATTAAATTGCTTCGATCGGAGGCCCGACGCGGAGCCAAGCTCCAGCGTCCTAGGGACTTATTGAAAAACTTATCTCCGAGAATTAAATTGCTTCGATCGGAGGCCCGACGCGGAGCCAAGCTCCAGCGTCCTAGGGCTTATTGAAAAACTCATCTCCGAGAATTGAATTGCTTCGATCGGAGGCCCGATGCGGAGCCAAGCTCCAGCGTCCTAGAGACTTTTTGCAAAACTCATCTCTGAGAATTAAATTGCTTCGATCGGAGGCCCGACGTAGAGCCAAGCTCCAGCGTCCTAGGGACTTATTGAAAAACTCATCTCCGAGAATTAAATTGCTTCGATCGGAGGCCCGACGCGGAGCCAAGCTCCAGCGTCCTAGGGACTTATTGAAAAACTCATCTCCGAGAAATAAATTGGTTTGATCGGAGGCCCAACGCGGAGCCAAGCTCCAGCGTCCTAGGGCTTATTGAAAAACTCATCTCCGAGAATTGAATTGCTTCGATCTAAGGCCCGACGCGGAGCCAAGCTCCAGCGTCCTAGGTCTTATTGAAAAACTCATCTCCGAGAATCAAATTGCATCGATCGGAGGCCCGACGCGGAGCCAAGCTTCAGCGTCCTAAGGACTTATTGAAAAACTCATCTCCGAGAATTAAATTGCTTCGATCGGAGGCCCGACGCGGAGCCAAGCTCCAGCGTCCTAGGGATTTATTAAAAAACTCATCTCCGAGAACTAAATTGCTTCGATCGGAGGCCCGACGCGGAGCCAAGCTCCAGCGTCCTAGGGCTTATTGAAAAACTCATCTCCGAGAATTGAATTGCTTCGATCGGAGGCCCGACGCGGAGCCAAGCTCCAGCGTCCTAGGGCTTATTGAAAAACTCATCTCCGAGAATTAAATTGCTTCGATCGGAGGCCCGACGCGGAGCCAAGCTCTAGCGTCCTAGGGAATTATTGAAAAACTCATCTCTGAGAATCAAATTGCGTCGATCGGAAATCAGCCCCATGGGCTTTATTTATAGGCTTCTAAACCTTGCTACTCAAGGATAGAAATCTTTATCTATATCTAAAACTATATCTAAAAGCATTAAAGATAAATAAAAGCCATAACATAATTAAATCTAAATAAGGAAAATATATCTAAAAGTCTTCAAATTGGATAGATCTTCTCTTCAATGATGTGTCTTGATGAATTCGGATAGAATTGGCAAATCTTCGGGCTCAAGTAATCCCACACCGAGTAGAATTGTTCAAACCGAGTAACGCGTCTTCTGGAGGTCTCCTCGATCTCGACAAAGGTCTTGTCGATCTCGAGTAGGATTGTTGTCGACTGGTGTGGCTCGGCTAGCTGGTCCTCGACATGCTCGGACAAGGCTCCTGGCGCTCGTCGATCTCGAGGACCCCTCGTCGACATCGAGTAGAATTGTTCGTCGACTAGGTCTGGCTTGGCTGGTCGGGCAAGTCTTCTCGAGGTGCTCGGTCCTAGCTCCACGTCTTTGTCGACCTCGAGTAGCCGTACTCGATCTCGAGTAGGGTGTGGAGTCGGGTTTTCGTCTTCAGTTTCTCGACATAGGGTCCTCGATGCTAGCTGGTGCCTAGGCATGTCTTGTCTAGATCGACTAGGGTTAGTCGATGTCGAGTAGCTTTGTGCTTCGGTTCTTGCTTCTTGGTTTTCTCCCGAAATGGTTCCATATTCTGCGATATTAAACAGAAACTTATGTAGATCTCCATTTCTGACAAATAAGCATATACTACATAAATCCGACATATTCCCAACCCGAAATATGCAAAATGTAAAGAATATGGAACTAAAATATGCATAAAGACATGGCTACTTTGGAGACATCAAATCACCCCATACTTAGACTTGCTTGTCCTCAAGCAATAACCAAACAATAACCAAGACCTACAACACATCCTTCAAGTCTTTGCCTTTGTCAAAAGCAACATCTCAAGTAGTAGCAAGGTAAGACAAGTGAATTTAACGTCATCACACATATATGAGTGATCCATAGGCATAGGCAATATAAATCCAACCTCACAGGGATAATGTGTTTACACTCAACTCTCAAATGTGTTTAGGCTATGTAGATCAACTCTCAACTCAATTCCATATACAATCTCATAAACATTGCAATTTAAACATAAATCCACTTTGCAACCAATTATGTAAATGAAACAAGAATTATCAGGAGGACTTCGCTCAATAGAAGTCTTCAAAGAAGATTTCATTCGGCGGGGTTGTAATGGGGCTTGGTGAGAAATAATAAGGTATGGAATTATTTGGCCATGTGGTGCTTAAATAAAATTCGGGAATCAAGACTCCTAAATCTTCAAACACAACCAAACCATAACTTATCAACCAAACTCTCCAATTTATCTCAATAAAGTATGTAACCTTTCAAACTTTCTCAACCTCTCCAAAGTATGTATCTTGCAAAATAATGAAAGAAATAAGGTAAATTTGGCTCATGCACTTTATTCACAAACATATGTACTTTTTCTTCTTCTCTTTTTTTTTCTTTTTTCGGATTATTTTTTCGAAAATAAAAACCAAATAACTCTAATAGTGCATTTATAATGTGAGCCGAAAATCCTTTTACATTATATGCATAGCAAGATAAAAATTTAAAACCATCCCATATCTCAATAATTTCAACAATCCTTCCTTCTTGAAATGCAACATAAGCTCATTCTTTCCACAAATCATCATTCCCAAATAGGGGTCAGGCTCAATTTGGCTAAGGATAATTTTGTGGAGTTTACAATAAAAGTCTCAGGCTAATGTTCTGGCTTCAAGCAAGGATAATGCAGGGTAGGTAAAGAGAGGATAAAATTGGCTTAAAAGGTGCCTCCATCATTTAATTCTCATCAACATAAACATATAAATGCATTGGCTTTGAATAACTATCACAACATTTAGAGATGCATAGGAAGAGTAAATACACTCCAGAAAGCAGAGGGATTTTTAATGTTCTCCCTATAAGGCCAAAATTCTCACTGGGACAATTTTTGTTGGATTTTAACCTTTAGCTTAGGATCATATGTGCTCAGTTTCATCACAAGTTCACAATCCACATAAAAAACCATTTTGAGGACTTAGGCTAAACCTTCCAAACATGCCATAGGATTTATATGATCAAGTCAGTCATTCTTTATCATCATAGGACATCTAAGTTAGGGTACTAAAACAATGCAAAAATTAAACATGCATATTTTTTTTCCATTTTTTATTATTTTATTATTTTTTTTAAATTTTTTTTCTATGCAACTAAAAATAAGAATAAAGTATGGCAAAAGACTACAATGCATAAAATTTAAACATGAATGCATAAAAATTTAAATTTCACCATGTAAAACCAAAAAGCAAGACAAACACATATGATAATGATAATGAGTCCTTCCCCCACCCCATACTTAAAATATACAGTGTCGCCACTGTATAAAATCAAATAAAAACAAGAGTAATGGAAGGAACTCACAGGATAACACATCGAGGAAGGCGAATCAGTGCAGGTCGAGTAGACATCTTTGTCGATCTCGAGTACATGTTACTCGATCTCGAGTAGCTTTTCTGCGTCCACTGGATTCTGAAGTCGAGGAGTTTCTGTTGGCTTGTCGATGTCGAGTACGTCTACTCGAGATCGAGTAACTTCTGGGCTTCTCCTCCTTGTCGTAATCGACTTGGCCTTCGTCGATTCTGATTGGTTTCAGAGACTTCTTTATTCCACTTTTCGCGATCCTTATATGCTTGCCGACCAAAAAGTGTTAGATTGCACAAGAAACAAGACTATCCACATGAAATATTTTAAAAGACAAAAAACCAAAAACAAAAAACAAAAAGTTTAAAAAGTTCCCAAAATTCATAAAGTTCTATGTACATGCTCTAGATTTTAGAGTCGCTAGGCCGACTTCTCCGTTTGTGCTCAAGGACCATTAGTGTGGGGCCCGCTCATGCTTGGCCCTTCGCCTGGATCATCTAGGTCCTGATGGTAGTATACAAGCTTAGCTGACAGGTGGTTGCTTGCATCATCTCCCTTCTCTTTCTTTCTCTTCCTTCCAGCCCTTAGCTTTCGCAGATTTTCTTGCCAAGGGGCCTTACCTCCCTTTAAATTATTAAAAAATTTCTTTATGGACTGAGGGGGAGTAGAATTTATACCTGAACTTACCTTTTTGGACCCAAAACAGGAAACTTTGGGCTTGGGGCTAGTCGAGATCGAGTACTGCTGGTCGACCTCGAGTACAGGGACCCCATACTTAGGCTCTTGGCAAGTCAGTGGCTCAGCAGAGTTTGTCGACCTCGACAAGTCTTGGTCGAGATCGAGTAGGGCCCTTGTCGAGATCGAGTAGCCCTTGTCGATCTCGAGTACAGTGTTGGCACCCTCCTCCGCTGTTTGCTTGGTCCCGTGGTTGCTGATGCTTTTCACCTCCAGCCATGCAATTTCCTCTTTTGCAGGGCCAAAAGAGAAATCCAAAACCTTATCGCCTATGGTGAAGGTGAGCGATCTATTCTGGACACTTATTCTGGCATCTGCAGTAGCTAAGAATGGTCTACCAAGAATAATAGGGCTAGTAGGATCTTCAGCACAGTCTATGATAAGGAAATCTGCTGGGACAAAGAATTTACCAACCTGGACAGGGACGTTCTCAACTATACCTGTAGGGATGACCACTGTATTGTTCGCCATGTATAATTTGGCATCCACAGGCTCTATGCATCCTATTTTTACCTTCCGCCAGATTGATAAAGGCATGATGCTCACACTTGCTCCTAAATCGCACAGAGAATCATATTTATATTGCCCAAAACCCACAGTAACAGAGAACTTACCAGGGTCAGGTCTCTTTTCAGGGAAGTGGAGTACTTTGCATTCGCCTGCGATCTCTGAGATAGATCGCTTATTGCTCAGGATTTCCTTTAGAAATTTGCATATCCAGGCATCTCTTGCAAGCTTCTGTAAAAGGAATAGAAACATTCAGTTCTTGCAGCATATTAACAAATCTGGTAAACCTACCTGCAGTGGGATCTTTCTGTGCTTTTGAAGGGAAAGGCAGTGGCTTTTTCAGTTTCGGAGCCAGATCAGCTGTCGGAGGTGTTGCAGAGTCGTCGACGTCGGCCAGATGCTGCTCCTCGATCTCGACCACGGGCTCCTCGACATCGAGTAGGGTGGTCGACCTGGAGTTGCTGGTCTGCGCAGTGGAGTCCGAGCTCAGCTTCTTGTCTATGTCGAGTAGCGGCTTGTCGTTATCGAGTACACCCTCCTCGAGATCGAGTTGGCTTTGCTTTGTCTCGAGTTGCTGCTCTGCCTTGCTTTGCTGTTTCCCGACCTCTGGCTCATGTAATTGATGCCCACTCCTGAGTTTGATAGCTGCGACGTGTCCGGTCTTCCCTTTAGGATTTGGTTCTGTTTGCCCAGGGAGCTGTCCGGACGGTCGTGGGATCTGTGCAGCGATTTGACCCATCTGCGTCTCTATTCCTCTTTTCCAGATGTTCAGTTCTCCAAATTTTGTAGTGATATTCTAGAACTGGTTGTTGATGGTGCCCTGATTCCGACGCATCTCCTCAAGGATCAGCTGTAGATCATCCTTCTTTTGATCCCTTTCTGGATGCCCTGGAGCTCTGTAGGGTGGGGGGTTCCTGGGAGGACCTTGGTTCCACTGAGGCTGATAGAACCTTTGATCTCCTATGTAGCGGTTTGGACCCCCAGCATAGGCTGCTTCCTCATGTGTCTCTGCCATTCTGACTTGCTCAGTGTGTGGGCACTCAGTGGTGGTGTGCCTATGTGATCCGCATTCGATGCAAGGCTGATTGACAGATAGATATTTGACTTGCTTGAGGAGCTTACGATTCTGGTCTCTGTAGAACTGCTCCCTAACATCTGGGTCAATCTCCTTTGCTGGCTCATAGAGTGACATAGATGGTGCTGGCCTGGCATAGGAGTTCTCCTCATAGTTTGCAGTAGACCCATATTTATTGTCATAATTGGTGAGCTTGTCTAGCACACCCCATGCGTCAACTGGCGGCATCGTTAGATACTCATAGCGCGTATACTGGTTGATTCTGTCCTTAGTGACTTGATCAAGAGAGTTGAAGAAGATCTCCTGAATGACGCAGGGTGGCTGTCCATTAGTAGGGCAAGATCGCAGCAGTTCTTTGTAGCGTTCCTATGCCCTTGCTAGCGGTTCCCCATGCTTCTGTTTGAAGGCGGTGATTTTCTGGCGGAGAAGTGCTGTCTTGGCAGGTGAGAAGAATTTATTCAGAAACTCTTGCTCTACTTGGGCCCATGTTGTGAGTGATCTTGGTTTAAGCCCTTCAAGCCACTTCAGTGCAGGCCCAGCGAGAGACCAGCGAAAAGCCTTCATCTTGACATATTCCAGAGTTGTACCTTCAGCAAGAGTACGGCACATGTCATGAAAATTGGTAATATGTTCAAGAGGACACTCATTAAATCTTCCATAAAAAGCATTATTTTTAAGTTCTATCAGAAATTGAGTGCGAATTTCAAAGGAGTTTTCAGGGATAAGAATCGCCGATTCAGGCACGACGAGAGTTGGATGCATATAATCCTCAACAGTGGTTGGATATTGGGCAAGCTCCGCTTCTGCTTGCCTTGCACGCTCAGCTTCTTGTTCCCTCGCTGCCCTTTCATTGGCGATAGTAGTATCCTTTGCGGCTAGCTCCCTAGTAAGCCTCTGTATCAGCTGCTCCTGTGTCTCAGCGGCGACCATGGCTCTTTTCAGTCTAGCGTGGGCTTGTATAAGGCGTTCTGGGTTGTCTAAGCCGTCAAGCTCAGGTGGTTGACCAGAACGGCGCATATACCTGAAAAGTAACTCAGAGTAGACGTGAGATTCAGCTTCCTAAGGCGCGAATGATTGCTTCCCCGGCAACGACGCCAATTTGTTGGTAGGAGGAAATCGAGAATGCAAATATAAAATATGACTAAAGAAAAGCAAACCAGATTCCGTCCCTTACAAATAATTACAAGACCTCCTCCTGATGTACCAGCGGGAAGTCAGGATCGATCCACGAGGAAGCGTGTCAGCGGATCCTAGGTAGCGGTGGAGTCTCACGGTCAGAAGTCAACAACAGTGGTACTCGACCTCGACTAAGGTTTAGTCGACAGGGGTCGGGCACAGTTGAACAGAGCGCAGCTGCAAGCACAAGGGCTCGTCGATCTCGACTAGAGGCTACTCGATATCGAGTAGGGTCCTTGTCGATTTCGGCTTGTCTTGTCGATCTCCTGCACAAATAAGATACAGCGATGCTAGATCGAAGATCAGTAGTCGAGCTCGACCAGGCTTGGTCGAGATCGAGTAGAGCAGAAACTTTAAAACAGAAGAAAATAAAGAACAAATGCTTTGGGATTTCGAACTAAACTTAATGTGAAAGGCTTCCAAGATTGGGGTTCGCAACAACGATAACCAAGCATGCATAAAGCAGAGATAAAACAAATAATCATGTGAATTGCATCAAGGACAAGCTTTCGCCTTTTCCAACAATTAGACAACTCTTTCAAGAAACCCTAATTGTCTCTACTAATTTTATGTTTACAATCCAAGTTGTTATCATGGATCTCCATTAGATGGGTAATAAACACATAAACAAGTAGGAGATGCTCAAAACTTGACAAAAGTCGGATCTTTACCTCAAAATTATGCATGGCTATCGTCGGGCTCGCCCCAACCCTAGAAGTGGGTTTGACTACTCACGCTTCATCGCAAACTCAGACATTGATTGATGAAAAGAAACTAATTGCATTAAACCAAACTCAAGAAAGTACAAACCAAACAAGCCGGATCACTCTCGCTCTCCTGCTCCACTCGGCCTCTCTCTCTCTCTACTCTTCTCCTACTTACTTCTCTCTCTGAAACTTGAATATCACTAGAAATCAGCCCCATGGGCTTTATTTATAGGCTTCTAAACCTTGCTACTCAAGGATAGAAATCTTTATCTATATTTAAAACTATATCTAAAAGCATTAAAGATAAATAAAAGCCATAACATAATTAAATCTAAATAAGGAAAATATATCTAAAAGTCTTCAAAGTGGATAGATCTTCTCTTCAATGATGTGTCTTGATGAATTCGGATAGAATTGGCAAATCTTCGGGCTCAAGTAATCCCACACCGAGTAGAATTGTTCAAACCGAGTAACGCGTCTTCTGGAGGTCTCCTCGATCTCGACAAAGGTCTTGTCGATCTCGAGTAGGATTGTTGTCAACTGGTGTGGCTCGGCTAGCTGGTCCTCGACATGCTCGGACAAGGCTCCTGGCGCTCGTCGATCTCGAGGACCCCTCGTCGACATCGAGTAGAATTGTTCGTCGACTAGGTCTGGTTTGGCTGGTCGGGCAAGTCTTCTCGAGGTGCTCGGTCCTGGCTCCACGTCTTTGTCGACCTCGAGTAGCCGTACTCGATCTCGAGTAGGGTGTGGAGTCGGGTTCTTCGTCTTCAGTTTCTCGACATAGGCTCCTCGATGCTGGCTGGTGCCTAGGCACGTCTTGTCGAGATGGACTAGGGTTAGTCGATGTCGAGTAGCTTTGTGCTTCGGTTCTTGCTTCTTGGTTTTCTCCCGAAATGGTTCCATATTCTGCGATATTAAACAGAAACTTATGTAGATCTCCATTTCTGACAAATAAGCATATACTACATAAATCCGACATATTCCCAACCCGAAATATGCAAAATGTAAAGAATATGAAACTAAAATATGCATAAAGACATGGCTACTTTGGAGACATCATTTCCCTCCGGTGGATGTTTGCCGAAGCACTAAGTCTCCTTCTTTGAACCGTCGCGGATGTGTTCGTCTATCGCGGTATCTAGATAGACGCCTTTTGTACTCCTGCTCTTTTAATGATGCAACCATCCTTCGTTCTTCTATGAGATGCAATTCAAGTTCCAGTGCTTCATCATTGGTTTCTTGATTGTATGCTAGGATTCGTGATGATGGGACCAGTCTTTCCACCGAAATGACCGCGTCTGTCCCATAAACTAGAGTGAAAGGAGTTTCTCCGGTCGGGGTCTTTGCTGTTGTTCGGTAGGACCAAAGGACTAATGGCAAAAGTTCCGCCCAACGCCCTTTCGCTGTGCCTCCAAGCTTTTTCTGTATCCCATGTAACAACTGCCGGTTGGTTGTTTCTACTTGCCCATTCGCCTGGGGATGGGCAAAGGATGAGAATTTGAGGTTTATGCCCAAACCTACGCAAAAATATCTAATAGATTCGCTATCAAATTGTGGTTCGTGATCTGTGATTATCGAGTCAAGCACCCCAAATCGGCAGATTATGTTCTTCCACAAGAACCTCCTCACTTTCTCCGCGGTGATAAACCCCATTGCTTCAGCCTCTACCCATTTTGTGAAGTAATCCACCAAAACAAGCACATATTTTAATTGCCTTGGAGCAGTTGGAAATGGGCCAAGAATGTCCCTTCCCCAAACAGAAAATAGGTATGCTCTAAATATACTTTTCATTGGCTCCGTAGGGAGATGCTTCAAATTTCCAAACCTCTGGCACGTGTCACATTTCTGAATGTAGGTTTGAACATCCTGCTTCATGGTAGGCCAGTAATATCCAAGCCTTGTTGCTTTTGCTACCAAGGCTCTCCACCCTTGGTGATGTGCACAAACCCCAGCATGCAGTTCTTTCACGACAACACCACCTTCTTCTATTGAAATAAAAAGTAAGTCTGGGAGACAGTAGCCCCTTTTATAGAGCTTTCCCTCTCTGATGGTGAAACGGGCTGCTTTCGTGATCACTTTTCTGGCCGCGTCTTTTTCCATCGGTAGTAGGCCTTTTCCCAGATAGTCCGCGAGCGGTGTCTTCCAGTCTCCTTCCCCATTTCCTTGGACATGATAAACTTCTTGGATAAGCCTGCGGCTGTTCATTCTTTCAAGAAAAACTTCTTCTCCTACTTCCTCGGGCATGACGGCCCCCATTCGAGCCAGCCCATCCGCCTGCTGATTGTCATTTCTGGAAAATACTGTCAAACAAAAACTCAAGAAAGCTTTTGACAATGCTTGTACTTTTCTTTGATAGTCAGGCATTAAACCAGTTCTGGCCTCGTATTCCTCTATTATCTGTCGTGCCATAACTTCTGAGTCGGTGTAGATGGATACCTGTCTGGCTCCTTTGATCAAAGCTATCTCAAGGCCCACGAGCAGAGTCTCATACTCATCTTCATTGTTCGTGGCTTGAAAATTTAGTTTGTAAGCGTATTTGTATTGTTGCTCGTCAGGTGCAGTGAGAGTGACTCCGGCTCCACATCCGTCTTTATTGGCTGCTCCATCAACTTTGAGTGTCCACTCGCTTTTTTCCGCTTGATCACCTAATTCAAAACTTGTTTCACAGATGAAGTTGGCCAGGGTCTGGGCCAATGCCGCTCATCGCGGAGTGTATTCAATTTCGAATTCTGTTAATTCTACCGCCCACTTCATCATTCTTTCTGACATGCACGGGGAATGTAGGATTTGTCTTAAGGGTAAGTCTGTCATTACCCGGATGACATGATCCTGGAAGTAGGGTCTCAGCCTTCTCACCGCAAATACAAGACATAAAATCATTTTCTCTACTGGTTCATACCGCGTCTTGGCATCTTGCAGCACTCGACTAATGTAGTACACAAGGTACTTTTCTTCTCGTGTTAAGACCACGCTGACAATGATGTTCTTGACTGATAAGTATAGATGCAAAGTCTCCTGTTTTTCTGGTTGTTGCAGGGTGGGCAGTATTGTTAAGAAGACTTTTAATTCTCTGAAAGCTTTGTGCAGTTCTGGGGTCCACAGCATTGGACCCTTTTTCTTGAGTAAGGCAAATAAAGGTAAGGATTTGTCCGCGAGACATGAACAAAAGCGGCTCAGGTAGTTTACTGCTCCGTTCAGTAATTGTACCTCTTTGATAGTCCGCGGCGGTTGGAGATTCTAGACTGCGACGATTTTTTCAGGGTTTATATCAATTCCTGGATGGCTGACCATGAAACATAGGAATTTTCCAGAATCGACTCCGAAGACACATTTTTCTGCGTTAAGGTTCAAACCTCCCCTACGGAGGGAATCAAACGTCTCTTGCAGGTCTGCCGCGTGATCTTCTGCTCTTTTGCTCTTAACAACAATATCATCCACATATATCGACACATTTCTCCCAATCTGTCCGTGAAAGATCCGATCAACTGTTCTCTGAAACGTAGCCCCAGCATTTCGGAGTCCGAAAGGCATGACACGATAGCAAAATATTCCTTGGTTGGTGATGAAGGTTGTTGCCTTTTTGTCTTGTGGATCAAGGCATATTTGATTGTACCCAGAATAAGCATCAAGAATGCTAAGGACCTTTTTGCCCACGGTCCCGTCAACGAGCTCGTCTATGGATGGTAATGGGTAGCTGTCCTTGGGGCAGGATTTATTGAGGTCGGAGAAAGCAATGCACATCCTCCATTTTCCATTAGTCTTTTTCACTAAAACCACATTCGAGAGCCAGTTCGAATCTTCCACCTCTTCAATGAAACCGGCTTCTAACAGTTTATCAGTTTCTTCTTTTACCGCGGCCGCCTTCTCAGGGGCCATTTTTCTTTTCTTCTGTACTATGGGCTTTGTTCCTGGACGGATCCTCAAAGTGTGTAATGCAGTAGTGGGTAGGACTCCTAGGAGATCTCGCGGAGTCCACGCGAAAACATCCCTCGACCTTGCTATGATCTCCAAGACCCGTTCTTTCTCCTTTGGCTCTAACGCTTTTCCCACATAGATCTTTTCTTCTGGATTCGGAAAAGGTGTGTAGACAGTCCTTTCATCCGCGGTCGGTATCCTTGCCTCTGTTGATCTAACTTCAAGCTCAGCTTCCGATGGTTCTGATGGGTTATTGTCTCCCACCACGGATTCGCACTTCTCACTAATGCACATCACTTCTTTTTTCCTCTTGATGGAAGTTAAATAACAGCTTCTGCTTTCAGGTTGCTGGTCGCGGACTTCGCCTACCCCTCCCCCTTCTAAAGGGAATTTCCCAACAAAATGGTAGATAGACACTATCATCTGAAACTTATAGAGTGAAACGCGGCCCAACAAAGCATTGTACACAGTTGGCACTTTTACCACCGTAAACACAACATCCTCTATCCGCCTTCTTGGGACTATCCCCAAGACTACTGTTAACTCAATCGTCCTAGCCACTTGTACTTCTCCTCCCGAGAAGGTGACCAAAGTACTCGCATATGGCTTTAACGATGTCGCGGAGATTCCCATCTGAGAGAAAGCGTCACATGACAGTATATCAACGGAGGAGCCAGTATCAATGAAAACTCTTTTGACTGTCTTGGTAGCTATTTGAGCATGGATGACCAAAGGGTCAGAGTGTGGCATCCTCACTTCCTTAGCATCTTTGGGAGAAAAAGTAATCTCTTCATGCTGCGTCAGAGAGATTTTCCTACTTGACGCGGATGGTGGTTGTCTTCCTTCTCGCTCGTAGTTTCTCATTTCTTGTCTGCTTGATCCTGCCATGGAGTATCCTCCAGCAAGGGTATTTATGAATCCCTCGGGTTCTGGTATGTGGCCTTCTCCCGGTCTTCGGGCTCCTTCCTGATTTCTCGGCGCTTGGTTAACAGATCCTTGCATGGTGTGGACGTGATTGAGTATACCTCCGCGCCATCTTCATCCCCTGCCCTTTCCCCGATTGAAAAAAGGGGAATCTCTCCACTGATCTTGTAGTCCTCGGTATCGATTCTGTCGATGATGAGGGTCGTCTGGTCGAGAGTCGCAATTTTCCCAATCTGGCCTTCGATTGTGCCGATCCTCTCTTTGTGGTGGATATCTCGGTTCTTGATTTCGGTAAATATTCTCCCTTGAATAATAAGACCGCGGATGATCCTCTCTTTGGCGGGATCCCTGGCCTCTTTCAGAATTCATGTGCACTTCATCGCGGTGAGAACGGAAAACTCCTTCTTCTGACTGATGCCTGGGAAGTTTAACCTTTTCCTTTTTGAATTTTCCGGCGATTTTCCCAAAGAAGCCTTGATTGCCTGTGTTTGCTCTTGAACTGGACATGGCTGCCTATTCGGCTTCGATTTGCCTTGATACACGATCCCTCAAATCATCATAACTGGTAGGTTTCTTACGAAATAAATAAGTTTTGAAATCTCCCTCTGCTAGATTCCCCATGAGAATGATGATTGCCGAATCATGATTGAAATTAGGGATTTGTACTAACACGCTGGTGAATCGGGTAAAAAAGTGTCCCAGCGTTTCCCCAGCTCCTTGTCTGATTGAGTTTAAATCGAGCATTGTCTTCTTCCGCGACCGTGCGCTCCCAAAATGAGATTTGAAGATATGAGTTAGCTGGGTGAAACTGGCCACAGAGTTTTTCGACAAGTTGGTAAACCATGTGAGGGCGATCTTTGTCAGGGTTGAGGGGAAAATGACACAAGTGATCCTCGGGATCAGTCGCTTTGACAAACAGTACGCGGCCAAAAATTCCAGCGTCATTGGATTTTGCCATTTTTTCCATGAGAGCTTAACTGCTTTGATGGGAGGCCCGACGCAGAGCCCGACGCGGAGCCAAGCTCCAGCGTCAAAGGGACTTATTGAAAAATTCATCTTCGAGAATTAAATTGCTTCGAACGGAGGCCCGACGCGGAGCCAAGCTCTAGCTTCCTAGGAACTTATTGAAAAACTAATCTCCGAGATTTAAATTGCTTCGATCAGAGGCTCGACGCGGAGCCAAGCTCCAGCATCCTAGGGCTTATTGAAAAACTCATCTCCGAGAATTAAATTGCTTCGATCGGAGGCCCGACGTGGAGCCAAGCTCCAGCGTCCTAGGGACTTATTGAAAAACTCATCTCCGAGAATTAAATTGCTTCGATCGGAGGCCCGACATAGAGCCAAGCTCCAGCGTCCTAGGGACTTATTGAAAAACTCATCTTCGAGAATTAAATTGCTTCGATCAGAGGCCCAACACGGAGCCAAGCTCCAGCGTCCTAGGGCTTATTGAAAAACTTATCTTCGAGAATTAAATTGCTTCGATCGGAGGCCCGACGCGGAGCCAAGCTCTAGCGTCCTATGGACTTATTGAAAAACTCATCTCCGAGAATTAAATTGCTTCGATCGGAGGCCCGACGCGGAGCCAAGCTCCAGCGTCCTAGGGCTTATTGAAAAACTCATGTCCGAGAATTAAATTGCTTCGATCGGAGGCCCGACGCGGAGCCAAGCTCGAGCGTCCTAGGGCTTATTTAAAAACTCATCTCCGAGAATTAAATTGCTTCGATCGGAGGCCCGACGGGGAGCCAAGCTCCAGTGTCCTAGGAACTTATTGAAAAATTCATCTCCGAGAATTAAATTGCTTCGATCGGAGGCTCGACGCGGAGCCAAGCTCCAGCGTCCTAGGGCTTATTGAAAAACTCATCTCGGAGAATTAAATTGCTTCAATCGGAGGCCCGACGTGGAGCCAAGCTCCAGCGTCCTAGGGACTTATTGAAAAACTCATCTCCGAGAATTAAATTGATTCGATCGGAGGCCTGACGCGGAGCCAAGCTCCAACGTCCTAGGGACTTATTGAAAAACTAATCTCCGAGAATTAAATTGCTTCGATCGGAGGCCCAACGCGGAGCCAAGCTCCAGCGTCCTAGGGCTTATTGAAAAACTCATCTCCGAGAATTGAATTGCTTCGATCGGAGGCCCGACGCGGAGCCAAACTCCAGCGTCCTAGGGCTTATTGAAAAACTCATCTCCGAGAAAAAACTCATCTCCGAGAATTAAATTGCTTCGATCGGAGGCCCGACGCGGAGCCAAGCTCCAGCGTCCTAGGGAGTTATTGAAAAACTCATCTCCGAGAATTAAATTGCTTAGATCGGAGGCCCGACGCGGAGCCAAGCTCCAGCGTCCTAGGGACTTATTGAAAAACTCATCTCCGAGAATTAAATTGCTTCGATCGAAGGCCCGACGCGGAGCCAAGCTCCAGCGTCCTAGGCTTATTGAAAAACTCATCTCCGAGAATTGAATTGCTTCGATCGGAGGCCCGACGCGGAGCCAAGCTCCAGCGTCCTAGGGACTTATTGAAAAACTCATCTCCGAGAATTAAATTGCTTCGATCGGAGGCCCGACGCGGAGCCAAGCTCCAGCGTCCTAGGGACTTATTGAAAAACTCATCTCCTAGAATTCAATTGCTTTGATCGGAGGCCCGACGCGGAGCCAAGCTCCAGCGTCCTAGGGACTTATTGAAAAACTCATCTCCGAGAAATAAATTGGTTTGATCGGAGGCTCGACGCGGAGCCAAGCTCCAGCGTCCTAGGGCTTATTGAAAAACTCATCTCCGAGAATTGAATTGCTTCGATCGGAGGCCCGACGCGGAGTCAAGCTCCAGCGTCCTAGGGCTTATTGAAAAACTCATCTCCGAGAATCAAATTGCGTCGATCGGAGGCCCGACGCGGAGCCAAACTTCAACGTCCTAGGGACTTATTGAAAAACTCATCTCCGAGAATTAAATTGCTTCGATCGGAGGCCCGACGCGGAGCCAAGCTCCGGCGTCCTAGGGATTTATTGAAAAACTCATCTCCGAGAACTAAATTGCTTCGATCGGAGGCCCGACGCGGAGCCAAGCTCCAGCGTCCTAGGGCTTATTGAAAAACTCATCTCTGAGAATTGAATTGCTTCGATCGGAGGCCCGACGCGGAGCCAAGCTCCAGCGTCCTAGGGCTTATTGAAAAACTCATCTCCGAGAATTAAATTGCTTCGATCGGAGGCCCGACGCGGAGCCAAGCTCCAGCGTCCTAGGGACTTATTGAAAAACTCATCTCCGAGAATTAAATTGCTTCGATCGGAGGCCCGACGCGGAGCCAAGCTCCAGCGTCATCGGGAGAATTATTGAAAAACTCATCTCCAAGAATTTATTTGCTTCGATCGGAGGCCCAACGCGGAGCAAAGCTCCAACGTCCTAGGGACTTATTAAAAAACTCATCTCCGAGAATTAAATTGCTTCGATCTGAGGCCCGACGCGGATCCAAGCTCCAGCGTCCTAGGGCTTATTAAAAAACTCATCTCCAAAAATTAAATTGCTTCTATCGGAGGCCCGACGCGGAGCCAAGCTCCAACCTCCTAGGGACTTATTGAAAAACTCACATCCGAGAATTAAATTGCTTCGATCGGAGGCCCGACGCGGAGCCAAGCTCCAGCGTCCTAGGGACTTATTGAAAATGATTTAACCAAGGAGAAATAAAAGCGCCCACTAACCGCTTATTTAACTGTAGCGGGGGCGACTAAGATTCTTATACTTACAAGCCTGGGCCATTACATGTAATAATTTTTCAAGTTATCTGCATTCCAGGTCTTGTTTAAAACTTCGTCTTCTGGGGTGCTGAGTTTGTACGCTCCTTCCTGGATCACTTTCATGATGATGTACGACCCTTCCCAGTTGGCGTCTAGTTTCCTATTGGTAGGAGGAAATCGAGAATGAAAATATAAAATATGACTAAAGAAAAGCAAACCAGATTCCGTCCCTTGCAAATAATTACAAGACCTCCTCCTGATGTAGCAGCGGGAAGTCAGGATCGATCCAAGAGGAAGCGTGTCAGCGGATCCTAGGTAGCGGTGGAGTCTCACGGTCAGAAGTCGACAACAGTGGTACTCGACCTCGACTAAGGTTTAGTCGACAGGGGTCGGGCACAGTCGAACAGAGCGCAGCTACAAGCACAGGGGCTCGTCGATCTCGACTAGAGGCTACTCGATATCGAGTAGGGTCCTTGTCGACTTTGGCTTGTCTTGTCGATCTCCTGCACAAATAAGCTACAGCGATGCTAGATCGAAGATCAGTGGTCGAGATCGACTAGGCTTGGTCGAGATCGAGTAGAGCAGAAACTTTAAAACAGAAGAAAATAAAGAACAAATGCTTTGGGATTTCGAACTAAACTTAATGTGAAAGGCTTCCAAGATTGGGGTTCGCAACAACGATAACCAAGCATGCATAAAGCAGAGATAAAACAGATAATCATGTGAATTGCATCAAGGACAAGCTTTCGCCTTTTCCAACAATTAGACAACTCTTTCAAGAAACCCTAATTGTCTCTACTAATTTTATGTTTACAATCCAAGTTGTTATCATGGATCTCCATTAGATGGGTAATAAACACATAAACAAGTAGGAGATGCTCAAAACTTGACAAAAGTCGGATCTTTACCTCAATTATGCATGGCTATCGTCGGGCTCACCCCAACCCTAGAAGTGGGTTGACTACTCGCGCTTCATCGCAAACTCAGACATTGATTGATGAAAAGAAACTAATTGCATTAAACCAAACTCAAGAAAGTACAAACCAAACAAGCCGGATCACTCTCGCTCTCCTACTCCACTCGGCCCCTCTCTCTCTCTCTACTCTTCTCCTACTTACTTCTCTCTCTGAAACTTGAATATCACTAGAAATCAGCCCCATGGGCTTTATTTATAGGCTTCTAAACCTTGCTACTCAAGGATAGAAATCTTTATCTATATCTAAAACTATATCTAAAAGCATTAAAGATAAATAAAAGCCATAATATGCATAGCAAGATAAAAATTTAAAACCATCCCATATCTCAATAATTTCAACAATCCTTCCTTCTTGAAATGCAACATAAGCTCATTCTTTCCACAAATCATCATTCCTACCACTCTAAGTCTTAATTCCCAAATGGGGGTCAGGCTCAATTTGGCTAAGGACAATTTTGTGGAGTTTACAATAAAAGTCTCAGGCTAATGTTCTGGCTTCAAGCAAGGATAATGCAGGGTAGGTAAAGAGAGGATAAAATTGGCTTAAAAGGTGCCTCCATCATTTAATTCTCATCAACATAAACATATAAATGCATTGGCTTTGAATAACTATCACAACATTTAGAGATGCATAGGAAGAGTAAATACACTCCAGAAAGCAGAGGGATTTTTAATGTTCTCCCTATAAGGCCAAAATTCTCACTGGGATAATTTTTGTTGGATTTTAACCTTTAGCTTAGGATCATATGTGCTCAATTTCATCACAAGTTCACAATCCACATAAAAAACCATTTTGAGGACTTAGGCTAAACCTTCCAAACATGCCATAGGATTTATATGAACAAGTCAGTCATTATTTATCATCATAGGACATCTAAGTTAGGGTACTAAAACAATGCAAAAATTAAACATGCATATTTTTTTTCCATTTTTTATTTTTTTAAAATTTTTTTAAAATTTTTTTTCTATGCAACTAAAAATAAGAATAAAGTATGGCAAAAGACTACAATGCATAAAATTTAAACATGAATGCATAAAAATTTAAATTTCACCATGTAAAACCAAAAAGCAAGACTAACACATATGATAATGATAATGAGTCCTTCCCCCACCCCATACTTAAAATATACAGTGTCGCCACTGTATAAAATCAAATAAAAACAAGAGTAATGGAAGGAACTCACAGGATAACACATCGAGGAAGGCGAATCAGTGCAGGTCGAGTAGACATCTTTGTCGATCTCGAGTACATGTTACTCGATCTCGAGTAGCTTTTCTGCGTCCAGTGGATTCTGAAGTCGAGGAGTTTCTATTGGCTTGTCGATGTCGGGTACGTCTACTCGAGATCGAGTAACTTCTGGGCTTCTCCTCCTTGTCGTAATCGACTTGGCCTTCGTCGATTCTGACTGGTTTCAGAGACTTCTTTATTCCACTTTTCGCGATCCTTATATGCTTGCCGACCAAAAAGTGTTAGATTGCACAAGAAATAAGACTATCCACATGAAATATTTTAAAAGACAAAAAACCAAAAACAAAAAACAAAAAGTTTAAAAAGTTCCCAAAATTCATAAAGTTCTATGTACATGCTCTAGATTTTAGAGTCGCTAGGCCGACTTCTCCGTTTGTGCTCAAGGACCATTAGTATGGGGCCCGCTCATGCTTGGCCCTTCGCCTGGATCATCTAGGTCCTGATGGTAGTATACAAGCTTAGCTAACAGGTGGTTGCTTGCATCATCTCCCTTCTCTTTCTTTCTCTTCCTTCCAGCCCTTAGCTTTCGCAGATTTTCTTGCCAAGGGGCCTTACCTCCCCTTAAATTATTAAAAAATTTCTTTATGGACTGAGGGGGAGTAGAATTTATACCTGAACTTACCTTTTTGGACCCAAAACAGGAAACTTTGGGCTTGGGGCTAGTCGAGATCGAGTACTGCTGGTCGACCTCGAGTACAGGGACCCCATACTTAGGCTCTTGGCAAGTCAGTGGCTCAGCAGAGTTTGTCGACCTCGACAAGTCTTGGTCGAGATCGAGTAGGGCCCTTGTCGAGATCGAGTAGCCCTTGTCGATCTCGAGTACAGTGTTGGCACCCTCCTCCGCTGTTTGCTTGGTCCCGTGGTTGCTGATGCTTTTCACCTCCAGCCATGCAATTTCCTCTTTTGCATGGCCAAAAGAGAAATCCAAAACCTTATCGCCTATGGTGAAGGTGAGCGATCTATTCTGGACACTTATTCTGGCATCTGCAGTAGCTAAGAATGGTCTACCAAGAATAATAGGGCTAGTAGGATCTTCAGCACAGTCTATGATAAGGAAATCTGCTGGGACAAAGAATTTACCAACCTGGACAGGGACGTTCTCAACTATACCTGTAGGGATGACCACTGTATTGTTCGCCATGTATAATTTGGCATCCACAGGTTCTATGCATCCTATTTTTACCTTCCGCCAGATTGATAAAGGCATGATGCTCACACTTGCTCCTAAATCGCACAGAGAATCATGTTTATATTGCCCAAAACCCACAGTAACAGAGAACTTACCAGGGTCAGGTCTCTTTTCAGGGAAGTGGAGTACTTTGCATTCGCCTGCGATCTCTGAGATAGATCGCTTATTGCTCAGGATTTCCTTTAGAAATTTGCATATCCAGGCATCTCTTGCAGGCTTCTGTAAAAGGAATAGAAACATTCAGTTCTTGCAGCATATTAACAAATCTGGTAAACCTACCTGCAGTGGGATCTTTCTGTGCTTTTGAAGGGAAAGGCAGTGGCTTTTTCAGTTTCGGAGCCAGATCAGCTGTCGGAGGTGTTGCAGAGTCGTCGACGTCGGCCAGATGCTGCTCCTCGATCTCGACCACGGGCTCCTCGACATCGAGTAGGGTGGTCGACCTGGAGTTGCTGGTCTGCGCAGTGGAGTCCGAGCTCAGCTTCTTGTCTATGTCGAGTAGCGGCTTGTCGTTATCGAGTACACCCTCCTCGAGATCGAGTTGGCTTTGCTTTGTCTCGAGTTGCTGCTCTGCCTTGCTTTGCTGTTTCCCGACCTCTGGCTCATGTAATTGATGCCCACTCCTGAGTTTGATAGCTGCGACGTGTCCGGTCTTCCCTTTAGGATTTGGTTCTGTTTGCCCAGGGAGCTGTCCGGACGGTCGTGGGATCTGTGCAGCGATTTGACCCATCTGCGTCTCTATTCCTCTTTTCCAGATGTCCAGTTCTCCAAATTTTGTAGTGATGTTCTAGAACTGGTTGTTGATGGTGCCCTGATTCCGACGCATCTCCTCAAGGATCAGCTGTAGATCATCCTTCTTTTGATCCCTTTCTGGATGCCCTGGAGCTCTGTAGGGTGGGGGGTTCCTAGGAGGACCTTGGTTCCACTGAGGCTGATAGAACCTTTGATCTCCCATGTAGCGGTTTGGACCCCCAGCATAGGCTGCTTCCTCATGTGTCTCTGCCATTCTGACTTGCTCAGTGTGTGGGCACTCAGTGGTGGTGTGCCTCTGTGATCTGCATTCGATGCAAGGCAGATTGACAGATAGATATTTGACTTGCTTGAGGAGCTTACGATTCTGGTCTCTGTAGAACTGCTCCCTGACATCTGGGTCAATCTCCTTTGCTGGCTCATAGAGTGGCATATATGGTGCTGGCCTGGCATAGGAGTTCTCCTCATAGTTTGCAGTAGACCCATATTTGTTGTCATAATTGGTGAGCTTGTCTAGCACACCCCATGCGTCAACTGGCGGCATCGTTAGATACTCATAGCGCGTATACTGGTTGATTCTGTCCTTAGTGACTTGATCAAGAGAGTTGAAGAAGATCTCCTGAATGACGTAGGGTGGCTGTCCATGAGTAGGGCAAGATCGCAGCAGTTCTTTATAGCGTTCCCATGCCCTTGCCAGCGGTTCCCCATGCTTCTGTTTGAAGGCGGTGATTTTCTGGCGGAGAAGTGCTGTCTTGGCAGGTGGGAAGAATTTATTCAGAAACTCTTGCTCTACTTGGGCCCATGTTGTGAGTGATCTTGGTTTAAGCCCTTCAAGCCACTTCAGTGCAGGCCCAGCGAGAGACCAGCGAAAAGCCTTCATCTTGACATATTCCAGAGTTGTACCTTCAGCAAGAGTACGGCACATGTCATGAAAATTGGTAATATGTTCAAGAGGACACTCATTAAATCTTCCATAAAAAGCATTATTTTTAAGTTCTATCAGAAATTGAGTGCGAATTTCAAAGGAGTTTTCAGGGATAAGAATCGCCGATTCAGGCACGACGAGAGTTGGATGCATATAATCCTCAGCAGTGGTTGGATATTGGGCAAGCTCCGCTTCTGCTTGCCTTGCGCGCTGAGCTTCTTGTTCCCTCGCTACCATTTCATTGGCGATAGTAGTATCCTTTGCGGCTAGCTCCCTAGTAAGCCTCTGTATCAGCTGCTCCTGTGTCTCAGCGGCGGCCATGGCTCTTTTCAGTCTAGCGTGGGCTTGTATAAGGCGTTCTGGGTTGTCTAAACCGTCAAACTCAGGTGGTTGACCAGAATGGCGCATATACCTGAAAAGTAACTCAGAGTAGACGTGAGATTCAGCTTCCTAAGGCGCGAATGATTGCTTCCCCGGCAACGGCGCCAATTTGTTGGTAGGAGGAAATCGAGAATGCAAATATAAAATATGACTAAAGAAAAGCAAACCAGATTCTGTCCCTTGCAAATAATTACAAGACCTCCTCCTGATGTACCAGCGGGAAGTCAGGATCGATCCACGAGGAAGCGTGTCAGCGGATCCTAGGTAGCGGTGGAGTCTCACGGTCAGAAGTCGACAACAGTGGTACTCGACCTCGACTAAGGTTTAGTCGACAGGGGTCGGGCACAGTTGAACAGAGCGCAGCTGCAAGCACAGGGGCTCGTTGATCTCGACTAGAGGCTACTCGATATCGAGTAGGGTCCTTGTCGATTTCGGCTTGTCTTGTCGATCTCCTGCACAAATAAGCTACAACGATGCTAGATCGAAGATCAGTAGTCGAGCTCGACCAGGCTTGGTCGAGATCGAGTAGAGCAGAAACTTTAAAACAGAAGAAAATAAAGAACAAATGCTTTGGGATTTCGAACTAAACTTAATGTGAAAGGCTTCCAAGATTGGGGTTCGCAACAACGATAACCAAGCATGCATAAAGCAGAGATAAAACAGATAATCATGTGAATTGCATCAAGGACAAGCTTTCGCCTTTTCCAACAATTAGACAACTCTTTCAAGAAACCCTAATTGTCTCTACTAATTTTATGTTTACAATCCAAGTTGTTATCATGGATCTCCATTAGATGGGTAATAAACACATAAACAAGTAGGAGATGCTCAAAACTTGACAAAAGTCGGATCTTTACCTCAATTATGCATGGCTATCGTCGGGCTCACCCCAACCCTAGAAGTGGGTTGACTACTCGCGCTTCATCGCAAACTCAGACATTGATTGATGAAAAGAAACTAATTGCATTAAACCAAACTCAAGAAAGTACAAACCAAACAAGCCGGATCACTCTCGCTCTCCTACTCCACTCGGCCTCTCTCTCTCTCTCTACTCTTCTCCTACTTACTTCTCTCTCTGAAACTTGAATATCACTAGAAATCAGCCCCATGGGCTTTATTTATAGGCTTCTAAACCTTGCTACTCAAGGATAGAAATCTTTATCTATATCTAAAACTATATCTAAAAGCATTAAAGATAAATAAAAGCCATAACATAATTAAATCTAAATAAGGAAAATATATCTAAAAGTCTTCAAATTGGATAGATCTTCTCTTCAATGATGTGTCTTGATGAATTCGGATAGAATTGGCAAATCTTCGGGCTCAAGTAATCCCACACCGAGTAGAATTGTTCAAACCGAGTAACGCGTCTTCTGGAGGTCTGCTCGATCTCGACAAAGGTCTTGTCGATCTCGAGTAGGATTGTTGTCGACTGGTGTGGCTCGGCTAGCTGGTCCTCGATATGCTCGGACAAGGCTCCTGGCGCTCGTCGATCTCGAGGACCCCTCGTCGACATCGAGTAGAATTGTTCGTCGACTAGGTCTGGTTTGGCCGGTCGGGCAAGTCTTCTCGAGGTGCTCGGTCCTGGCTCCACGTCTTTGTCGACCTCGAGTAGCCGTACTCGATCTCGAGTAGGGTGTGGAGTCGGGTTCTTCGTCTTCAGTTTCTCGACATAGGCTCCTCGATGCTGGCTGGTGCCTAGGCACGTCTTGTCGAGATCGACTAGGGTTAGTCGATGTCGAATAGCTTTGTGCTTCGGTTCTTGCTTCTTGGTTTTCTCCCGAAATGGTTCCATATTCTGCGATATTAAACAGAAACTTATGTAGATCTCCATTTCTGACAAATAAGCATATACTACATAAATCCGACATATTCCCAACCCGAAATATGCAAAATGTAAAGAATATGGAACTAAAATATGCATAAAGACATGACTACTTTGGAGACATCATTTCCCTCCGGTGGATGTTTGCCGAAGCACTAAGTCTCCTTCTTTGAACCATCGCGGATGTGTTCGTCTATCGCGGTATCTAGATAGACGCCTTTTGTACTCCTGCTCTTTTAATGATGCAACCATCCTTCGTTCTTCTATGAGATGCAATTCAAGCTCCAGTGCTTCATCATTGGTTTCTTGATTGTATGCTAGGATTCGTGATGATGGGACCAGTCTTTCCACCGAAATGACCGCGTCTGTCCCATAAACTAGAGTGAAAGGAGTTTCTCCGGTCGGGGTCTTTGCTGTTGTTCGGTAGGACCAAAGGACTAATGGCAAAAGTTCCGCCCAACGCCCTTTCGCTGTGCCTCCAAGCTTTTTCTGTATCCCATGTAACAACTACCGGTTGGTTGTTTCTACTTGCCCATTCGCCTGGGGATGGGCAAAGGATGAGAATTTGAGGTTTATGCCCAAACCTACGCAAAAATCTCTAATAGATTCGCTATCAAATTGTGGTTCGTGATCTGTGATTATCGAGTCAGGCACCCCAAATCGGCAGATTATGTTCTTCCACAAGAACCTCCTCACTTTCTCCGCGGTGATAAACCCCATTGCTTCAGCCTCTACCCATTTTGTGAAGTAATCCACCAAAACAAGCACATATTTTAATTGCCTTGGAGCAGTTGGAAATGGGCCAAGAATGTCCCTTCCCCAAACAGAAAATAGGTATGCTCTAAATATACTTTTCATTGGCTCCGTAGGGAGATGCTTCAAATTTCCAAACCTCTGGCACTTGTCACATTTCTGAATGTAGGTTTGGACATCCTGCTTCATGGTAGGCCAATAATATCCAAGCCTTGTTGCTTTTGCTACCAAGGCTCTCCACCCTTGGTGATGTGCACAAACCCCAACATGCCGTTCTTTCACGACAACACCACCTTCTTCTATTGAAATAAAAAGTAAGTCTGGGAGACAGTAGCCCCTTTTATAGAGCTTTCCCTCTCTGATGGTGAAACGGGCTGCTTTCATGATCACTTTTCTGGCCGCGTCTTTTTCCATCGGTAGTAGGGCTTTTCCCAGATAGTCCGCGAGCGGTGTCTTCCAGTCTCCTTCCCCATTTCCTTAGACATGATAAACTTCTTGGATAAGCCTGCGGCTGTTCATTCTTTCAAGAAAAACTTCTTCTCCTACTTCCTCGGGCATGACGGCCCCCATTCAAGCCAGCGCATCCGCCTGCTGATTGTCATTTCTGGAAAATACTGTCAAACAAAAACTCAAGAAAGCTTTTGACAATGCTTGTACTTTTCTTTGATAGTCAGGCATTAAACAAGTTCTGGCCTCGTATTCCTCTATTATCTGTTGTGCCATAACTTCTGAGTCGGTGTAGATGGATACCTGTCTGGCTCCTTTGATCAAAGCTATCTCAAGGCCCGCGAGCAGAGTCTCATACTCATCTTCATTGTTCGTGGCTTGAAAATTTAGTTTATAAGCGTAGTTGTATTGTTGCTCGTCAGGTGCAGTGAGAGTGACTCCCGCTCCACATCCGTCTTTATTGGCTGCTCCATCAACTTTGAGTGTCCACTCGCTTTTTTCTGCTTGATCACCTAATTCAAAACTTGTTTCACAGATGAAGTCGGCCAGGGGCTGGGCCAATGCTGCTCATCGCGGAGGGTATTCAATTTCGAATTCCGTTAATTCTACCGCCCACTTCATCATTCTTTCTGACATGCACGGGGAATGTAGGATTTGTCTTAAGGGTAAGTCTGTCATTACCCGGATGACATGATCCTGGAAGTAGGGTCTCAGCCTTCTCGCCGCAAATACAAGACATAAAATCATTTTCTCTACTGGTTCATACCGCGTCTTGGCATCTTGCAGCACTCGACTAATGTAGTACACAAGGTACTTTTCTTCTCGTGTTAAGACCACGCTGACAATGATGTTCTTGACTGATAAGTATAGATGCAAAGTCTCCTGTTTTTCTGGTTGTTGCAGGGTGGGCAGTGTTGTTAAGAAGACTTTTAATTCTCTGAAAGCTTTGTGCAGTTCTGGGGTCCACAGCATTGGACCCTTTTTCTTGAGTAAGGCAAATAAAGGTAAGGATTTGTCCGCGAGACATGAACAAAAGCGGCTCAGGTAGTTTACTGCTCCGTTCAGTGATTGTACCTCTTTGATAGTCCGCGGCGGTTGGAGATTCTAGACTGCGATGATTTTTTCAGGGTTTATATCAATTCCTGGATGGCTGACCATGAAACATAGGAATTTTCCAGAATCGACTCCGAAGACACATTTTTCTGCGTTAATGTTCAAACCTCCCCTACAGAGGGAATCAAACGTCTCTTGCAGGTCTGCCGCGTGATCTTCTGCTCTTAACAACAATATCATCCACACATATCGACACATTTCTCCCAATCTGTCCGTGAAAGATCCGATCAACTGTTCTCTGAAACGTAGCCCCAGCATTTCTGAGTCCGAAAGGCATGACACGATAGCAAAATATTCCTTGGTTGGTGATGAAGGTTGTTGCCTTTTTGTCTTGTGGATCAAGGCATATTTGATTGTACCCAGAATAAGCATCAAGAAAGCTAAGGACCTTTTTGCCCACGGTCCCGTCAACGAGCTCGTCTATGGATGGTAATGGGTAGCTGTCCTTGGGGCAGGATTTATTGAGGTCGGAGAAATCAATGCACATCCTCCATTTTCCATTAGTCTTTTTCACTAAAACCACATTCGAGAGCCAGTTTGAATCTTCCACCTCTTCAATGAAACCGGCTTCTAACATTTTATCAGTTTCTTCTTTTACCGCGGCCGCCTTCTCAGGGGCCATTTTTCTTTTCTTCTGTACTATGGGCTTTGTTCCTGGACGAATCCTCAAAGTGTGTAATGCAGTAGTGGGTAGGACTCCTAGGAGATCTCGCGGAGTCCACGCGAAAACATCCCTCGACCTTGCTATGATCTCCAAGACCCGTTCTTTCTCCTTTGGCTCTAACGCTTTTCCCACATAGATCTTTTCTTCTGGATTCGGAAAAGGTGTGTAGACAGTCCTTTCATCCGCGGTCGGTATCCTTGCCTCTGTTGATCTAACTTCAAGCTCAGCTTCCGATGGTTCTGATGGGTTATTGTCTCCCACCACGGATTCG
The DNA here is from genome assembly GCA_963922045.1 of Persicaria maculosa. Taxonomy (NCBI): domain Eukaryota; kingdom Viridiplantae; phylum Streptophyta; class Magnoliopsida; order Caryophyllales; family Polygonaceae; genus Persicaria; species Persicaria maculosa. The sequence goes on from OY998252.1 coordinate 63,186,938, forward strand.
CACTTCTCACTAATGCACATCACTTCTTTTTTCCTCTTGATGGAAGTTAAATAACAGCTTCTGCTTTCAGGTTGCTGGTCGCGGACTTCGCCTACCCCTCCCCCTTCTAAAGGGAATTTCCCAACAAAATGGTAGATAGACACTATCATCTGAAACTTATAGAGTGAAACGCGGCCCAACAAAGCATTGTACACAGTTGGCACTTTTACCACCGTAAACACAACATCCTCCATCCGCCTTCTTGGGACTATCCCCAAGACTACTGTTAACTCAATCGTCCTAGCTACTTGTACTTCTCCTCCCGAGAAGGTGACCAAAGTACTCGCATATGGCTTTAACGATGTCGCGGAGATTCCCATCTGAGAGAAAGCGTCCCATGACAGTATATCAACGGAGGAGCCAGTATCAATGAAAACTCTTTTGACTGTCTTGGTAGCTATTTGAGCATGGATGACCAAAGGGTCAGAGTGTGTCATCCTCACTTCCTCAGCATCTTTGGGAGAAAAAGTAATCTCTTCATGCTGCGTCAGAGAGATTTTCCTACTTGACGCGGATGGTGGTTGTCTTCCTTCTCGCTCGTAGTTTCTCTTTTCTTGTCTGCTTGATCCTGCCATGGAGTATCCTCCAGCAAGGGTATTTATGAATCCCTCGGGTTCTGGTATGTGGCCTTCTTCCAGTCTTCGAGCTCCTTCCTGATTTCTCGGCGCTTGGTTAACAGATCCTTGCATGGTGTGGACGTGATTGAGTATACCTCCGCGCCATCTTCGTCCCCTGCCCTTTCCCCGATTGAAAAAAGGGGCATCTCTCCACTGATCTTGTAGTCCTCGGTATCGATTCTGTCGATGGTGAGGGTCGTCTGGTCGAGAGTCGCAATTTTCCCAATCTGGCCTTCGATTTTGCCGATCCTCTCTTTGTGGTGGATATCTCGGTTCTTGATTTCGGTAAATATTCTCCCTTGAATAATAAGACTGCGGATGATCCTCTCTTTGGCGGGATCCCTGGCCTCTTTCGGAATTCATGTGCACTTCATCGCGGTGAGAACGGAAAACTCCTTCTTCTGACTGATGCCTGGGAAGTTTAACCTTTTCCTTTTTGAATTTTCCGGCGATTTTCCCAAAGAAGCCTTGATTGCCTGTGTTTGCTCTTGAACTGGACGTGGCTGCCTCTTCGGCTTCGATTTGCCTTGATACACGATCCCTCAAATCATCATAACTGGTAGGTTTCTTACGAAATAAATAAGTGTCAGCATTAATTTTGTTGTCATTGATTTTCTTAAATTCAATAACATCAGTAATTTCATTTTTTTATATACCAGGTTGTTGTTATTGATGGCACATTCCTAATTGGGCAATACAGAGGCACGTTGCTTGGAGCAGTTGCACAAGATGCAAATAGACATATTTTTCCACTTGCCTTTGGTATTGTTGACTCCGAAAACAACAGCTCTTGGGAATGGTTTATGTATCGGTTGCTGTAGGTTATGCCTCCATCAAATGACTTAGTGTTTGTCTCTGATAGACATGCTAGCATTTCAAGGGCTATATCTTTAGTTTACCCAACAACTACACACTACATATGTATGTGGCACTTGAAACAAAACATCAAAGCGACATTCAAGAAAAAAGAAATGGGGAAAATGTTCAAAAAAAGCAACAGAGAGTTACACTATCCAAGAGTTCAACAACTACCTTGCTCAAATAGAAGCAACCTGTCCAAAACTGTCAAAATATCTGGTGTCAGCAGGTTTTGATAAATGGGCCAGAGCACATGCAAAGTGTAATAGATACAACATGATGACATCCAACAATGCTGAAAGCTTGAACTACCGTTTCAAAGGGAAAAAGGATTATCCCATTGTGGCACTTATGGAGTTTGCTAGAGAAAAGCTCACATCATGGTTCCAGGAAAGAAGAGAGAAAGCACTAGGAAACCAAGACAGAATAACTCCTGAAATCCTTAAGGTGATAAGGAAATCACAAGAGCAAGTTGGGTTGTGCAGAGTAGAAATGATGAATGCATCACAATTTGAGATCAAAGGTCGCGGAGCTGTAGCTATAGTTGATTAATCAGCGAGGACATGTACGTGCAGAGTATTTGATGTCGAGAAAATACCGTGTGTACATGCTCTAGCAGCCATTACAAACATAAAGGCAAATATGTCTGATTTTGTTGTAAAATTTTACAGCAATGATGCTTGGCGTATGGCATATGCAGAAACAATATATCCAGTGTTGGTAGAAGATGAAGAGAACATCCCTGATGTGATAAAATCTATCAAATGTTACCCCCCAGTAGTAAGAAAGAGAGCTGGAAGACCACCTTCAAATAGAAAGCTTTCAATGGGAGAGTTCAAGAGGAGGTTGAAGCATTCGAAATAAGGCTGTCAGCACAATTTCTGTCATCAGTATTATATAAAAATAATGTTAGGAAATAATACAGTTTAGACATTTGTGAATGACATTTATGTTTCAAAATAAACATTAATTCAATATTATAGAATAAAATTTTAGATTTTATCATGTAATAATACAAGTTTGTATACTCTTTTCCATTTATGTCAGCACAATTTTGCCATCAGTGCTCATGAAATTTCAATTTTATATCATTGTTGTTCACTCAAAAAACGATACAAAGTTGACAAAGTGTTGTTGTTGTGCAAATATAAACTATTGTTGAGCAAAAATAAGATGATGTTGAGCAAGTCTTCACCAACTATACGATGTTGTGCAATTTTATTCTATTGATGAGCAGAAATAAGACCATGTTAAGCAATAATCTATAGAGCAACTATGAGAACATAAATAGAGAAAATAAGATCATGTTGCCAATTAAGTGTTGCTGTTGTGCATTTATAAACTATTGTTGAGCAAAAATAAGATGATGTTGAGCAAGTTTTAACCAACCATACGATGACGTGCAATTTTATTCTATTGATGAGCAGAAATAACACCATATTTAGCAATAATCTATTGAGCAACTATGAAAATATAAATAGAGGAAATAAGATCATATTGCAACAAAGTGTTGCTGTTGTGTATTTATAAACTATCGTTGAGCAAAAATAAGATGATGTTGAGCAAGTTTTCACCAACCATACGATGTTGTACAATTTTAATCTATTGATGAGCAGAAATAAGACCATGTTGAGAAATAATCTATTGAGCAACTATGAAAACATCAATAAAGAAAGTAAGATCATGTTGCTAACAAAGTGTTGCTGTTGTGCAAATATAAACTATCATTGAGCAAAAATAAGATGATGTTGAGCAAGTTTTCATCAATCATACGATGTTGTGCAATTTATCCAATTGATGAGCAAAAATAAGACGATGTTGAGCAATAATCTATTGAGCAACTATGAAAACATCAATAAAGAAAGTAAGATCATGTTGCTAACAAATTCACAAGTGTCGATTGTTGTGCGTATATAAACTATTGTTGAGCAAAAATAAAATGATTTTGAGCAAATGTTTCCCCTACTGCACTTCAATGTTGTGCAATTTTATACGATTGATGAGCAAAAATATTACGATGTTGTGCAATAATCTATTGAGAAAGTATGTAAACATAAAGAGAGAAAATAAGATCATGTTACCAATAATTTCACAACTCTCGGTTGTTGTGCAAATATAAACTATTGTTGAGCAAATATAATATGTTTTTGAGAAAATATCTACCAATAAACCATTTTGTGCAATCATATTCTATTGAAAAGTAAAGAATCATATTATGAAAAAATAAATTTAAGGTATGGAATTATAAGTTAAATAATAAGAAATAAATAAAGTATTACACAATTTCCGATTTTATACAAAAAAAGAAAAACAAAACGGTTTTCCTAAAAAAATATAAAAAGCAACCAATGTAAATGTCTAAAACGCTTTTCTCGTTCTAGAAGTTCTCCATCACCTTCGTTTGGTTTTCATCCTCCAGCTAAATCTACCCTCTCTCTTTCTCTGCGAGATTTCTTCACGCTTGATTATAGGCTTGTGGAGAAGAAATCTATCATATACATCATGTCATCAGATCCGAAATGTTTGATTCCGTCTATTTCGTATATTATAGTTTAAATTAGAACGAATTGTGTTTAGGGTTTAGTTTTCATGAAAATCAGGAAATGGCGCTTATTCAAGAGGTTTGAACGTTTATAATCAAGTAGTTATTCAGGCTTCCAAGAGCTACCGTTGCTAATTCAATTACTTGCACATTATAGTTCGAAATTAATGTGATGGATTTATCATTCAATTTTGAATTTTATACGGTATAAACTGCCTTATATTACAATGTCATTATTCCCAATATTTGTAGAAATTGATTGTAAGTGTTCATTCTATAGGTAAACGTCCCCAGAGTTTAAGTGATTCACCTGTTCTACAAAGCCCAAATCGAACTTCTAAGAGATCAAAAAGATCTGGAGTTAAACCTCCAGTAGTTTATTTATCTAGAGATTCACCTCCATTCAAAGATGAAATGTTTGATGATAATGAGTTTGGTAAAGCCTATGAAGCACGAGACGGTTGTCAGTTGCTTGAATCAAAAGATTCTCAACCACTTGTTCGAAAAAACAGTAAGAAAGAAGTTCACCTTGTGACTGCTCTTCCTGTTAGCACTGTTGGTGTGGAAACCATTGAAATTGCAAGGTTGGATAACCATTTACCTAATGAGACTGTTGTTCAACATGTAAACCCAACTATGCATATCATCACATCTGATGAGCAAACGGATCCCACAGACATATAACCTAACACAGAAAACATGCAGATAATTGTGAGGAACGAAAGGAACACCAGACAGAAAAATCTCCCCGGTTTGAAGGCACGTTCAAGCCTACGCTTGCTGGTGTCATCATTGAAAAAAAATGAATGATAAGCAGAAGACATTCATTCAAGATATTGGGTTTGGATTTTTGTTCAACTTTGATACTGTTACCCTACCATTGCATCTTTCGTATTGGTTAGTGGATCAGTTTGATGCTAACAAGTGTTGCTTGGTGCTGGCTAATAGAGGAGAACTTAAAATTGCAGAAATAGATGTGCATATCACAATGGGGTTCCCCATGGGAAAGATTTTAGTTGGAAGAAAAACAGCTAAAGAGAATTTCAGTCTTGTGCAAGATTGGAGAAGCACATTTGAGGTCCAGGATAATATAACAACAGCTATGGTGATGGATAAATTGATAGCTGACACTGACTGTGGTGATCAATTCCTTGTGAACTTTATTGTTATATTAGACTCTATATTGGTGGATACTCTGGGAAATGGGCATGCAAACCAGAGTTTAATAAGAGTAGTTCCTGAATTGGGAGACATGAAAGACCTAATTTGGTGTGGTCTGGTGTTGGAATGTTTGGTTTACGCAAAGAAAAGCTGGGAAAAGAACAAGAATGGCCATTTCAGAGGGCCTCTATTATTTTTGGTTGTAAGTATTTTTTTTAAACCTTTCCTCTGATGTTACCTTAATTTCTTTACAATGTACGTACAATATTCTTCATGTCAGCATTCTCCCGCTCCATCATTATACTGATATATGTTTATCGCCTTGGTGTTGCAGTTGTTTTATATGGATATGGTGAAACTATTCACAAGCACCGCACTCAGAAGAATGAGTCGTTGTTTCCCAGTGTTTGTTGGCATGAATTACAAAATTTTGCGCAAACGAGAAACTGATGATATTAGTACCGGAGGCTTTGGCCTTGGCTTAGTCCAGGCTAGCCAAATTGTTCCTTCCCATCAAGACATACCATCTACATCTTGTCCGCCCACTACTGCACAAAATGATGAAGGCACCAGTCACCCTGCTAATCCAGAAAAACAACCACCCCAGTAGAGGTTTATATGAATTCTTTAAAACAATTCAATCTAATATTGGTGCAATTTAGCATGTTATGATATTTACAGGTTATTTTTTATTCTTGTTTTTTATGTGCTGTTATCTTCTAGAGTTGGATAAAGTTTTTTGCTCAAAAAACTTCTGTGCTTGCATCTGCTATATTTCTGATTTTGTTGAGTGGTCTACAAATGTACCGCCTGAACTACAACATGATGACAAGGTGAAAAGACTTCTACATGGGGCAAACCAGCTTCTAGGGATGAAAGATGTAACCCCTGAGCCTGCTACAGATGCTGCTGACAGGTCTTATATGAATGACTCTCCAAACACACATTTTACCGACTCCCAAGAAAAATTATGGTCAGACCCTGCTTTCTTAGATTGCATTACTCGGATTGAGATGGCGTATCAGAATAAGCAAAAATTGAAATCAAACGTCAAGGTAGATGGGGAATTTTCCTTTGATATAGTTCTAAATGATCATGCTTTTAAGAAAGATAAAGGGACATCCCAGAACACTGGAGATGCAAACAACGTTACGAATGAACCAAACCAAGCTCCTCCAGGCGGCCATGGTCATCCGCCAATACACCAGGATGTTCAAGCTAAAACTGCAGACTCATTATGCACACCTCCAAATCCCCTACCCACTCAATTTGAAACTGATATTACACTAGGGAACCATTTGGGAGGTAGAAGAAAATGCAAGTCCTCTGCTACATTGCCACCACGGAGATCCCCACACGTCAACGTAGCTGATGTGAATGCTGTAGAACAACTGAATGACACAAAGAGAGAAGAAGTGTTGTAGGAGGAAATCGAGAATTGCAATAAAATATAAATAAAGTACAGCAAACCAGATTCCGTCCCTTGCAAATGATTACAAGACCTCCTCCTGATGTAGCAGTGGGAAGTCAGGATCGATCCTCGAGGAAGCACGTCAGCGGATCTCAGGTAGCAGCAAATCTCACAGACAGAAAATTAAACAGAAAGACAGAAATAACAGATAAAAGCAGAAAAGAAAGCAAACCAGCAGAAACTACTCGATATCGAGTACAGTTACTCGATATCGACTAAAGATATCGACCAACAGAGACTAAATTCGACAAACAGAAAGCAAACTCAGACACAGTAACTCGATGTCGACAAGATTTCCTCGATGTCAAGTAAAACTACTCGATGTCGACAAAATACTCCTCGAAATCGACAAAGCAATAGAAACTTAAAATCGCAACCTTTCGAACGCAGAACACGGTTTCGATGAAATAAATCAATAAACTAAAGGACTTCCAAGGCCAGGGTATCAACACCACAACGATAACCATGCAAAATAACACATAAAGGCATAAAAGATCATGCTTTCCATCAAATAACTTTCGTTATTGACAAATAGGAACATAGAGGCTTTCGCATAAATCCTAATTGTTACTAACCCTTTTCACATAATTAACCCAAGTTGTATTAAGATCACTTTCGCTTCAATAACACAAACAAGGATCACCTTCAACTTTCGCAAAAGAATCATGCTCGTAGGGATATAAGACGAATTGCATAAAAAGCTCAAACCTTTACCGCATCACCTCACATGGCTACCGCCGGGCTCACCCCGACCCTAGAAGTGGGTGGACTACTCGCTCTTCATCATCAAGAAACTCATCAATAATAAAAGGAACTAACTTGCATTAAATAAACCAAAGAGAACTTACAACCAATCGAAGCCAAATCTGCTTTCGCCTTTCCAACTTCTCTTGCCACAAGCTCTCTCTCTCTCTCTCTCTCTCTCTCTCTCTCTCTCTCTCTCTCTCCTACTTACTATGTGACTACTTGTAACTGAAATTGAATGCTTAGAAATCAGCCCCTAAGGCCTTATTTATAGGCTTCCAATCCTTGCTAATTAAGGTAAGAAAGTCTATCTATATCTATATCTATTTATCTACTTACTTAAAGATTAAATAATGAAAATAAATAAAACTAGGATTATATCTAATGTGGATAAAATATCTTCTTGACTTGATGGCACTTGATAGATGTGGATAGAATTTCATCTCGAAAATATCACCAGTGGACTCGGGATAGAATCTTAACAAGAATTCGGATAACTCGACGTTGGCTTCCGGGATTTCCTCGATATTGAGTAGAATTCCTCGATATCGAGTAGCATTTTCTTCATCTTCCGCTCAGTAGCTTGATGGTGGCCTTCAGGACACATGTCGACTGGTTGTTTCCTCGACATCGAGGAATTTCCCCGACATCGCTCGGTATCAGTCTTCTTTGTCAATCTTGGCTTCTGGACGGTGCATCGACTTGGGTTTTCCTCGACATCAAGAAATTTGCTCGATATCAAGTAAGCTGTGCTTCTTCTCCTTCCTAGCCTTGCTCGATTCTGTTCAATCTTTGCTGGAAATCGAGTAACTTTACCCGATATCGACAAGCTTTAGTCGATATCGACTAACATGTTTTTGAGTAGATTTCCTTGCTTTCAGCTCGATTGTTCCTGGTTCTGCTGCTCCTTGACCTTGGTCTTATGTAGTTGACTTTTGAGCTTTTCTTCCTTTCTCAAAACTGCTGTAAATTGCTTCGATTTCTGCGAATTTAAACAGAAACTGGTGTAGATTCCATAATTTGGCAAATAAGCATAAACTACATAGATTCTGTACTATTCTAACCCAAATGCATGAAATGTATGCAGAAAACGATATAAAAGATAATATAAAACATGGCGAATTAGGCTCACATCAAGAAGCTGCAAGGAGAGCACATAAAACTTCTGCATCTTTGAGAAGCCCTTATTATTCACGTGTTGTTGATATTAATGATCCTATCTCTGAAATTAAGCGCACTATTTCAGCCTATTTAGCAATGAAAACAACTCAAAGCACGTAAGTTCATTTTATTCTTAATTTACTTAGTTTATGTTCAGTTATAGGTAAAAGATTATTTTTACTTAATCCATCTTCATAATGATTCGCTTAGTAGGGAAATTTTATTTAAACACAAGTCTGTTGAAATTGTAAGGACAGACATGGGTACACTTGAAGATGAAACCCACTTGTCTAGTATCATTATTGATGCATGGACATCTGTCCTCAACCACAAGGAACAGTATAAAAGTGCTCAATCACCAGCAAGACTATTTGTCAATATCAACAAATCTGTAATATCTTTACAAGTTCATCCTTCAATTACACTCCATTGTTTTGTCATTACTACAATGGGTCTGTTTTTTTTACTAATTTCTATTCTTGATCCAGTTTAATGTGGAGAGTGTATCGTCAGGAGCTTGTGATGAACAGTTTAAGAGGTTTAACCTCCACCTTGATACTATATTGTCTTTGTCACCACACATTTCGTTGAGAGATGTAGACATGGTAGTCCCTCGCAATCACCTGAATAAAGTTCTCAAAATACTGAATTTGAAATCAAAGTTAATAAGCTCAATCACTAATGTCTATCTGTTTTATATTATGTTGATTAGATTGTATTTGGGGTTCAACGAGAAGTGTTTTATGTCATGGTTGTCTTCAACTTTAAAACAAAGTTGTCCAGATCGTTGATATCACCCCATCTTGCACTGATGCAACTTGTAGCTTCCCATCACCCTTCGAATGTTTTGTAAGTTTTATTAATGATATCTACTATGGCTTTACTTGTATTAATTTCATTTAAATATCACCTCATATTACAATTAAAATTACATAATTTATAATTCAATCCATGCAGGGGGATATGCTGATTGCTTATCTAACAGACAAGAGGCTTAGAGCAAAGGCAGAAATAGTGTCAACTGCACCAACATCAAATGTCCCCATCCCATGGGCTGGAAAAGAGAAAGTTGTGCATTCTGGGGTATGCCTCACGTGTCACATGGAGACTTTCTTTGGGACAGAGAGAACGTACAAGTGTGGATTGGAAAAGGGCGATTTCAAGAATATCTCAAAGCTACGGGTGAAGTACCTAACAAATATTGTGTGCTCAGAGCTGAATGAAGTGAACACAGAAGTTGTGAAGGCAGCGAAATCCCATGCAAAAATGACTTCAAAGGGGATTCAGGGCCAGAAACTAAATCTTGGTTGAACAACTACAAGACAATTTCATGTTTTTTTGGCAAACTTTGGAATGTATTTGGGTGTAGATAGTTGTGTACCTTGCTTCTGAACAATTTTCTCGTAAACATTAAGACAATTGTTTTCCCTGTGGTTTTAAGGTGGATAGTATTTGTCAAGATGCATACAACTATAACTGCTTCTGAACAGTTGTGTGTTATTTTCTATATGTCAGCACAATTCTCTACCCTCGGTAATCAAATATGTAATTTGTGTTTATAACTGGTCTATTTTATTCATACAGTTGATTTGATGACATCCATTTGTTTGTTGTGCAAATATAAACTATTGTTTAGCAAAACTAAGATGGTGTTGAGCAAATTACCAATAACATAAAACCTTAGTTAAACAGTGTCAGCACTACTTTTACCAAAACAATCCACAAAGTAATCAATGTGTCCGCAGTATCACAAGAGATAGACGTAAAACTTCAGTAACACTTTATAATATCAAATATGAGGTGGGAAATTACAAAATAATCATAGGATTATTATGATATTAATATGTTGCATCATATCATTAGCATGGAACACATTGAAACTAAAAAAACAAAAAAATACATTCAACATATAAATAAGTTCCAATATTATCAATTATTAATATAGTAGAACTACAGTCCTAAGAAGTCATCAATCTTCTTCCTCCTTTCCATTTCTGCATCTAAAACTTCTTTAACGCACTCCATGAGATTGTCATTTGCCTCTTCAAACATCTGTCTTTTTTTGCCTAGTTCTCCTTCTATCTACATAAAAGATACTCCCTCCGTCCTAAAATACATGGGCTTTTAGCCTTTTGCACAAGTTTTAATAAAACACTTTACTTTTAAAAAAACATCATCATTGCACTAACTTTTTCATAAATTTTATTATTTTTTAACACCCACTACACATTTTAACCAATCAAATTATTTTAAAAAGTCAACAAACACAAAAACCAATACAAATCATTACAACTTCCTACCTAGAAAACATAAAAACCCATCTATTGTTGGACAAAAATTTATCTCTAAAAACTCATGCATAATTGGACAGAGGGAGTAAAATACAAGACTCAATACAGTATGGAAAAAAAATTACGGATAAAACTTCAAATATCACCTTTGATAGTGCTTCACCGTCTTCATCTTTGGATGCAATCCGAATGTGATGTTCAGTTGCTATTATTGATCTTTGTAATTCCTCATATAATGTATAATGAACCACAACGGCTTCCACCAACTCGGCCCTGCGAGCCTCTTTGTTAGTCTCACATGCCTCATCAACGAGATTCATGTGATACCCGCGGTAAACAACACCATCAAGCACCTCCATCAATTGATTGAAACTTGTGCAAAACCCAACAGTGTTTCCGTAATTCATATTTTTGGAGAGGAATGTGTTAGCAGTGTGATTAAAAGTTCTGGTATACTGATTTCTGTTACAATCAGTTTTCAGACACCAATGGACAACAAAGAATTATTTATGGATATATAGAGGCAATAATTATACAGTTTTCTTTCTTGTAACAGTTATTTGGGTTGGTTCATTACAGAGTAACTATAAAAAAAACTGTAAACTATAAACTGAAAACGAATTACGGTTATTTGAGTTACAATTATCCTTGTTGGACATTAACCACCTCGTGTCAGCACTACTTTCGGCCTTATCCACCTAGTGTCACCACAAAAACTTCAAAAACAGAAATCAGACAAAATATAAGGATAGTGTCACCAATACTTCCAACTACTCTAACCAACAATGTAACAAAAGACTTTGGGCCCTTGCCACCTCGTGCAACAACATACACTTCAAAATAACAAAAAAATACAAGCCTAGTGTCACAAGTAATTGTACCTAATATCAATGTCAGTGCTACTTTGGGACTTACCCAACTAGTGTCAACACATAAGCTTCAATAACAGAAAATGTCAACCCATACACTTCAATAACAGAAACCACGATGGGTAATGCCGCCACTACTTGTAACTAATATGATTGTTAAACATACTTTGGGCCTTAACCACCTAGTGTCACAACCACATAAACTTCAAAATCAATAAATACAAGGCTACTGTCGCCACTACTTCAAACTACTCTAACCAACATTGGCAACAATACTTTGGGCCTTAACCACCTAGTGTCACAACAAATGTCCTACTTAAACATCAAAGATTACTATGATTTGAATTGAAATCAGAAACAAATATGATCAAGAACGAACTTCATTCATAAAATATATATTAGGTTACATTCAGTACCACAAAAAGTTACAAACTACACTGATATCTTACAATGGAAATCAGATACAAAAAGGTACTAAATGATAAATACTTAGATTTTGCAATAGACCTACATCTAGATTCCTGATCGACAAAGAGGACAATTGCTTTGAACTCTAAGCCAAGATCGCAAACAACTTGGATGGAAGAAATGTTTGCATGGCGTTTCAAGAACGGGATTTGACGCCAACATCGGAAGCAGACATATTGTACATTCGTCTTCATCAAGATCAAGGTGATATATCTCCCTTAATCCGTCAACATCCATATGCTCTAGAGGTGCTGGATGATCTGGTTGGTCAACCTCCATATGAATGTCATCGTTTATGTCGGATTCAGAGCTTGAATAAGACGAAGAGTCAGCAAAGAAATATACATTGACAGTGATGTTCGGGCACATACCATACTCAACAAAATCAGCTTCGGCTGGAAACAACTTCTAGTGTATTCCAATAGAAGCCGATTGGCTACATGACTTCTAACCACACCGGTGACTCCTGCATCATGTAACACTTCGTTGCAGCGGGCTAAACTCATTTGCATACCATTCCAAGCAGAACCATGATAAAATGTTAAAGGAACGCTGTCAGAATGGATGGACACGACAAGTTGACTCAGTCCATACTAGTATGACTCAGCTGCTGATATTCCACTTCATAAGTACCAACACTGTAGTCATAATCTACTTCAGTATAAGTTGGAAATGCCATTGAAAGAGAGAAAACCTACACAGACAAAATCAAGATACACTCATATATTAGACAATCACTTAAAAATAAAACATTACAGCGATATTAATAGGAAATAAACATTTCAAAAACACAAAGAAAGATAAAATATCTGAAAAACTGGATCAACCCTAACTGATAACTTTTATTTACAGTAAGAAATAAACAACACACACAGAAAATAATGCAATATGAACTAAGCAAGACAAACAACACTATATGGGTTTAATAGACTGAAAGGTAATGGAAAGATAAACAAAAATCGCAAAATAAAACAATAAAAAATTTGCTGAAACAGTACATCAAAATAACCGATCACGTTTTTTTTAAGAGGAAGGAAACATGAAGGCATACATACCAGAACCGGAATCGCACCTTGAGAAGAAAAAATCTTAATAGGAACGAGAGAGGATGAAGATAAACAATTGGAGGGAGATGAAAAGACTTGCAAACAATCTGAACAACGTTCAAGCAATGTATAAATAAACGAGAAATGGGTCGGGCCTCTCTAAACTAAGCCCAACAGCTATGTTGAAGGCAATTTCAAAAATCTAAATATTTGTGCAAAAATAATCTATTGATAAGCAAAAATAAGATCATGTTTAGCAAATTTTCACCAATCGCCGATGTTGTGAAATTTTAATCTAATGATGAGCAAAAATAATACCATGATGGGCAAACAAAATTATTGGAAAAGTATAAAATTATATTGACAAAAAATATAATCATAATGAGAATATTTCAAAAGGCTCGATTGTTGTGCAATTATAAACTACTATTGAGCAAAAATAAGGTGATGTTGAGCAAAATTACACCAATACCCCCACATGTTGTGCAACTTTATTCTATCAATGAGAAAAATAAGACCATTCTGTGTAATACTCTATTGAGAAACTATAAAATTATATTGAGAAACAAAATAGAATCATATTGGGCAAAATTTCACAAGTCTCAAGTGTGATGCAAAAATAACCTATTGTTGAGCAAATATAAATATCACAACATACACTTCAAAATTATAAAATACAAGACTGGTATCACCAATAGTTGTAACTAATTTCAGTGTCAGCAGTACTTTGGTCCTCAACTACATAGTGTCACCACATACACTGCAAAATCAAAAAATACACGTCCAGCCACTGTTTGTAACTAGTTTCATTGTCAGCACTACTTGGGGTATCAACCACTTAGTGTCCCCACGTACACTTCAATATCAGAAAATAACCAACTGGTGACACCACTACTTCAAACTAATATAACCAACAATGTCAACAATACTATGTGCATTAAACATCTCTTGCCACCCCATACACTTCAAAATCAAAAAATACAAGGCCCGTGTCACCACTACTTGTAAATAATATCAGTGTCACCAATACCTTGCATCTCAACCACATAGTGTCACCACATACACTATAAAAACGAAAATATACAAGTCTAGTGTTACCACTATTTGTAACTAGTACTAGTGCCAGCACTACTTTGGGTCTAAACCACCTAGTGTCACCACATAAACTTCAATATCAGAAACCATCAAACTGGTAACACCACTACTTCAAACTAATATAACCAACAATGTCAACAATAATATGGGCATTAAACACCTCTTGCCACCACATAGACTTCAATATAAAAAAAGGCCAGTGTCACCACTAATTGTAACTGATATCACTGGCAGCACTACTTTGGACAACAACCACATAGTGGCACCACATACACTACAAAATAAAAAAAATACAAGTATGGTGTCACCATTACTTCAAACTAATCGGACAAAAAAGGCAACAATACTTTGGGCATTAAAAATCTCTTCCCACCACATACACTTCAACATCAAAAAATACTAGGCCACTGTCACTACTACTTGTAACTGATATCAGTATCATCACTATTTTGGGATGCACAACCGTGCATGATTTTGGGAAAAATAAGTTTTATATGTATTTCAAATCCACACAGGATATATGAGCAAATTCATCAAAGTTCAGATGGTCTTTTTATGTCAAATAAAACACAATATCATACTCAAACATCAGGACAAATATGATATAATGGAAATCACAAACAAATATAATAGCACACAAATTTCATTAATATTATCCATTTACATACACCAAGTACCCTAAATAGTTACAAAATACACTGGTGTGATTTGAATGGAAATCATATACAAAATATTGCTAAACACAAAATTCCATTCATATCATACATTTCCTTAAATTAACTCCGACAAAATAGGTGCAACTACACTGTCTTTTCACAACAGATATACATTAGACCTATGGCTAAAGAGATGATCGACAAAGTGGACAAATGGCTTGAATTGCCACCCACTCTAGGAGACAGTGTGGGTGGAAGGAATGGTCACACGGTGTGCGAATGACAGGCATCGATGGCAACATCAGATCAAGACATATTGTGCAATTATCCCCATCCTGTTCCAGATCATGTATCTCTTGTAAATTGCCATTCTGGTCTGCATTTGCTGGAGAAGCTGGGGGATCCACATCCATTTCAGAGTCAGAGCTCATATCAGATTCAGAGCTTGAATAAGAGCTTATCTCAGAATCAGGGTCGTCAATGAAATGTACATCCATAATAAGGTCTGGGCAGAGACCATATTCAATGAACTCAGCGTCACCCGCAAACCAACTGCGAGTATATTCCATTAACATTTGGTTGGTGACTTGAGTTCGAACCACACTAGTGACCCCTCCTTCATTTAACACATGATCACATTGTGCAAAAGTCATTGGCAGCCGATCCCAATCAGAGAAATGATCCAGGAACACCTGGGGGAGGAAATCAGAATGAATAGACACGTGCAGTTGGCTCGGTCCATACACAGGCGTCTCCCTTGGTGTGATAACAACATCAAAAGAGCCGACGGTGTAATGATACCCCATTTCGGTTACAGTTGGAAGTGTCATCTAAGGATAGAAAACCTACACAAACAAAATAAACATACACTCATATAACTTGCTGAAATGAAAACCCTAGATGACTGAAATATAATGAAAAAGTAATCTAACATCAGGAAAAAAAACAACATAAAACTTGCTGGAAAAATGTAAAAACCCTAACCGATTATAAAAAATTTACAGAAGAATGAAAGGGAGAGAACTACATAAGAAAGAGGAGGGCGCACCTTGTGAAAAAAATCCGGAAAGGGGAAGAGCAATGGAGGAAGAAGAAAAGACTTGGAGAGACGGTAATAGGGAAGAGAGTGTAAAGAGTTGAAATGACGTTGGAGTCTTGGAGATATACTCAAGTACAACCCCCTATATAAATTAACTGAAATGGGCCAACTTCTTTGATCGGGAAAATGGGCCACAGTCTACTATCATGAAGTTTAAACTAATCCAACACCAATGTTGTCCAATCCTATAGTTGTGCAAAATTTAACCTATTGTTCAGCAAAAATAAGATAATGTTAAGCAAATTTTCACCAAACGACCATGGTGTGCAATTTAATTCTAATGATGATAAAAAATAAGACAACATCGTGAAAAAATTATATTTAAAAACTAAAAAATTATATAGAGGAAAAATAAGATGAGATTGGGCAAAATTTTTACAAGGCTCAATTGTTGTGCAAATATATAATATTATTGATAAAAAATAAGATCATGTTGAGCAAATTTTCACCAATCGCCCTATGTTGGGCAATTTTATTAATGATAATAAAAAAATAAGACCACATCGTGCAAAAAATATATTTAAAAAATAAAAAAGTATATTGAGGAAAAATAAGATCATATTGGACACAAATTCACAAGGCTCAATTGTTGTGCAAATATAAAATATTATTGATCAAAAATAAGATCATGTTGAGCAAATTTTCAACAATCGCCCTATGGTGGGCAATTTTATTCGAATGATAATCAAAAAATAAGACCATGTCGTGCAAAAAATATATTTAAAAAATAGAAAAGTATATTGAGGGAAAATAAGATCATATTGGGCACAAATTCACAACTCTCAATCGTTGTGCAAATATAAAATATTATTAATAAAAAATAAGATCATGTTGAGCAAATTTTCACCAATCGCACATGGTGTGCAATTTTATTCGAATGATAATCAAAAAATAATTCCATGTTGTGCAAATAATCTATTGAAAAAGTATAAAATTATATTGAGATGAAATAGAATTATGTTTGGGCACAAATTCGCAAGTCTCAATTGATGTGCAAGCACAATTCTAGTGTCGCCAATACTTCTAACTACTATAACCACCTCGTGCCACCACAAACACTTCAAAATTACCAAATAAAATGACAGTATCACCACTACTTGAAACTAATATCAGTGTCACCACTATTTTGGAACTTAAACACCTGGTGTCAGCACATAATGTTCACTAACATAAAACGTCACCACATACACGGCAAAAATAAAAAAAATACAAGGATATTGTCACCACTACTTCATATGAGTGTAACCACTACTTATCTATTTGAGCACTTAATTTGTCAGATTACATCCAAACTTCCCCATATACACAACAACAACCTATCTAAACACTGGTTTTAAAATTTAAAACTCCAGGTTTCCTTGATCAGATCTGAGCACATTAGTTCTCTGAATCGAAAGATCTTCTCATTGTTGAACCCTTTAACATCTCCCCCAAAAACAGACGCTTCAATCGCTTTCAATGTAAATACACCACATGAAGCCCTGTCAACACAAAAAGGAAGAATGTAATGTTGGCACATAAATAACAAGTATCTTAAGGTAACCAACAAACAAAACAAGATAAAAAATACATACCCGGCAGAATCATGCATTAACCCATGAACCATGTTTAGTTGGAAAGGAGAGGAATCAAAGTTTTCATATAGCCCAGCCTTAGACAAATGAATTGGGAGCCAACTAGCAAACGGTTGCAATTGTTCTTCAAGAACACCATCCCTAACAGCAGAGCCATTGCAATTGTATACGCTGATTACCCTCTCCTCAATTTTAATCTCCATCGCCACCCAGTGCTTGTTTATCACATTGAAAATTGTGTAAATTTTCTTTACAGATGCCCATGGCTTCCCATAATAAGCAGGGCACGTACCGAAAAAATAATCCTCAGTGTTGACTTCAAGAGGTATGTCTTCCCCATAACTTGAAGCATATTCAGGCAGGTACTTTAGGTAAAATAGCCAATCCAGAACAAGAACATCTCGATATTTGACAGGGTCCTCAGAAATGCGCCTCCTAATGTGAATCAAACCTGCTTCTAGATGCTGCACAAAGTAGTAAAAAAGTGAATTCAACAATCAACTACTACAATAAAATCCAATCCACTCACATATATCTAGTCCAAAAAACAAGCAGTTATTACCTGACAATCAAGCCACAGATTCTTCACTAAAATTTGCTGGAAAAACTTTTTGTCAAATCTTGAAATTGGACCAGCAACAGAAAAATTCCTACCCAAAATTACACAAAATGCATAAAAATATAACTAGCATGAGATGCTGTAACTAATACAATGACAACCACATTTCATAACAAATATTGAACATAAAAATAAACCATACCTTTGTTTCTTTACAAGTCCATAAATAAAATCATGATCTTCCGAGCTGATCAATTACTTGTTAGGGGCATGCTTTTGCATCCTCACTTTCTTCTCCCGCTCAACTGGGCCATACAGGAATGTACTGGTTGTTGGGATAAGATTGGAAGCATTTAATTGTTCAACTTCAATTTTAGTTGCAGGATCATTGGCGACAAAATCCCAATCAACACCTACACCCTTATCATCATCGCTATCAGACATAGTGATGTACTTTTCCAAGGTTGGGTCAACTCTAACTCCAGCAACTTTACCATCAGCACCTTCGCCTCCACACTTTGTAGAATGAGGGGCTTCAGCAGAAGTTGATGGAATTTCAACCTCATCTCCGACCATTTTGGCATCATCAACTTCATGCTTCATTAATGAATTATCACATTTCAAATCCTGCACACATTTCACTTCCGCACTTACAACCTTAAATTCAGTGTCAGCGACAACAGATGGAAACTCCTTATCCTTTCCTGGAACCTCAGAACTTATTGATGGCAAAGACACGTGCACAACGTGAACAAAAGCAGGAGATGATTTCAACACTAACTCCTCATCAGGGAAAGATTGCTGAAGATCAGACACAACACCATTCACAATTTTGTTCAGATTTTTATCACCATCCTTCACAGGTGTGCCCTGGGACTTACCACCACTGACATGTTCGTCATCGACGTTCGAAGGAGTGCCCTCGGACTTATCAACAATGTGCTTATCCTCTTCAGGCTTGATGGCATTTGCCTGTAACCTCTCAACCAAAGCCTCATAATTAGCAACCCTAACCTCAAGCTCATCGTACCTCTTCGACATCTCACCAAAAACTTGAAGAATCCCAGTCAACTCCACAATCTTTGTTTCAATTGCATCAACCCTCGCAAACAACAGATGCATAGATTTAGGGACCTCTTCAAGCTTCTCAATCCTCCTAAAAATCCCCTTCACCCAATCAGGATGAGATGGGAGAGAAGAAGCAAAAGCATCAACATGCGTTTTTGGAGGCAACTCACCATTTGAATCATTGTTGGCCTCCATTTGAGGAGATACATCTTTAGTACCTTCCACTTTCTCTGCTGACACTACTATTTTGCCAGCTTCAACACTTGAAACATGAATTTCTTCATTCCCACAAGCAGTAGATGTTTGACCAAACACAGACCTCCCATCAACACAATCATGTGCTTCAACACTCCCCAAAGGTGACCTCTGCACAGAAGGCGTCGCTACATCACCCTTTCCCACGATGTCACCAGAAGGTGTCTCAAATCCTTTAACGGTGTTACCACAATCAATCACATCTGCATGATCGGCCAAAACAGAAAGCCTAGCAGTATGAGGAGCATCCAATTTATCAGATTTAGAAGAATGGGTGTCAGCAGTAAAAACATCAACCTTGTCACTGACTTCACCACAAGATTTAGAAGAATGGGTGTCAGCAGTAAAATCATCAACCTTGTCATCACCAACACTGACTTCACCACCAGATTTAGAGGCTGCAACACGAATATCTACGGTCTCCACTCCATGGGCACCCTCATTATCAACAACAGGAACCGAAGGAAGAACAAAAGACCTGTCAGCAGTACTATCATATAACGGCCTCCCACTACCTACACAACCTTTCTTCATCTTATACCTCCGTTGAAAGACAATATCCAGCGGGACATCATCGTCTCAACCGACATCTCTTGGAAGGTGAAGCAACCAAATCAACCTCCTTATGCAGATCTGTGTCAGCAGTAACTCTCTTCACCTTCTTAGAAGGAATAACTCTACCACCTTTTCTCACTGCTGAAGCCTTCTGTCTAAGCTTCTTTACTTCACTCTTGACAGATTTTTTACGTTCTAAAGCAATGTATGGATTGAATAGAACACGACTTGCAGAACGAACCCTCCTCAGGGGAACCCGTTCCTCAGAGGTATCGCTGGATGCCACCTTCTGTTTCTTTTTACCACCCATCCCTCTAGTGGAAGATTTTCTCTTCTTTGAGGTCTCTACAACATCTTCTTTATCCCCCTCAGGGAAAACTTCAAAAGCAGTTTCAAAGGACTTCCCATCCTGTTTTTTTCTAGCAGCCTTGCCTCTCTTCACAGGTGTCTTCTTCCTTGAGGTCTCTCCTTCAGCATGTTTCTGCAAGACATTAGCTTCTTCATCATCAACCTGGACAACCCTGTTTGAAAACCTAGCTTCATATGCCCTTTTACGAAGACGACGACCCTCATACAATGACTCATCAACAGGTCCAAAAACTATTTCATCAACTGATGCATCAACTACTACATCAACTACAGCATCAGCTTTTTCATCAGCAAACCCCATCCCTTCGGTGCGTGCAAACTCCCCATAAATAGGGAACAACAGTGTCTGGATAAAATGCTTGTGTCAGAATAAAAACCCAAAGATGCATCAAATAAAAATGTTCTTAAAGAGGAAAAATATAAAATTATTACCAAATCGCCATGAAAGAACTTCTCAGCCTCAACGTACACATGGCTATAATCACATTCCTAGTGCAATGAGTATGGATCTCTAGCAGACATCTTAAAATTATAGTCAAAATTAACAGAGATAGCTGGGAAAGCTTCTGATATCCAAGCCTGTTACAAAAGAAAACTCGTTATGACACTACAAAACAATATTTAAAAAATGCTCACATAAACAACAAAGTGGTGCTGACACAGACAAAAAAATACTGACATAAGACATGCAAACACTAAAGCACAATACCTGGAATGCAAGGCAATACCCATACATTTGATAAGAGCCCCTAACCCCATTCCGATCTGCAACAGAAGAACTCTTCAATGACTTCAACAAACGGGTGTATGACTCTCTACCCCAAGGATATAGTTCAAACTCCTTCTCATTGCACGTAAGAGATAAGAATTGTGCACTTACATCTGCTGACCTCCTATAAACAATTAACCTCTCAATCAGCAGCAACTTTGCCATAATCAACTTCTTCTTAGACTTCTTTTTCTCAGATATGAAACGATCAAGTAACTCATCATGAGTCATTTTCTTCTGCCCAAAAAATTCAAATATTGACACTTTCTTTGGGATATTACAAACACGGTCTTCACAAGGAAGGCATGTAATAACATGAAACTCAGCAATTGAAAAACCTGCGAGATGTCCACCAACTCTAAACCACAACTCATTCTCTTTTTGTGTTTTTACTTGACGGAGCACCATTTGATGCATAAGCTGAAAATTGGTAACCATTTTGGTGCCTTGCGTCAGCACCCATCCAAGGCAACTTTCTTCCAGAATATTGTAGTGAGAAGGACACAAATGCTCCTTAATCAGATCACAAACAGAAGGATATGAATATATGTTGGATCTACAAACAGAAGGATATGAATATATGTTGGATCTACAACGAAAACGCTCAGAAAGAGGAATGCAATATTCCAAACCCTGATCAATCAGAGACAATTAACCAAAAAACAAAAATCAAATTAAGAAAAAATTATAACTTGCTCATCAAAAAAAGAATTCCAAATGGAAAACTAAAATAACTTACATCAGAACCAGTATAAGAGGTGGACGAATCAGAAGATTGAGCTCCTATAAGAAACAAAATACAGAACAATGTAAATATACAATAACAGAATCTATGATGAAGCAAACAACCATTAAAAATAACAATAAAATGTCACCAAGACATAGTAAAAGAACATAAACATCACAAAGACAACACAAAATACCAAATCCAAGGACACACATTGTTGGAACTACAATAAACTAACACAATCATATATAAAAACAGACAGTGTCAGCCACCATACACATGAAAGTAATAGCAGATAAGTACACTGTAATCAACACAAACAATCCAAAGCATGGAAAACAGATTGACCTACACGAAGAACACTAAAAAAGCACTTACAAAGTGCCACACCACAAAATTGACGAAAAGAAACAGTTAAAATCAACGCATTTACATATGCAACTTGCATAAACTACCGAAAATACCAAAAAACGCACATAGATATACATTTCAAGCATGGATTTAACCATAGATTGTCAAAATTATAAGAAAAAAACCCTAGCACGATACAGTTCGCAAAAAGAAGCGAAATTGATACCTGAACTGCTGGATGACGCCATTGAAGCAACCAACGAAAACTCCCTACTTTAGCAAAGAAATGAAGAACAATCGACCGAAAACTCCGTACTTTAGCAAAGATTGAAGGAAGCAGGACGAACCAAGCAGAAAAACGCAAACAATGAACCGACGAAAAACGAATCGAGCAAAGAGACCGTTCCGAAGAAGAGAGAGGTCGGATTTTCGGGAAACAGGAAAAGTGTCCGTACAATGAGTAAATAAGAATATATAGTGGACATCTTGCTAATTTGTCAAAAAATGTGACCATTTTGCAAATTCGTCCAAAAAAGTGCCTATTTTGCAAATTTTTTCTAAAAAAAACTATAAAAGCATAGCTTGATTGTTGTCAATTGGACGTGCCTATGGAATTCCTAGATAGGTTGAGAACCTAAGCTAACAAAGGCACTGAGAAATGGGATAACAACTAAGCCATGATTTGTGAGTTGAGCAGCAGTAGCGCTTGCACTCAAAGAAGAGGTGTATTTTTTTTGCAATTTGCATGCTCAGATTCAAGATTGCATCCTCTTTTGCAGTTGAAATTGCAATCACCTGAAAGTGGACCATGTATTTCATCCACCCCTTGAATTTCTTCTACCGGCCCACATTCTTGACGATCAGTGACACAATCTTCTATCCACTTGATCTTGAAATCCTTGTTGGGAAGTAGATCAAGCCGTGGGAAGAAGATTCACCTTGGAAATTTTGTACCCCATACATCTCATCAACTAATCCTGGTACTATCCAATCTTTTTTTGAAGCAGCACACCCATAAGAATCATCATAGCCATCAGAAACTCCATTTTGCCCAACACTTTTCTCAGATTTAGCAAAGTAGTAATCATCATAACGCCCTAGAGACTGCTGGACATTTACATCATGTAGACGTGTTTCTTTCCTCATCATACTCAGCATATTTAAGTCCTTTGAGGATCTATTGCGGCAAGCTAAAAAGGTACTAGGAGGGCATCCTGTAGACCTGGACAACATAGATGGTAGGTTGGGAAGAGAACGAGATTTGGAAATCATGGATTGGCTCCTTGGTGTCTGGATTCCAAAAAAGATTAGCCACCTCAGCATCTACCTGGATATTATAATTGTCAGTGCCTTCGTTTTCTGGATGCTGTTGTTGTTCTCCAACGGAGAAAATTGATTCGTTATTTGCCTCATTACAGCTAAATTTAAGAGGTTCAACACTCGCATGATGCAGCTGGTCATGAGATCCATCGCGTGAAAATCCTTGATCATTATTTTCATCTGAGTTATTCTCCTCAGACACCCTTCCCTCCTCAGCAAGGTTACATCCCAAAGATAAACTTCTTCTAAACTGTCGCATCCAATTGTTCGTATCAGTGTTCGTTTCTCCACATTTTTAGCCGCTTTTAACCAAGAATTGGATCTGAGAACTCTTCACATCATGTCTTGAATCACAATCACTCCTTTCCCAAGAAAGAGATCGTTGTGAACTTCCAAGATCGTTGAAGCTCGAAAGCTGATCATTGACCATTGTTTCAGATGGAGGTTGAGCCTGTTTCTGTATACAAAATAGGGATCATAGAATAAGCTCAGAAGGGACAAATACCAATTATACACAAGTAAATGAGGATACCAACTTACTTTTATTTCCTGAGCAGGAATATGGGTGTGGAAGCATGAGAACCGCACCATTCCAACTTACTGAGAACAACAATTTTTTTTTATTAGGTAAAAATTCGGTTGGACAACCTAACCGAGAGCATCCTGATGGATGAGATCAAGAAGATCTGGATGTTCTTCCAGTGCCAACCCGTTAACAGGACGGCCAAGGTGTGCAACCTTGTCTGCCGTCCTGTTATCCTCACACGGCACAAAGGAAAGGGAGTGATGTGAGCCTAATTCGCCATGTTTTACACTTATTTCTATATCGATTTCTGCATACACTGCATGCATTTGGGTTAGAATAATACAGAATCTATGTAGTTTACACTTATTTGCAATATATGGAGGTCTACACAAGTTTTTGTTATATTTCGCAGAAATCGGACGCACTTTGAAGCTTAAATGAAACTCATGGAGAAGCTAAGGATGTTGCAGCTGGAGAAAACGCCATTTTTCACCATTCTTCATTCTGAATCAAGCTTTGATGTCTTCATGAGAGTTGTAGCCCTCGGAAATAGCTTTCCAACGCATGGTCATATGCGTCAATCCGACGAACGAGGACTCGGGAAAGTGCGTTTCAAGAACAGAGCAGAAAGCTGAGAAAACTCTACTCGAGATCGACTAAACTCTACTCGATCTCGACGAGCGATGGTCGAGCAGAGCTGATCGAGGACACTGAGTCAGAGACAACCCGACTCCCGAAACCCTACTCGATCTCGAGTACCCCTGGTCGAGATCGACGAGCCATGTCCGGAGTCGACGAGCTGTGCCGAGCCGAGAAGCTGAGGACGAAGACGCAGACCACCCCTACTCGATCTCGACGAGCCCTAGTCGAGATCGACGAGCCCCGAGTCCAGATCCGAGCATATCGAGTAGAGCCACCCGAGAAGACCCAGTCGACATAGCCAGTCTACTCGACCTCGACGAGCCCTTGTCGACATCGACGAGCACCGTGAATCAAGTCCGAGTATGTCGAGCACCAGCTAGCCGAGACGACGAAGCCGAGCCAGTCAACCCTACTCGAGATCGACAAGACCCTTGTCGAGATCGAGTAGACCTCCAGAGCCACGTTACTCGACTTGACGAATCCTACTCGACTTGGGATTCCTTGGGCGTGAAGATTGCTGATTCTATCCGAAAATATCCACATCTATCATGAAGAAGAAGAGTTCTATCCATTGAAGACACTTTAGATATATTTCCTATTTTAGATTTAATTCCTTTATGTCTTTTATTTATCATTAAGGTTTTAGATAAAGTTTTAGATATAGATATAGATATTCTATCCTTGAGTAGCTAGGGAATGAAGCCTATAAATAAAGCCCATGGGGCTCAGTTTTATTCATTCAATTTCAGTCAGAGACAAGTAGTTCCAAGTAGAGATTTAGGAGTTCGAAGGTTTTAGGGTTTTGGCGTTCAACGAGAGTTGGATCGCCGGGATTGTAAAATCGTTGAATTTAGTTTAATGCAAGTTATTTCCTTTCAATCAAAGATGTCTGAGTTTGCAATGAAGCGCGAGTAGTCAACCCACTTCTGGGGTTGGGGCGAGCCCGACGATAGCCATGCATAATTGAGGTAAAGATCCGACCTTTATCATGTTTTGAGCATTTTCCTACTTGTTTATGTGTTTATTGCCCATCTAATGGAGATCCATGTTAACCACTTGGATTATAAACATAAAATCAGTAGAGACAATTAGGGTTTCTTGAGAGAGTTGTCTAATTGTTGGAAAAGGCGAAAGCTTAGTCCTTTAATGCGAATTATATGATAATCTGTTTGGTTCTACCTTATGCATGTTTGGTTATTGTTGTTGCAAACCCCAATCTTGGAAGTCCTTTTACATTAAAGTTTAGTCGAAATCCCAAAGCATTTGTTTTTACTTTCTTTCGTTTTCGTTTTACTCCCCGCCCTCGTCGATCTCGACCAAGCCTGGTCGACCTCGACCACTGATTTTCGACCTAGAGTCGCCGTAGCTTACTGTGTGCAGGAACTCGACGAAGACCAACTCGACCTAGACGAAGGCTACTCGATCTCGAGTAGAGCCTTGTTGAGATCGACCACCGTTGCCGAGCTGCTGTGCCCTGTTCGACTGTCCGAGCTCCTGTCGACTAACCCTTAGTCGAGCTTGAGGACCCTGTTGTCGACTTCTGTCCGTGAGATTACACTGCTGCCTAGGATCCGCTGACACGCTTCCTCGTGGATCGATCCTGACTTCCCACTGCTATATCAGGAGGAGGTCTTGTAATTATTTGCGTGGGCAGAATCTGGTTTGATTTATTTTGTTATATTTCATACTCGATTTCCTCCTACCAACAAATTGGCGCCGTTGCCGGGGAAGCTATCATTCGCGCCTTAGGTAGTTAAATCTCACGTCTACTTTGAGTTACTTTACAGGTGTATGCGCCGTTCTGGTCAACAACCTGAGTTTGACGGCTTAGACGAACCAGAGCGCCTCCTACACGTCCGAGCTAAACTACAAAGAGCCATGGCGGCTGCTGAGACACAAGAACAGCTGATTGCGAGGCTTACCAGGGAGCTAGCCGCAAAGGATACTGCTATCGCCACAAAAGATGCTGCTATCGCCGCTGAGAAAGCAGCAAGGGAGCAAGCAGAAGCTGAGCTTGCCCAATATCCAACTACAGCTGAGGATTATATGCATCCAACTCTCGTCGTGCCTGAATCGGCGATTCTCATCCCTGAAAACTCTTTTGAAATTCGCACTCAATTTCTTATAGAGCTTAAAAATAATGCCTTTTATGGCAGATTTAATGAGTGTCCTCTTGAACATATTACTAATTTTCATGACATGTGCCGTACTCTTGCTGAAGGTACAACTCTGGAATATGTCAAGATGAAAGCTTTCCGCTGGTCGCTCGCTGGACCTGCACTGAAGTGGCTAGAAGGGCTGAAACCACGATCACTTACCACATGGGCACAAGTAGAGCAAGAGTTTCTCAACAAATTCTTCCCACCTGCCAAGACAGCACTTCTCCGCCAGAAAATCACCGCCTTCAAACAGAGCAAAGGGGAACCGCTGGCAAAGGCATGGGAGCGCTACAAGGATCTTCTGCGATCTTGCCCTACTCATGGACAACCACCCTATGTCATTCAGGAGATCTTCTTCAATTCTCTTGATCAAGTGACTAAGGACATGATCAACCAGTATACTCGCTATGAGTATCTGACGATGCCGCCAATCGACGCCTGGGGTGTGCTAGACAAGCTCACCAACTACGACAATAAATATGGGTTTACTGCAAACTATGAGGAGAACTCCTACGCCAGGCCAGCACCATCAATGCCACTTTATGAGCCAGCAAAGGAGATTGACCCAGATGTCAGGGAGCAGTTCTACAGAGACCAAAATCGCAAGCTCCTCAAACAAGTCAAATATATGTCTGTCAATCAGCCTTGCATCGAATGCGGATCACAGAGGCACACCACTACTGAGTGCCCACACACAGAGCAAGTCAGGATGGCAGAAACACACGAGGAGGCAGCATATGCTGGGGGTCCTAATCGCTATATGGGGGATCAAAGGCCCTATCAACAGCAATGGAACCAAGGTCCTCCTAGGAATCCCCCACCCTACAGAGCTCCAGGGCATCCAGAAAGGGATCAAAAGAAGGATGATCTGCAGCTGATCCTTGAGGAGATGCGACGAAATCAGGGCACCATCAACAACCAATTCCAGAACATCACCACCAAATTTGGAGAATTGGACATCTGGAAGAGGGGAATTGAGACTCAGATGGGACAAATCGCTGCGCAGATCCCACGACCGTCCGGACAGCTCCCTGGGCAGACAGAACCAAATCCTAAGGGGAAAACCGGACATGTTGCAGCCATCAAACTTAGGAGTGGGCATCAATTACACGAGCCAGAGGTCGGAAAACAGCAGAGCCAAGCAGAACACCAACTCGATCTCGAGAAGCCTGTACTCGATGTCGACAAGACCGTGGTCGACCTCAACGAGCCTCTACTCGACCAAGACCAGAAGCTGAGCTTGGACTCTGCTGCGCAGACCAGCAACCCGAGGTCGACAACCCAACTCAAGGTCGACAAGACTCTGGTCGATCTCGACAAGCATCTGGTCGATGTCGAAGAGCATCTGGCCGACGTCGACAACTCTGCAGCATCTCCGACAGCTGATCTGGCTTCGAAACAGAAAAAGCCACTTCCTTTCCCTTCTAAAACTCTTAAAGACCCCACTGCGGGTAGATTCAATAGATTTGTTAATATGTTGCAAGAGCTAAACTTTTCTATTCCCTTTATAGAAGCCCTGCAAGAGATGCCTGGATATGTCAAGTTTCTGAAGGAAATCCTGAGCAAGAAGCGATCCATCTCAGAAATCGCAGGCGAATGCAAAGTACTCCACTTCCCTGAAAAGAGGCCTGACCCTGGTAAGTTTTCTGTTACTGTGGGTTTTGGACAATATAAATATGATTCTCTATGCGATTTAGGAGCAAGTGTGAGCATCATGCCTCTATCAATCTGGCGAAAAGTAAAAATAGGATGCATAGAACCTGTGGATGCCAAATTATACATGGCGAACAATACTGTGGTCATCCCTACAGGTATAGTTGAAAACGTCCCAGTCCAGGTTGGTAAATTCTTTGTTCCATCTGATTTCCTTATCATTGACTATGCTGAAGATCCTACTAGCCCTATTATTCTTGGTAGACCATTCTTAGCTACTGCAGATGCCCAAATTAGTGTCAAGAATAGGTCGCTCACCTTCACCATAGGCGATGAGGTTTTGGATTTCTCTTTTGGCCCTGCAAAGGAGGAAGTTTCATGGCTGGAGGTGAAAAGCATCAGCATCGACAGGACCAAGCAAATAGCGGAGGAAGGAGCCAAAACTTTACTCGAGGTCGACAAGCCCTACTCGACCTCGACAAGCGCCCTCCTCGAGCTCGACAAGCCTTTGTCGATCTCGACCACCATCACTGAGCCAGAAACTTGCCAGGAGCCTAAGTATGGGGTCCCTGTACTCGATCTCGACCAGCAGTACTTGACATCGAGTAGACCCAAGCCTAAAGATTTCTGTTTTGGGTCCGAACAGGTAAGTGCAGGTATGAATTCTACTCCCCCTCAGTCCATAAGTAAAATTTTCAATGATTTAAAGGGAGCTAAGACACCATGGCGAGAGAATTTGCAGAAATTAAAGGCTACAAAGAAAAAGAAGAAAGGGAAAGGAGATGATGCAAGCAACCACCTGTCAGCTGAGCTTGCATACTACCATCAGGACCTAGATGATCCAGGAGAAGGGCCAAGCATGAGTGGGCCCCACAATAATGGTCCTCCTTGAGCGCAAACGGAGAAGTCGGCCTAGCGACTCTAAAATCTAGAGCATGTATATAAACTTTATGAATTTTTGGGACTTTTGAACTTTTTAGTTTTTGGTTTTTGTTTTTTGGGTTGGTTTTATGTCTTTTAGAATAGTTCATGTGGATAGTCTTGTTTCTTGTGCAATCTAACACTTTTTAGTCGGCAAGCATATAAAGATCGCGAAAATTGGAAGAAGAAGTCCCTGAAAACCAGTCAGAATCGACGAAGGCCAAGTCGACGACGACAAAGAGGAGCAGCCCAGACGAAGCTACTCGAGATCGAGTAGACGTATTCGACCTCGACAAAAGCCCAGAAGCTCCTCGACTTCAGAAACCACCAGACGCAGACGAGCCTACTCGAGATCGAGTACACCGTACTCGAGCTCGACAAGCGCCCCCTACTCGACTTGCCCAATTTGGTCTTCCTCGATGCATTATCCTGTGAGTTCCTTCCTTTACTCTTGATTGTATTTGATTTTATACAGTGAGGACACTGTAAATTTTAAGTATGGGGTGGGGGAAGGGCTTACTTTGTGCATATTTTATCATATTTGACTTTACTTTGTGCATTATTTCTTAGAATTGCTACATGGCTATTTTGGAACTCATTATTGATTTATGTGCTCATATGCATGTTTTCCAAAAATTTGAGAAAAATGACCCCCATTGAAAATTTTGAATAATGTCATGGAAGCTTATATTGAACTCGACGATGCAAAATTGGATTCATTAGAGATATAGCATGAAATTGCCTAGTTAAGGGAAGTCACAATGAAGTGCATATTTTGTGAAAACCATAAAAGGAGGTAAAATTTGAAGTTGCTTTTGACATGTTGCATGATAAGATGATGGAGGACTTTATATTTCCATATAATGCTCATATGTTTATAATCCTAGCCTTACCTATGCTTTTGCATCACAAAAGCCATAATATGCCTTATTTCATATATTGCTCCACATGTTCTAAAATATTGCCATTCTTTACCTTATCTGGGGATTATGTTGAGAATGATGTTACATTATGGAGATTGTTATATGGTTGTTGTGATTATTATCATTATTGGAGTTTGGCGGAATTGTTTGAAATATATGGAAAATTTAATGAGTGAAAGAAAATCCGATCAAAGATCGACCCTGCTCGCTGAGATAATAGTTTGGCGAGATGGGACACCAGGTGAGGAGTCCGACGCACTAAGTATCCGGGGCCATTCATGACACCCATGTTTGCGACTCGCGAGAAGGCAGTGCTGAGGTTAGAGAGGTAAAAGCATTATTATTGAGAAAAAGCATTATGAAAGGTGATGAATGTTATGGAGAAGGAATGTGGAAGTTCAAAGTTTGGAAATACTCCATTTCCCCGGATCATTAGCACCACATTGCCAAAAATTGCCCACCTTTTAGCCTTTTACCAATCTACTCCTTCATGAGCTTAAATTAAAGTCCTCTTGATTATTGTTGCTTTGTCACATAAATGTTTTTGCATAACCCTCCTTTTGTGAGTAGATGTTGCTTTTGTATAATTGCACATGCATGAATTTGTGACACTAGTACCTTTTCGAGGATGGTAATTGATTGCAGGGTTATATGGCAATGAATCTAATATGTTGAGAGTTTGAATTCTTCCCCTGAATGACAATTAAAAGTATTGCTTGAGGACAAGCAAGCTTAAGTATGGGGTGTTTGATGTGAGCCTAATTCGCCATGTTTTACACTTATTTCTATATCAATTTCTGCATACACTGCATGCATTTGGGTTAGAATAATACAGAATCTGTGTAGTTTACACTTATTTGCAATATATGGAGGTCTACACAAGTTTTTGTTATATTTCGCAGAAATCGGACGCACTTTGAAGCTTAAAGGAAACTCATGGAGAAGCTAAGGATGTTGCAGCTGGAGAAAACGCCATTTTTCACCATTCTTCATTCTGAATCAAGCTTTGATGTCTTCATTAGAGTTGTATCCCTCGGAAAGAGCTTTCCAACGCATGGTCATATGCGTCAATCCGACGAACAAGGACTCGGGAAAGTGCGTTTCAAGAACAGAGCAGAAAGCTGAGAAAACTCTACTCGAGATCGACTAGACTCTACTCGATCTCGACGAGCCATGGTCGAGCAGACCTGGTCGAGCAGAGCTGATCGAGGACACTGAGTCAGAGACAACCCGACTCCCGGAACCCTACACGATCTCGAGTACCCCTGGTCGAGATCGACGAGCCATGTCCGGAGTCGACGAGCTGTGCCGAGCCGAGAAGCTGAGGACGAAGACGCAGACCACCCCTACTCGATCTCGACGAGCCCTAGTCGAGATCGACGAGCCCCGAGTCTAGATCCGAGCATGTCGAGTAGAGCCACCCGAGAAGACCCAGTCGACATAGCCAGTCTACTCAACCTCGACGAGCCCTTGTCGACATCGACGAGCACCGTGAATCAAGTCCGAGTATGTCGAGCACCAGCTAGCCGAGACGACGAAGCCGAGCCAGTCAACCCTACTCGAGATCGACAAGACCCTTGTCGAGATCGAGTAGACCTCCAGAGCCACGTTACTCGACTTGACGAATCCTACTCGACTTGGGATTCCTTGGGCGTGAAGATTGCTGATTCTATCCGAAAATATCCACATCTATCATGAAGAAGAAGAGTTCTATCCATTGAAGACACTTTAGATATATTTCCTATTTTAGATTTAATTCCTTTATGTCTTTTATTTATCATTAAGGTTTTAGATAAAGTTTTAGATATAGATATAGATATTCTATCCTTGAGTAGCTAGGGAATGAAGCCTATAAATAAAGCCCATGGGGCTCAGTTTTATTCATTCAATTTCAGTCAGAGACAAGTAGTTCCAAGTAGAGATTTAGGAGTTCGAAGGTTTTAGGGTTTTGGCGTTCAACGAGAGTTGGATCGCCGGGATTGTAAAATCGTTGAATTTAGTTTAATGCAAGTTATTTCCTTTCAATCAAAGATGTCTGAGTTTGCAATGAAGCGCGAGTAGTCAACCCACTTCTGGGGTTGGGGCGAGCCCGACGATAGCCATGCATAATTGAGGTAAAGATCCGACCTTTATCATGTTTTGAGCATTTTCCTACTTGTTTATGTGTTTATTGCCCATCTAATGGAGATCCATGTTAACCACTTGGATTATAAACATAAAATCGGTAGAGACAATTAGGGTTTCTTGAGAGAGTTGTCTAATTGTTGGAAAAGGCGAAAGCTTAGTCCTTTAATGCGAATTATATGATAATCTGTTTGGTTCTACCTTATGCATGTTTGGTTATTGTTGTTGCAAACCCCAATCTTGGAAGTCCTTTTACATTAAAGTTTAGTCGAAATCCCAAAGCATTTGTTTTTACTTTCTTTCGTTTTTGTTTTACTCCCCGCCCTCGTCGATCTCGACCAAGCCTGGTCGACCTCGACCACTGATTTTCGACCTAGAGTCGCCGTAGCTTACTGTGTGCAGGAACTCGACGAAGACCAACTCGACCTAGACGAAGGCTACTCGATCTCGAGTAGAGCCTTGTCGAGATCGACCACCGTTGCCGAGCTGCTGTGCCCTGTTCGACTGTCCGAGCTCCTGTCGACTAACCCTTAGTCGAGCTCGAGGACCCTGTTGTCGACTTCTGTCCGTGAGATTACACCGCTGCCTAGGATCCGCTGACACGCTTCCTCGTGGATCGATCCTGACTTCCCACTGCTATATCAGGAGGAGGTCTTGTAATTATTTGCGTGGGCAGAATCTGGTTTGATTTATTTTTTTATATTTCATACTCGATTTCCTCCTACCAACAGGGAGATATCATGAAAAGACCTAAGGAGCCCTTTGACATCACCCATAATTAATTCAATTTCCCAGGGACAAATACCATAGTCCTTTAGATGATTCATTAGTATTTGAGAATCTCCTTCTATCACTAGTTTAGCGTAATTGTTTGTTTTAGCACATGATACTCCCTCTATTAAAGCTACGGCCTCTGCCAGAATCGGATTTTATTTCCCAATGGATTTATACCCTAGATTGACGACTTTTCCTTCGAAATTCCTAATTATATATCCAGTACTAGCTTCCCCTAAGAAATTTACCGCTCCATCAAAATTGAGTTTCATATATCCATTATTAGGTTTTCTCCACTTAACATTCTTCCTGGTTACCTTTTTCTTTTTTCTCCCCCGACGCTCCATTTACCAGATTTGCATCTTCCTTTTCCTCCTTTTGAGCTTTCACCCATCCTTCTTTTATAGATTTAATAAAGGAGTGAACTTCCGAATGTGTAGGCGTTTCTTCTTCTTTGAAAATCATTTTATTCCGAAAATACCAAATGGACCACCATTTTAGAGCCATTTCTTCCTTTTCTTTGCTTGTTAATTCTTCTCCTTGTTTTGCCATAATGACATTGCCCTTCGCCGAAGTTGTGTTGATATTATTTATGATCCTAGAACATTTGCTAGTTTGCAGAATATGATTTTGCCCGAATGGGCATTTGACAAACAAATGGACTTCATCTTCCCCATTTGCACCACAGAAGCAACATTCGTTTGGGATGGCCACTCCCCTCTTACTCAATCGATCCCTAGTTGGTAGGCCATTCTGTGCGATTTTCCACAGAAAATTCTTAATCTTAGGAATTGTATTTACTTTCCACACCCAGTTAGACGGATCATCATTAAATGACTCTTGGTTCGTAAGAAATCTTAATGCACTAGAAGTGGTAAACCACCCTTGTTTATCATGGTGCCAGTACAGCCTGTCAGACATCCTATGGATTAGGAGAGGGATGCTAAGAACTTGCTCCGCTCATTCCCTTCCTAATGCATCAATTAACAAGTCCCTGCACCATACCCCATTTTTTATAAGATTGCTTACTCGGGCATCCTCATCTTCGATTATTATATTATCAATGCATTTGATTAAGGGTTTCCGAGAGATCCAGGAATCCTTCCAGAACTTAACTGATTCGCCATCTCCGATTGCCCAAACTAGGCCTTCCTTGAATTTGTCAATTAGCGCAGAAGCATTCCTCCATTGCCAGGAAGCATTTTTAGTCTTTGTGTAATTTAGTATATCATTTTGTTTTAAGTATCTGTGTCTAATAATTCGCACCCATATATTTTCTGGTTCAACTATGGTTTTCCATAATAGTTTCATCTGAAGAGCCTCATTCATTATTCGTGATTTTCTTATATTCAGACCCCCTTTACTTTTCGATCTACACACCTTGTCCCAGCTAATAAGTGGTTTATATTGAAGATCCTTATTCCAGAAAAAATTTCGATTAATGCGATCTAGTTCATTGTGAATTGACGCTAGAAGCATAAAACTTTGCCTAGCATAAAGAGGTTTTGACGACATATTTGAATTAATCAAAATCGACCTTCCTTGTTGAGATAGGGAGTTCGCTTTCCATTTAGAGAGCCGAGTTTTCGTTTTGTTAACGACATCTTCGAATGTGTGCTTATTTACTCTCCCATTGATAATAGAACATCCTAAATATTTCTCCAAAATCCTTGTGTGTGTCATCTGTAACGAATTTTCTAGCAACTGAATTCTAGACTCATGAACTCCCCTTGTCGTCTGGAAAGAAGATTTATGATAATTGACTTTTTGACCAGAGACCCTACAGTAGTCCTCTATTACAGATTTAACTTTCTAACTAACCTCTAACGATGCTTTGGCAAAGACAATTGTGTCATCTGCAAGCAAGGAAAGGGATTTTCGGACCGCGGTGTCCAAAGTTAAAGCCAATTTTGCTCAATGGGTCCACAGACGCCTGCTGTAGTTGTCTTGCTAGAACTTCTGCTCCAAGTATGAATAAGAACGGTGAAATGGGATCTCCTTGTCGGATACCTCTGGTAGGAAAGAAAAGTTCAGTTGGAGTACTATTTACCAGGACTGAGAAGGATACGGACATGATGCATTCTTTCACCCAATTAATAAATTGTTCATGAAAACCGAATCTTCTTAGAATTTCTAAAATAAAATCCCAATTAAGTCTATCATAAGCTTTTTCCATATCAAGTTTGATGGCCATCCATCCTTCCTTACCCTTACGATTCTTAAAAGAATGGAAAATCTCATGCGCTATCAAGACATTATCTTGAATTGCTCTATCTGCAACGAAGGTGCCTTGTAACGGGTGGACCAGTTTACCCATTACCTTCTTCAGTCGTTCAGTAAATATTTTTGATATGATTTTGTATATTGTCGAGCATAAGCTGATTGGTCTATAGTTATTTGTTGAGGATGGATTATCCACTTTCGGAAGTAACGTAATAAAAGTATGATTAATTTGCCGGAGAAGTCTCCCGGAGTGAAAGAAGCTCTTCAGTGCTCTGATTACCGAGGGACCCACAATATCCCAATAAGTTCTATAAAACTCCGCCGAAAAACCATCTGGCCCAGAAGATTTATTTCTTCCTAGACTGAAAACCACATTTTTTATTTCACTATTTTGAACCGACTTGATGAGCTGCTCATTTTCGTCCTCAGTGATTTCAGAAGTAATTAGATCCAAACTATTTCTCCAATCAGTACTTGTACAACAATCCTTTTTAAACCTTTTTTCAAAATCATTATGAATTTCTGTCTTGATGTTTTCCTCCCCAAGGATTAGAGTACCTTCCGCGGAAGTAATGTGTCGTATAATCTTTCTATTTCGTCTGCCTGTGGAGATTTTGTGAAAGTAGCCTGAGTTTGTGTCTACTAATTTTACATGTTTAGACTTTGCTCTCTGACTCCAAAATGTTTTATGAAATTTTATCAACGCTTCTTTTTTCAGAACTAATTTTTTCTGTCTGCTGGTTGTAATATGATCGAAAAGGTTACATAGCTCACCTTGAATAGTTATTAATTTTTCCTCAACATCCTCTAATTGTCGAAATATATTTCCAAAAGTCCTTTTATTCCAGGCCTTAATTTTTGCTTTAAGGATATTTGTTTTAAACATTAGCTGATACATCGCAGATCCTGCACAATTCGCCCTCCACGCCTGTTTGACAACCATTCTTAAATCCTTCCTTTTGAGCCACATGTTTTCAAATTTGAATGGTGCAGCCTGATGTGATATACCTTCTGTGAAAGTCATTGTAATAGGACAATGATCCGAAGAGTAGAAAGCATGATGGGTTAAGTGTATACTAGGGAAACGGGCCAAAACCTCGTTCTGAACCAAAGCCCTGTCAAGACGTTCATGAATATTTTCTGGTCAATCCTTCTTTTTTCTCCATGTGAATCTATTTCCACTAAAAGGTATGTAAAACAAATCACAACTATTTTTAATCTCATTTAACCTAAGAAGTCTGGAAAATGAAGTATCAGCACCTTCTTTTTTATCATCGTTAGATACAATATCATTGAGATCTCCTATAACTATAGTGGGTACCCTAGAGGAGGTTATTAACATTACTATTTCTTCCCAGAACCTTGTTTTATCTCGTTCCTGAGCAGGGGCATACATAAATAGAATCTGACATTCAAAATTCAGATTTGAATTTCCATATGTTGCACTAATAAAACGCCGACTGGCATGATTTATTGATAAGGTTTCATGAGTCAGACAATGCGACTTCCACATCACACCTATGCCTCCAGATTTACCGACAGCAGGTACCCAGAAAGCTTCATCAAAGCCTGCTGATTGCCAACAATTTTGCTCAGGGATTTTGTCTGTCTTTGTTTCCATAACCGACATTACTTGAATTCTTTGTATATTATAGAAAGTATCCAATTCCGCCCAAAAGTTTGGTTTTCCAATTCCTCTCACATTCCAAGAACCAATTTTCATATTAACCTAGAGTAATCCCTTAGCCTTTTAGCTAATATAGCTGAATTTCTCTTTAAATGAATAGATACATGCAAATATAGATCTTTTTGATCTCTTTTCTCATTGAATAGCTTATAATGTGGTTTATATTTGTTCACAAATTGAGTTATCTCAACAATAGACATACCCACGTAGTCTACTCTATCTCTTAACTTTTCGTTTTTCCATTTAGAACCTTTGTTAATCCAATTTTACATATTCCAATAATAGTTATGCACACTAGACGTTGTCATTCTTGATTTATCAATAACACAAAGTCCCTTTCTATACACAATTTGAAGCTAGCCATTTTTTTATCAACAAAGCCATGTTATTAGAAATTTGTCCACCTATCCCATATATTATTCTCAAATTATGAATGCGAGCCCAACTAAGTACAACCTCATTAGTTGCATTTATAACTAAATGGATCTGCACATATGCAATTTTTTATAGTAGGCATAGAATCTTTACGCTAGATTGCCACGAGACACCTTCCAACCACTTTAACACTGATTGCCAATTAATCATAGTGGAACACAGCCAGATGCGGACACAACAATATTGACAGAAGAAGTAAAAGGTACACCAGATTCTACAAGCTTCAATATAAGGCCCTACATACATGAAATTACACGAGACTACTTTAACCATGTCTGCCCAATTACAGGATCGACTTAAGAAGCTTATTTTATCCCTTAAAGGGAGACCCGAGCACGACAAAGACATATAGGAGCAGGTTTCGACATTCCTACTACCTGCATACTTACCTTCAGACATTTCTTTGACACACAAGTGGACACAAACTAACACCCTTCCATTCGAATAGCACACCATTTTATTTAGTAAAGGAGTTACTTGCCAGAAACCCCTCCATGTCTTCCCCTCCCAGAAAAAACATGAAGGCAAAGTCAATGTCAACAAACAATTCGTTCCCAAGACATGATTTTCTAACATCTCAAATCGACATTTCTCAACTGGAACTGGATTGAAACACACGGGCATCCCCCTGCAACTAAGCATCACTAAACAAGCTACTCTAAAGAACGAAAGCACTCGAAAGAATTGGCTCAAGGCCACATAACTGGGGAGAACACATCTTAGGCAAAGCATGAATACATACTCAAATATTATTAGACAATAGTGGATATTATACACACTGCTTGCACAATTACTCCACCAAAGCACACCATGATTTCCACTTTGATAATAATCAATACGAGAGCAATTAGGTTCTTGATCAAATTTCCACATCCAACTCCACAACCTGGAACCTAATTCCTTTAGATAATTAGCTACTCTAGTCACACTTGGGAAACAGTAGACCAATTTGCAAAAGATTAACATTATACCTTCGAGCAAACTTCCATACACAACCAGGATATTTTCATCGATCAGATAAACTGGATCCTCCGAGGAAGATCCTCTGAGGAGGACCACCCATAGGAGCGTGGTGTTGTTGAAAGCGAAGATGTTCACTTGACCATCGGATTGAATCTCCTTCATCAGTTGCACATCAATCTTGGATTTCTGCAAGATTTTCACAAGGTTTTTTTTGTTAGCCTTTGGCAAGCCCTCAGAGGGAACAGGAGTTCCCACCGAAGGAAAGCCAGAAGTCATTGTTTTTGGGCCCATACGGGAGTTTATTTCAGGATAACCGAGGGACTCGGCATCAATAGGTTTTTTGCCATTGTCTATGGAGGACGCATCCCTTTCAATAGAAACACCAGAGAGCTGGTTAGCAATATGGAATGAAAATAGATTTGTAGAAGACAGAAGATGAAGAAGAGTGTGAAGGATTAGCACACACCCGATTTTTCTTAAAAAGATTTGAAGGAGAGGAAGAGGAGAGCCAGAGGCGCTGACCATCCAAGAGCCGTACCGAGCCAACAGAACCGTGTTGCAGGGATGAACACGAGCACTCAAATCTCCAAATGTACGGAGATCACAAGAAAACTTCCTCACAGGCGAAATCCGTACCCACCAATCTTGTGGATGAGGCCACGGGGGAGGCCGATTACTCCCAGCCCTGTCGCCCCTATCACAACAGGCCTTCGATTCATCAAAGGTAGATCGACACCAAGAAGCCAAACCGTACATCACTCCACACCATTGCTTATCCCTCCATCGAAGCTTCCAGAACACAATAACCAACCCAACAAGGCATCAGCCCTCCAGAAACCGCACAGAGGGTTGTTTGAGAAGGAAAATTTCATCTTTATTTCTTGTTTCAGATCGAATTAGAGGATAGATTTGACAAGAGGATGGATTTAGGTGTGAAAGGTTTTGGGAATTAGGTTTTCTTTCAGACGAATTTGGGGCTTTTCGGATTTCGCAAGAATAAGGGATTAGAAGGGGCGCGTGGCACGCGTTCTTCCAAACTGGGTACTCCATTCTCACGACTTGCCTTTGTCCTGAGTTGAGATTGAGAAGAACAACTGATTCTTCATTCAAATAACCTAATCAACTTTTCTTTATTTGCATCTAGAGCTGATGTTCATAAACTAAATTTGCATAAAACATTAACATCAAACCAAGTCAAACTCAATTACATTGCTTTCAGATGTTAGCCATAATCAAGTGACAAACCCACTCAAACACGACAACGTCTCCACACATGCGAGGATCTTGACCTTCTTAACAAACCCTTTTGCTCTAGGGCTAATGCTCGTTACCTAATAGGCTAATACTTACCTTCACATCAATATATACTTACCTTTCTTTCTTTCTTTCTTTATTTATTTCATATCAATATATACTTACCTTCACAAATAAAATGTTTGTTTGAGCTACTTCTCAAATCCATGAATCACATCTAGAGTTGATGTAGTCGACCTCGAGCTCTCTGACAGTTTTCTTCTCTTCTCCGAATTGCTCGTAAAGTGTCTCGATTCCTGCATTATTCTAACCTAGAGATATAAAATGTACACAGAAATCGATATGGATGCAAGCGAAAAACATGGTTAATTCAGCGCACATCAACACCCCATACTTAGGCTTGCTTGTCCTCAAGCAATACTTTTAACGGTCATACATTAGAAGAAATTAAACTCTCAACATCATAGATTCATTCTTATATGTCCATGCAATCAATTACCATCCTCGAAAAAGTACTTATGTCACCAAATCCATGTATGTGAATAAAAGCAACATTGCACACAAAATGAGGATTATGCAAAAACAATTACATGAGTAACATAGCATTAATAATCAAGAGGACTTTTATGCGCATGGTGAAGAAAGGTAAAAGGCAAAGTGGTGGGCTATTTTTAGGCAATGTGGTGCTAATGATCCGGGGAGAATTCTTCAAACTTTTTTTCTTTCTTTGATGCACTTTCTCCCTTCATATGATATTCCACATCACTCATCCTCTCATAATTCACTCTTTGCTTTTTTCACTTATATGCTTTTACCTCTCTAACCTCAGCAATGCCTTCTCGCGAGTCACAAACATGGGTGTCATGAATGTCCCTAGATACTTAGTGCTTCGACTCCTCACCTTGGTGTCCCATCCTACGAAACTTGCATCTCAACGCAGGTAGGGTCGATCTACCTTTATCTC
This sequence comes from Persicaria maculosa, assembly GCA_963922045.1. NCBI lineage: Eukaryota > Viridiplantae > Streptophyta > Magnoliopsida > Caryophyllales > Polygonaceae > Persicaria > Persicaria maculosa. Next base: position 63,227,850 of record OY998252.1, read on the forward strand.
CTGAGGTGACCGAATTTTTTTTCTCTCATTAAATTTTCCATAATATATGATCATTCTCCTGCCAAACTCCAAAATAATAGCACAACACAACAACCATATAATAATCTCCATAATATGACATCAATTACTCAACAAAACTCCCAGATGGGTAATAAGGTAAAGAAATAGGCAATATATAGAACATGTGGAGCAAAATACGAAATATGGCATGATATGGCTTGTGATGCATAAGCATAGGTATGGCTAGGAATATAAAAATATGAGAATTATATGGAAAATAAAGTCCTCCATCCTATTATCATGCATATGTCAAAAGCAACTTCAAATTTTACCTCCTTTCATGGTTTTCAATAAAATAATGCACTTCATTGTGACTTCCCTTTACTAGGAAATTTCATGCTATATCTCTAATGAATCTAATTTTGCATCATCGAGTTCAATAAAAGCTTCCATGACACTAATAAAAAAAAATTCGATAGGGGTGATAAAAAGAAACTTTGGATGAAAACATGTAAAGACATAGATGAATAATAATTCAAAGTAACCATGTATGAGCAATTCAAGAAATATGATAAAATAAGCATAGAGTAAGCCTTTCCCCCACCCCATACTTAGATATTACAGTGTCCTCATTGTATAAAAACAAGGGTGAAGAAAGAAACTTACTAGACAGTAGTGCAGAAGCTCGGATCAAGTGTTGAAAAATGCTGCAGGGTTAGTCGATCTCGAGTAAGTTAGTCGACATCGACCAAACTTACTCGACATCGAGTATGTTGAAGCCTCAGGGCGATCTTCAGTCGACCACATGCTTCTTTCTTTGATATGTGTGGTCGACGTCGAGTAGGCTACTCGACGTCGAGCACCTTATGCAACTTCTTGTTTCTGCAGTTTTCGTTAGAAAGACAAAATCCACAAGAGCAAATCCACAATAATGTTTAAAACCAAAACCAAAAGTATCAAAACCCTAAAAACGAATTGTCTTGTTACAAGTTCTAGATTTTATAGTCGATAGGCCGAATTCTTCTTTTTTCGCTCAAGGGGGCATCGGCAGCGCCCATGTGGCCTGGGCCTTGAATAAGACTCCATTCTTGTCCATAAGTTGTAGTCCTCCGGAATGGATCTTGTGCACCGTGAAGGGCCCCATCTTCTTGTTGTTGAATTTATCGGGAAACCAATGATTCTTTGATTTGGAGACATACACCTTGTCTCTTACTTCGTAGTCCTTTGGATCATCATTGGAAATCCTGCATAATCGTACATACCAAGGCAAACCTCTTCCATGTATAGATAAATCTTTTATGGAAATTGGGGAAGAGATGTCCTTACCTCGGCCTACCTTTGCAGAATTTTCATCATTCGGGATATCAGGTTCTGGTCGACGTCGAGTACTTCTCTGCCTCTGGTGGGTTGCTCGACGAAGGAGAAGTCGATGAAGGTGTGAGGGTGTGGTCTATGTCGAGTACTGTACTCCACGTCGAGTACGTTTTGTTGATGTCGACCCCATACTTAAAACCTAGAAAAGAATCTGAAATAAAGTTAGTCGACGTCGACTTACCTTGGTCGATGTCGAGTAGGTTCTCTGTCTCCTCGTTCAGAATCGCCATTATTTCCTCCACTTGGGTCTGCATAGCCCTCTTCTCCAGGTCTTCAGGAGTCATATTCCTTACCTTAGGCTTCCCACAAGTGATGTACCTTTCTGAAATAGATTTGACCTCCATAGGACCTGTATGCCTTTTAGTTTTATTAAAGGAATACTCAATTACGTCGTCGCTGATGGTGAATGTGAGCGCTCCCTCCCTTACACTTATGTTGGCATCCACAGTTGCTAAAAAGAGCCTTCCTAAAATAATAGGGCAAGCAGGGTCCTCTGCCATATCAATAATTAAGAAATCAGAAGGGACAAATAACTTACCCACTTTTACCGGTACATCGTCCACCATGCTTGTAGGGATGACGATAGTGTTGTTCGCCATGTATAATCTTGCATCCATAGGCTTTAAAGCTCCCATCTTGACCTTGGACCAGATTTATAGTGGCATGATGCTGACGCTGGCTCCTAAGTCACACAAGGCATTGGATTTATATTGACAAAATACAATAGTTATAGCGAGCTTTCCTAGATCTGGCCTTTTCTCTAGAAGGTCAACCTTATTGCATTCCTTTGCGATCTCAGCCATCGACCATTTCTTGCTTAGGATATCTTTGAGGAACTTGATATAGGATGCCATCTCATGAAGAGTTTCTGTAAAAGGAATAGTGACTTTGAGCCTTTGAAGCATCTTCACGAAACGTTGGAACTTTTTCTCCGCTGGGTCCTTCAAAGATTTTGTTGGGAATGGCAGCGTTTTCTTCTTCGACGATGCTAAAGTGTGGTCGACATGGAGTGGTATCTAGTTGACGTCGACTGAAAAAGTCGACTTCTGGATAGGTGTTGGCTTGTGATTGACATCGAGTACAGGGTGCTCGACGTCGACTACATTCTGGTCAACGTCGACTGGGGTAGTCGACGTCGAGTTGCCTCCAGTAGCTTCTTCCTCCGTGTTCTGCTCGGGCGTTTGTAACTGACGCCCACTCCTTAAGTTCATGGCTGCCACCTGTCCTACAGATTTACTCTTAGGATTCGGTTCAGAAGATCCAGGGAGCATACCTGATGGTTTGGGGACAGATGTTGCCATCTGACCAATTTGGGTCTCTATAGTCTTCCTCCAAACATTGATTTCTCCCAATCTTGAGTTGATGCCATACAATTGAGTATAGACGGAGTTGTTGGCTTGTTTGAATTCAGAATGGTTCCGTTGCATCTCATCAAGGATGATGTGCAGGTAGACCTGGGCAAACGCGGGCTTAGGCCGGGCTTGGGCCAGGCTTTAGCCCAAATTTTATCCCAGTGTTGCGGGCGCGGGTCGGGCTAAGCCCGCTTAACAGGTTGAAAAAAAATTTCGAGTCCGTCCGCTATTGCGGTTACGGGTGGCCCGCGAGTACCCGCTTAATTTCCCCTATACTGATGTACTCGTTAAAAAGTTAAAAAAATGCAATACTTGTTGCTGTTCTTGTTGTTAGTGCAGTAGTTGTTGTTAATGGCTGTTGTACACGTTAATCATGCAAAAAAAAAAGTCCAACAAAGAATAAAAGAATTAAAGTCCAACAATGGGTAGATTAGCTTATAATTAATACAGTAATATATAGATATTTTATTGTAGGCTTATCTTTTCAAACTTCTATATTACAGCATATTGTAGGTTTGTAATTTGTATAGATATTTTATTTTATTTTCTTATATATATATATATATATATATATATATATATATATATATATATATATATATATATATATATATATGTATATATATAGGGAATGGTTCAAATGTAAAATATCCTTAGGGTGAAAATTTGCTTAAGGTGTAAAATTCTCTAATGGGCCTAATTTTTGTAAGTAAATTGCTAATGGGCCTAATTTAATTACTAATGGGTCTAATTTAATTAGTAGAATGTCTGCCCCCCTTGCCCATGCGTGTGCCCCCCTGCCCCCACTGTGCCCCCCCTTCTCGGGCCTGATTTTTTATTTTTTTTGTCCCAGGATTTTTTTTTTCATGTTAACACTTTCTGCTGTTCAAGTATAACTTGATTTCATGTTAACACTTTATTTTGTGCAAATTTAATAACATCCTGTTGTGCAAATATAACTTTTTTTTCATGTTAACACTTTCTGCTGTTTAAGTATAACTTTATTTTGTGCAAACATTATAATTGAGATATGTTTAATTTATGGGTAAATAGGTAAATATGTCTAATTTTATGGGTAAATGCACTTTTTCCAGTTTTCGACACCTTTTGTTGTGCAAATATAAAGTGTATAAATAACCGATTCATCCTATTTTATGGGTAAATAGGATGAATTTGTTTGAATGTCTAAGTGATCTAAAGTGGAGCATTCTGCTTGTTTTTGTCTTTTGTGCTTAGGATGGATTTGCTACTTCCACTCAAGTATATTTAACAGGTCCAAGAGAAGAAGTTAAAGAAGATTTCTGAAATGAATGTGGATCTGTCAAAAGCTAAAGCAAATGACTGCATAACCAGTTCAAGCATCACAAGTAGTCCCAAGCCACATCTTGCAAATGGGGAAATTCCAGACACAACATACAGTTATTTGATGCATGATATTTTGATTTTGCGTCAATAGTCGCAACTTGGCTTTGTTTGAGGGGATTAAGAGGGCTGAGATGCCCAACTCCTGTTCGCAGGAGGGTGCTGCTTGTTATTTTATCTTCGTTTTTTGCTACTTACATCCATTTCCCTCGCTTCCAATCTGTCATATGTGTCATTAAAAGCCTATTAGCTCAAAATGGGAGAGCAATGTGCCTACGCACAAAGATGCGGGTTCAAACCCCGTATAGGCTATCTATGTGGTATCTCTTATTATGTTTCTCTTTGTGAATAGTATAAGGTGCAAAAATAAAATTATAATGCGCATTTGTGCAACTGTGAAGTGCATTTGTGCAACTGTGAAGTGCATTTGTGCAACTGTGAAGTGCATTTGTGCAACTGTGAAGTGCATTTGTGCAACTGTGAAGTGCATTTGTGCAACTGTGAAGTGCATTTGTGCAACTTTAAAGTGCATTTGTGCAACTTTAAAGTGCATTTGTGCAACTTTAAAGTGCAAATATAAGAACATAAAGTGCAAAAATAAAATTGTAATGTGCACATTTAGAATACAAGTGTACAAAAGTAGGATACCATTTTGCAAATTTAAACTACAATTGTGCAAAAGTAAGATACAATTGTGCAGATTTAGAATACAATTGTGCAAAAGTAAGATCACAATATGCATGAATAAGACAAAAGATGTGCTTTTGAAATCGATGTTTTAATTTTGTTTTTTTTTTTACTTTTGAGAGTTTGGGTTCACCTCTCGCATAATTTAGGTTGATAGATGTGAGTTTGAAATCGATTTTTTTACGTATAAGCTTTTAAAATTAAAGTGCACAAATAAGTTTAAAATGTGCATAATTAAGGTTAAAAAGTGCATAACTAAGATTATAATGTGCATGATTAACAATTTGCGATTGTTGCGCTCTTGTCTATTATGTAACCTATGTGGGATTTGAACCCACATCTTTGTGCAAACGCACATTGCTCTACCAATTGAGCTAATAGGCTAAATTATGATTTTCATGCTATAATAGAAGAACCTAATAGACCTACAACATATCGCAATAAAATTCTAAAATCCAATTAACTCATGATTCACAAACAATTTGAGAATGCTATGAACATGAAATTAGCTCCAAATCAACCCAACATCACAACCATATCATCAATTTCAATCAATTTGGATGTTGGTAAAAAACTCTAAATTATAAAATATCGCAATAAAATTCTAAAATCCAATTAGATCATGATCCATACACAATTTGACAATGCTATGAACATGAAATTAGCTCTAAATCAACCCAACAACACAACCATATCATCAATTTCAGTCAATTTGGCTTTTGGAAAAAACCCCAAATTCTAAAGCATATCGCAATATAAAATTCTAAAATTCAATTAGCTCATGATCGATAAACAATTTGACAATGATATGAACATGAAATTAGCTCAAAATCAACCCAACAACACAACTATATCATCAATTTCCATCAATTTGGCTTCTGGCAAAAAGCCCCAAATTCCGCTCCTAAATCAAACCCTAGGTTTTCAATCTCAACCTAAATCATTCAAAAAAATCTAAATAATTGTAATAAACAAGTTTAGGGTTAGAAATCATACCAAATTCGAGTTGAAACAAGGATAAAAATCGGGATTTCGAATGGTTTCGAGCCAAAAATGTCAAACATGACTATTGGGGGAGATGGGCTCGGTGTGAGCTCGGCTGGGCACGAACCAAAGGGGTTCTGGTGTCGGGGGGTGCGCCTGAGAGAGGTGGTTCGAGCGGGTGGTTGCTGGTGGCCGGAGGTGGTAGGAGCCTTCCGATCCGGCGCTTTTCCTTCCTTCACATCCTTTCGCTTATCCCTGAAGCTCATCCACGAGGCCGACTTCGGAGTTAAAAGAAGATCGAGACCAGAAACATCACCAATCAGAGCTTACCATCGACGACAAGTGAGGTCGGAGGGAGGCTCGCTCATGGCGTCGGCGCCTAGTGAGGTCGGAGGTCGGAGGTCGGAGGGATGGAAGCTCGCTCATGGCGTCTTCACGTTTCTCCATTTTTCCATTCAGATGGGCCGGTTCGGTTTTTTTTTTTAAAAACGGACTGGTTCACTTTCTTTTAAAACATCACCCGCGTGTCCGGTTTTGCACTAAACCCAAAATTTTACACCTTAAGCAATTTTACACCCTAAGGATGTTTTACATTTTAACGCTTCCCTATATATATATATATATATAGGGTGTGGTTCTGGTGTTCACAAGTCTTACGGTGTACCTTGTACACAAATATGGACCCTTGATCTAATGAAATGGATGACCATGATTTAAGTGATTTTTTTTTAATTTTCTGAAAAAACTTGTGGGACCCACATTAAAAAATCACTCACTCTCTCCTCTTTCTCCCCTTTTGATGTACGTGTAACTCAATGCCCTTTTTTCTTTTTTTTTTTTACTTTTTCTTTTTAAGCTGATTTGTTGAAAATATAGAGAATATTAATTATTTTTTGGAAAAAAAAATTATTATGGGTGATTTATTGGCGGACTAACCTAATTTCGTTTGTTAAAAATTTTATCAATTCCACTGAATAATGTTTCACATCCTACCGAATAATTTCGTTTGTTAAAAATTTGTCAATTCAACTGAATAATGTTTCAGATCTTACCGAATAATATTATGTTATCATCAAATTCTGATCAAAATTTATCAATTTCACTGAATAATTTGTCACATATTACCGAATAATGATTAGTTTTTTTGTACGTTAATTTCAGATAAAAAAATCTCAAATTTCCAAATAATACTTCCCATTTATACGAATAATTCTTCATATTTCACTGAATAATGTCTCACATTTCACTGAATAATCTTTTGTTTTATGTTGTTGCCAAACTGAAGTGTCCATATTCTGACTAATAATAAATCAGATTTCACCGAATAATTTACCAACTCAATATCACCCGTAATCAAAATTTGACACATATGTCTGAATAATTGACAATAATGAATAAAAAAATAATGTGTATCGAAAGCCCTACCCGCCAACCCGATTTGACTGACCCCTAACACAAACACAAACCACCCCCGCACCCCTAGCCCCACCACCCCCGCCACCCACCCAACCACCCCCGCCACCCCCGCCACCCACCCAACCACCCCCGCCACCCATCTAACCACCCACCCCGCCCCACACACACAAAAAAAAAGCAGATGAATTCCATAAAAAAGGAGGACAGAAAGGAGGACGAAGGCGAATTGAATCGGAGAACCGAAGAACGACGGCCATTGAACCGCCCGGATCTGAGCCAGAGGGAGGAGGAGCCGACCCTAACACCGCCCGGATCTGAGCGAGAGGGGAGGAGAAGCCGATCCTAGCACCGCCGAGAACTTCGCCACCGTCTCACCGCCAATCGCCGCTATCCATTGAAAAAGAAGGTGCCTCCGTCTGCACAGTGCCGCCTCCACCGATAGAAGAAGAAGACGCCTCCGTCGCCGCAACCACCTTCAATCGCTGCCAATCGCCTCTCCTGGAGGAGAGAGGGATAGCAAGAGGTGCTCGACGGGATGGATCGGAGCCGCTGCGCTTGGACGATTATCTGCGCTTACAAGCACTTCGTCGCAGGCCATGAAAGCGTTGCCAGCTGCGCTTGGACGATTTGGTGACGTCGTCGCAATCGTCCCTCCGTTGCCGCTGGCTGCCATCCTCCCCCTTCCCGTCGATTGCTTCCTTGGTGAGGGCCGCCTTGGTGCTGATTGGCAAATCGGAGAAATCCCTCGTCCCCGTCCGACCTCCTGCATAGACACAACGCCGGAGGCAATAGGGAGAAAGGCTGACTGGCCGGTCGGGATCTTTCGGTTGATGAAATTGAAGAACTCTTTCGCCGCCGATTGAGATTTAGGAATGAATCGGCCCCTATGAAGAAGACGCCCAGATTTAGGGTTATATTCAATCTCTCACACGCGCTCCACGTTCACTTAGATGAGACTGAAATTAATTTCCCAATTTTTTTTTTTAAAACCATCCAAGACACGTGGCGTTATCTTATCCCTCCATTTAATATAGATCAATGGCCCATATTTGTGTACAAGGTACACCCTAAGACTTGTGAACAAAAGATCCATACTATATATACACACACACACACACACACACACACACACACACACACACACACACATACATACATGTGTGTGTGTGCGTGCGTGCGTGCGTGCGTGCGTGCGTGCGTGTGTGTGTGTGTGGCCGAGCTTAGTGGTCCGCAAGGGCTTTTCCCTCTACCCAAGCCCGTCTAACTCCGCGGGTGGGCGGGCCGTTCTGCGTTTGCCTAGGTCTATGTGCCAGTCATCTTTCTTACCTTCTCTGTCAAGAAGACCAGGATCTCTGTAGGGCGGGGGGTCTCTTTGGTATTGGGGATTGCGATATCCCCAAATCTGCTACTGGTGTTGCCCTGAATAGTTTTCCCCTGCATAGCACGCCTCTTCGTGGGTCTTTGCAACCTGCACTTGGTCGGCATGTGGGCACGCAGTAGTGTTGTGCCTCAGAGCATGCCCAACAGTTTCTTTAAAAAAATCTCCAAAATAGAGAACTATAAATCACATATTCTGAACTTTTTTCGACTGAATTCCAACAGATTCTCCATTATGGAGTTTACCCCAAAATATATAGAGTTTTCTCCAAATTTAGGGAATGGTCTCCATTTCTTCTTCCCATTCTCTATTTTGGAGAATGTAATGGGGAAGCTGTTGGACCATAATCAACCTTAATATTCTCCAAAAACCCAATATGGAGAATCTGTTAGAGTTGCTCTCACAGACCCACACTCCAAACAAGGTTGATTATTAGACATAAATTTAACTTGTTTGGTGAGACGGCGTACCTGATCGTTGTGAAACTGGACCCTGACGCCCGGATCAACCTCCTTTGGTGGCTCATCGAGTGGTATAGATGAGGCAGGCCTTTCATACTTTTCGTCGGAGGCCGCAGCAATCCCAAAAGTGTTGTCGTAGTTGGCCAACGTATCAAAGGTATCCCAAGCATGTCGTGGTGTGTACTCGAGATACTTGTAAGCTGTATAGTTGTTGATCCGCTCCTTAGTAGGTACATCCAGGGAGTTGAAGATGATCTCCTGGATTACATATGGTGCCTGCCCGTGCGTAGGGCAGGATTTCAGCAGTCGTTTGTAGCGCTCCTAGACTTGTGCTAGTGTTTCTCCTGGCTTCTGCTTGAAAGTCGTGATCTGTTGCCTGAGCTGCACTGTTTTGGCTGGAAGAAAGAACTTGTTAAGAAACAAGTCCTTGAGTTCGTTCCACGTTCGAATGGATTGTGGAGCCAAACCCTCAAACCATTGTGACCCTACGATCCTATGCAGGAGCCTGATCCGGATCTATACATAGAATCTTTTTTGTGTAGGATCTATTATAGGATCTTTAGAATCTAAATGGATCTATAGGATCTTACGATCCTACTCGATTCTAAAGATCCTATTTTTATTAACAATATGTATTTTTCAAACATTTGTTTTGTTTCCTTAGTTGATTTTAGGGAGTTTAAATATATACATTCATGTATAAAACGCGAAAAATGGCTTAGAGACAATTGTTTTCGAGTCTTTTAATCAATATGATAATGTTTAAGGTCGTAAATGTAGCTTTTCATCTTTTGAAACCAAAATATATTGTGTAACTAACATTTTTTCCTCATTCTATAACTTCACTTTGTTGTATATATTTTTTATACATTATATATTTTATTATTTTATTATATTTCGAGGATCTTACGATCCCCTAATGGGATCTTACGATCCGATCCACAGACCCTGTTGTGATTCGATCCTAGAATCCCGATCCTAATAACCTTGCCGAGCATTACCCGAGCCCTACCCGAATATCATTGAGCCCTTTCCGAGCCACCTCTTAGGACCGACGAAGCGGAGCTGAGTCGCCCAAAAACCCAGCATCGGCGCTGACGCCTTCCCCAGCACCTCTTCCCTGTTTTTAGATTCAAGTCCGGTGAAGTTCTTCCAACTCCTTCCACTCAAAACCACCAGAAAGTCACACCTTTATAACCCTTACCTCCGTCCTAGGCCATGAACGCACCGATTCCGACTCCAGCGAGCCCAAAGAGCTCCGATTGAACCTCCGATGTTCCCAAATTAAATCCTCTCGGTGAGCCTCATACATTATGAGGCTCACCTCCTTGCTTTGATTGGGTTTCTTCTTTCCTTCTTGTTCACTTGGTTAAGAGAGAGAGAGAGAGAGAGAAAGCTAGGCCGCCGGCGAGATGCTGCTCCCCTTCTCTTTCATTTTCTCATTCGTAATAAGAGGTTAGGGGAGATGAACAGTGGTTTTCGGTTTAGGCTTTATTTTCTTTTGTTTTTGTGATCGGTTCGGTTCATTCCAACTTAAATCAGGCCGGTTCACTAAAGAAATCTGAATGGGATCGGTTGGGCTGGGTCTCGATCCGAATATAAGGAAGCTAGGGTTGTGGCTATCTTTTGGTTTAGGCTAGCTTTTGGATACTGTTATATAAATTGATAAGACTCCTTTATCTTATATACTATTAAATGGTTGTGTTATTTAATTATAATGATAAATTATTTGAATATATATTGTATGAGGTTATGACCGTAAGTTGAAAGATTTAAAAATATATTATTTAGACGTGAATTTAAAGGGGGGAATTTGAAAAAATGGTTTCAAAGGTTGAAAATTTATATAACGAATGTAAATGAGTTATGATTTATAAATTTTGACCAAGTATGATTGAGATTTTTTTTGGATGAAATAGAAAAAAAAATCTCAATCATACTTGGTCAGTATGATTGAGAAAATTATTTGAATAATCATTTATTCTAACTTGAGAATTAAGAGTTTTGGAAAATCTTAGGCAATTGACTTACTTTATCTAGCTTGTTGAATGACTTGATGATATGAATGTGTGAAAAGCATGTTATGATGTGTTATGGTATGAATATATGTTAAAGCATGATATTGATGAGATTTTAAATTGATAAGCATAGGGTGTGACGTGAATATGAGTTGATTATGAGACATGATGTGTTGAGTATAAGAATTATGGATGATATATGAATATTATAATGATGATATGGTATTAATATAAGTATTAAGTATAAATTATGATTGGTTGATTTATGTTCTTAAGTATGAAATTATGAAATGTTGTTCTATGCAAGCATGCTATATCATATGATGATGTGAGCTATTAATAGGACCTATATAAGAGATGTTGGTATTATGAGATGATATATTGATGAGATGAGGTGGGACTTGAGGAGTTATATTGAGATATGAGATGAGTTAAGATGAATTGGAATGATGATGATGGGGATGAGATGCTGATAATGCATATTTTAGACCATTATACCTAGTTTTAGGTTCATTAAAGTGTCCATATTGCATGTGTTTTGTCTAATTTGCATTGTTTTGCATTTGAGTATTCGAGTTCGGAATCTACGCTATTTTGTGTTTATTCTATAGTTTTACAATCCGAGCTTGAAGGGAGGCTTGAGAAATCCAGATGAGCTAGTTTTGGAGCATAAAAGAGGCTAAAGAAAGATCATCGAGTGAGCTAAGGATAAGAAAGTCGAAGACAAAGAAGAGTCGTGGAGCCGGAGTAGCGACGCCCACCGCTATTTAATCGGCGCTCGCCAGTTTTGCAGTCTTCAGCAAACCCGATTTCGTCCGGATCTATTTTAATTAGTTTATAATTAGTTTACACTCTAGGATTTTTAGCCGCCACTTATAGGGTATAAGACTATTATTTTCAACCATTTTGAGTGTGAATATTGAAAGAGAGAGAGAGAGAGAGAGAGAGAGAGAGAGAGAGAGAGAGAGAGAGAATTTACAGCCGCCTTTCCATTGATTGTTTTTGTAGACTATGAGTTGCTAAACTCATAGTTTTACCTGTGATTCGAAGATATGGTTTTTTAAATTGTGAGGATTTGATTTCATATTGTTTTTCATGAGTTATTTCATTACTTTTGTTCTTTATTGATTAAGTATTTGCACATGTTCTCTCTTGACTTATCAACTTGATAGAAACTGCATCTATGCTAGTGGTTACTGTTGTAGAAGGAAATCGAGTATGAAATATAACAAAATAAATCAAACCAGATTCTGCCCACGCAAATAATTACAAGACCTCCTCCTGATGTAGCAGTGGGAAGTCAGGATCGATCCACGAGGAAGCGTGTCAGCGGATCCTAGGTAGCGGAGAAATCTCACGGACAGAAGTCGACAACAGGGTCCTCGATCTCGACTAAGGGTTAGTCGATAGAAGATCGGACAGTCGAACACAGCGCAGCAGCTCGGCAAAGGGTGGTCGATCTCGACCAGATGCTACTCGAGATCGAGTACGGTCTGTCGAAGTCGAGTTGGTCTTCGTCGATTCCTGCACAAGTAAGCTACGGCGACTCTAGGTCGAAGATCAGTAGTCGAGGTTGACCAGGGTTTGGTCGAGATCGACGAGGGCAGGGAGTAAAACGAAATAAAAGAAAGTAAAAACAATTGCTTTGGGTTCGAACTAAACTGAATGTAAAAGGACTTCCAAGATTGGGGTTTGCAACGACAATAACCAAGCATGCATAAGGTAGAACCAAACAGATAATCATGTGAATCACATTAAAGGATTAAGCTTTCGCCTTTTCCAACAATTAGACAACTCTCTCAAGAAACCCTAATTGTCTCTACCGATTTTATGTTTATAACCAAGTGGTTAACATGGATCTCCATTAGATGGGCAATAAACACATAAACAAGTAGGAAAATGCTCAAAACATGATAAAGGTCGGATCTTTACCTCAAATATGCATGGCTATCGTCGGGCTCGCCCCAACCCTAGAAGTGGGTTGACTACTCGCGCTTCATCGCAAACTCAGACATCATTGATTGAAAGGAAATAACTTGCATTAAACTAAATTCAAAGACTTTACAATCCCGGCGATCCAACTCTCGTTGAACGCCAAAACCCTAAAACCTTCGAACTCCTAAACTGTCTCTGTGGAACTACTTGTCTTGCTCTGAAAATTTGAATGAATAAAACTGAGCCCCATGGGCTTTATTTATAGGCTTCATTCCCTAGCTATTCTAGGAAAGAAGATATCTATCTATATCTAAAACTTTATCTAAAACTTAAAAAGATAAATAAAAGCTATAACATAATTAAATCCAAAATAGGAAAATATATCTAAAGGTCTTCAATGGATAGAACTCCTTCTCTTCATGATAGATGTGGATAAATCGGATAGACCTTGGCAAACTTCGGCTCCAAGGATTCTGCACCGAGTAGAGTTGATCAAACCGCGTCGCACAGCCTCTGGAAGCGTGGTCGATCTCGACAAGACTCTTGTCGATCTCGAGTAGGGATGAGTTCTCGACTTGGTTGGCTGGCTTCTCTGCTCGACAGGCTCGGACTCTGGCTCACGGGTCTAGTCGATCTCGACCAACCTTTGTCGAGGTCGAGTAGACTGGCTATGTCGACTGGGTCTTCTCGGGTGGCTCTCCTCGACAGGCCTGGATCTGGTCTCCGGCCTTCGTCGATCTCGACTAAGAGTCCTCGAGATCGACTAGGATTGGTCGAGGATGGCTCTCTGTGGTAGTGTCGAGGACTCCTCCTCGGACTGGCTCGGGGTGGCTTGTCGATCTCGACCAGGTCTAGTCGAGATCGAGTTGGGATGTGCTCGGCTTCTCGTCCTCGGCTTCTCGGTCAGCTCTTCTCCTTGTCGACTCCGGGTGTGGTGCTGAGGCGTCGTCGATCTCGACCAGGGCTTGTCGAGATCGAGTAGACTTCCGGAGCTGGGCTGGTCTGGCTCTCGATCAGGCTTTATCGACAAGGCTGTGCTCGGCTATACTGGTTCCGTTGCTGCTTCGACCTTGGACTTCTGTAGCTGTTTTCCGAGCTTTTCTGACCTTCTGTAGAATTGCTATAAAACATCTCGAATTCTGCGATTTAAACAAAAGCTGGTGTAGATTCCAAAATTTGGCAAATAAACATAAACTACATAGGTTTTGTACTATCTAAGCCCAAATGAATGCAATGTATGCAGAAATCGATGTAAAAGTAAATGTAAAACATGGCAGATTCAACTCACAACAAACACCCCATACTTAAGCTTGCTTGTCCTCAAGAAATACTTTTAATTGTCATTCAGGGGAAGAATTTAAACTCTCAACATCTCAGATTCATTCTCATATAACCCTGCAATCAATTACCATCCTCGAAAAGGTACTAGTGTCACAGATCCATGCATGTGCAAATATATAAGAGCAATATCTACTCACAAAAGGAGGGTCATGCACAAATAATTTTTATGTGACAAAGCAACAATAATCAAGAGGACTTTAATTTAAGCTCAATAAGGAGTAGATTGGTAAAGGGCTAAAGGTGGGCAATTTCTGGCAATGTGGTGCTAATAATCCGGGGAAATGGAGTACTTCCAAACTGAATTTCCACATTCCTTCTCTTTGAGATTCATCACCTTTCATAATGCTTTTATCCATAATAATGCTTTTACCTCTCTAACCTCAGCACTGCCTTCTCGCGAGTCGCAAACATGGGTGTCATGAATGGCCCCGGATACTTAGTGCGTCGGACTCCTCACCTGGTGTCCCATCTCGCCAAACTATTATCTCAGCGAGCAGGGTCGATCTTTGATCGGATTTTCTTTCACTCATTAAATTTTCCATATATTTCAAACAATTTCCGCCAAACTCCATTATAATAACAACAACACATCACAAACACCATATAACATCTCCATAATGTAACATCATTCTCAACATAATCCCCGGATAGGAAATAAGGTAAAGAATGAGCAATATTTAGATCATGTGGAGCAAGGCATATTATGGCTTTTGTGATGCATAAGCATAGGTATGGCTAGGATTATAAACATATGAGCATTATATGGAAATATAAAGTCCTCCATCATTTTATCATGCAACATGTCAAAAGCAATTTCAAATTTTACCTCCTTTCATGGTTTTCAATAAAATAATGCACTTCATTGTGACTTCCCTTTACTAGGCAATTTCATGCTATATCTCTAATGAATCTAATTTTGCATCGTTGAGTTCAATTTAAGCTTCCATGACATTATCCAAAAATTTCAACGGGGGTCATTTTTTCAAATTTTGGAAATCATGCATGTAAGCACATAAATCAATAATAAATTCCAAAATAGCCATGTAGCAATTCAAAGAAATAATGCACATATATGTCAAATATGATCAAATAAATCAAATATGCACAAGGTAAGCCCTTCCCCCACCCCATACTTTAAAATTTACAGTGTCCTCACTGTATAAAATCAAATAAAAACAAGAGTAAAGGAAGGAACTCACAGGATAATGCATCGAGGAAGGTGAAACTGGGCATGTCGAGTAGGTTGCTCGTCGATCTCGAGTACGGTGTACTCGATCTCGAGGAGGCTCGTCTGCGTCTAGTGGATTCTGAAGTCGAGGAGTGTTCGTTGGCTTGTCGAGGTCGAGTACGTCTACTCGATCTCGAGTAGCTTCGTCTGGGCTGCTCCTCCTTGTCGTCGTCGACTTGGCCTTCGTCGATTCTGACTGTTTTTCAGGGACTTCTTCTTTCCACCTTTCGCGATCCTTATATTCTTGCTGACCTAAGAGTGTTAGATTGCCCAAAAGAACAAGACTATCCACATGAAGTATTCTAAAAGACCTAAAACCAAAAACCAAAAACAAAAACCAAAGACTAAAAAGTTCAAAAGTCCAAAAAATAAATGTCTATGTACATGCTTTAGATTTTAGAGTCGCTAGGCCGACTTCTCCGTTTGCGCTCAAGGACCATTATTGTGGGGCCCGCTCATGTTTGGCCCTTCTCCTGGATCATCTAGGTCCTGATGGTAGTATGCAAGCTCAGCTGATAGGTGGTTGCTTGCATCATCTCCTTTCCCTTTCTTCTTCTTCTTTGTAGCCTTTAATTTTTGTAAATTCTCTCGCCATGGTGTCTTAGCTCCCTTTAAATCATTGAAAATTTTACTTATGGACCGAGGGTGATGCGGGTCAAGATGGCCTTCTGTGGGTCAAACAACGATCTTGATCCAGGCGACGACTCGAGGACGAGTCGATTTCAAATGGAGGAGAATGATGTCATCCTCAAGCGGAAGAAGAAGGCTCCACCTTGGGAGTCGTTAAAGAAACTGCGTTAATTATTTTATTATTTATATTTCTTAATTATCATATTTTATTATTTCATATATTAGGATTTTATATTAAGTTTTATCTTCTAGGTTTATTTATCTTTAGGATTAAAATTCTATCTTTATCAACCTAAATTCTATCTTGCACGGTAGAATTGGTTCTTAGGTTTTCTAATTAAACATTGTAGTTCTATTGAAATTAATCAGATTGAATAGAATTGAGAAACCCCTTTATGGATTAAAGGGTTCTCGATTATCAATCCAAACCCACATTCGGTTCGTATACTTTCTGTTCTTCCGATCGAAAATTACTTTGCAATTATATTCTGTGATCGCTTTCGAAGGTCACTACGTTGTTTTCAATTGGAAACTTTATTGAGGCAGCTGCAATTTTTGACCAAGTTATGATCGGCAACGTTTCCTTTGCTGATACTTTATTTAAATTAGTCAATTGCTACCATCGTATTTAGTTTAGGATTCTTAAGTTAAGAACTTTTGCTTTTGTTTAGTCTATTAATTAGTTAGTTAATTTGTGTCAATTCACGGAATACGAAGAGCTTAAGCAAAATCGACGTTTTTAGTTTAGCAATTGGCCGGCCTAGCCGATTGCTATACATCAATTGGTACTCAGAGACAGGTTATGCTACGCTCTTTGTTTTTTTGAGTTGATGATATTAATGTTTTGATTTGATGGCTTGGGAGATATGGGGAGATTGGGAAGATGATCCCGATCCATTGGATGGATTTTTTGCTTTGGAACGTGCCAAAGAACAACGACGCCAACAAGAGTTACGTCGGAGAGTTTGGCTACAACAACAAACCCTAGAGCATCAACGCGAAGCCAAAAGATGCCAACTTTGGCTTCAATGTCAAGAGGAAGAACAACGACGTGCTAGGGAACAACTTCAACTAGAACGCCAACGAGGGTACAATCAATGGTTGCGCCAATATAAAGAAAAGGAATTTCGAAGTGGAAGATCTGACATTGTCGATTGGGATGTTTGGTATGCGTCATATCAGCGTCTCCTAAGAGAAGAAGAGGATCGCCAAAGATGGGAGAAGGAAGAAGCTCTTCGAAAGGCTGAAGAAATCGTGGACAAATTCGTTGCCCAGAAAACAGCTCAGCGCGATGATTTTGTTTTGCAATTTCCCGTTGATTCCGACATCGGAACCACTTCATCTCAGAGCCCCTGCGTAGATAACTTTGAGATCTTTCCAACGGTAGGTCATACGCTACCAGATTCTCCCAGAAAGGCCTCCGAAATTGTGTTGCAAGCAGACTGCGATAGTGTTCAGGACGAGCATGTTGATTCCATTGACGAGGATGAGGTACTTGTTGACGTGTCTCTAGAGTTAGCGATTGTACCTCTTGGGCATGTTCATGAAGTTCCAGTTGCTAAGATTTGTGTGCTCATTGATCCTATACTTATTGAAGAACAAGTCTGTTCAACGATCACACATGAAGGTGTTGTTTTTGGGGTTCCTATACCTCGAATTCTCCTGGCACCTATTCCACCCGTTCCTCCATCATCTTCTTCGAAGGTTGTTGCTCCTTCCTCGCTGATCTTTGCTGTCTCGATTCAAGGACGAATCGAAGATAAGAGGGGGAGAATGATGCGGGTCAAGATGGCCTTCTGTGGGTCAAACAACGATCTTGATCCAGGCGACGACTCGAGGACGAGTCGATTTCAAATGGAGGAGAATGATGTCATCCTCAAGCGGAAGAAGAAGGCTCCACCTTGGGAGTCGTTAAAGAAACTGCGTTAATTATTTTATTATTTATATTTCTTAATTATCATATTTTATTATTTCATATATTAGGATTTTATATTAAGTTTTATCTTCTAGGTTTATTTATCTTTAGGATTAAAATTCTATCTTTATCAACCTAAATTCTATCTTGCACGGTAGAATTGGTTCTTAGGTTTTCTATTTAAACATTGTAGTTCTATTGAAATTAATCAGATTGAATAGAATTGAGAAACCCCTTTATGGATTAAAGGGTTCTCGATTATCAATCCAAACCCACATTCGGTTCGTATACTTTCTGTTCTTCCGATCGAAAATTACTTTGCAATTATATTCTGTGATCGCTTTCGAAGGTCACTACGTTGTTTTCAATTGGAAACTTTATTGAGGCAGCTGCAATTTTTGACCAAGTTATGATTGGCAACGTTTCCTTTGCTGATACTTTATTTAAATTAGTCAATTGCTACCATCGTATTTAGTTTAGGATTCTTAAGTTAAGAACTTTTGCTTTTGTTTAGTCTATTAATTAGTTAGTTAATTTGTGTCAATTCACGGAATACGAAGAGCTTAAGCAAAATCGACGTTTTTAGTTTAGCAATTGGCCGGCCTAGCCGATTGCTATACATCAGAGGGGGAGTAGAATTCATACCTGCACTTACCTGTTCGGACCCAAAACAGAAATCTTTGGGCTTGGGTCTACTCGATGCCGAGTACTGCTGGTCGAGATCGAGTATAGGGACCCCATACTTAGGCTCCTGGCGAGTTTCTGGCTCAGTGATGGTGGTCGAGATCGACAAAGGTTTGTCGAGGTCGAGTAGAGCGCTTGTCGAGGTCGAGTATGGCTTATCGACCTCGAGTACAGTTCCGGCGCTTTCCTCCGTTGTTTGCTGAGTCCTGTCGATGCTGATGCTTTTCACCTCCAGCCATGAAACTTCCTCCTTTGTAGGGCCAAAAGAGAAATCCAAAACCTCATCGCCTATGGTGAAGGTGAGCGACCTATTCTTGACACTAATTCGGGCATCTGCAGTAGCTAAGAACGGTCTACCAAGAATAATAGGGCTAGTAGGATCTTCAGCACAGTCAATGATAAGGAAATCGGCTGGAACAAAGAATTTACCAACCTGGACGGGGACATTTTCAACTATACCTGTAGGGATGACCATTGTATTGTTAGCCATGTATAATTTAGCATCCACAGGTTCTATGCATCCTATCTTGACCTTCCGCCAGATTGATAAAGGCATGATGCTCACACTTGCTCCTAAATCGCATAGAGAATCATATTTATATTGTCCAAAACCCACAGTAACAGAAAACTTACTAGGGTCAGGCCTCTTTTCAGGGAAGTGGAGTACTTTGCATTCGCCTGCGATTTCTGAGATGGATCGCTTCTTGCTCAGGATTTCCTTCAGAAACTTGACATATCCAGGCATCTCTTGCAGGGCTTCTGTAAAAGGAATAGAAACATTCAGTTCTTGCAGCATATTAACAAATCTGGTAAACCTACCTACAGCGGGATCTTTCTGTGCTTTTGAAGGGAAAGGCAGTGGCTTTTTCTGCTTCGGAGCCAGATCAGCTGTCGGAGAAGCTGCAGAGTCGTCGACCTCAGCTTGCTGCTCCTCGACATCGACCAGAGGCTTGTCGACATCGACTAGGGGCTTGTCGACATCGAGTTGGGTTGTCGACCTCGGGTTTCTGGTCTGCGCAGCGGAGTCCGAGCTCAGCTTCTGGTCTTTGTCGAGTAGAGGCTTGCCGACATCGAGTACTGGCTCCTCGAGATCGACCACGTTCTGCTCTGTCTCGAGTTGCTGCTCTGCGTTGTTTTGCTGTTTCCCGACTTCTGGCTCGTGTAGTTGATGCCCACTCCTGAGTTTGATAGCTGCGACATGTCCGGTTTTCCCCTTAGGATTTGGTTCTGGTTGCCCAGGGAGTTGTCCGGATGGTCGTGGGACTTGTGCAGCGATTTGACCCATCTGTGTCTCGATTCCCCGTTTCCAGATGTCCAGCTCTCCAAATTTTGTGTTGAAGTTCTGGAGCTGATGGTTGATGGTGTTTGTAGCCTGCAGGTTCTGTGCATGATTCCGACGCATCTCCTCAAGGATCAGCTGCAGATCATCCTTCTTTTGATCCCTTTCTGGATGTCCTGGGGCTCTGTAGGGTGGGGGATTCCTAGGAGGACCTTGGTTCCACTGAGGTTGATAGAACATTTGATCTCCCATATAGCGATTTGGACCCCCAGCATAGGCTGCTTCCTCATGTGTCTCTGCCATTGTGACTTGCTCAGTGTGTGGGCACTCAGTAGTGGTGTGCCTCTGTGATCCGCATTCGATGCAAGGCTGGTTGACAGATAGATATTTGACTTGCTTGAGGAGCTTGCGATTCTGGTCCCTATAGAACTGCTCCCTGACATCTGGGTCAATCTCCTTTGCTGGCTCATAGAGTGGCATAGATGGTGCTGGCCTGGCACAGGCGTTCTCATCATAGTTTGCAGAAGTCCCATACTTGTTGTCATATGCCGTGAGTTTGTCTAGCACACCCCATGCGTCAATTGGTGGCATCGTCAGGTACTCATATCGAGTGTACTGATTGATCCTGTCCTTAGTGACTTGGTCAAGAGAGTTGAAGAAGATCTCCTGAATGACGTAGGGTGGCTGTCCATGAGTAGGGCAAGATCGCAGTAATTCCTTGTACCTTTCCCATGCCTTTGCTAGCGGCTCCCCAGGCTTTTGTTTGAAAGCTGTGATCTTTTGGCGGAGGAATGCTGTCTTGGCAGGAGGGAAGAATTTGTTGAGAAACTCTTGCTCTACTTGTGCCCATGTTGTAAGGGATCTTGGTTTCAGTCCTTCTAGCCACTTCAGTGCAGGTCCAGCGAGCGACCAACGGAAAGCTTTCATCTTGACATATTCCAGAGTTGTACCTTCAGCAAGAGTACGGCACATGTCATGAAAATTGGTAATATGTTCAAGAGGGCACTCATTAAATCTTCCATGAAAAGCATTGTTTTTAAGTTCTATAAGAAACTGAGTGCGAATTTCAAAAGAGTTTTCAGGGATTAGAATCGCCGATTCAGGCACGACGAGAGTTGGATGCATATAATCCTCTGCTGTAGTTGGATATTGGGCAAGCTCAGCTTCTGCTTGCTCCCTTGCCGCTTTCTCCTGTTCCTTTGCTGCCCTTTCATTGGCTATAGCGGTGTCCTTTTCGGCTAGCTCCCTTGTAAGCCTGGCAATCAGTTGTTCTTGTGTTTCAGCGGCCGCCATGGCTCTTTGTAGTTTAGCTCTGATGTGTAGAAGGCGCTCTGGTTGGTCTAAGCCGTCAAACTCAGGTGGTTGACCAGAACGGCGCATACACCTGTAAAGTAACTCAAAACAGACGTGAGATTTAACTACCTAAGGCGCGAATGATAGCGTCCCCGGCAACGGCGCCAATTTGTTGTAGGAGGAAATCGAGTATGAAATATAACAAAATAAATCAAACCAGATTCTGCCCACGCAAATAATTACAAGACCTCCTCCTGATGTAGCAGCGGGAAGTCAGGATCGATCCACGAGGAAGCGTGTCAGCGGATCCTAGGTAGCGGAGAAATCTCACGGACAGAAGTCGACAACAGGGTCCTCGATCTCGACTAAGGGTTAGTCGACAGAAGATCGGACAGTCGAACACAGCGCAGCAGCTCGGCAAAGGGTGGTCGATCTCGACCAGATGCTACTCGAGATCGAGTACGGTCTGTCGAAGTCGAGTTGGTCTTCGTCGATTCCTGCACAAGTAAGCTACGGCGACTCTAGGTCGAAGATCAGTAGTCGAGGTCGACCAGGGTTTGGTCGAGATCGACGAGGGCAGGGAGTAAAACGAAATAAAAGAAAGTAAAAACAATTGCTTTGGGTTCGAACTAAACTGAATGTAAAAGGACTTCCAAGATTGGGGTTTGCAACGACAATAACCAAGCATGCATAAGGTAGAACCAAACAGATAATCATGTGAATCACATTAAAGGATTAAGCTTTCGCCTTTTCCAACAATTAGACAACTCTCTCAAGAAACCCTAATTGTCTCTACCGATTTTATGTTTATAATCCAAGTGGTTAACATGGATCTCCATTAGATGGGCAATAAACACATAAACAAGTAGGAAAATGCTCAAAACATGATAAAGGTCGGATCTTTACCTCAAATATGCATGGCTATCGTCGGGCTCGCCCCAACCCTAGAAGTGGGTTGACTACTCGCGCTTCATCGCAAACTCAGACATCATTGATTGAAAGGAAATAACTTGCATTAAACTAAATTCAAAGACTTTACAATCCCGGCGATCCAACTCTCGTTGAACGCCAAAACCCTAAAACCTTCGAACTCCTAAACTGTCTCTGTGGAACTACTTGTCTTGCTCTGAAAATTTGAATGAATAAAACTGAGCCCCATGGGCTTTATTTATAGGCTTTATTCCCTAGCTATTCTAGGAAAGAAGATATCTATCTATATCTAAAACTTTATCTAAAACTTAAAAAGATAAATAAAAGATATAACATAATTAAATCCAAAATAGGAAAATATATCTAAAGGTCTTCAATGGATAGAACTCCTTCTCTTCATGATAGATGTGGATAAATCGGATAGACCTTGGCAAACTTCGGCTCCAAGGATTCTGCACCGAGTAGAGTTGATCAAACCGCGTCGCACAGCCTCTGGAAGCGTGGTCGATCTCGACAAGACTCTTGTCGATCTCGAGTAGGGATGAGTTCTCGACTTGGTTGGCTGGCTTCTCTGCTCGACAGGCTCGGACTCTGGCTCACGGGTCTAGTCGATCTCGACCAACCTTTGTCGAGGTCGAGTAGACTGGCTATGTCGACTGGGTCTTCTCGGGTGGCTCTCCTCGACAGGCCTGGATCTGGTCTCCGGCCTTCATCGATCTCGACTAAGAGTCCTCGAGATCGACTAGGATTGGTCGAGGATGGCTCTCTGTGGTAGTGTCGAGGACTCCTCCTCGGACTGGCTCGGGGTGGCTTGTCGATCTCGACCAGGTCTAGTCGAGATCGAGTTGGGATGTGCTCGGCTTCTCGTCCTCGGCTTCTCGGTCAGCTCTTCTCCTTGTCGACTCCGGGTGTGGTGCTGAGGCGTCGTCGATCTCGACCAGGGCTTGTCGAGATCGAGTAGACTTCCGGAGCTGGGCTGGTCTGGCTCTCGATCAGGCTTTGTCGACAAGGCTGTGCTCGGCTATACTGGTTCCGTTGCTGCTTCGACCTTGGACTTCTGTAGCTGTTTTCCGAGCTTTTCTGACCTTCTGTAGAATTGCTGTAAAACGTCTCGAATTCTGCGATTTAAACAAAAACTGGTGTAGATTCCAAAATTTGGCAAATAAACATAAACTACATAGGTTCTGTACTATCTAAGCCCAAATGAATGCAATGTATGCAGAAATCGATGTAAAAGTAAATGTAAAACATGGCAGATTCAGCTCACAACAGTTACCTTTCGAAAGGTTGGTGATCCATAGTAGCAAGCAATGGGAAATTGATCTCGTGAAAGCATCAATTGTCTTTGCAGGATAATGTCTGTTGGTTAAATATCGATTTCTATGAGATTACGGTTAAGAGATTTGCACTCTTTTGACGTTCTAATTGCATTGAGATTTGGTATTGTTAATTGGCCAAGTACTTTGGGAATTTATGATATTCTATGTTGTATTTCATAGTGTAAGAGATTAGTAAGCTTGTGAGGGATATCGATCTATCTAAACCAAAGTCGAAATAACCATTGATATCAATTGCTTTGCATTGATTTGAGAATAACCATGAAGTTATTCCAAGGATCATGAATCCCAACCATTGTCAAGAATTGTAGGTGAAGCGTTTCCTCATATTATTATTACTCTACAACCAGTACTACTTTTACTTATTTGTTTGCTTTATTCCTCTTACCTTTATTATTATTTGCTTTGGATCACCATAAGAATAACGAATCAGTCTTCTGTTTAGGTTCAACTCCTACTTGTCTGCTATACTAATCTTTTGTTTAGCTTGAGTTAAGGATATATTACATTTGGGACCAAGAACAACGAAACATCACTCTTGTCACCTCACCAAATCTTGGCGTCGTTGCTGGGGAAGTCTAGTATTCGTGTTCTTTTGTTGATTTTCTCGGGTTTGACCTACTTTGTATGGTCCAGATCCATGATACTTATTCACCGCCTTTGTCTTTTGATCGATAGATTGAAAGATCTTTATCCAGTTTAAGAAGAAGACATGATTTTAATCAAGAAAATGAGATAGATGACAATAATCCCAATAATGAAGGCAATGGAGAAATTGAAGCACCGTCAAGAAGGACCCTGAGAAGCTTAAAGGAGCCCAATTTGAATTCACAACCACTTGCGATCAGACTTCCTGCTCTCCCTAAGAGTTCAAGATTTGAATACAAGTCTAATTGGTCAAATATTTTGCTTAGTTTTCATGGAAAGGTTGGAGAGGAACCAAATAAACATCTCATAGAGTTTGCTAGTGTATGCGATAGACTGAGACCTCAAGACCTGACGGATGATCAATTGATGCTTATAGTGTTTCCTTTTACTCTAAAGGATGCAGCAAGCGATTGGCTATATTATATGCCTACAGAAAGCATTACAACTTGGGTTGGTTTGAAGAAAGCTTTCCTTCAGAAGTGCTTTCCTGCCACTCGCCTCAGCAAACTCAAGAAGGAATTGTCCAATATTGAGCAATCACCTACAAAGAGCATGTATGAGTATGTTGAGGGATTCAAGAAGCTTAAAGGAAGTTGCCCACAACATGGCATACCAAAGGATGATCTAGTCCTCTATCTCTATGAAAGCTTGCTTGACCGTCAATACAATGTTATCAATGCTACAAATGGAGGAGATGTCTTAGGGGGGAATCAAGTCCACGCAAATAAATATGAAAATATAAAGAATGAAACCAACTCCATGTCCAAGAAAATAAAATACAAGAATCCATCCCGCTGTAGTGGTAGGGAATTCAGGATCGTATCCACGAGGAAGCGTTTCAGCGCTAGCCTGACTAGTTCCAAGTTTCCTCTCGTAATCATCCAGAAGCTACTCGATGTCGAGTAAAAGTACTCGATATCGACTAAAGCAGTCGACTTCCCTACAAATCTGCACCACAGAAGACAAAAACAGCCAATGTAGAGTACAAGGGTACTCGATGTCGACTACAATACTCGAGATCGACTAAAAGTTGTCGAGATTGAGTGCGTCAGTGCCGATAAAAGCGTAACTAAAATAAAACAGAGACGGGAATAAACACATAATTGGTGGGATATAATTCAATAGACTAAAAGCTCCTAGAATCGGGGTATCAATGCCACAACGATAACCATGTAAAAATAACGCTATAGGTATAAAAGATAATGCCTTTTCATCAAATAACTTTCGTCATTAACAAATAGGAAGATAGAGGCTTTCGCATAAAACCTAATTGTTACTATCCTTTTCACATAATTAATCCAAATTTGCATTAAGATCACTTTCGCTTCAATAACACAAATAAGGATCACCTTTGACTGTCGCAGAAGAATCATGCAATTAGGCATAGAAGATGAAATCACAATAAAGATTGTACCTTTGATTTATTAACTTTACATAGCTACTGTCGGGCTCACCTTGGCCCTAGAAGTTGGGTGACTACTCGCTCTTCATCATCATAACATACATTAATAATTTCATGAAAAGAACTACTTGCATTAATATAAACAAAAGGTTACAACCAATCGTAGCCAAATCCGCTCTCGCTTTTCTACCTCCAATCGGCCACAAGCTCCTCTAAAACTCTACCTTCGAATGTAAATTGTGTTGTAGAATAGAATGATCCTAAAAACCAGCCCGTAGGGCTTTATTTATAGTGCTCAATCCCCGCTAATCAAGGAAAGAACAACTCTATCTATATCTAAATCTATCTATCTATTTCCCAAGATATAACTTTAGTAAATAACTCAAATAAAACAAATAAAATTCCCTTAGGTAAATATGGGAATTAACTATTGTGTATAAATAACCCTTCACTTGATAGATCTTTGTGCTTTGGTCCTTAAGCAAGCTCAACACTCGGATTTCTACTCGAGCTCGCCTCAGATTGCTTCCATGATGTACTAAACATCGATTAAACTACTCGACGTCTAGTAGACTTCGTACTACGAACTCCCCTCGTGCATTTGTCCTCAATCTCGGCTCGGACTCGAACTCTACATGTACTCGACATCGAGTAAAGTACTCGGCATCGAGTACTCCTTGTGCTCTCGAGTGGTCTTGTGCTCGATCTCGTGTTCTGAAGGTGTGGTCGACCAACTTTTACTCGACATCGACCACTTTTGGTCGATATCGACTAGTCTTGTTGAGTGCTTTCTTCCTTGTTTTCTGCTCGATGTGTCCTGGTTCAGCTGCTACTCGACCTTAAGCCTTCTATAATCGACCTCGATCACTTCCATAGTTTTCTTCCTTCTCCAAATTGTTGTAAAGTGTCTCAATTTCTATGAAATTAAACAGAAACTAGCTAGCGTAGATCTCTATAATGGGAAAATAAGCATAAACTACACAATTCTTGCATTATTCTAACCCAATGATATGAAATGCATACAGAAATCGATAAAGATGTAAGCGAAAATCATGGTTATTTGAGCGCACATCACAATGCAAATCTTTGAGGACTTAGCCAATGCTTCACAAAAATATGGGAGACACCAAGGTATGAGAGGAGTTCACATGCTAGACAACTCTGGAGACAGTTGTAGAGATGATCTTGATAAGCTTGCTGAAATAGTCAAGAACATGACTTTGCAGACGAATCATACACAATAGCCTAGACCTTGCGGAGTCTGAGGAGATCCAAATCATCCTAATGATAGATGCTCACTGATTCAAGAAGAAGTTGCTAATGTTAATGCAATGGATTACGGACCTCGCTGAAACTTTGGTAAAAATTTATACAATTCAAATTATAATTCAAATTATGAAAGTGGTTTCAATGTCAGGATGAATCAACAGCAGCAACAAGCACCTTATCAAGGAAGGGGCCAGTTTGAGAATTATCAAAGATATTCTCCACAGGAGGTTGTTATTGGACAAGATGAGTATCCAAGAGAAGTTATTGAGTCAAATGGCTAAAGAGATTGGAGAACTTAAAGCTAAGGATTCAGGCAAGCTACCCTCACAAGTGGTAGTTAATCTGAAGGCGAATGTAAGTTCCATGATCCTTAGACGAGGAAATGAAGTTAAGATACCTACAAAAAGCATGGAGAAAGAGCCTAAAGAAGTCATAGACGTGGAGGAGCAAGGATCAAGGAAATCGGATTCTACATCAACGTTAACTGGCGCCCACCGCCCCCAAAATCGGCGCCCACCGCTCCCTGTAGAAACCCAATCGTTTGCTTCTCCCAACTCTAACACGAAGCAATTGCCGAAAGAGTGGTCTTGTGAGGCTTGCAAGCCTGAACCACCTTTTCCAGAGGCTTTGAGAGAAGATGAGAAGATCTTGTATGACACATTCGCGCATTGTGAGGTAAACATTCCACTCTTAAACTTAATTAAGTTTGTGCCTCGCTATGATAAATATTTGAAGGAATTATGCACTATAAAAAGAAGGCAAAGAATGAAGAGGAAGGAAAAGGTAAGTTTTTATGAAAATGTCACCGGGGTTGGCATGGTACGATACCGTGGGAAAATTTTGATTACCACGTACCGTACTGATACCATTCGGTATGTAAATTTCCCTACCACATACCAACCGAAGTTGTCGGTAACCGACATTGCTGGAACTGAAAGTGTCGGTTATCGAAGTCTAGTACCGTGGTTACCAACAGAACAAAAGTCAATTTTCATTTACGTGGTTTAATATATGGTAACCGACGATACCGATGGTACCAACAAAATTTAAACAGTGATTTGGCTTTTTCATTTACGTGGTACCAATGGTACCGATGGTTAAATATATGGAAATAATTTTTTTATTTACGTGGAAATATATATATATATATATATATATATATATATATATATATATATATATATATATATATATATATATATATATATATATATATATATATATATATATAGACAATAGATCATATGTACCCAGCCCTTAACGTGTATCATGTGAACAAATCTGGGCCATTGAATTAAGAAGATCAACGGATGAGATTAAAAGTAACGTCTGATTATTCGATGGTATTGGGAGATTATTCGGTGGAATGAAATTATTCAGTGGTATTGGCCGATTATTCGTTAGAATAAAATTTACATTTTTTACACTCTTTTTACAGATGAATAATTATGTGAAAGCAGTCGAATAATCATGAACAAATAGACGAATAATTTCTGAGTACATGATACACGATAAGGGATGTGTACACCGGAACTAACCTCTGTATATATATATATATATATATATATATATATATATATATATTCGGTACCACGAGATTTGAATTTTTATTACCGTGTACCGTACCGATAATGGTCGGTACCGAAGTTTCGGTTACCAATTCCTCGGTTACTGACTACGTGGTACCAAACTTGTGCTATTACGGTTGGTACAGTAATTTCTTTACCACCGCCAAGCTTATGTCTCTGCTATTTTGCAAAAGAGATTGCCTGAAAAGTGTGGAGATCCAGATATGTTTACAATTCCATGTGCGATTGGAAATACTAAATTCAAATAGCCTATTTTGGGTTTAGGAGCTTCATTTAATGTTATGTCCTATAACTTTTACAAGTTTTTAGGTCTCAATGCTCTGATAGAGACAGGAGTTACAATGCAACTTGCCGATCGATCTCAAATCAAACCTAGAGGCGTTGTTGAAGATGTCCTAGTTATGGTTGATGATTTGATTTTTCCCACTGATTTATGTGTGTTTGATATGGAACAGGGAACCCATAAGACACTAATTATCTTAGGAAGGTCATTCCAAAGAACGGCGAAGACAAAGATTGATTGTTGTTAAGGCTCATTGACCATGGAGTTTGATGGAAGAAAGATAGAGTTTTCTCTTTTTAATCCTGTTAATGTTGAGAGAGGAAATCGAGAGTGCAAATAAAATACGAATAAAATAAAGCAAACCAGATTCCGTCCCATGCAAATAATTACAAGACTTACTCCCGATGTAGCAGTGGTAAGTCATGATCGATCCACGAGGAAGCGTGTCAGTGGATCCTAGGCAGCGGATGAATCTCACGGCAGAATGCGACCACAGATGCTCAATCTCGACTAGGGTTTAGTCGACAGAAGATCGGACAAGTCGAACAGAGCAGCAGCAACTCCCGGCAGTTGGTCGATATCGAGTAAACTTCCTCGATATCGAGTAAAGTTCATCGACGTCGAGTACCTACAAACCAAAAGCTACAGCGATCTAGATGATCGAAGGTCAGTAGTCGATATCGACCAAAATTAGTCGATATCGAGGAGAAACAGAAACTTTAAAACGAAGAAAATAAAGAACAAGGCTTTGCGAAACTCGAAATAAACTATGTATGAAAGAAAACTTCCAAGATTGGGGTTTGCAACAACGATAACCAAGCATGCATAAGGCAAGATAAATAACGGTAATCATGCAATCACATCGAAGGATTAAGCTTTCGCCTTTTCCAACAATTAGACAACTCTTTCAAGAAACCCTAATTGTATCTACCGATTTTAGGTTTACAATCCAAGTTGTTAGCATGGATCTCCATTGAATGGGTAATAAACACATAAAAGGTAGTAGATGCTCAAAACATGACAAAGGTCAAATCTTTACCTCAAACACGCAAGGCTATCGTCGGGCTCGCCCCAACCCTAGAAGTGGGTGGACTACTCGTGCCTCATCGCAATCGCATACATTGTTGAATGAAAAGAAACTTGCATTAAACTATATTCAAAGTCTTTACAATCCCGGCACTCCAACTTTCGTAAAATGCCAAAACCCTAAAACCTTTGAACTCCTAAACTTCTCTGTGGAACTACTTCTCTCGCTTCTGAATTGAATTGAATCAATCCTAAAATCAGCCCCATGGGCTTTATTTATAGGGCTTAATACTTGCTAATCAAGGAAAGCAATATCTATCTAATATCTAAAGATAAAACTTTAATAAATGGAACATTTATCTTAAAAGGAAATATATCTAAAACATCTAAATATTTTCATGTGTGGACAAATCCTCTCTCCATGGATAGACCTTGATAGACTTGAACTTCTCGAAATCCAAACAGGCCCAACTCGTAATCGGACAGTCCAACAGCGTTACGCGGCCCAGAAACTTTTTTAGTCGATATCGAGGAAATGTGTCGTCGATTTGGGCTTGGCTGGCATCCTCGGGTGACCTCTCCCCGATCTGGCTCGGACATGTGATCTTGGTCTTGTCGATATCGAGCAATTTACTCGATATCGAGGAAATGTTTCTCGAGCAGTCCTCTCTTCGGCTTCTCGATCAGATGTTGCTTCCTCGAGTCCAGGCTGGTCTTCAGGTCTTGTCGATATCGAGTAAAGTACTCGATATCGAGTAACTTTCTGAACTCGAGTTGGCTCCGTCTCTCAGCTTCTTGATGTGGCTCCCTCGACCTGGCTTTGCTCGGACTTCTTTAGTCGATATCGATGAAAGGTACTCGATATCGAGTAAAGCTCAGCTTCTGTCTTTGCTTCTTGGTTTTGTCCCGGAATGGCTCCAAATTCTGCAATATTAAACCAAAACTTATGTAGATCTCCATTTCTTGCAAATAAGCATATACTACATAAATTTAACATATTCCCATCCCGAAATATGCAAAGTATATAGAACATGGAGCTAAAATGTGTACTTCAACATGGCTATTTTAGTGGACATCAGTTAAGCATTCTCCTGAAAATTCTTTGGATGTTCCTAATGCTAACAATGTTGATTGCAACAATGAACTTTAGGATTCGTTAGAAATTCTCAAAGAGAAAAGTTTCTTCAATGTTGAATCTTCTAAAAATGTGCAATCTTGTTTAGGGAAAGAAGAATTCAAGATGGAGATTGAAAGTGTGCTTAGTCCACATAAACCCATTCTTTTACCCTATGAAAAGCTATTTTCATATAGTGTGAAAGTTGTTCTAATTTAAGGACAACCTCCAGGAGGAATTCAAGTTCAAGAAAAGAAATTGATGGAGGAAATGGATGAATGCTTGGATAGAGTGTTACACCTTCCAAGGGTGAAACACGTCGAGCCAAAGACGTGAAACAAAGGCGCTTATTGAGAGGCAAACCAAGGTAAGTAGGTAGATTTATTTAATTTTTGCATTAGTTTTCAATTCAATAAAGTAGGACAAGTCTATTTACTGTATTTTTGCGAAATTTTGTGCGAGAACTAACTTGCAATAGAGTTTGAATGAAGAAAAGAAAGCGAAGTTGAAACACCGTGAACCGGCACCCGACGCCCAAGAACCAGCGCCCGCCGCTTAGCGTGTGCTCTGTCCGATTCAGATTTTTGGAAAGAGGCCACCGGATTTAATTTATCTTTATCTTATATCTTTTTATCCCTACCCTTTCCATATAAATACCTTCAATCTTCTATCTTCCACCACTTTCTCAAACTTTTGCCTCATGCAACACAAAACCCCTAAAATCCTCCTACGCAAATCCTAAATTCCATAAGCCTAAAGCCTTGAGTTTCAATCAAAAAGCCTGATTTTTCTCATTCACCGTCATCCGTTTATCCCATCTTCAACCCGAAATTACAAATTTCACCCTTTACTACCCATCACCCACCAAATTCAAATTCAGTTTCTAAAACCCCACCAAAATCAATCTTTTTCACCATCACACTCATCCTTTTCACCAAAGAAGGCTTTGAAATCAAGTTTGGTACTTCAAGAAAGCAATTGGAAGGAATTTCGACGTCCGGACAATGATGTTGAAATTCGGTTTCTGGGTTCTGTCATCCTGCGTTGAGATTGTGTTACAAGGTGCTTAGTCTTGCATTCTTTGAGTTGGTTGATCCAACTATAGTATCTCTGAGAGGCTGGTCCTGAACTTACTGTTTGACTCCTAAATCCATGAGAACTTCAGACTGGGTTCACTTGTTTTTAGGGAGTTGTACTGAAATCATATGTATGACTTATGAGCGTGTTGATTGCACTATTGCTTTTGAAGGATTGATATCGCTGATTACTCATCATCTTGGTGTTATTTTGGATGGTGTGCAACCTCTGCATGCCAATTTATTTTATGATATTGCTGATCTGACTTGGTCTGGCATAATTGAGAAGTTCTGGTCTCCTTGTTCAAAGGAACGTTTCAGATGGATTGCAGGAGAACATGGAGAGCACCATCCGCACCTTCCCCTAGAGTTACCATTCTTTTTCAAGCTTGTTGACTTCTAGTTCAATCCTGATAGCCTTCTTATGCCCCATGAGACCCCTTCAGAGAGGGAAGATTCGAAATCAGAAGGCTTAGTTAAGGAAGATGATCAAATTCAAGATCAAGACGAAGACTTTGAGGCTGCTGTGGAACTTCACCCTGTCTATGTTGCTTTGGATGAATTTGAGCGTTGTTTGGTAGAGCTGGAAAAGAAGCAAAAAATGATCTCCTGAATACCTCTAACAGAATTACTGAAATTCAGACTCTTTTGGCGCGTATACTTGCTGAACTTCGTCATAAGTCTGGATTCCACCCTCCGCCTGCCCAGTGATTGGTTAGTTATCCCTTCTTTCACCACGAGTTTATTTCATTGTTAATTTTTTTATGCATTAAGGATAATGCAACATTTAAGTGTGTGGGAAGTGGTTTATGTTAGTTAGTACATGTTTATGATTTTAGTTTCATGTTTTGTTTCATGTTTTTGTTTATATTTTGTTGAAAGTTATTTTCATGCATCATGTTTATGTTTATTATTGTTATTAAAGTGAAAAAATGAAAAAATTGAAAAATGTCAAAAATCCAAAAATATCATGCATTGCATACATATGTGTTATTCAAATACGCATCTAGCTTATTTTGTCCTGTATTTCATTTTAATATGATCATATAAATCCCATGGAATTTCGGATGATTTAACCTTGTCTTGAATTTTTTTTTAGGTGAGATATGATTTGGCATATGTAATTGAGCATGTATGATCTAAGGTCCTGACATGTTTGAGATCCAACAAAAAATTGTCCTAGTGAGAAATTTTGGCCTGATAAGGGATTACATCTGCATTCCCTTTTGGTTTTGTTGCGTGATCTACTCTTCTTATGCATTTATCTCTGTGTTGACATGGTTATTTATTATTGAGGTCGATTATATACATGATCATTGCTTATGAGTTGCATTTGATAGAGGAACCTTTTAGCCTATATTTGTCCATGCCTACCTTAGGTTATATCTTAGCTTGAAGCCAATTTGAGCCTTTAGCCTTCTCTTTAAAGCTCCATAAAATTCATGTATCCTAACCTATGATAAGCCTGATCCTTCTGGGAATTATGACTTGAGTGGAGAGAAAGAAGCTATGGTTTGTGCCTGTTATTGCGAGGCTTTGAGAAAGATGTAATGTTATGTGATTATTTTCCTCTGTTTTGTATTTCATTTATATGGCTCAAAAGAACAAAAAAATGTCGAAATAATAAAAGAAAAAGAAAAAAGAAAAGAAAAAAAGTGATGAATAAGAGCCTTGTTTATTTATTTTTACATATGACAGATGAATAAATGTTTATTTTGTGAATTTAATTATGTTGAGTTGAGAGTTTATTGATTATATTTTGAGAGTTATTATATTTTGAGGGTTGATGTTCTTATGTGAGCTTGATGTACTTTGATAATGCATATTTTAGATAGGCATTATAGATAGATCTTATTGCATTTAAGTATTCATATTGCGTATATTTTGTCTTATTTACATTACCTTGCATTTAGAGTATTTGAATTCCGAATCTACGCTATTTTGTGTTTATTTTGCAAGTTTTATAATCCGAGCTTGAAGGGAGGCTTAAGAGATCCAAGAGAGGTGATTTTAGAGCACAAGACCAAATATATTTTATATATTATATTATTCTTATTTTAATTAAACATATTATTATTTTATTCAATTTGTAAAAATAGGAGAAAACTCGTCCTCGAGCACAAGTTCTGATTTTAAAATCTTTCCGGCATCGTTTTAGAATTTGGATTTTGACGGAATTGAATTCCACTTTAGAGTTCCAAGTCTTGATAAATTATTTTAATTCCGATAATGATGTAAAATGAAATTTAAATTCTCTAGGGTCGAGATTTCGTTCCAGTGAGCGAGATTGAAATCGAGCGTTAGGAAATCAAATTGGTATTTTGTGGGGACCCTTTTACAAGTTGTATTTATTTCATTTTTTTCCTTTCTTCCTTTACTCTCTCTCTCTCTCTCTCTCTCTCTCTCTCTCTCTCTCTCTCTCTCAGATGCCGTTGGGGAAGGAATCTCATTTCGTCCTCCTTGTATTGTAACTTGCAAGGTTGTCCTCTTGTGCAATTTCAGCCCTTCTTCCCCTATACAAGCAGTACCCTTCTCTCTTCCCTCACTCTGGCACTGTATTCCACCATTACAACCCACAAAAACACATAAAAGAGCACTCACCTCTTCTTTCATCCTCTGTAGAAAACCCGGAGGAAGGTTCTCCTCTCCCTTCTGTTTGATGTTCTGCATGAGCTAGGAACCCACCACCATCGTTGTTTTCAGGCCTTCCCAATTTGAATCCAACTACCCTCACTGACTGCAGCACCGCCGATGTCACCACCGCCGCCGAGAGCTGCCCCCCCTCCTCATCGCCCTGTTTCTCTTCCAAACTCAATAATCCCTTCGATTCTTCCTTGTTCTTCTTAAAACCGTAATCAAATGCTTTCTTACCTCTCATGGGTTCCTAGAAGTCAGAAGATGGGGAAGCACCACTAACGTCGGACACCGGAGCCCAGACCCAGCACCTCCCTCCCCTGTTTCTTTACAAGGCCGATTCTGATTTTCTTCTCGTTTTCAGCCCCTTTCTTCCTAAAGGAAGATTTTAATCTCCTTCCCACTCTTCCCAGGCTCTCTGGAATCCCCCTCCATCGCCGACGCAGCTATAGTGTTTCCGACGAGGAGCTCCGATGAAAAACAGACCCTTTGTAAGCCCTCTGTTCTCCCTCCGTTCCTTGCATCACTTTGTTGTTATCAGTTGGATTGTTGTCAGAATTTTATTCCGATCATCTGGGAAAAATCTCAGACCGAACGGACACTGGTGGCCTGAGCTTTTTCCCTTCCTTTCCTGTGTTTCCATCCGGTGAGCTCTGTTTGGCCCGAGGAAGGAGAAGACCCCGTTTCCTTCTTTCCTGAATTTGGCCATCTGGGTGGGCTTGACCCGGTTTGCGTGAAACGGGTTATATCACATTCTTTCGGGTTATAACAATTGGGGAGAGTTAAGACCCGGATCTCTCTTTCTTTGTTGGGTGTTGGGCTCAGGTTCTGGGCTGGTTCATTCGGGTTCCTCTCTCAGATTTGTGGATTGGGCCTTTCTTGGGGTTGTTGTTGTTTTATGACTTTGTTATATATTTGTTATATGTTATATGGTTATATAGAATGTGATTGTTATTTATTTTATTATTATTATCATTATTATATTTTGTTTTATGATAAAATATTTTCTGGAAATTATTATATTGTTTAAAAAGTAATATTAATTGGATTATGTACTTTTGTGAGGATTTAAATTGAGAAATTTGAAATGATTTAATTATAAATATAGTTGGTGTTTATTTTAGTCATAAATGGTAATAAATTATTTAAAAATGAGTTTTCACGTTTTTGGAAATGTCTTTTAAGGATTTGCATTTGGAAAACCAAAATGCCGGAAATTCTCTAACGACAACCTTGAGCTGTGTTGACAGATTTTTTTGGATTGATTAACCAAAATGGTATTGGACTTTTTTTTAACAAAATGTCGGATTTTATTATATAGTGATTTTGAAATAAGAAACATGCCGATATTATTTTAGTAGTATAAACTTGCAAGTTGATTAAAGATTTAATGTTTTATAAATGGGTATTGGCCAAATATGATTTGAGAAATTATTTTGAATATGAGTTGACTTAACTTGAGATTTAAGAGTTTGGAAAACTTTGGGGAAATGATTTAGTTGATTTAACTCGGGGAATTTATTGTTGAATCCTACTTGAGATATGAGATGTTATATGATAATGGAAGATGAGATGATGGATGAGATATTATATATTGAGATGATATGAACATGAAAAGATATATGACATATGATGAGATAAGGCGGAATGAACGGAAATGAGATATGTGAAGTTATGTATGATAGTTAGGGGCGCCTTGTCTGAGTTAGATAGACTCATGCATATTTGTATGTTTGTTATGTGATTTGTGATCAGTTGGACATTGCTTATTATTGGTGTTGATTGCTTGGATTTTGCGCGCCTCTAGGTAAGCTTCCTACGGGAGCTTACTCAGTAACCAAGATCTCATGACTGATGTGTCATTTAGTATGTAGGAGTTGCATAATCGCATGCCATATAGTATCATACTTAGGCTTGCACATACGAATGAGCACCTATATTATTTATGCCTTTGGAACAGAACGACCGTTATCTGTGAGTCTTAGAGTCTTTGCTAGGGTCATGGCGGCATTCGTGTTTTATACCGTTTCGGTCCTTGGTCGAGTCGATGAGCATGATTTATATATATATCTCTATATGTTTCGGCATAGACCGAGCGCCCTACCTCAGAGTGGGTATGGGAATATATCTGTTACGGTTCGGCTGAGGCTGAGCGCCCTACCTTTGAGTGGGTACGGGAAATGCAGAGATATGGGGATATGCCACTTGACATTCTTTGGGCGCATTTACTGTCTTTCTGTATTTATATTTATATATCCTGATAAGCATGACTTGCGTGATAAAATTCCGTACTGCATTAGAGCATCCTTTATTCTAGGTATATGCATATTATATGTCCTCAGCGAGGTCTTTATGTCCCGCATGCGTCTCTTGGCCTGACTTCGTGTATAGTTTCAGGTACCCGCTTCCCTTTTCTTTCCTGATTGCTTATATGACGTTGGAAATCCTCCTAGGCGAACGAGAAGAACCTGTCTAACTCCGCTAATTTGGCTAAAGGATTTCCTGAATTTTATGTTTTATTGATTTGGTTTTGACTCGACCTTGCCGTGGCAAGTTGTGCTTTAATTCCGCTTTTGCATTTTCCTTCAAATGAATTTCCGCGACATGGTTCATAGGATAGGTTAAGGGTACCCAACGGCCCTTCGATTGCTTTGGGGGTTCAAAATCCCTACTTTAAATACTAATCTTTTGGGGTTTAAAACATCGACCCGTATCTGAATTACAAGATACGAACGAAGGTATCCAACCTTCGAAACGTAACCTGGATATTTATATCCGGACCGTTACAAGGTTGGTATCAGAGCAAGGTTGTGCAATTCGGGTACGCAAGGGTCGGGTGTATGTTTTGGAAAACGCCCATGAATTTCACAGGATTTGAATTGTTTTAATGGGGCAAAATGAACTTAATATGACTAACTCGATTGGACTAAATGTGAACTCGGCCTAATAAATAAAATGAATCAAACAAA
Source organism: Persicaria maculosa (assembly GCA_963922045.1). NCBI lineage: Eukaryota > Viridiplantae > Streptophyta > Magnoliopsida > Caryophyllales > Polygonaceae > Persicaria > Persicaria maculosa. The sequence continues at coordinate 63,265,464 of OY998252.1, forward strand.
GGGGATCGAGTGGGTAGAAAAGGCGCTAGTCCATCCAATTGGATGTAGTTGGGAACATGTAGGCGAAATATAGCTTATTCTTTACAGGTGGGCCTGGAAGACTCCAAGGAATTGCACCAAGGTGGTTGGAGTGGCGATGTAGGTAGAGATCGTGAGGTATTTGCCCCTCCGGTCAGTCGCTCATCGAAGAGAGGCATTAGATAGCTTGACGTGTTTCATATCAATTTGGCTTGAGGGCGATCTCCCTTAAAGGAGATCATTATAATTGCCATTGACTGATCCTATGCTGAGTGCTTGTTATGCTAAAGATCTGATTGGTATGTCTAAACTATGAGATGTAAATTGAATGATCTGTGCAAACGAGATAGCGAGAGTATCCTTATTCCTATATGGTTAAGGCCAACTTGTGTGGAACAACCCCTTCCACTATGTAACCCCTTAATGATCCTATCGAGTCCTTCTCTCGGATATCGTGTCCTCCACGAGAAATCAGGTTGGTAAACACATTGCCGTCGGAAATCATGTTTGAATATGAGGGTTATTTGAGTGGGTATCCGGAGATGGTTCTTGACGTAATTCCGAGTTAGAGAGTAAGGTGTTTCTGGGGCTTTCCTTCTCAATTCTTATGATAATCAACCAGTGTCTTCTCGCTGCAAGAGTCGTGCCAAAGTCCCACGAGAAAGAGGGGTAATGAGTCGGTTGAGATAAGTCGATGGTTGCCCTTAGGGATCTCTGTCCGATTATAATGGTGATTCTCCCTGACATTGCATGACATAACATGATTTTGTAATCTCTGGCATGTACCTTGCAAATGACCATTAGTGAAAAGTTGCTCATGTTATTATATCCATGACTAGTTACATTGTTTAGGTCTCGTGTTATGCCTTGCTTTCGGTCATGAATATATGTCGTCATAGCATGTCTACTTGGTCTATTGTATTGATCATACTAATGATTGATTGGAAGCATGAACCACATGATATGAATCTATATGATTATTGCTTTCTCCTGAATTAGGTCCATGATAGTGTTATCAACTCTTCTTTATATGAATGCCCCGTAAGATAATCTCCTTAGCATGTTAGTCGATGTTGCCCTTGGTGTTGTTTGACCAAAATGATAGTTCCATTTGTGATCACGCTATTTGAGGTAGTATCATGATAAATGCATGTCTTATTCGAGTATTTATTGATCTGAGCACATGTCCCTGTATTTTGGTTATATTGCCCCATTGCTTAGACTCGAATTATACATCGCTACCTTTCCTCCCATGCTTCTATATCGTTGGAATGTGATTGAATTGAACTCTTGCATATCGTCGTATTAATCAATTAAATGCATGTATGTGATGTAGCTATGTTGAGTCATTAGTATCATGTAGGACCATTGGTTGTGAAGTGTGCGAATTTATACCTTGCCTACATTATTGCCGATTCTCTCTTGAGCTAGGTCCCTGATAGTGTGGTTCTTCCCTCTTTTTGTTCTCTTAACATGTTTCACTCATCCTGATTAGATTGATGTTGATTTCAAAGATCGATTTGCTTTCCGTGATGGTTATTTCTAGCATGCTTACATGTTCTCGCTCGGTGGTATTCCTCTATTACTCTATGATATCTTCTCATGCTTGCATGAACGTATGACTTGACACCTCGCATGATCACCCACCATGCTACATCATTATTTCGCAAACGCATGACACCTGAATGTTAGAATGAATCTATTTGAATTACCTTGATTGTATTCATGTTCGATATGTGCTATTAGAATCCCATAGGGCTTATGATTTCCAATATGACTCGCTAAATGATTACATGTTGTGCTTGTTCTATAATGTGATAATTATTGTACCATTTTATGTGCCCTACGACGGTTCATTCCTAGCATGATTATTGTAACGAAAGATTTTGAAGTTTCTATAAAGGGAAAGTTTCGGGAAACCAGTCCTCGAGCAAATTCTATTTTTAGAAGTTCTTACAAAATATCTCGACATGTTTTAAGATTTAATTTGGCGGATTTAAATCTTAGTTACTCGTTCTCGATTTTGGGGAAATTCGGGTGTCATTGGAAATGAATTTGGGATTTGGGGTCGGATTTTTGGAATGTCAGATTTCGGGATGGGGGTCTTGGAATGAAACGTCGGGATTTAAGGTCGGAAGAGCGGAATCACTCTCTATCTCCCACTCTACACGCCACTCTCTATCTCCCTCTCTCCTCATAAAGCGTTTTGTCCTTTTGTGAATTAAAACCCTAGGGAGCTTCTCTTGCCTCCACTATATAAAGCACTAATCCCTAAATGGATCTCTCATTTCACATCACTCAACTCATCCCCCAAAATTATGAGAATCAAGCCCCCAAATGGATCTTCACACTTCTCCCAAACCCTAAAACTAAAAACCTCACTTTTCCTCTCTTGAATCCAAAATCTCCCAACTCTCTCTCCTTCTTTTGTCTTTCTCTGAGCCAAAATCCCTCAAGTCTATCCCAAGGAGTCTCAATCCAGCCACAGGTTCCCCTACGGCTACCTTGTTAACCTCAAAATCAAGCTTGGAAGGCCAAAACTGAATAAAAAGCTCGGATCTGAGGAAAATCACGGCCGCGACCCACTCTTCTCGTCGCCGCGAGTATCAACCCAGAAGAAGGTGTTCTTGTTCGCTGCCACGAATAGTGGCTTTCTCCGCCTAGACTCCAAGCCCAGATCTGGCGACGTCTCGGTAAAATCCTTTGTTCTCCCTCGCTTCAACTCCATTTTCTTCCTCGTTTGTTTCTACTTGCTCCTCACACTCCCTCTACCTGATGAGGTCAAGAAAATGCCAGATCTAATAAACTTTGAAGTGGGTTGAGCCCATTCTTTCATCTCTCACTGTTTTTGGGCAAAGTAAGTTGTCTCTCTTCAATTCCTCTCATTTTTGGAGCTAAATCTTTGTAAAGGTATTCTTTTAAGCTAGATCTATCTTTCCTAGGTCCTGTCAAGGCAAGGGATTATCGAATTAAAGCCAAAGGACTTCTTTCCTTCAAGATTTCAACGAGCGTCAAAGAGGCTAGGTAATCCCTCTTCCGCTCTCCGCTCTTGTCCTTGTTTGAGGTCTTTTGTGTGTTTATTGGAGTCGTCTTTGTGTTATTTGGGGTGTGTTTTGAGTTACAAACATTTTAAAGTTTGAACGAAAACAGATTCAGAACAAGCAAGAACGAGCAAAAACGATCAAGGTAGGGTTCGAGTCTCGCCGTGGCGAAACCATGGTCACCGTGGCGAGGATGAACACAGTGATTCAGAGGTTGAAGACAATCTTTCGCGGACGTGATCACGGTGCTCACGACCGCGAGTCCTGTGTTTCATGGCCAGCGAAGATTGCTTTTTCACGGCAGAGACGGGGAACATCTCGCAGCCGCGATCAGCCCTCTCGCAACCGCGAGATGTCCCCAGTGACTTGGCCAAGTCACACCTTGCCTCCTTTGGGTTCCTTGTTGGTTTTTGACCCGATTCCTTTCGAATACGTTTTAGTTGATGGATGATTTCAGAAGCGGGATATTGGGACATGATTTTATTATTAAATAATTATGGGGTTTTGACGGAACTTGAAATATCAGATTTTATGCTTGAAGATATGTTGAAGAGTATCATTTCAAATGTCGAGATTCTTTGTCTTGGTTTAATGACGTTGGTTTTAAGAAAGAAGGTTGGAAATATTCTTGGTAAGATTTATCGATGGGTTTGATTGGAAGTAAAATGGTTTTGGTTGATGTTTATCGTATCGGGAAGGTTTTGGAGACGGCTTTACTATCGATTGGTTTTGATAATGTTTGGGAACTTGGGTTCTGTGTGTATGACTATTAGTTCAGTAGCTTATGGAATCGACATGATTGTAGGTGTTTATAGCTTTTGGACTTGTTGCTTTTGGACTTCGCTTGCGTTATCTTGCTGTTCGGCATCTCCAGGTAACTATCCTATGGGACTTACTTAGCAACCTAGACCTCTTGCCTGATGTGTCATGTGATGTGTAGGTGTTGCATAATAAAGCATGCCATGTAGTATCAAGCTAGGGCTGCATTGAAATGTGCATTTGGTTACTCTGTGTGTTTGAATACAGAACGGTCGTTATCTGTGAAGTCCTAGACTCTTTGCTAGGGTCATAGGGTAGCCCAGCCCCATCGGGTTTGCCCTGAGTCAGTCGCGTCGATATAAGCATGAGGAGATAGCCCAGCACCATCGGGCGAGTTGATTTACTTAACGTTATGCTTGATGATGATGATGTTGGTTATGTGCACACATATATATACGAGGACACGATGGGTACCGTACTGGCCAGGTCCACTCATGAAAAATGGGGTGGAGTAGGAGAGGGATATGCCACTTGGCATTGTCTGGGGCCCTTTACAGTTTTTCTGCATATTATTATAACTGTTGAAAGCATGCTTGTGTGATTTAAATCCTGTACCACATTAGTCAACCTTTATTTAGGTATAGGCATGTTATGTGGGCTCAGCGCGGTCAGAGGACCCACATGCGATTGTCGGGCCTGACTTCGTGGATAGTGTTAGGTACCGTACCTTTCTTGTTCCTTGCTTCTGTGACAAGAGGTCTCTTGGCAAAACCGAAGAATTTGGCTAATCTCTAACTCGGTTAAATGGTAAATTGGTCACCTATGATTTGGTTTTGACCCGGCTCTGCCGTGTCACTTTGTATCTAAATTTCGTTTCCGCTTTATTTTCTGAAATGAATTTCACGACATAGCCTTTAGGACAGTTTAAGGGTACCCAACGGCCCTACGATGCTTTAAGGGTTCAAAATCCCTCTTTTTTACTGATCTTAAAAGGAGTTTGAAACCTCGACTCGTACTTGAATTGCAAGTTCCGAATGAGGGGTTTTATCCCTCAAAATGTAACTCGGGAATCATAATTCTGGGCCGTTACAATTATGATCTATTGCCATGATGTTCTATTGGTTACTCTGTGGTGATCCATCTTGTTTTCATAGACATTATGATGAACTCCTTTAAATGACTCTTGGCTATGCCCATGCCTTATCATATATCGCTAGCATTGTGTAGGATCTATGCTTTCTAAATGTATCTCTTCGAAGGATTATACGTCTTTCTAAACCTATTATATGATCATTGTTGTTAGAGGTGATAATTACTATGCCGCTCTTTTGTATCACTACTAGAATACTGCAATTAGACATCATATTATTTAAGTCTGTAAAAAAAACCGATGTTAAATTTATCTATTACATCAAATAATAAATCTGTGATGTCAAAAAAACATAAGACAACAGTTGAATTTTTTGACAGATGTTAAATCATTAATTTAAAAAAATTTAAATGCGCGCCTGATGAATTTTATAATTGTTTTGAACGCCCGCTCATACTTAGATTTTTTTTAAACACGCGCCCATACTTAAACAAAACAGGAGGTAGTGTGAACAAATCGAATCATTTCATCCAAACCTCTCCATTCTTTTGACTCAAAACAAAAAAAAAACTCTATGTTCTCTCTCTCCTCGCAGCCACCACCGACCTAGTTCCTTTCCTCTTTCCTCCGGACACTCACCTTCTACAAAAACAAACCCTAGCTTCTCCCCATTTCACTCCCTCGTCGTTCATCTCGCCTACACCCCCGTTCAACTTTCTTCTTTCGTGTTCCAAACTGACAACGATAGACAAGGAGATGGCATCCATTGCGACTCAAAACGCTATTGCGACTATTTTGTCAAAGCCATTGCCAGATTCGTCCTCTGATTATCCTAAGTCGATTGTCCAATTTCTAAATTTGAAGTCATTTGGTAGCAGATTCATGCGAGTCTCTACCTCTCTCTTTTGCTGTCTCTTTTAGGTTTTTTTTATTGCTAGATCTAGCCACTACGGGTAATGTTGTGTCACTTGATCGGTCATAGTTGAGAGCAGTCTGATTTGTTTTTTAATTGGTGACAAATTCGTAGGTTTAGGGTTTTCTTTGAGCATTTGATTTGGATTCCGGTTGTTATGTGTGGGCATTAGGCTTAATGGATTCACTTGTTGTTTCAGCCAACTTCAATTTGATGCAAAGAAACCTTAATTTGATTTCAATTGTTTGTCGAACTTTAGAGTTAAATATTTGGTTGAGATATTTAAAGGCTTCCATTGATTTATTTCTTGCTTTTCCCATATTCCTCAGATTTGCTGTTATGGAAAAGGGAAACTCAAAGGGGTCCTTCAAGCCAACTTTCCTGGCATGGTTGGTTCAGGTTCCATTCAAAATCTGGGTCTCATTCGGATAATCAATTACAGCCTCAATGATACCCCACACAAGCCTGAAAAGTTAGCACCTTCCCTTTAAACCCTAGTTAGATTATGATCTAATAGAAGGAGATAGCATCCACTGCGACTCAAAACGCTATTGCGACTATTTTGTCAAAGCCATTGCCGGATCCATCCTCTGATGTTCATGAGTCGGTTGTCCAAGTTCTAGATCTGAAGTCGTTTGGTAGCAGATTCATGCGAGTCTCTACCTCTCTCTTTTGCTATCTCTTTTAGGGTTTTTTTTATTGCTAGATCTAGCCATTGCGGGTCATGTTGTGTCACTTGATAGGTCATAGTTGAGAGTAGTCTGATTCGTTTTTTAATTGGTGAAAAATTCGTAGGTTTAGGGTTTTATTTGAGCATTTGATTTGGATTCCGGTTGTTATGTGTGGGCATTAGGCTTAATGGATTCACTTGTTGTTTCAGCGAACTTCAATTTGATGCAAAGAAACCTTAATTTGATTTCAATTGTTTGTCGAACTTTAGAGTTAAATATTTGGTTGAGATATTTAAAGGCTTCCATTGATTTATTTCTTGCTTTTCCCATATTCCTCAGGTTTGCTGTTATGGAGAAGGGAAACTCAAAGGGGTCCTTCAAGCCAACTTTGCTGGCATGGTTGGTTCGGGTTCCATTCAAAATCTGGGTCTCATTCGGATAATCAATTACAACCTCAATGATACCCCAAATAAGCCTGAAAAGTGAGCACCTTCCCTTTAAACCCTAGTTAGATTATGATCTGATAGAATGCACAAGCCCCTTTTCATTGTCCCCAATATGTACTTTTCTTTGCATTTGATGGCTCCCAGGTGAACTTAAACTTTTTATTTATTTGCGTTGCAGGTTTGCTTGTGGGAGATTGCATCTGGATCTCCTCTTTCTACATGTGAAGTTTCATATGAGGTAGATTACACATCTTAAGCAATTAAAAGATTGAATTCATCTTGAGAAACACATCTTCTGTTATTTTTAGTGTAACTAATGAGCTTTTTTCACCGCAATCTTGCTAGTGAATCCATTCATTAATTTTTGTATCTAAAAATATAGCCTTCAAATAAAATTAATCAACAATGTTATCATAGAACAAGTTCATCTTAGGAATGTTCAAAATTTGCTGTCTTTACTTTTTATGATGAGATTTGGAGTTGGAAATTTGTTCTGAGCGAAGATAGAATTCTATATTAAAATTTCTGTATGTTTTTCTTTGATATACTTATGTGCTGTATTTGATTCGCTTATTAGATGTTCTATCCTTTCTGTTGAGCTCATTTGTCGCTAGACTTGGTGGTCGGGATAGAGTATCAGTCTTAAATCATTATGGCTTTGAGGATATTCAAAATCTTGTCAATTATCATACATGTTTGCAACTTGTTCATATAGTTAAACTCGTGCCTTATTTTTATTTTTTTTTTGTCAAATGGGTTGGTGTAACTGAACCTAGTGGGGATTATCCTTTTAGCCACCATAAATTAACTGTCCAATTTTATGAAGTATATGCTGCACAGGACAGGAAGTTGGAAGCTTTAGTGCATAAGGCTATTTTAGAGTTGTGGAGGCCAGATCCAAGTGAACTCACTCTCTTGCTTTCACAGACACCCGACTCTATCCTTCTACACGTTCCACCTAGAGCACATTATTTGAGTGGAAGTAGTAATCTGTTTTATGTTGAAGCATATCATTTAACAGATCCTAGAGATGGGAGGATCACTCTTCATGTGAAGGTTGGGTTCGAAAATTCTGGATATGCTTGAGAAGTTTATGGGGGACATTATTTAACCAACACATATTGTGCAGGTTCTCAATTTAACTGAACTTGAACCTAACCGAGTGGATATAAGGGTTGGGCTAACAGGCGCCCTTTACTTCATGGACGGGTCTACACAAGCAGTTTGACAATTACGAAAGCTCGTTTCACAAGTAATCTCTTTTTACTAGTTTAAATTATTTTATATTATTGTTGACTGGTATCTATTTCATACATATATTTTGTGCCTTGATTCCATGATATTCTTATATTTATTTCACTGTTAAGTGATGTAAGTTTACCTATAAACATTGGTAACCTTTTTTTAATCAAATTTTGATCCTTCTTTCCCTTACAGAATAAATAACCAATATTTTTAATCCAACCAGCTACAGACATAAGTTTACTTTAGAAATTTTGTAGAGCGTTGTAAGATCCAAGTTTGGTTCCGTGTCTTTAATATTTTCCCATTTCATTCCTATCCTTTTTGTCAATCAGTTAGGTCTTTAAATTTGATAGGGATACTTTTAGTAGTTGTAACTAGCTAGGATGTTGGTGTGTCGAAGGGACTGAGCGTCCATTTTCATCGAGCTTAGAGTACCCACTCAATGGAAGAAAACATTCAAGTAACTAGAGTGGGTTTCTATAGCAGTTTGCATATTAGTTTACATTCTGCCTTTACAAAAGCAATGAGACTTCAATCTTCTGTATTGTTGTGACTCATGAATCATGATCCTATGCTGATAGGTGTTGTTTATATGTTTCTATCTTTTGTATTGTTGGGACTTCAATCTTCTGTTGTATTGTAAGTGATATATCCTGCTGCAAATAAAAAGCCTGAAAAAATAAACCGATTGTAAGTGTTGTTTTATATGTTTCTATCTGTAAGGAAACGCTTGATCAAGAGCATGCTAAGGTAGAGCCCGAAAAACAGACCAAAAGCGAGTACATTGCCTTATCATTGCCTGTCAATTGATTTAGAGAAAGTTATAAATGGCTCCATTAAAATCGCTGAAAGTTCTTGAGCCATGAAGCTTGATGTCAATATAGCCCTTCTGTCAAACTAAATTATCAAAAAAATTAACATGGACTAAGAAATTTAAAAGACTTGCTTGTAATCTTCTCCAAAGTTCAAGGACTTTAACTGACCAAAAAGAAAATCAGCGACTCATTTGTAACTGATAGATTACATAGGTCTCATATTGTATAGTGGGCCCAAAGGCCCAATACATTGTAACCTATATATATATATCATTGTCTAATGAATGAAACCCTCAAGGAGGACTTTACATCAATTCTAGATTCCTACATGGTATCAGAGCCTTTTCTTCCTCACGGAACCCTAATTTGATCCTCCCGCCCCACCCCTCCCCGACCAGATCCCCTTCCTTCCTCTGTCTCTCTCTCACTGGTCTTCTCGCTGGTCTTCTCCCTCGCTCGCAACACACTCCACCGCCGCTGCCCAGATCCGAGCTCACCGGCCACCACCAACACAACCCGACCCAGATCCGGCCACCCCGAGCCCGGATCCGTCCCTCTCCGGCCTGTGTGCACCCAGTTGCCACACGCCGTCGAGAGCCTGTTTCCTTTCTGAAAAAAAAAACAAAAAAAAATGTCCTCACACGACTTTAGCTGCGGCCGCGGCATCGGCTACGACATCAACATCGACAACGGTCGCGGCTCTATGCAGCGGCCGTGACATACGATGACTCGCGGCCCTCGTCCTTGGAACGCCGCCCCTCGATGGTCCCCGGTGCCTGGCTTCAACCCTCATTGGATGCACTTCGGCTCTCCTGCCCCTCGACATGCCGGTTCTCAGGCCTATCTGACATCGTCTGATCAAGGCTATGTTCCAGCTGATGGGCATCACGCCTTATCAACCACATGTTATCTCCTTAACATTCTCCCATCTACTACCCTACACCATCGCTCGCCAATTCAAGCACTTTATTGCACCTTGCCCAGGTATGATCACCTTCGTAGTTCCGGGTGCTTGTTCTTCCCAAACCAGTCCTTCATTGCCCCTCACAAGCTTCACCCACGCTCCACTCCTTGTGTCTTCCTTGGCTATCCGTCTGATCATCATGGTTACCTTTGCCTCGATGTGACGACCCATAAGCTTATTCTGTCACGTCATGTCACTTTTGATGAGTCTCGCTTTCCCTTTTCTTCTCCTCCTCTCCCATCTTCCACTCCTCATATGTCCCAGTCTGAGTCAGAGTCTCCCTTCCCACACTTTCTCCTTCCCCAGGGCTCTACCGGTGCTCATGCCTCTCCCCCTACACCGCCCCTACCGCCACCCCCTCCTCCTACCACCAGACCGCACACTCGTAGCATCTCCGGAGTGTTCAGACCTTGTTAGATTGTCTCTATGAATGCCACCCATCACCCCACCATACCCTCTCCTGCAAACTCCGGAGTTCTCCCCCCGTCACACCAGATGCCGCGGACGCAGCTGATAGCATGCATTTAGGTAGGCATAATAGGTTGCATTTAGCTTAGTTAAGATGCATTTCCTGCATGGATTAAGTATAATTTGCATATTTGCTCTTTATGTTGGTGGAGTCGGAATCTACACACTTTTATTGATTATTTCAGGTAATCGTGGATCCGATGATGAGACATGGGTTGATAACGCATTATATGAGAATGTCTAGTTGATCGAGGAAGCTTACATGAAGATCTCAAGAGGTCCTGAGAAGAAGAAGCGAACCTGAACAAAGAACAACTCTCCAGAAGTTGTCGCCAGACATGTTGAACTTGTTTTGCACTTTTTGGAAGCCTCGGTTGTCCGATTGACTATTATGACCATGCGGTGGAAAGCTCTTTCAGAGAACTACAACTTTTCTGTTGACAAGAAGAGCAAATTCGGGATAGATTTTGCGTGAAAGGCTGATGCATCGGCCGCAGCAGGTATGCCGCGGCCGCGACCAATCAATTATGCTGCGGGGTTTGGAAGAAGCCTCGGCCGCGGCCGCAGCAACGTTTTGTTAATTAAAACCCTAGTTTTCATGGTTTGGTTTTTTGGCCGACTTAGACTTTTATAAGGCCGATTTTGGATGTTATTTCAACTACTTCTATTCTATTCTTACGTTCATCAGACACTTTAGAGATTTGAGCGATGTCTTCCATGAGGAACGAAACTCATCTATTCTGCCTGCAATTTGAAGCTTTATTTGGATTGATTGTGAGTTTCTAATTCTCGTTCCTTGTTTCCTAAATTTGAATGCTTCAACTTCTTTGTGCTTGATTGTTTATTGTTGACGAAAGGGTTTCTCGACCAAATAAATTTGTAGTCAAGACCCCGCTATAGGATAGTGGAGTCAGGTTCGTCCTCAGGAGAGAAGTCAGTGGTTCTACGTTTAGTGTGTTTTTGGGTTCAGGGATAGCGGAAAAAGGTGAGGAGGTTGCTGTCGACGTCGACTAAGACTTGGTCGATGTCGAGAGAATGGTAGGAGAAGAGGTGGTCGATGTCGGGTAACTTTGCAGGATAAAAATAATGAAATAAAATAAATAAAGATGCAAACTTCCAAGGTTAGGGATCACCACAACAATAAACATATGTGTAGATCATAAATCACATAAAGATGCATGCTTTATATCAAATAACTTTCGTTATTAACAAATAGGAATATAGAGGCTTTTGCATAAACCCTAAGTGTTACTACCCTTTTCTTAATTAGGATTAACCAACTTTCACAAGCAAAGCCTAATTACTATCCAAATTCATAATTAATTCACTTTCGCTTCATAATTGTAAATAAGGAATTGTTCTCGACTGTCGCAAAGGATTAAGCACATAGGTAGATGGTAATAAAGACATACAATTCATAAATTCATAAATCAAACACACATATCTATGTTGGGATCACCCCAACCCTAGAAGAAGGAAATTAGAAACAAAACATAATAAAAGAAACTAACTTTAACATTCAAAATAAAACTTAAACTTACAAAACCTTCCAAACGTTCTTCCTTCTTCTCTCTCTCTCTCTCCTCTCTCTCCCCTCTCTCTCTCACCTCTCTCTCCTCTCTCGCCTCCTCTCTCTCTTCTCTTTCCTTGCGCCCGAAGACGGCTTTGCTTGAATGAATGAAAATCAGCCCCCTATGGATTTATTTATAGGCTTCATTCCCTAGCTATTCTACAAAAGAAATTATATTTATATCTATATTTATGTATCTAATAACATTAAGATAAAACATGGAAATAAATAATTATATCTAAAAGGAAATAAAGCCAAAGTGGATAGATCTTCGTTCTCCTTGATAGAACTTGATGTATCTTGATAGAATATCTCGAATCTTGGCTTGCAAGTAACCTCTTAGGCTCGGATTTCTCCTCGTACTTGACTCGGACTTTCTGGAATTTTCCTCGACATCGAGTAAATTCCTCGACTGTACTCGATCCCGTCTATCGTTTGGGCTCGTCGAGTTTCTTCGACATCGACCAAATTTGGTCGACGTCGACTAAGTGTGGCTCCTTGAGTGGCTCCTGCTCAGCTCCTGCTCGATCTCGTCGTCTGGAGCAGTTGTCGAGTAAAATTTTGGTCGATGTCTAAAAGTTTGGTCGATTTCGAGTAACTCTGTTGCTTTCAGCATTCTACTCCGTTCTTAAAACGCACTTTTCCGAGTCCTCGTTCGTCGGATTGACGCATATGAGCATGCGTTGGAAAGCTCTTTTCGAGGGTTACAACTCTCATGAAGACATGAAAGCTTTATTTAGAATGATGAATACCGAAAAATGGTCTTTTATCCAGCTGCACCGTCCTTAGCTTCTTCATGGGTTTCCTTTAAGCTCAAAAGTGCGTCCGATTTCTGCGAAATATAACAAAAACTTGTGTAGACTTCCATATATTGTAAATAAACATAAACTACACAAATTATGTATTATTCTAGCCCTAATGTATGAAATGTATGCAGAAAACGATATAAAAGTAACTATAAAACATGGCGAATTAGGCTCACATCAAACACCCCATACTTAAGCTTGTTTGTCCTCAAGCAATACTTTTAATTGTCATTCAGGGGAAGAAATCAAAACTCTCAACATATTAGATCCATTGCCATATAACCCTGCAATCAATTACCATCCTGGAAAACGTACTTCTGTCACTAATCCATGCATGTGCAATTTAAAAAGCAACATCTACTCAAAAAAAGAGGGTTATGCAAAACAATTCCTTTGTGACAAAGCATTAATAATCAAGAGGACTTTAATTTAAGGTCAATAAGAAGTAGATTAGTAAAAGGCTAAAGTTGGGCAATTTGTTTGGCAATGTGGTGCTTAATAATCTGGGGAAATGGAGTACTTCCAAACTTTCATACCATATTCCTTTCTTCTTTGATTTCTTACCTTTCTCTCATCGCTCAATGCTTTTTTCAATATAATGTTTTTACCTCTCTAACCTCAGCACTGCCTTCTCGCGAGTCGCAAACCTGGGTGTCATGAATGGCCCCGGATACTTAGTGCGTCGTACTCCTCACCTGTGTGTCCCATCTCGCCAAACTATTATCTTAGCGAGTAGGGTCGATCTACCTTTTCTCCTGAGGTGGTCAGATTTTCTTTCACTCATTAAATTTTCCATATTTTTTTCAATTTCCTGCCAAACTCCAATAATAATAATAACAACACAACAACCATATAATAATCTCCATAATGTAACTTTCATTCTCAACATAATCCTCGGATAGGAAATACGGTAAAGAAATAGGCAATATTTAGAACATGTGGAGCAATAATATGAAATAAGGCTCAATATGGCTTTTGTGATGCATAAGCATAGGTAAGGCTAGGAATATAACAATATGAGCATTATATGGAAATATAAAGTCCTCCATCCTTTTATCATGCAACATGTCAAAAGCAAAATCAAATTTTACCTCATTTCATGGTTTTCAAGAAAATAATGCACTTCATTGTGACTTTCCTTTACTAGGCAATTTCATGTTATATCTCTAATGAATCCAATTTTTGCATCATCGAGTTCAATATAAGCTTCCACGACATTAATCCTAAATTAAATTTTCAATGGGGGTCATTTTTCAAACTTTGGAAAACATGCATGTAAGCACATAGATATCAATAATGAATTCCAAAATAGCCATACATAAGCAATTCAAGAAATAAACATTAAATATGCACACATAATGTCAAATATGATCAAATATGCACAAATTAAGCCCTTCCCCCACCCCATACTTAAACATTACAGTGTCGTAAAAATAAGGGTAAAGAAAGAAACTCACTAGACAGATGTGCAGGATGTCGTAATCGGGTACAAATGTTGCTGTTACCCTGGTCGACATCGACAAGGGGCTGGTCCATTTCGAGAAGATTGGTCGATGTCGACCAAGGTTACTTGAGATCGAGTAACTTGTTGCCTCCAGGGTGGCCTTTTCGACCACAGGCTCCTTTCTGCTCGATATGCGTGGTCGATGTCGAGGAGTTCTACTCGACGTCGAGTAGATCTGCAACTTTTTCTTCCCTGCAAGATTCGTTAGAGAAGAAATACCCACAATAGAAAAACTTAAAAACAATGTCCAAAACCAAAAACAAAAGCAACAATGTCCAAAAATCCCAAAAATAAATGTCTATTTATAAGCTCTAGATTTTATAGTCGCTAGGCCGACTTCTTCATTAAGCATTAGCCTGGCTCATCTTTGTCCGGAGGTATAGGTGGATCTGGTGGTTCCTCCGGTGGTGGGAAGCGTGGGATGTCATCCGGTGACATCATATCAAGAAGCTTAAACCTCCCCGAGTGGACGCTCCATGGCTCCACCCATTCATCTTCCCTGGCTCGAGCTAGCATGTATAAGGGAAGATATAAAGAAAATATACATACCTCATCATCATACCTCTTTCGCTTCATAGGTTGACTTGGTTGCACGTCTCCACCACAGCAAAACAGTGGAGTGGGAAGAGATATTTCCACCTCATCATGCGGAGCTTCATGCCACTTCGCTAGGACCCCATACTTGAATATGAACATCGGTTGCTCAAAATCATCGGGGATAGCCTTCACCTTGTAAAGTAAAAGCGATCTTGGAATGCCCTGGTCAACAATGTCCAACTTCTTCTCTTCTAGTGCTATTTCGCCTTAGGATCCTTCATATGATTCATCAACAATAAGTAGCAAAGTAGGAATGAAATTCGAGGAAGGACATACCTGGTTGTCGACATCGAGTGGGTCAATTGGCTCGTCGACAGGAGGGCATGGTCCTTTAGACTGAATGGAAGCCTCAAGCCTTCGGATTTCGTCTTCTAGCCGAGCTATTTCCCTTAATCGTGACTCCTCCACTGCGATCCTATTTCTCCGTCTCAAATCTTGAAACCATTCTTCCCATGCAGGATTCGCTTCGACAAAGTCTTCTATCTTTGTACCTAAGCTTTGAAATCACAATCAAGAACACAAATTAGTGGCAAAAGCTTGGCACCCAGTTGGTACCGGTGAGGTAGGTGGTTGTAGGGTATGTGATAGGGTAAGAAAAAAGGGATGGGCTTTTCTGAACCTTAAACACAATTAAAATAGGCGCAATTGATATCTCCCCGGCAACGGCGCCAATTTGACGAGAGGGTTTCTCGACCAAATAAATTTGTAGTCAAGACCCCGCTATAGGATAGTGGAGTCAGGTTCGTCCTCAGGAGAGAAGTCAGCGGTTCTACGTTTACTGTGTTTTGGGGTTCAGGGATAGCGGGAAAAGGTGAGGAGGTTGCTGTCGACGTCGACTAAGA
The DNA here is from genome assembly GCA_963922045.1 of Persicaria maculosa. Taxonomy (NCBI): domain Eukaryota; kingdom Viridiplantae; phylum Streptophyta; class Magnoliopsida; order Caryophyllales; family Polygonaceae; genus Persicaria; species Persicaria maculosa. Next base: position 63,281,213 of record OY998252.1, read on the forward strand.
CTTGGTCGATGTCGAGGGAATGGTAGGAGAAGAGGTGGTCGGTGTCGGGTAACTTTGCAGGATAAAAATAATGAAATAAAATAAATAAAGATGCAAACTTCCAAGGTTAGGGATCACCACAACAATAAACATATGTGTAGATCATAAATCACATAAAGATGCATGCTTTATATCAAATAACTTTCGTTATTAACAAATAGGAATATAGAGGCTTTCGCATAAACCCTAAGTGTTACTACCCTTTTCTTAATTAGGATTAACCAACTTTCACAAGCAAAGCCTAATTACTATCCAAATTCATAATTAATTCACTTTCGCTTCATAATTGTAAATAAGGAATTGTTCTCGACTGTCGCAAAGGATTAAGCACATAGGTAGATGGTAATAAAGACATACAATTCATAAATTCATAAATCAAACACACATATCTATGTTGGGATCACCCCAACCCTAGAAGAAGGAAATTAGAAACAAAACATAATAAAAGAAACTAACTTTAACATTCAAAATAAAACTTAAACGTACAAAACCTTCCAAACGTTCTTCCTTCTTCTCTCTCGCCTCCTCCTCCTCTCTCTCTCTCTCTCCTCTCTCTCTCCTCTCTCTCCTCTCTCTCCTCTCTCGCCTCTCTCGCCTCTCTCTCCTCTCTCGCCTCCTCTCTCTCCTCTCTCCTTGCGCCCGAAGACGGCTTTGCTTGAATGAATGAAAATCAGCCCCCTAGGGATTTATTTATAGGCTTCATTCCCTAGCTATTCTAGTAAAGAAATTATATCTATATCTATATTTATGTATCTAATAACATTAAGATAAAACATGGAAATAAATAATTATATCTAAAAGGAAATAAAGCTAAAGTGGATAGATCTTCCTTCTCCTTGATAGAATTTGATGTATCTTGATAGAATATCTCGAATCTTGGCTTGCAAGTAACCTCTTAGGCTCGGATTACTCCTAGTACTCGACTCGGACTTTCTGGAATTTTCCTCGACATCGAGTAAGTTCCTCGACGTCGAGTAAGGTCTTCACTTCTCGGATTGTACTCGATCTCGACTATCGTCTGGGCTTGTCGAGTTTCCTCGACATCGACCAAATTTGGTCGACGTCGACTAAGTGTGGCTCCTTGAGTGGCTCCTGCTTAGCTCATGCTCGATCTCGTCCTCTGGAGCAGTTGTCGAGTAAAATTTTGGTCGATGTCGACCAGTTTGGTCGATTTAGAGTGACTCTGTTGCTTTCAACATTCTGCTCCGTTCTTAAAATGCACTTTCCCGAGTCCTCGTTCGTCGGATTGACGCATATGAGCATGTGTTGGAAAGCTCTTTTCGAGGGCTACAACTCTCATGAAGACATCAAAGCTTGATTCAGAATGATGAATACCGAAAAATGGCCTTTTCTCCAGCTGCACCATCCTTAGCTTCTTCATGGGTTTCCTTTAAGTTCCAAAGTGCGTCCGATTTCTGCGAAATATAACAAAAACTTGTGTAGACCTCCATATATTGCAAATAAACATAAACTACACAAATTATTTATTATTCTAGCCCAAATGTATGAAATGTATGCAGAAAACGATATAAAAGTAACTATAAAACATGGCGAATAACAAAAACTTGTGTAGACCTCCATATATTGCAAATAAACATAAACTACATAAATTATGTATTATTCTAGCCCAAATGTATGAAATGTATGCAGAAAACGATATAAAAGTAACTATAAAACATGGCGAATTAGGCTCACATCAATTGTTTTGTTCTATATTGTCTGGCCAACTTGTTAGATCAACTCAATTGCTAAGGTTTTGTAGATTTCTGATTGTGAACCTTAACCTAAGTGCCAAACTTGTTCCTTTAGGGCTGATTGAACTAATTGAATAAGTAGGAAGTTGGATGTGTTGTTAAATCCCTCTTTAGGGACTGCAAATACCTTAGCTAATCTCTGAACTTAAAGCTATCAATTGGGTTAAATCCTTCTTTATGGACTGTTCGATTGATAAGGGTTTCTAGGAATGATTGGACTAGTAACTATATTAGGTCGGGACAAGGGCATTCATAGGAAACTTAATAGGACGAGAAGAAGTTACAAGGATCGCTTCAACCAAATAAAGTGGAAAATTGTAGGTAGAATTGCTTCTCCTAATTGTCTAAACCAAATTCATTTACTTTGCTTTCTTTACTCCGCTCTGATAAAAGGCGGAACTTTCACACATAAAAACCCCCCAAATTGGTTACTTTGATTGACACTTGAATCAAACTTGAATTATAACTTTCCCTATGGATCGACCTCTTGCTTATTGCTATACTTGCTATAGGTTTGAGTTTTCTTTAGCGGATCAACGACAGGTTTTCCCTCCGTCAGCAGCATAATGCTGCGCCCGCGGCATATCAACTCAAATTCATTAACGAGAAAAGTTATTTTTGTTGTTGGTGATTTATGTCAAATGAGAAAGAACAATGAGCCAATTTCATTGGCGAGAAAAGTTTCAATATATCACATAAGCTTCGTTTATATTTGAAATACCAATGTTAATACATCAAATAGACATTGATTATTTGTGTTTTTTTGTGTGTATATAAATATATAATATGAAAATCAGTTTTCATATAAGAAATGATGTCAACCTACATGAAAACACTGTTTATTGTAGTAGCCTATGTGGGATTTGAACCCACATCTTTGTACTTGAGCACATCGCTCTACCATTTGAGCTAATAGGCTTAAATAAAAATAAAAATTGACACGAAATAAATACTTACATGAATATATAATAAAAATCGATGCAAACAGATTCAAACATAAATTTATACCAAAGGCGGTGAGGGTCACTGCTGCAATTAATTCTACCAAAGGGCCCATTAGCTCTAAACATATCACTAATGAAAACAATAACACTAAATAGATTCAAACATAAATTTATTCTTTTACTGCACAAACAACCTCTAGAGCTTCATCAATAATTGAAAAAAACACTATCAAATGGAAAAAAACGTAATTCTTAACATGCCACAAGACTGAAAACCTACCGGCACAATTAATTGCCAAGTGCCCATTTTCTTTATGCTCCAAGCATTTGATCAGCAATAGATGCAGCTGGCAAGGTAGGAAAATAGTATGAAGAAGCCTTAGTGACAAGGTAGAATGTTTTTAATAAAGCAATCCGGTGAAAAAAAAAGAGACTCCAATTACCTTGTTTTCTAAATCAAGTTTCAGATCAGTTGTTTGCTAGAACAAACTGATTTGACTAATCTAGGAGAACTCACTCCTCTGGCTTCAAACAAATTTTTTTTTACTAGAATTCTGCTTTTAAAATGGTGAAACTGTTTCCATTAACTTAGGTTCAACCAAACCAGAATATGGATGTTCGTTTGACAGATTAGGAATTGCCAGCCCCGTGAACAAAGAGAACACAAAGATGCGCAAGGTTGTGAGGACGAAACCATGAGTAAGGCAGTAAGCTAAATGAAGCAAAAAGAAAGCCAAAGACTCAAATAAGTAGTGATATTTTTTATAGTCCTTTCATCAAACACTTTATTTGTGTCATCAATCACATACACGAAACCTAAATTATAAGAGTTTTAAACTACAAATATTTAAACCTCAACAAATAAGTATCAAGATTCTTCAAAATCACATCAATTTTTGAAGGGTTTACCCAATCAAAACTGGACAACTATAAACGTTTAGACAAAAGAGAGAGTAACGTATATAGTTGGTTGCAAATATGGAAATTTGTGCATCATTGGTTGGAAGCGAGGTGTGGTTTCTGAATTAGATAAGATATAGAGTGTGGACAAGGCATGGGTACACTCATCATAAAATCAAATAAATAATACAGAACCCGAAATTCATCCCTTTTTTCTATTTTTTAAATATGTTACATCTCAAAAGAAATGTAAATTTACTACTTCGGGGTATATTCCAACATAAAAGAGGTTTGCACTATTCCAAATATTAAAGGAACACTACCACATTCACGGTTATGTTCACAACTCTTCAATTTATTAACATTCCATTAGAACCAAAATTAAAAGAAACAAAGTGGCTTACCTACTATCTACTATAAAGAAGACGTTGCAATCAAGGTAAATAAAAACGCATTCAAAGTTACCCTGAATTCAACTCATCAATGCTTTGTGATCAGCAACATAAAATGACAGCAAATAGCTAAACAAACAACTCATTGCAGTATGGAATGACAGGCCCAAACAACTATAAAATCAAAACCGTCGACAAAGTTCAAGAACTTTTCCCCCTACACCAAAATACAATCTAAGAAACACTATAACAACTAAAGATAATTTCTTATTATGATTCTAGCCAAAATTTAACTTATAATTAAACAATGTCTCACTAGTTCAGATTCAATAAAAATGCATTCAGAGTTACATAGCAAAGGCGTAGCTTATCTTTAAGATAACATTATTTCTATGCCTATCTTTAAGATAACATTAGTCTAGAAAATGTAAACTTCCGAGGGCTTAAAAAGGGCCATCAGAAACAAATCCAGCTCTATTAGAAAAAATAACTCAGTTGATGTTAATGGGGTTTAACAAGGAAATGTCTTTCATCAGCCCCAAGGAGTTCAAATGTAGCATAGTATGACAATTCTGGGTAGGAAATCACACATCATGTAAGGCAAAGCCAACTATATATAATGCTGTACCTTTAAGCAAGGCAAAGCCACCACAACGAAACCAACAGGGGGCACGTGATAGGCACTTAAGACCAAAGAGACTCACTAAAAACATCATGCATAAGTAATAGTTTAGTCCAATAGAAAGATCAAAAGGCATGAAAATTACAGCTTTAACTCTCCATAAATCAAGCTTAACACGAGTAACACCTCAATTTGATCAAGAAAATCAAGAAATGACACAATGGAAATCAGTTCAGTTGCGGATGACACCTTTAAATTTTAGCACAATTGAAGCAAAAACAGCAAGAACAAAGTCCAAAGTCCAAGCTGTCAACTCTAAGCAAAATGATCAATTACCGGTACAACCGCAGATTATTATCTGAATTCCAAATACCCTAATCTTACAGCAAAAATATCCCATGAAGGCAACAACTCAAACAACAATAATTAGACATGAGCAAGCAATGAACGTAGCTAACCCCAAACTTATACATGTATGACAAGGCAAGCAATTGAGCAACAATATATCCAATGAATTTCATTGAATACCTTGAGGGCATCATCAACTAACATATCTAAACCTAAATTTCAAGAGTTTAAAATGTACAAGCAACCAAATTCGAAACAAATGGCTAATAGAGAAATCGAGAGGTAAGTAGTAATCAAGACGCCAAGGAATTTCATCGAACACCTTGAGGGCAATCAGGGCATCATCAACTACCATATCTAAACCTAAATTTCAAGAATTTATAATGTACAAGCAACCAAATTCGAAACAAATAGCTACGGGAGAAATCGAGAGACAAGTAGTGATCAAGATGAGTTTATAATGCACAAGCAACCAATGTGTATAACTGTACTTACCTGAGGCGAAACTGAGGTCGAGCACAAGCGAAGATGGCAGGGGATGGATGCGGCGCGGCGGAGAAGCGGTGCAATGGCTGTGGTGGGGTGGGATGGGGTGCAACGCTCGAGATAGAGATCGACTGAGAGGAGATCGACACAGAGAAAGCGAGGGGCGATTAGATCCGATATAGCTTCGACTGGCCCGACGACGTCGTCCTCCCTCTGAATCGGGGTTTAGTCTGAATCGGGTCTTCCTCCGTCCTGTACACAGAGAGAAGTGAGAGAGGTTAGAGGTAGAGTTGGTATGAAAGAGATAGAATTTTCCAATTAAAAAATAATTAGATAGAATCGAGAAAGATATAAATTTACAAATAAAAAATAATTAGACGGAATTGAGAAAAAAAAAAAATTCTAAATAAAAAATAATTAGATAAAATTGAGAAAGAAATAGAATCGGTTAAAAATATACTATAATATATATCATATTGTTTATGCATTGTTAATTTGTTATATATCCAAGAGGTGTTTATGAGCCTCCATTAAATTATGGACTTATGAGATAAAGAATAAAATGTAAAATATATCCAATAAAATTCATAAAATTAACAATAATGTTTAAAAATAGTGAAAAAATGCATTCTTGTCGTTTTTTATTATACGTAGATGTTTTGAATTTATTTCTATTTTGGTGCTAATTTCTATTAAACTTTTTAATGTTGAGTTGAAAATTCTAAATTTCAATCATTGTAACTGATTTATAAGATTGACAATAGATTTTTTTAAATAATATAGTTATTATATCAAAACATTTGAAAATAAATAAAGAATATTTTAAAATTATAAACTAAAACCTTCGGAGTATTACCTATAGTTTCAGATTTATCTAGATTCTACAAAAAAAAAAAATCATTTATGCATAAGATAAAATTTTATATAATTCATTAGATATAAGTTAAAGTTACTATATAATTCCCTATATGTGTATTAGACCAATATGTGTACAAATAATTTTTTAACCATATATCTACTCCGCATCTATCTATATCTATATATATCAATTTAAACCAAACCCCCATGTCACCCTCTTATGTCAAGTTATTTTTGGATATTCAATTTAATTTTATATAGTCTATCTAATCTAATTAATTTAGAATAACTATAAAATTCAACCATTCATTCTAATTCGTTGTATCTAATCTACCCATAACTCTTAATATATCATTGACATATTCTAAACAATAGATTTAGTTCAAAATTAAATCTCAAATTAATATTAATATGAATATATAATTTAAATGATGACATGTAATAACTAATTAAATAAATTGCATTTGTAGGGGTTTCATTCAACCAATTAAATTATAATAGTTTTTAAAATTTTCTTAAACAAGAACTATAGTTTATAATCAATTGGTTCAATTCTAAACACTAAATAAATTTATAATCCATATCCATATGGACCATATGTAATATCTATATATCTAAATATCTAAATCGAAATATTATATTGAAATTTTAAGTTACATTCTAAATTTCTAATATAAATATTTTTTTAAAGTTAAGTGATCATAATGATATGTTAAAAATTGCACACAAAAATTTGATCATGTATGGAAATGATGGAATAATACAAACAAAAATAATGGTTTGTTGGAAAATTTATTGATAACTCCTTAATTAAATAATTTTTCAATAATATTAAAGAGAAATACTAATCCAATGTAAAATGGCAATTGATTATAGATTTTTATGATGTGCTCATGAACATAAAATTAGAACACAAAAATGAAGAAAAATGACAGGCTTGTACTTTGCATACACTCTAGGGGCTAATGCATTCAAAATAAAAGTAAAGACATTTATTTAAAATAAACAAATAAATATAGCAGGGTTAATCATAAACTCCATTGATTATAAATATAGACGGTGAATCATAAAATTGTAAATATAGGAGGCTTATTAATAAAATTCTAAATATTTTTTATTTTTAAAAATATTTATTTATTTATTTATAATATTATAAATTGAAAATGAATTATAGAAAAAAATATCATATAGTTTTATTCCTTAATTATATCATTCATTTTATTTTTTTATTAATTAGTGGGATGTAATTAAGAGTTGGTTATTAGAGATGATTAGGTGCCCTGTGGTGCCAAGTAGGTGTTAACGTAAAAAGAATTGAAGTTAGAAATGATGTGACATGCTCCAAGTTCTAACATATAAATCCAAGCTCTCTCGTGCAACCACCTATGATTGTCTTGCGTCTGCTTTTATAATTAGTATATATATAGATTAGGAAAAAAAATTATTTTACCTTATAAATTTGAATTTTATTTACATTTTGGTAGAATCTAAGTAAAAGTTGTTTAGATTATATATAATATGTCGAACTAAATTTATTTATATTCATATTGTTTTTTATATTTTTATTTTTATTTATTTATTGAAATTTATCTGAATTATTTATAATATTGTATGAATATATATTCCATGCACGAGACGGAACCTACACTAGTATTAAATAATTTTTTGACATTTGTTTAAAAATTTGCGATGTAAATAGTAAAATTTTTGTTTAACTAATGTTAAATGTTTTTTTTAAAGAAAAAAATTAGAGCCGCAAAATTGAAATAAAAGGCTCGAAATTGGCTAAGTATTAAAATTTTGAAATGTGTCTCACCTTGTACTCACGGACTCTCTCCTCCCTCTCTCTCTCTCACGCCCAGGGAACCGTCTCTCTGGATTTTACTCTTCGATCCCGCCCTCTGTTGCTCGCTCCCTCAAAGACCAGGGATTCTGATGTTGTCGTCGATGCCGGAGGTCCAGCCAACGCCAAATCCAAGTTCACCGTGGCCACCTCTCAACGTGTCGTCGAGGTAACACATTTCTCCTCTTTCCTCTCTAGGAATAATTTTTTTTGGATTATAGGGTTCAGGGTCCCATTTCTAGGGTTTAGGGTTCGAAATTTTTGGATTCAAACTCAAATTTGTTTAATTCACCTCTTGATTTTGGATTCTAGGGTTTAGGATCCCAATTCTAGAGCTTTATTTTTTCAGTCTTCCTTGCTAAGAATCATAAATCCCTCATTTCGATTTGGTGGAAGGTCGCCCATGACCTCCTTTGTTGGTCCCTGTTGCCCTCCGACCTCCGTCTGTACATTGCTTGGTTGGATTGAGTCATTTTGTCCTGTTTGTTTATGCTCTGTGTTTGTGAAATAGTGGAATAAATAGGTATGACTGAATTGCTGGACAATTATTCTTATCATGTTTTTTAGGCATTGTCAGATTTGTTGTTGAATTGTTCGTAGTCTGTTGGAACTTGCTTTAATTGTTCTATAAATCCTGACTTGGTTGTTGCTCGGTTCCTCTACCATATGCTAAATTTTATATGGGACAATGATCTCCTCATCTGGTGTTGGGTGAGTTATTGCTTGCTGGAAAGTTATAGGACTGATAGTGCTTTTTCTTTGTGTACTGTTGCTTGGTATGGTTTAGACTGATTTGAGAAAAAGTTTTGAGAAAAGTTTCTCAACTTCATATTCAAAAGTAAAAGCATCCAGTGAACAAATTGGATTGTCTTCTTGCCTACTTTCATGTATGACGCCAAGTCTCATACTACAATTTGCATCCTGATTGGGGGTTCTCTTTTCTTAGTGACTGAATATATTACCCAGGTTACAAACTTGTAGCTGAATACCCAAAGTGGTGTTCTAACTTGATTCCCACTCAATGGTATATTCTACATTCTTGAGAGAGAGTAGCAAATTATGCAAGTTCAGAAAGAGGCTTTTTGTCGTTTTTTTTCCCAATCTATAATGTTCTTGTCAATTTAATGATGATCGGTTATAAAATGCAATTGAGGCCTCTCAATGAACAACAAATGGGGGCCTTAGGAATAATGTATGAGGCATTGTACCACTTAATTTCTAAGAGAATCACCATCTTCATCTTTAGGTGCTGTAAACCAAAGTGAATGACTTTCCAAGGTGATTTCTTTTTCTATGAATGAGATGTGCAGCCTATTGTGGGGTAGGATTTGTTTGTTGGTTTCTTTAACATCCACAGAGTTAAATGAGAAAAATCCAAGGCAATTGGTTCGATGTTTACATACAAGTCATACAAGTTTTTTTTATCACCAAATGTAACTCCTCAGATTTCCACAGCACTTCTCAACATGTTAGTTTTTTCCCCCTTCCTGTTATCTTCTATTTAATTTAGTTATAAAATGATTATTGATTATGGTAGTTGTGTCTAAGAATGGGTTTGTTATGAATTGGGTTATCAACTAGAACCTTGTCAATTATTTGCACAAAATTCTTTAGATGTCCTTCCTCATAATTATCCTTTTCAATTGTCATTTGATATTCTTAAATTAGATATTAATGCAAGAATGCATGACTTATTTGACCTTTCCGAGAAGATTAAGGGGATTGTTTGCATTGAGAAGATTGGATTTTATAAAGCTGCTCATATTTTATTTTTTATTTCTTTTTGTTTTTGCCTGCATATCTGTTGTTGGATTTGGCTGTTGAATCATTGTCCTCTTTTGAGATTGAGTAGAATCTGCTAGGATGACACTTTCTCTTTTAATTGCAAAATCAGTATTTGGTCAAATGCGGTCATTCATGTGTACTTGCTTGAATTGAGTCTATTTAGGGAGTGTGCTAATTTTGGTTTGTCTAGGGCTGAAATATACTACTGATTTGTTGAGCTTTATTGGTGATATTGGTTTGATTATGATCTTACTAGCCTTCACTTTTGCATTAAATTTAGAAGTGGAACTTGATTGAGGCTCTCTTTCGATGAATTGATTTAACAAAAACTAGTTGGAGTGAGCGCCCCCTGTCATGCTTATTCAATTCATGCAACATTCTCTTCCATCATCTTGGGTAAGTTCCCCATTCTCGATATATTCTGAATATGAATATATATTTTTGATATGTCTAACGACATATTTCTTAATCTTGGCCTGTGTTTGTAGCTTTACTGACATTTTAAGCTGGGCAATGCTCCTGGAAATTCAGGTTTAGTAATTGTTTATTTGGTTTGTGCACTTTTTGCAGCTTCATATCTGTTGTTTCATATCTGGGTTTGATCTATTTAGGCATTTCCTTCTTGTACAAGAGCTTTAGATGCAGGTACACATGTCTTCTCTCTTTAGCTTTGGAAGTTTATTTAAGCAACATTGTTATTATAATTATCATTGGCACTAGGGTAGTGTCACATTACCTAACAAAGATGTATAAAATTGGGTAGTTGGCAGCTGTTGCATTTGTAGTTCCTCGCTCACTTTTTTGTGCTTCGAGATGAAATTGATTAGATCAATGCTCAACTTAGGTATCAATATGAGTATATTGAAAGGCGTCGGGCTAGTGTAGCTTCATTACAAGACATCATTAAGTAGATCAATGATAGATTCTTCATATGCAAGGTAGAAAAGAACAAGTTGCGGGACAAACGCAAGTGAGTGGTTCTTTTTTCTATCTCTCTCAACCTTATTTTTTATTGCTTCCGTCCCCTTCTACCTTTAGATTATTTGTGATAAATTTATATTTTGATGATTTACTTTCTTACTTTTAAGTTATTATGGTCTCAGGAAAATAAACTTTCTTCTTAAATTGATAAGCTGAATCAGAAAAACCAAAGGCACAGAAGAACCTTGATCAATGTACCCCTGGTGTGAGTGTTCTTTTTATTTTATTCTACCATTCTTTCCTTGGACTTTTGGTTTTAGTTGACTATGTCTTTATTTTGTTGACTCTCTATCCTTAATTTTTATAAGATGTTTTAGTTTTTATAAAATGCATTAGGCTTTGCGAATAACTTGATCTTAGATGTCCTACTTGAAATATGCCCCTTTTTATTACATTTTCTACTCTTAAGCAATCTTTCTACTTGACTATTTTGTGCTTCTCTCAAGTCCAGAGTCTTGAGCATGTAATTTTCCTTTGGTTTGTATTCATGGAAGGATGCCCGCTTTAAGGCTGTAAGGGTAGTGCCAAGTAGCCATTGCCATCTTTGTATCATTGTATCTTGCTCTTGTCAAAACCTTTTTCTGTTTTGTTTTGTTTCGTTGCCCGCTTTAAGGCTGCAATAATTCTTAGAATGAAAGTTTCGAAACATGCACAAGTTAAGTCAATAAATTATTTTTGCTTTTGTTTCTACAGGACGTCCTTTATATTGGGCAACAAATATTAGTGAAGAGGCTAGCAAGCAGTTCAGGGCAAAGCAAATCCGAATTCAAGAATGAGTTTATGCTCAGTGGCCAAACTTCACCACATGAGTCTCATTAGAATTTTCAATTTATGCGTAGAAGGCGAAGAGAGACTTATGAGTTTGTCTCTAATAGAAACTTGGATTATAATCTCATTTGAGGTATTTATTTATTATTGATGTATGTATACATTGACTTATATGGCAAAATTATCTATGTTAATCTATCATTTCTCATTCGAGGTATATATAATACTAGAACCTACATTTAGCTAATAGAATTTCTTCATAGGGTGACAAATCCAATTTTCGTCACCAAAAGTCTATTAAGGCGATGAATCATTTTTTGTCGCCATAATTATGGGCGACGCTGCTAGTGCGATGAACTTGTGGCGAACTTTTTCATCACAAATATGTTTGGCGACGAAATACAGGCTTTGGGCAATGAAACCATTTGTCACTAAAAGCTATTTTTCTTGTATTTGCGAGGAAACTACTAAATTAATGGATTTTATAGGGCTATTTGCACAAATATACACTTTTTTTGCCGGGTTTGCACAAATACCACTTTTTTAGAAAATTTGCAAGAATACCACATATGGTATTAGTGCAAATAGGAGGGGCAAAGTGTTTAGCCGGTTGCAGGTTGTCCCAAGGGCACACAGAGAGAGAGAGAGAGAGAGAGAGAGAGAGAGAGAGAGAGAGAGAGAGAGAGAGATGGGACATTGGATTGGGTGGGGGATTTTGGCGCCAAAATTGGAGAGAGAGGAGGTGAGGTGATGGGAAAGGGTTTCCCTCCATTTTTAAAGTGTAATAAGAGAGGAGGAGAGAGGCCAGCATTTTCGGTGTTCCCGTGGAAAAGAGAGCTGGAGAAGAAGGCCACCATTGGAGAAGAACCCATCCGCATTAAGGTCCAGTTGGTGAGCACGTGTCGGGCTCTTAACTTGTTCGTGTCACAGAGATATCTGAGAAACCCTAATTCTCAGTTGCAATGGGTAGGCTTCTCTTCTATTTCTCCTCTTGTTTCGTGAAGAGTAGATACCCATTAGCAATGGTGCTGATCCGAGTTTTCAATTGCAGGGCAAAACACCAAAGTAAGTGTGACTCTCAACTTCAACGGGCGTTGGTTGTTCGATGGTGCGGGGTGGGTGTATTATGGGGAAACAGAGCGGAAGAATGTGATAATTGAAGAGGGCATCGACTTCGCCTCTCTGACTCAACTGTTGAGGGGGAAGGTCGGTCATGATTGTTCATGTGAAGATTGGCGGTTGTGTTACATGCCAAAGGGGGAAGAAGCGGGTCATCCGATAACGATAGGTGATGACGACGACCTTGAGGCTTATAAGTTTCTCAACTCGATGTCTGGGGAACATCCATGGCCCATGGCGATATATATTGGTCCAGTGGTGACAGAGAAGCTTCAAGTACCACAACCCGGCGTCGGGGAAGAATGCTTGAGTGGGCCTCGTAACTCTCAAAAGGTGGACGAGCTGGAGGCAGAAGGTAAGCCACAGCCAAACCCTATGGTTGTAGATGTGGGGTTATATGGTGGAGGAGGGGTTAGCCAGTCAATAGGGATGACCAACGATATAAGGGTGAAAAACAATGTGGAAACGGGGTTGGGAAGGGGTGAGAAAGAAAAATATGAGGGCGACAAAGGTAAGGGTCCGGAGGTGATCCTCTTGGATGAGGTAATAGGGAAGAGGCAGGATGACGTTACTGAAAAGGGTTTTGGAACTGGTGACAGACGTATTTTTGAAGGTGACAAGGGTAAATTTCCAGAGTCGAACCACATGGATGAGGTGATAGGGAAGAGACAGGAGAACGCTACTGAGAGCTGGTTTAGAACTGGTGAAAAGCTTAAGAGTGTAGGTGACAAGGGTAAAGGTCCGGAAATGATCCAGTTGGGTGGGGTGATAGGGAAGAGCCAAGAGCACGGAGGTGACATAGGGTCTGGAAATGGTGACATGGATATTCTTGAGGGTCACAGGTGTGATGGTCTAGATGTTATCCACTTGGGTGACACGGACTCCTCTTCATAGCCATTAGCAGTGAGGAGGAGGACGAGGAGGAGGACTTCGATTCCGGAGTGAAGAGGGAAGAAGATTTTTCATATTATTATGACTGGGAGGATTATGAGGAAGACCAGGGTATGAGGGTGTCGTCGGAGGAGGACGAAGTTGAGGAGGAGGTGATTAGGGAACTAGAAGATCGGGTTCCTAGGTCCAGCACATCCCCACCGTCGATGGAGAACGTAGAAGCTATGTTGGACAAAGCAACGCCTCGGACCTAGGAACCACGACGGAATCTGACAGAAATTTCGGAGGGACAAATGTTCGGCTCGAAGGTAGAATTGCAAACTTGCCTGAAGTGGATTGCAGTTCAGAAGTGCTTCGAGTTCGTAGTGAAGAGGTCGTGTAAGAAAACCTATTTAGTTGGTTGTTTGGACACCAAGTGCACGTGGATGTTAAGGGCGTCGACTTACCGGCGCACGACATTGTGGTGCATCCGAGAGTATGTCCAGGAGCATACATGTGACATGAGCACGATGCACAACCATAGCCGACATGCTACGTCAAACATGATTGGACGCAACCTCGTGACCACGTAAGTGTTAATTTATTTGCGAACAGCTATTGTCACACAACATTATTCCCCATGTCACATGACGTAACTCACCATGACACCATTATATGCAGGTTCACCGGGACTCGAAAGGACCTCGTTCCTGAGCAAGTCCAGAAAATGACGAAGGCCGAGTATGGAGTATCGTGTAGCTACTGGAAGGCACGAAGGGCACGGCTGACAGCGAGGGAGGTGCAGCATGGGACGTACGAAGACAGCTACCGAGATATTATTCCATACTTGCACATGTTGGAGCAGACGAACCCTGGGACATACACTAAGTTAGAGCTGGACGCATCCCAAAGATTCAAGTACGCCTTCATTAGCTTCGGGGTATGGCGCAAGGCGATTCCCTACCTTCGAAAGGTAATACCCCGTGTCGGTACTAAAATATTGCATGTCACCTAACATACATAACCATGTCACCTAACCAACTGGTGTCGATATCCATGTCCAGGTGATTTCAGTTGATGGGAGTTTCCTGAAAGGGAAGTTCAGGGGCACGCTTCTATTTGCCACAGCCCAAGATGCAGACCACAGTATATACCCGATCGCTTTTGCGATTGTCGATGGTGAGAATCACGGGTCATGGGGCTTCTTCTTCAAGAACATGCTACATGTCGTCGAGGATACACCGGACTTAATGTTTGTCTCTGATCGGCATCTTAGTATCGTCAAAGGTTTGAGGGACAATTATGTGTTTGCTAAGCAAGGTGCCTGCCAATGGCATCTATTCCAGAATGCCAAGGTTAAGTATAGGGGGGTGACGGCCCTGCACACATTGTACTTAAAGGTGGCCAAGGCGTACACGAGGGCAGAGTTCGAGAAGCACTTTGCTGATTTTTGCGCTCAGGCACCCTTAGCGGGACAATACCTAAGAGAGGCTGGATTCCAGAACTGGGCCCGGGCATACTTTTTGGGGATGCGGTACAACATATTGACGACGAACAACTCCGAGTGTCTGAATTCGGTGTTCAAGGAGGCCCGCGACCTACCCATCACAGCCCTGATTGATGCTATCATCGAAACAATATCCAAGTGGTTTAACGATCGACGGGTAAAAAGCACCAAATCGGCGTCGACGGTCAGCGATTACGTTCAAGGTGAGCTGTAAACGAGCTTTTCGTTGGCAACATTCTTGGACGTCAGAGCCCTCAGCTCACACGAGTACACTGTCCGCAGAGGGTCCGCCACCTGGGTTGTGAACCTGTGTGCCCGTACCTGCACATGCAAGCGGTTCGACATTGACCAGTTTCCATGCCAGCACGCCATAGCGGCCTCAAGGTTTCGAGGTAGCAATTTCTTCTCTCTCGTGAATGACTTCTACAAAGTCGCCGCATGGAAGGCGTGTTACGAGAATGTGCTATATCCGGTTCCTCCAAGAGAAGAGTGGCGAATCCCCCCAGCCATGTCCAACGCGGTGTGTCTCCCCCCGGACGTGAAGCGACGCCCTGGTCGCCCTAAGACTTGTCGATACCCATCTCGGGGAGAATTTAGCCGTTCCAAGCGCCGTCGTTCTTAGATGTGTTCCTCCATTGGTGGTCCAACGCCTTACCTCAGCAGCTGGGTAGTCTTTTGCATTTGCCGTATCGGGTCAGTGGTTGGACCATTCTCCGTCTCTGTTATTTTTTGAACGGGCAACGTATTTGGTAGTGTAATTAGGCTGTTTGTGCATATGACAAACTGTAAGTAGTCTGCTGTACTTTTGGGAAGGGTTTCCACACTACAGTTAAGCGGTGAAGAACTTCGTAGTACTTTTGGGGATGGTTTCAGAACAAAAACCATGTCACCCTATTTGTATTCCCGTGTCAGGTAGCAGGGTTTATCATGTCACAGCTTTCAATTTCATGGTAGACATTTCGTCGGTTGAAGCTATGACAAAGAATTCAACAATGTATTGGCACTTATTTGACAAAATGTTTACAGTCCTGAGTGGTTGTGGTAGTGGTGTTAGGAATTGATCCTTGTGAACATATTGAAATCACCTTCATGACAATGTTGAAGAGGTTATTATGTAAGGTGACACTGGATTGTAAGTTGGGTGACAAGGGCAATTTCCTGACAACTTATAACCAAAGTTTTGACAATAATAACTTAGTCAACCAGTGGTCATATATAGACCAAATTTTGCCCAAACTTGCAAAAATAGGACAATGGGGGATAATTTGGATAAATTGACCCTTTCCCATTTTGGTCAAAAAGGTTGCCCGTACCTCAAAAGAAAAAGAAAACAAAAAGAAAACAACAAAGCATAAGTTGACACGCGTCCCGGATATCACCCCACAATGTATTTCTGTATTCATCGGGACTCCATCTCTAAATTTCCATAACTCAAAACCGTTCGAAAGGGGGAGGAAGAAGAGAGGCCGGCGACGAGGAACAACGGGTCGAAGAAGATACTGCCGGGGACTGTCGGATAAGAGAAGAACGCCGCCAGGAAACTCAGAAGGTACGCTCCCTGTCTCTGTTGTCCGTTATCTTCGAATCTGGGGTTCGGGATGGGTGGATGGAACAACCTACGATGGTGGTAAGGGATTGAACGTTAACGAGGGCGGTTTTGTCGATGGTGGAGGTGGTTGCGAAAGAAGGACAAGGAGCCGGGTTTTGGTGATTGGAAAACCCGCGGTTAGGGTTTAGGAAGCTCGAAGAGGATGCCTACTGTGGGGATCGAAATAGGGAATGTGGTAGATTAGGGGTTTGATTGGGAATGGGGACGATTCGGGGTTCCATTATTTTGAAATTCAGATTTGGGGAGTTGATGTGGAATGTATGTCGTCATTGGTTTAGGGACGTTCTGACATTTGTGACATGGGTTTCCAAATTGAGTGACAGGGGTTTACAAAGGTAGTGACATTGACTATAAACTTTCTCGATAACTTATGGTTGCTCTTAAACTGTAGGAAACAAATGGCTCGGACAAAATTTACACATCCACAGAATCAGCGCTTCCGCGCACGGGTAAACGAAGGGTCGAGTGTGGCGATGCTTGCCAACATCGCCGAATACGTCGAGGAGACGGACGCCGCTAGGGATCTCGTGGGAAAGACACTCGAGAAGATTTTGGATACCTTGGAGAAGATGAATGATAGGGTACTTCAGTCTTTCGCATTATTCACTCTCATATTGTTCTTAAGTTCAGTGACCACGGTAAATAGAATAATGACATGGGACTTACAGTATGTGGCAGTGACACGGGATATAAAACTGTTGGAGGAGATGGTGGACTTATTGTAACAAGTTCTTGTGTGCAGATAAAAGTGTTGGAGGAGAAGGTCAATGAAATGCGGGATGGAAAATTGAGTGGAAGAGGCAAGGAACAAAGAGTAAGGGATAGTGAAAAGGAGTATGTACATGTTGGAATCCATCTAAGTTGTAGATCGGTTTTGCAGGTTGTTGATGTTGATGTACCAGAGGGGGCTCCTGCTGAAGCTGTGGAGCAGCCCCGACAAGTTGCTAAGGTACGCTCCTTCTGGCTCGTGCCATTCATCCGTTATGTTTTCAATAGTGGCATGGGGATGTTAGCTAGGCGACGGGGGTCGGTTTGTTATGTGACATGGGAAATGTTTGTTTGCATTCAGAGGTTGTTCGTGGACGAGGAATGTGAGAGCAAGGCGTGGAAGATTACGAAACCGCGGGCCTCTAAAGGGAAGGACGCCATCGTTCCCGGTGAAGCCGTTGCCATGGGACTAGTTTCTGCGGCCGACTATAAGGCCCTACAGGGGTGGCTCGCAAGGTAACCCATCGTCTCATTTCAGTCTTCATTATACGGCACAGTAACCCTTTCATTGATTCCACTCCATTGTACGGTCCAGTGCCGACGGTGAGAACCTGTCAACGGCTTGCGGCAAGGACCTGTCGAAGGAGTTTTTTACCACCCTCCAGACGCCCCACTATTGCATCAACTCAGAGGTATATTGTATTTCTCACATTTTATTATGATTGCCCTTGTATACGAAATTGGGTTGCTGTTGGACTATGTTGTGGGTTGTCATGGGGGTAAACTTGACGCAGCACTTCGAGCAGTCATGCTACCTGCTACGGAAACAAAGCGCGGAGAGGGGTTACGAAAATGGGCGTCGAGTCATTGTGTTGGACTCCTACTTCTCCAGCTTTCTGGAGAGGGAGTGGAAGGAGTACAACTCAAACGTCGGGGGGTATGAGGCGAGTGGCATACTCCTCTTATACTTCGACGGGCGGGCCCCGGCGCCCATGGCCCGGCCGTGGGCAGGCGGGGACCTCGTCCTCCTACCCCTCAACCTGAGGGGAAGACATTGGGTTGCCGTTGCTCTTGATCTCAATGAGTGGCAGTTGAAGCTGCACGACTGCGATGTGCACTGCGTGAGAGACGCCGAACTCCCACCCCTGCTGATGCATGTTACCCACCTCCTCCCCATCATCATGGATGCACACGCTGAGTTGAAGGTGAAGTACGCATCAAAGCTGCCAGGCCCGTTTCGCATAATCCGCGACAAGCGCGTTCCGCAAAACAAGCTCAGGTATGATTGGTGCGACCCCTGTATTTCATTTTACTTGATGATATCTCCGCCTCTGTTTTGACAAAATCTCCGTCATTGCAGTGGTGACTGTGGCCTTTACACGATCAGATTCATGGAGCTCCTCATGGAGAGCGATCCCCCCTTCGATGGGCTGGACGACACGTTTATTGGGCCGTACATACAGATGCTAGCGGCTGCCATCTTCAATGGTCGGCTCGGTGGACGCATAATCTGATCGTCGTTTGGGTGTAGGTTCGGAAGTGATTTGTTGTCTTTTGTTGTGAACAACGTTGCTTTTAGTCTTGTCCTTCGGTTGTTTGGATACAGTTACTTTTGGAAACGGGTTAAACTCTAGTGGTAAGTGGTAAAGAACATCGCAGTACTTTTGTGGATGGATTCTGTAAAAAACCCCTGTCACCCTGTTTGCATAACCGTGTCACGTTGAAGGGGTTTTCATGTCAGTGGTTTATATTTCATTATGGAACTGATTTGTTGTCATTTCTTGTGAACAACGTTGGTTTCACTCTTCTCCTTTGGTTGTCTGGATACCATTACTTTTGGAAACGGGTTAAACTCTAGTGGAAGTGGTAAAGAACATCGCAGTACTTTTGAGGATGGATTGTGTAGAAAACCCCTGTCACCCTCTTTGTATTACCGTGTCAGGTAGAAGGGGTTTTCATGTCACTGGTTTATATTTCATTATGGAACTGATTTGGTGACCAACGTTTGTGAACGTTTATTTCAGTCTTGTCCTTTGGTTGTTTGGGTATATTTACTTATGGAAACGGGTTAAACTCTAGTGGTAAGTGGTAAAGAACATCGCAGTACTTTTGAGGATGGATTGTGTAGAAACCCCTGTCTCCCTCTTTGTATTACCGTGTCAGGTGGAAGGGGTTTTCATGTCACTGGTTTATATTTCATTATGGAACTGATTTGGTGACCAACGATTGTGAACGTTTGTTTCAGTCTTGTCCTTTGGTTGTTTGGGTACATTTACTTTTGGAAACGGGTTAAACTCTAGTGGTAAGTGGTAAAGAACATGGCAGTACTTTTGTGGATGGATTGTGTAGAAAACCCCTGTCACCCTCTTTGCATTACCAAGTCAGGTGGAAGGGGTTTTCATGTCACTGGTCTTAATTTGATGTGTATCATTCCGGAGGTGACACATACTTTCAGGTCATGTTTAATTGTTATGAGTGTATGTCCTACAGGTTTTAATACCAACCTTGTGACCATATGGAATTGTATAATTGTGCAAATTGACCTATATTTCGAGTTCAAATCTACCAAAAAACATATAGTTTCTCAATTCTACCATAAACGATATAGTTTCTAAATTCTACGAAAAGAGAAATAGTATCTGATTTGATCAATATTTTATGAGCTCCAATTGATCATATTTGGATACAGTAACAATAATATCATTATATGTTATAATAACACAATAGATATAGTACAAAATTTAACCAAACTTAATAGACCGAACACATGTGCATAATTTTATTCCACCATATTTCGTGTAATCGACTGAAGCATACCCTCGACTAAACCACACTCAATTGTGCACGTGCATTCCTGACAAGAAAGAGCATCATCTTTATCTTCAGCAAGGAGCTGAAAATTTTTCCAGGGGTTTGATCTTCGACAACTCAGAATCGCTGTTCCATTGGTGATATTTTTACATGTGTTCCGCTTCCATTTGAAGGAAGGTCTTCGAGCAATTACGAGAATATCATAAAATAGATCAGCAACTCTCCGGCGACACGATATTATTTTATAACCCAACTTACGTTTCACACTATTAAGTAATGCAAAGCCTTTGGGTTTGAGGTCTTCAGATCCGCAACAATACATAGCTATGCCACAAAAATAGCTTGCCACGTCGTGGCCCAACTCCGATGCCTTTAGAAGATCTTCAATGCCTGCTTCGTGATCGCAATTTGTGAAGAATTTAACCTGCATTTTTAAATGAAGCTATGAGGAACTATGATAAAGCATACACCGAAACAGTAACACTGAATGAACGTCTTACCATTCCTTGCTGAAATATTGCCTCCGGGTTTCCCGCGTTGACGCATTGATTTAAAAAACTTCTGGCGTGACTATCCTTTCTCGACGCGACTACAACGGAAATTCCCCAGTCATCCTGGTATTCAATTGCCATCTTCGCAAGCACGTAATTGTGTTTTCCAACCAAATCAAGAGTTTTGCAACTGCATCACACTTAAGTGAATCAAATTTTTTTCCAACACATAAAATTACGAAATCAAAAGTGGAGGCAATACCTTAACCGTAATCTGAAGACATCTTCTATAGATTGAATTGCTAATCGACCGACAATATCCAATAGGATGTCGAATGGCAGTGTTAGCAGCGTCAATGCCTCTGCCGTCCTTGCCCTTGCGTTCTTTCCTTGATCCATTGCAACTATCTTAATTTCGGTTGTAGTTGGTAAAGGAGGATGATGCAATTGAAGGGAATGGGATGATGCAATTCAAGGGAGATTGAGTTGGCTATATATAACAATGCAATGGAGAACGTAACTGCCACCGGAAGAGGAATAGCCAATACGTGTGCAATGTAATTCAGAGGAAGAGACGTGTGCAAGTCCAATGTACAATTGAAACGCAATGGATGTGGATGCGGAAGTGGAAGAGGAAGCGGAAGCGATTTTCAATTGGAAATAACTGCCGTGGTTTTAATCTCATTCTATTAATTAATCTTTTTCTTATATTATCTATTTATTCAACTAATTGTCGGTTAGAATCTTCATATATGATATTCTTAAGAAATATATTATATGTATAACGGAATAACCCTATAAAACACTTACTAACCCTTGTTTTAAAAAAATAACGGATTAAAGTTTTAAATTTAAGTTAACCCTTTATTCAACAAAATAACGGAGTAAGTATTCAGGGTTTTGTATGAATTAATTATTTGATAAAATGTTGTAACGGTTGACAGTGTAAAATTTACCCCTTTATTCTCAAAATTAACGGAATAATTATTCAGGGTTTTGTATCAATATATTATTTGATAACATTTTATAACGCTTTGAAATAATTTTTATATCGCATATAGAGAGTAACACATTACCGCATGAAATTGAGCACAAAAGTGAAATCCATATATGTATTTTGCATGCTTATTGCATGGGAAAGTAGTTCGGGTTTGTAAATTGTTAAAATATGGTGTATTAAAGTTCATAACTTTTATAAATATATTTAACAACCATACAATCAATATATGTTAGTGCAATATAGAGAGTTCAAAATTACCCCATACATAGAGTAAAAAAAGGGATAAAGAAATCGAAACACGTAGTTGTCATTCGGAAAAAATTGTCGTTGACTATTCAAGCACCCGTAATTATAATTAAAAATTCTATATAACATATAGGTGTTCATAACATTTTGTGTAACAAGTTTGTACTTGATAATAATAGATACGAATTTGTTTTTACAAATAAATACGAAAGTAGAAATTTTGTATATTTATTTCTCTAAAAATATGCGTGCGTTAATAGTCAACTGACAAGTTTTCCGGAACAGATGTAGTTCTTCATAGCAACGTACAAAAATACCAACCTTGTTACCATATTCAAATGTATATTAGTGCTAATTGACCTATATTTAATGTTGAAGGCAAGGTTATTAGGATCGGGATTCTACGATCGAATCACAATAGGGTCCGCGGTTCGGATCGTAAGATCCCATTAGGGGATCGTAAGATCCTCGAAATATAATTACATAATAAATTAAAAATATATATAACAAAGTTTCTTAATTTAAAGTTCTATAATGAGGGAAAAAATGTTAGTTACACAATATATTTTGATTTTAAGACATAAAAATCTACATTTACGACCTTAGACATTGTCATATTGGTTGAAGGGGTTATTATGTTACTTGACACGGGATCCGAAATTTGGTGACCCCCACCAAACCCCAACCCCCCCCCCTCCCCATGGAGCCCCTCTCTCTTCATAAATACCACCACTCCATCGGTCATTTCACTCCCACTCTTCCCTTGCAAGCCACAAACATTTCCCGGAAGAAGAAGCGACGCCTCGTCTTTGGTTCACCAGTGCTGGTCATCCTCATCCAAAACCTTTCAATTCCAAGTAAGTACAACCCCGATTGCCATATGTGTTGAAAATTAAGTGTTTGTATTTTAAGGTTTTCGTCGATTATAAGTTTGTGTTGAATGAAATCTGTGTTGTTACTAGGGTTTTGGACATAGAGTACTAATTGACGACATCCAAAGCTTTCTGATTAGGGGCTACGGTTTATGCCTGTGTATGCTGCATATTTTGAGTGAAAATGTCCATTTGTCTCTTTTCTTGCATGTGCTTAGTACATACATAAGTTGAGTAGTTACTTGGAGTTCGTATATGTGTTTCTTGGTTTACGCTTCATATATGCAAATATTTTGTGGAATTTGCTGAATTGGGGCTGAGAAACCAGCCAGTCAAGTATATGTACTTGGTGACAAGGGATTACAACTTTGGTGACACGGGTGATTTCTAACCACCTTTTTGTAATTGGTCTTTGCTTGCAATTAATTCCGTCCTTATCAAAATTATAAGGTGCTTATAGTAATATAGCTTAAATATTACATCGTCCTTTAGTTATTTGGTCACATATCATCTCCCTCTCCCATTCATCTTCTTCATATATACGAACTTGTTAGGATTGAAAAAGAAATAGCACATTTAGCATCCTTTCTGTGTGAATCTAAAGCATAAATATGATTAAGCCTATCAAAGTTGCAACCTTTGTCATTGTCTGTGAAGGTTCTTAGTAGGATGTCTGCCAAGTATTTATAATTGGTGACACGGGATTCAATGTTTGGTGACACGGGATTTCATAGTTGGTGACACGGGTGATTTCTTCCATTTGTAACATAACTTTGTCATAACTTTAATTCATTGATATGAGTTTCATATTCACACTTGTATTTACCATTTCCAACTTTGCTTGCACATAGATCTGCCCTTCTAAACATTCTATGGTCCGGACATTATTTTACCTTATATTTGACATTCTCCTTTACTTGTTTGGTGACATATCATTTCATAACACCATTCATGTTTTCCACATATATGTACTTGTCTCCAATCTAAAACATGCTTACATATTTGTCATATGTACGTATGTTATTGTGTTTGGTTTTCTTCTGCCATCTGACGTTTATTTTCCCTGGTGCTGGTAGGAATAATGTGGCCGCACTCAGATAGCGACATTGAGACAGACTCCGACAACGATCGGAGCTATTAGAGTGGCGACGACCGTAGGTACTTCTGGCTCCGTTCAGATTACGACTACGGGAGGACCCGCCATGACCGTCGTGATGAGGACGAGGATGATGATGAGTCAGAGCCCGACCAGGTTGATGAGGACAACGCGCTATTTGACTTGGCCGCCGAAGAGCTCACCGACCTTCGCCAGCGAGTCCAAAACCTGCTCAACCGGGATGCTGCCCGGGAGGGAGTAATGGCCGCACAGCGCACTGAACTTGAGGCCGCCCGCACGCATGTCCAGACAACCACTCTTCAGCTGCAGGCCACCCAGTCCACCCTGGAGGCCACAAATATTGAGTTGGAGTTTACCCGGAGCTCCCTGCAAGCCACAATTGATGAGAACTTGGTCCTCGCCAACAAGTTGTTGAGGAGCGAGGCTTGCAACAGGCACCTGGCGCAGCGGTTGGTCCAGGTGGGCTCCTTCCTATGTGGGAAGTGGGTCGGCCACGCTAGTGACCAGCTCCGCACCAGACAGCTCACACGATGGAATAGGCTGATGGGGTGGATTCTCGTCCTCATGATGGGAGTTATGGTGCGTTTGGTCACCCGGGCTTAGGAGCTTCGAAGCTAGTTCTCTTTGTTTTTTGCCAAAACTTGTGATTTGGTTGTAGTAGTTGCCAAATACTGATGTGATCCCAAACAGATGTGGTTTTTTGGACTCCGCCAGGACTCCGTATGTGGCGGATGGCCCCCATTTGTTGCAGTTAGGGGCCTATGTAAGGGTAGTTACAAACAATGTCTCACCCACGCTCGGTTAGTTGTCGTTTTTTGGAAAGCCGAGTGTGGTTGCACCATTATGAATGGTGCCTGTAGTATCGGATATGGTATGTATAGGGCAATGTCCCTCCTATATTATGCATGTCTAGTAGATTTCCACTTGTTGGTGTTATGCATGTGTATTACATTCAATCATCCATGAGGAGACAAAATGTCAAATTATGTGGTCCTTATGATAGGGCCTTGTCACAATTCGTATATGAACCTATGAACAGATAAACAAGGTTAGAAAATCATCCACGAGACCATCTGTGACACGGATATTCACGTAAGGTCACACGGGATTTCAAGTAACGTGACACGAGATATTTCCTTACAACTTCTATTATGCCTTTCAACCGAGCAAGTTGGTTGCCACATGACATTCAATCGTCTACGAGAAAAAGAAAAATGATGTGGTTCCTGTGACACGGCGTTGTGGCAATTCGTATATGAACCTATGAACACATAAACAAGCTTAGAAAATCACCCCACTCACCAGCAGTGACACGGACAATCACGTCAGGTGACACGGGATTGCAAGTTTGGTGACACGGGATAATTCCTTACAACTTATATTATGCCTTTCAACCGACTAAATTGGTTGCCACATGACATTCAATCATCCACGAGAACATGAAAACTTATACGGTTCCTGTGACATGGCGTTGTGACCTTTCGTATATGAACCTATCAACTACTCCCTCCGTCTCGAAATTCATGTCGTTTTAGCCTTATGCACAAATTTTAATAAAAACACTCATTCATCAATCAACATCATCATTCCACTAATTTTTTCATTAATTTTATTACCCACTACATTTTTTAACCAATCAAAACCTTCAAAAAAGTCAACAACACACAAATCAATACAAATCATTACTATCCACTACCTAGAAAACCTAAAACGACATCTATTTTGATACAAAACTAAAGAGCTAAAACGACATGAATTTCGAGACGGAGGGAGTAATAAACATGGTTAGAAAATCACCCTACTCACCATCAGTGACACGGACAATCACGTCAGGTGACACGGGATTGCATGTTTGGTGACACGGGATAATTCCTTACAACTTATATTATGCCTTTCAACCGACTAAATTGGTTGCCACATGACATTCAATCATCCACGAGAACATGAAAAATTATGTGGTTCCTGTGACACGACGTTGTGACCTTTCGTATATGAACCTATCAACTAATAAACAAGGTTAGAAAATCACCCTACTCACCATCAGTGACACGGATAATCACGTAAGTTGACACGGGAATCCAAGTATGGTGCCAGGGGTAATTCTGAACTAATTATAACCAATGTTTGCACCATGCCAACATGGTCAGTAACTGCTTACAAATTATCATACAAATAATGTAAAAGTCTGCAACACATAACCACTCACCGAAGACAAACAATGCGAAATAGTTCAAATACCAACCTAGTGAGCTACCGGCCACAACTAAATGTGAGAACCAGCAACCATGTTCATAAATATCGAACACAATAAAAACGATGTTCATAACATGCATAGACCATAACTTAAAATTTCATAACAATGGCCAATGGTGATCACAACGGAGATCATAACCGTGTACCATTGAAGATGCGAACAGCGAGCATGTGCCTGTATGCCCCGATGAATACGTCGTCAAGACCGTTGTAGGTGGGGGCGTCCTTCGTGAGGAGTTGCATGAACCTGATCGTGTATGGTCCGCAATCTCCACTGCAATACAGAATCACCGGAGTCATATTCATTAAAGGCGGATGCAAGTATGAGACGAAGATATATTTAAGTGTTGGACGTAAATTACCTCTGCTTGTTTTGCGGAATCCTTTTCTCGCGACTAAGGGCGAACGGCTTTGGCAACTTATCGCTGTAGGTGGCCATCAACGCGGGGTGGGCATTCATCAGTACGGGGATAAGGTGGGTGATGCAGCTTAAGTGTGCCGGCAGATGGCGGTCCCTGACGATGTAGACATCCGAATCATAAACCCTTACCTGCCACCCCACCAGATCTATCGCTACGGCGATCCAGTGAACACTGTCCACGTTCAAAGGTAGGAGGATGAGTTCCGCCCCTTCCCACGCCCGGCCTATCGTCGCCGGGGCCCGCCCGTCGAAGTAGCCAAGCAGCTTCTCGTCGGCTTGGTAGCTATCCGCATCGCTCTTGTATTTGCCCCACTCGGTATGCAGATAGCGACCGAAATATGTGTCCACAACGACAACTCGACCGGCAATGTCGCCGCCCCTCTCCGTTACCCCTTTCCGAAGAAGATAGCATGCTTGTTCCATGTGCTGCATCGATTACAACCGTAGTCAAAATCCAAAAATATTCCACTACCATTTGCACAGTACGTACCGTGTCATTCACAAGACAAAGATAGTCACTTAGGCGGGTTTCGTACCTCAGAGTTTACCCAAACTGTGGGCGTTTTTAGTGCGGTGAAGAACTCCTTACTCAGCGCCGTGCCGTATGCAGTCTTGCAGCTGTCCTCATCCCCGCCGCACAACCACAACCACAATGTTAGGGGATCAGAGTCATCTATGCAATAACTTGGGTACGTCTGCTGATGAGTGTCACCTATCCATCCAGCTGAGGAACCCATCGTTGTCTGACACGGAAACAAGACCCAGCTTAATCGCGACCGCGCCTTCGACAACGTTCTTCCCTTTTCGGCCCCGCGTTTTCTTCTCAGGTGGGGGCTTCACTTCTCCTTCAGCTCCTTGACCTCTCTTACTCTTCCTGCCTCGAACGGGCTCCGCTCTTGCAAGCTCTGGGATCTGCCAATTGGTTAAACAGTTTCAACGGTGAAGGAAAAAAAAATTTCACCCCCGTGTCACCATGATCTGTACTCGTGTCGGCTAACAGTGATACACTTGTCACTTACGTACTACTATAGATTAAAATGACAGGAAATGTAACAGGCATTTTACCTTGTTCTCATCCTCTCCTTCCGGCGTCGCTTGGTCGTTCACTGTAGGTGGTACAACCGTTGAACCGGCTTTACCGCTTGTGTCCTCAGCATCCCTTTGGTTCCCGACCTTCTGGCCACTGACATCTCCCCCAGTTCCTCCAACGGTATCGTCTTTGACCGCCGCTGAGATCTAGCAATTGGTTACGGTTATGTCAACTGTGTTTCAGATCATATATTTGTTCCCTTGTCACTTTACATATTAATACGTGTCGATTCACTTTAACAACCGTGTGCGTTGTGTGCAAAATATTGACACATTAAAAATTGCTGATTCTATAACCCCTTCACCGTGGATTCAGAAAATACCATGTCAAGTAACAACCAATTTACCTCCTCTTCTCCTTCTGGTGGCTGGTCTTCCACCCTAGTTTGTCCTTCTGTCCCCCCGTTCTTTCGGTCGTTATCCTCTCCACGGACATCGCCCATTGGTTGCTGCTCACCTCCTGCATTCGACTGCCCATCTCGCATCCCATTCACAAAACCTTCCAACACCTTCATCTGATACACAAAGTACATAAATGAGGGGTGGTTAGCGAATGTTATTCACCATTGGGAGATAAGTAACCCGTGTCACCCTTGACAATTATCCATGTCACATATAAAATATACCGGTGTCACAAATGCCAGAACCGTTACACGTACCTTCTCATCCATGCTCCGCATCCAACTTGACATGGTTCCCAGCCTCTCCAATATCAGTTCTACTGACTTCCCCAACTTATCCTCCCAGGATTCACTTGTCCCATCACGTTGCTCCAAACTCGGGCCGGACTTGCCTGAGCCATCACCGTAATAACTCGGTGCCAACGCAGCCTCAATGTCATCAAAGTAGAGGTCAGGCTCCTCATGCTGGTAGAAGCACCCGCGCATCAATTCATACTCACCGACCTTCGGTACTAGTATCGGGTTGTCTTCGACCTTGATTCTATCAGATTTTTCAGGGTCCATGCGGGACTGGATTGTCTCATACGTTAGATTGTCGTCATCCGCTGTCCACCTCAGCATGCGAGGCAACGCCGTGTGCGACACCCGGTTCGCGAACGCCTCCCCAATCCCCGACACAGCTTCGTACAGCCAAATCTAAAACAACCACACATGTCACTCGAATGAGTGCATCAATTGCGCGTACTAGTTCAAGCATAACTTCGGTCAAGTAGCTTACCTGGAACGCATACGGAAAACCCATAAGCCCATATCCATATCGATCGTCCTTGTCGTTCGCCTTCGGCTTCATGTCAGCGACACGTCGTTCTATGACGCCCGACAGGGACTCGTGGGTGGCCTCGTACACAACCCTGCCCCAGGGGTAATCCAGAAATCGATCAACGTTCTCCACAAGCTTCACAATCCACCCTCGTATGGATTTCCTGGGTTCTTCCCCCAGCAGAACTCCTTCGACGATGAGTAGGAGAGCGATCTTAAAATGCTTTCGAGCACTCGGCTCCTTCAAGATGGAGTTCTTGAAGGCGTTCTCCAGCTCACCGACCTTCATGTTGTCCATTCCGAATAAGTCCTTAAGAGCCTTCTTTGTCTTCTTGTCATCGTCCGTCTCTGTGTCTTTCCCCCGAACTCGACCACACCGCAACCCAGTCACGAGCGCAAACTCCTTGATAGAGAATCGCCGCAGCTTGCCTTGAAGCATGTACCAAGTCTTCCACTTCTTTTCTGTCACAAGCTGCCTTTGTAACACGTAATGCAGTAGTTGCGACGAGAATTGAACCCGGTTTGCCATTTGCACAATACCCCCAAATTGGCTTCGCAGCAGCTTCTCCCAATCGATGGGGTCAACCCAGTCGTCCATGTTGACGAGCAGAGACACTTTGGAACACTGGTTGACCCGGCCTCGGAAATGCTTCTCTTCCGGCACTACGAGTCGGGGCTCCACCTTCTTAGGTGCCCGGACACCTTTCCTCCTCAAATTCTGGGACCGAACCATGTTCTTCCTGCAATTAAGTGGACATGAACATTATCAACATCCAGACAAACTCACCCCCTTCTGAATAAGTCTGTCTGCGACTGCTTCACGAGAAAATGCCCATGTCACCTACTGAAGTAACCCTTGTCACCCAACATAATAGCTCGTGTCATGTATGTCAATTGTCTTCTCCCAATTGTCCTACAGTACCCGATTCTGACAGGGGTTTTTCTCCACTCTCACAATCTGGGTAAAAGGACCCGCAAGCCTCCCACGCTCTTCTTCAACCTCCCTCGCTCTTGTCTGTCAATTCCTCAGTTCCCCACACCCCTTTTAGCCCAGATCCGTATTTCCCCGTATCCCCGATTCCCCAAGTGACAGGAATTCCCCATTTCCCCAAATGACAGCAATTCCAAATCCCGAATTTCCGATTTTTTGTTCGATCCCAAATTGCATGGCTTACAACGAAACAGTGGAATAATGCAAATGAAGTGGGCAAGATTGGAAATTAAGTGAAGATTCAGAATAGTAGAGATGGGTAGGGATAGATTTCAATAATCAATTCAGTTGTACCTGTATTCCTGTGCCTTCCTCTCCGGTACTGCCTTCTCCGGCGTCTTGGTCCCTTTTCCGGCGACTACCTCCCTCTCCGGTACGAAATAATGGGAGAATGCAAATTAAGTGGGGAAGATTGAAAATTAAGTGAACATTCAGACTAGTAGAGATGGGTGAGGACAAATTTGAATAACCAATTGAGTTGTACCTGTATTCATGCGCCTTCCTCTCCAGTACTGCCTTCTCCGGCGTCTTGGTCCCTTATCCGGCGACTACCTCCCTCTCCGGTATGAAACAATGGGAGAATACAAATTAAGTGGCGAAGATTGCAAATTAAGTGAAGATTCAGAGTAGTAGAGATGGGTGAGGACGGATTTCAATAACCAATTGAGTTGTACCTGTTTTCCTGCGCCTTCCTCTCCAGTACGGGCTTCTCCGGCGTCTTCCTCCCTCTCCGGTACGGGCTCTCCCCTTTCCCTTCACTTCACAACCGCCTCCCTTCTCTCCTAATATTCGGTCTCTATCTCTCTCTCTCCTTCCCCTGTGTAGGTGGTGGTTTTTTTCGCCAACTACAATGAATGCAAGTTACTTACCTTTACTATTGTTTTGTTTTCCTTTTTCATTTCGAGGAACACATCATTTTGTTTTCTTTTTAATTTTTTTTTAGTAGGTCAATGGAACTGTGCAACCAACTGCCACCCTGGGGAAGATTCCTTTTCCTTTGTCGTTTTGTTTCGTTGTCCCAGTATCGGGTCCCGTCTTTCCATGCACGTGTCACCTGACAGGTTTTTTCGTGTCACTATTAACTGTCTCATATTCCTACGTATAGTGTAAATGACCCATGTCACCCTTTTTAAATCCTCGTGTCACCTTACGACAAATACCTTGTCACCAAATTGGATAGATACATGTAGCTACACTGCCAAGTTTAACATGTCCGCATATACACAATGTTCACATTCGACAACTACCAAGTTTTGCAAAATATCCAAATGTTTTACTTCCACTATTACAGGAGGGTGTTTATGCTTGGAACCAAGTGTTCAACTACGAAGTCTAGCATCCGAGTCGACCATGGAATACCCCAACAGCTAGCATCTGGCGGTATGCCTCAATGTACCTGTCGTCCAATCCATCGAAGTTAGGCGCGGTCTCCAGTAGGAGATGCATGAATCGAATGGTGTACGGGCCACAATCAGCGCTGCAAAGGGGAACAATCAGTCAGAGCGCGGACACCGATTCCCCATCCAATCAAACGAAATTGAACCATGTCATCCTACTTACCTTAGCTTGGTCTGTGGAAGCCTCTTGTCCCGGCGAATGGCAAGCGGCGTGGGGACCTTATCGGCATACTTGACCTTCAGATCTGGGTGTGCACGCATGACGACAGAGATCAGGCTCGTCACAGGCATTAACAGGGTTTGGAGTTGGCGTTCCGTCGCCATGTGGACGTCGCAGTCATACACCCTTACCTCCCACTCCTTAAGATCGATGGCAAGGGCAACCCAGTGTTTTTTCTTGACGTTGAAGGGGAGGAGGATGAGGTCCGCACCTGACCACGCTCGTCCCAACGGCTTCGGCGACCCCCCCTTTAAGTACGCCATCAATGCATCACTAGGCTCGTACGCTTCGGGGGTGGCGATGTACTCCTTCCATTCCCGAGGTAGATAAATTCCCGCAAAGCACGTATCGACTACGATGACTCCACTGGCCATGTCACCCGTTCTGTCTGCGACCGCTTTGCGCAGAAGGTAGCAGCACTCCTCCATCTCCTGCATGAAGTGAACCGCAATTACAATCCATAATCCTGACATGGGAAATTTTTTAGGTGACAAGTCATCATACCACAGTTCCAAACCAATCCTGGGGTTTCTTCAGACGGTTGAGTAACTCCTTCGTCATATCCACACCGAAGGGTGACGTGCGAACCTCCGCGTCCCCACTGCACGTTAAGTTTCTGTCAGGTATTGTGGACGTCCAACTATCTACCTTGGTCGTCTATTCGAGTTTAAGACACATAACCTACGTACCTTGCCAACCAACTTGTCATGGCGTCGTTGTCCGTCGCTGACACCATTCCTAGCTGAAAAGCATCGGCGGGAACAATGGCTGCCTTTTGGGGTCGCGGTTTCTTGGCCGGGGGAGCCAACTCCTCTCCAACAGCCTTCCTCGTCTTCTTCGCCGCCTTAGATACATAAACCTGAGCTACCCTGGGCTTCGGCCTCTCCTCAACTTCAATTTTCTTTCCACCTTCCTCATGACCAGACGCCTTTAAACCAACCTCTCCCAACTGCAAACATATCAAACTTCAGCTAAGATTTACACTTTCCCTTGTCACCTAACAGATATACTCATGTCACTTGACCTATACTATCATGTCACATATAAAATCACCTTTTTTCCATAAATAAACCTTACCTCGTTGGTCTTTCCTTCCCCCCCATCCCCTGCCTTGACAGATTCAGCTTCATCATTCTTCTCCCCGACATCATGACCAGCTAGCTTGCTCTCTCCTGATATCTCATCCTTTGCCTTCACAGTTTCAACTTCTGTGTGCTTATCCCCGCCATCATCCACTTCACTTCCCTTCTCAACAGCACCTCCTAACTGCAAATGAATTCAAATTTGAATTATGACTCAATTTTTCCAGTGTCACTTAACATAACAAATCATGTCACACAGCTACAATATTCCTGTCACATTCTTCCAGTGTCGCTGAAAATAACAAATCTTGTGATGTTTACCAATAACTAACCTTACCACCTAGTCCACCCTCACCGGCTTTACCCGCAATTGACTCTATCAACTCGTCAAGTTCGGCCTGTAAAATATATATTAACATTTGATATTGAATCCCCCATTTCAAACAGGACTACACATCGACACGCATGTCACGCAAAAATTAACTTACAAACTCATCCCGTTTTTTCTCATCTCCACCTTGTTCTTTATCGGTTGCTTCTTGCCAGGCCGTCCCCTTACACTGAACATCCCGCAGCTCAGTCACGGCCACCTCCAATAATTTCAGCTACAAGTGATCAAATTATTACTTCATATCACCATAAGGTGAGAAAAATCAACACAATTCACCCTTCATACCACATTCGTTCATTATCTACACTACTTGTCACTTGTCCAATTTCACGTGTCAGGAGTCCATTTACCCTAGTTCACAGTTATCCCCAGTCTCCACAGAACAAATAATTGGGAAGTTATTGCGTACCTTTTCATCCATCTTCTCCATCCCTGTTGAAATTGTCTGAAGCTTGTCCATAACTTGTGCCAAAGTCTTGGCCATGTCCCCCACCCCGCCATCCTTCTCATTGCCTCCTCTTCCCGTCCTTGGGGACTTCCCACCAGGGGCTTCGAAATGTCTCAGAAACGGTGCAACTAGGTCGTCGAAAAAGGGGTCGGACTTCTCATCATCGTACACACACCCATCCATCAGCTCCATCTCAGCCTCCTCTGGTCTGAGTATTGGGTTATCATCAATCTCTATGGCCTCCTCTCCCTCAGCTTCGGTGCGGCTGGCTATATCCTTATAAGCGAGGTTCTCGTCCTTCAGGGCCCATCTCATGCAACGAGGGAATGCCGTCGTCGACACCTTCGTTGCAAACCGGACCCCCCATTTCGGCATGGATTCCAGCAACCAAATCTGCACCGTATCCCCACTCAAATGAATACATTTTCAGCATATGATTTACAAATTGATCATGGGTGTGGTCGAGAAGATTTACAAATTGAGACATGCAAGTCAATATCGAGGAACCTTACTCGATATCGAGTAAAATCCAAGTCGACGTGCATCCTGGAAGCCAACATCGAGGAGCTGATCTGGAACCAAGGAAAAGTTGGTCGATATCGAGGAAGTTAACTCGATATCGAGAAAAACTTAAGTCGATTTTCACTTCCTGGAGCCGAGATAGATGAAGAAACTGAAGACGAAGGAAAGTTAGTCGATATCGAGGAAACTACTCGATATCGAAGAAATCCCTAGAAGCCGAAATCGAGTAGTCCGGGTCTTGTTAAGTTTATATCCCGAGTCCAATGAAGATATTTTCGAGATGAAATTCCATCAAGATCTATCAAGATCTATCAAGTTCTATCAAGAGGAGAATATATGTTTATCCACAATTAGATATAGTCCTAGTTGATTTATTTATTTATTTCCATATTTTAATCTTTAGTAAAAGATAGATAGATATAGATTTTCTTTCCTAGAATAGCTAGGGAATGAAGCCTATAATAAATAAAGCCCTAGGGGGGCTGATTTTCAATTATTCAAGTCAAGTCGTCTTCGGGCGCAAGGAGAGAGGAGAGAGAGAGGAGGCGAGAGAGGAGGGAGAGAGAGAGAGAAGGCGGGAGAGGAGAGAGAGAGAGAGAGAGAGAGAGAGAGAGAGGAGGCGAGAGAGAAGGAGGAGGAAGGAG
This sequence comes from Persicaria maculosa, assembly GCA_963922045.1. Classification (NCBI taxonomy): domain Eukaryota; kingdom Viridiplantae; phylum Streptophyta; class Magnoliopsida; order Caryophyllales; family Polygonaceae; genus Persicaria; species Persicaria maculosa. The sequence continues at coordinate 63,315,961 of OY998252.1, forward strand.
ACGAACGGTTGTAAATTTTAGTTTATTTTATGTTAAAGTTATTTTCTTTTATTATAGTTTGTTTCTAATTTCCTTCTTCTAGGGTTGGGGTGATCCCAACATAGATATGTGTGTTTGATTTATAAATCCATGAATTTATATGTCTTTATCATCATCTACATATGTGCTTAATCCTTTGCGAGAGTTGAGGAAATTCCTTATTCATGATATTGAAGCGAAAGTGATCTTATTATGAATTGGATAGTAATTAGAGTTTATTTGCGAGAGCCGACTAATCCTAATTAAGAAAAGGGTAGAAACAAATTAGGTTTTTAAGCGAGAGCCTCTATCACCTAAATTGTTGAAATTTGCGAAAGTCGATTCTTTGATATAAAGCATGCATCTTTATGTGATTTATGATCTACACATATGTTTATTGTTGTGGTGATCCCTAACCTTGGAAGTTTGCATCTTTATTTGTTTTATTTTATTATTTTTATTTGGCACATATTCTACTCGATATCAAACCACCATTCTCTCTCCATCCCTCGACATCGACCCCTCTATTCTTTGTCGACATCCACCCTCATCACCTTTTCCTGCTATCCCTGAACCCCAAAACACACTAAACCTAGAACCGCTGACTTCTCTCCCGAGGAAGAACCTGACTCCACTATCCTATAGCGGGGTCTTGACTATAAATTTATTTGGTCGAGAAACCCTCACGTCAAATTGGCGCCGTTGCCGGGGAGATATCAATGGCGCCTAGTTTAATTGTGTTTAAGGTTCAGAAAAGCCCATCTCTTTTTCTTACCCTATCACATACCCTACCACCACTACCTCACCGGTACCAACTGGGTGCCAAGCTTTTGCCACTAATTTGTGTTCTTGATTGTGATTTCAAATCTTAGGTACAAAGATGGAAGACTTAGTCGAAGGGAATCCTGCATGGGAAAAATGGTCTCAAGATTTGAGACGGAGAAATAGGATCGCAGTGGAGGAGTCACGATTAAGGGAAATAGCTCGGCTGGAAGACGAAATCCGAAGACTTGAGGCCTCCATTCAGTCTAAAGGACCATGCCCTCCTCTCGACGAGCCAATTGACCCACTCGATGTCGACAACCAGGTATGTCCTTCCTCGAATTTCATTCCTACTTTGCTACCTATTGTTGATGAATCATATGAAGGATCCCAAGGCAAAATAGCACTAGAAGAGAAGAAGTTAGACATTGTTGACCAGGGCATTCCAAGATCGCTTTTACCTTACAAGGTGAAGGCTATCCCCGATGATTTTGAGCAACCGATGTTCATATTCAAGTATGGGGTCCTAGCAAAGTGGCATGAAGCTCCGCAGGATGAGAAGAAAATATCTCTTCCCTCTCCACCATTCTGCTGTGGTGGAGATACACAACCAAGTCAACCTAAATAACGGAAGAGGTATGATGATGAGGTATGTATATTTTCTTTATATCTTCCCTTATACATGCTAGCTCGAGCCAGGGAAGATGAATGGGTGGAGCCATGGAGCGTCCACTCGGGGAGGTTTAAGCTTCTTCACATGATGCCCCCGGATGACATCCTACGCTTCCCACCACCGGAGGAACCACCAGATCCACCTATACCTCCGAACAAAGATGAGCCATGCTAATGCTTATTGAAGAAGTCGGCCTAGCGACTATAAAGTCTAGAGCTTGTAAATAGACATTCATTTTTGGGATTTTTGGACATTGTTGCTTTTATTTTTGGTTTTGAACTTTTAGTTTTTCTATTGTGGGTATTTCTCTTCTACATTTTTCAGGTCCATGGGGATAGAAGCAAGATAAAATCGGATTAGGCCCAGCAGCATAGCACTCGATTCCGACGATCATGCACGCCTGTCTAGTGAGTTTCTTTCTTTACCCTTGTTTTTTATACAGTGAGGACACTGTAATGTTTAAGTATGAGGTGGGGGAAGGGCTTACTTTGTGTATATTTGGTCATATTTGACATTATGTGTACATATTTAAAGTTTAATTCTTGAATTGCTTATACATGGTTATTTTGGAATTCATTATATATTTATGTGCGTACATGCATGTTTTCCAAAGTTTGAAAAATGACCCCCATCAAAATTTTGAGAAATGTCATGGAAGCTTTATTGAACTCGACGATGCAAAATTGGATTCATGAGAGATATAGCATGAAATTGCCTAATAAAGGGAAGTCACAATGAAGTGCATATTTTCTTGAAAACCATGAAAGGAGGTAAAATTTGAAGTTCCTTTTGACATGTTGCATGATAAGAGGATGGAGGACTTTATATTTCCATATAATGCTCATATTGTTATATCCTAGCCTTACCTATACTTATGCATCACAAAAAGCCTTATTGAGCCTTATTTCATATATGCTCCACATGATCTAAATATTGCCATTCTTTACCTTATTTCCTATCCGGGGATTATGTTGAGAATGATGTTACATTATGGAGATTATTATATGGTTGTTGTTTTGTTATTGTCATATATGGAGTTTGGAAGGAAATTGTTCAAAATATATGGAAAATTTAATGAGTGAGAGAAAATCTGGTCACCTCAGGAGATAAAGGTAGATCGACCCTGCTCGCTGAGATAATAGTTTGGCGAGATGGGACACACAGGTGAGGAGTCCAAAGCACTAAGTATCCGGGGCCATTCATGACACCCATGTTTGCGACTCGCGAGAAGGTAGTGCTGAGGTTAGAGAGGTAAAAGCATAATATTGATAAAAGCATTAAACGTAAGAGTGAAAGGTGATGAATCTTATGAAGAAGAAGTGTGGTATGAAAATTTGGAAATACTCCATTTCCCCGGATCTTTAACACCACATTGCCAAAAATTGCCTACCTTTAGCCTTTTATCAATCTACTCCTTATTGAGCTTAAATTAAAGTCCTCTTGATTAATAATATTTTGTCACTTATGAATTGTTTTGCATAACCCTCCTTTTTTGAGTAGATGTTGCTTTTTAAATTGCACATGCATGTATTTGTGACAGAAGTACGTTTTCGAGGATGGTAATTGATTGCAGGGTTATATGGCAATGGATCTAATATGTTGAGAGTTTTTATTTCTTCCTCTGAATGACAATTAAAAGTATTGCTTGAGGACAAACAATCTTAAGTATGGGGTGTTTGATGTGAGCCTAATTCGCCATGTTTTATAGTTACTTTCATATCGTTTTTCTGCATACATTTCATACATTTGAGCTAGATTAGTACAGAATCTATGTAGTTTATATTTATTTGCAATATATGGAGGTCTACACTGATTTCTGTTTAATTTCGCAGAAATCGGACGCACTTTGGAGCTTAAAGGAAAGTCATGAAGAAGCTAAGGATGATGCAACTGGAGAAAAGGCCATTTTTCGGCATTCATCATTCTGAATCAAGCTTTGATGTCTTCATGAAAGTTGTAGCCCTCGAAAAGAGCTTTCCAACGCATGGTCATATGCGTCAATCCAACGAACGAGGACTCAGGAAAGGGCGTTTCAAGAACAGAGCAAAAAGCTGAGAGCTGTCACATTTGCTCGACATCGACCAAATTGGTCGAAGTCGACCATGCCCAAATCGAGCTGGTGTCCCAGAAATCGACAAGCAAGCTGGAGCTGAGACATCCAAGTCGATATCGAGGAACCTTACTCGATATCGAGTAAAATCCAAGTCGACGTGCATCCTGGAAGCCAACATCGAGGAGCTGATCTGGAATCGAGGAAAAGTTGGTCGATATCGAGGAAGTTAACTCGATATCGAGAAAAACTTAAGTCGATTTTCACTTCCTGGAGTCGAGATAGACGAAGAAACTGAAGAAAAAGGAAAGTTAGTCGATATCGAGGAAACTACTCGATATCGAGGAAATCCCTAGAAGCCGAAATCGAGTAGTCCGAGTCTTGTTAAGTTTCTATCCCGAGTCCAATGAAGATATTTTCGAGATGAAATTCCATCAAGATCTATCAAGTTCTATCAAGAGGAGAATATATGTTTATCCACAATTAGATATAGTCCTTGTTGATTTATTTATTTATTTCCATGTTTTAATCTTTAGTAAAAGATAGATAGATATAGATTTAGATATACATAGAGTTTCTTTCCTAGAATAGCTAGGGAATGAAGCCTATAAATAAAGCCCTAGGGGGCTGATTTTCAATTATTCAAGTCAAGTCGTCTTCGGGCGCAAGGAGAGAGGAGAGAGAGAGAGAGGAGGCGAGAGAGGAGGGAGAGAGAGAAGGCAAGAGAGGAGAGAGAGAGAGAGAGAGGAGGCGAGAGAGAAGGAGGAGGAAGGAGACGAACGGTTGTAAGTTTTAGTTTATTTTATGTTAAAGTTAATTTCTTTTATTATGGTTTGTTTCTAATTTCTTTCTTATAGGGTTGGGGTGATCCCAACATAGATATGTGTGTTTGATTTATAAATCCATGAATTTATATGTCTTTATCATCATCTACCTATGTGCTTAATCCTTTACGAGAGTTGAGGAAATTCCTTATTCATGATATTGAAGCGAAAGTGATCTTATTATGAATTGGATAGTAATAGGGTTTATTTGCGAGAGCTGACTAATCCTAATTAAGAAAAGGGTAGAAACAAATTAGGTTTTTAAGCGAGAGCCTCTATCACCTAAATTGTTGGAATTTGCGAAAGTCGATTCTTTGATATAAAGCATGCATCTTTATGTGATTCATGATCTACACATATGTTTATTGTTGTGGTGATCCCTAACCTTGGAAGTTTGCATCTTTATTTGTTTTATTTGATTATCACATATTCTACTCGATATCAAACCACCATTCTCTCTCCATCCCTCGACATCGACCCCTCTATTCTTTGTCGATGGCCACCCTCATCACCTTTTCCTGCTATCCCTGAACCCCAAAACACACTAAACCTAGAACCGTTGACTTCTCTCTTGAGAACGAACCTGACTCCACTATCCTATAGCGGGGTCTTGACAATAAATTTATTTGGTCGAGAAACCCTCTCGTCAGCCCCCATCACATCTCGCCTCAACCTTGAAAGTATCACAACTCGAGAGGATAATCACACTACCGCTAGGTCTTAGCGAAAATTCCACGAGTGCCCCCGTGGAAAGCTCGTATCCACTTCGCGAAGTATAATAAGTTTACCCCAGACATTGGAACCTTAAATTGCTCATTTCCGAACTAAATCTCAAAATCAAGGTGTTTGGCATCCTGACTCGACATTAGACCTGGATACTTCTAGTCTCGACCCATCTCCCTCTCGGGAGATGGTTATCTACCTCTAAGGACCAATTCTACGACTCTCGACAATCTAATCTCCCAAGAGAGGGTGGATTTATCATCCACCTCTAAGGATCCAACACACGATCTCATTATGATCTATTCCTCAATCCAGAGGGTGGACTTCATCCACCTCTAAGGCTAAGCCTTATTCCGTCTGTCCTATGTTCTTCATCCCGTCATCATCTCATCATCATAAATAGGGAGTAGCACACACTCAACTGCCTATCGGGCAAGTTGTACTCAACGATGTAACTAGTGCGTGCTAATACTCCATCATGTACTCATCTATCGAATCGTAATCACATCCTTGTCATCACATAATCATCTATCATAAAATATCACTAAATATTAATAACACATCATATTCGACCACTCATGGGCCCACCACGCATACAAATCATCAAAAGTGCACACTCAACACCAAGGTAAACATCGAATCAATCAAGAGTACAATTAAAGGATAAACATCCTAGGGGTACTCACCAGCCAACTCACGGGGTAAGGACTATATCCTCATAAGGCTCTACTTACGAGGCTAACAACTTGTCTAACACTCCCAGGTGGCCTCCTCGGGACTCCTCCTAGCCCACTGAATCAATATCAATGGCACATCTCGTCGTCTTAGCTTCTTGACCTGACGGTCAAGAACAACTATCTATCGCTCCACATAGGTGTGGTCGGGATCTATTTAAAGACCAGAATGATCTAGGACATGACTCGGATCAAGCTCGTACCGCATCAGCTGCAAAACGTGGAAAACATCGTGGATACCAGCTAATGTAGTTGGTAGAGCTACTCTATAGGCTACCTCTCCTACTCGCTCCAGGAACTCGAAAGGTCCTACATATCTAGGGCTCAGCTTTCCCTTCATGCCAAAGCATCAGATCCCTCTCGTCGGGGACACTCTCAGCCATACATGATCTCCTACATCAAAAGCTAGCTTAGTCCTGCAACGATCTGCGTACTTCTTCTGGCAGTCATGTGCGATCCTCATATGGTCACGAATACGTCTGACCTTGTCTGTATCCTCCTGTACATACTGGGGCAACATCCCTAGCACATCCACCTGCTCATCCCAATATATCGGCGACTTGCATTGCCTCCTGTACAACGCCTCAAAAGGAGCCATCCTAATCGAAGAATGATAGTTTTTGTTGTACGAGAACTCCACTAGCGGAAGATGTTTCACCCATAGGTTCCCCCCACTCTAACACACATGCTCTCAACATATCCTCTAATGTATGGATCGTCCGCTCACTCTGTCCGTCCGTCTGCGGATGATATGCGGTACTGAAATGCAGCTTTCTCTGCAGAGCCTCGTGCACCTATCTCCAGAATCTCGAGGTAAACCGACCATCTCGATCTGAAACAATCCTCTCTGGGACTCCATGTAACCTCACAATATGTTGCATGAATGACTGCACTAGTGTGGACACTGGCCACATCTCCTAAATCGGGATAAAATGGGCGGTCTAGGTCAACTTATCGACCACCACCCATATGGCATCAAAGCCTCAGACGTCCCTCCTGAGTCCAGTGACAAAGTCCATGGTAATATCGGTCCACTTCCACGCGGGGTCGGGAAGTGACCTGGTCATCCCTCCGGGTCTCTGGTGCTTAATCCGCACCTGCTGACAGACCTGCCATCTCGCTACAAATCCTGCAATATCGGCCTTCATCCTATTCCACCAAAAGGTCCTCCTCAGGTCCTGATACATCTTTTTCGATCCCGGGTGGATCGAGTAAGGAGTAGAATGCGCCTCTCGCATAATCCTCTGCCTCAGATCTTGCACCTCCAGCACTGCAACTCGACCCTATAGCGTTAACATCCCATCCTCTCTGACAAAAAATGCTCTACAGTGGCCCTGGGTCATATGTTGTCGGATGTCTGCTATCCGTGGACACTCTGCCTGGGCTCAGTGAATCTCATCCATCAACTCAGATTGTATCTCGAGGAAACACAGCCGACCACTCTCTCTCCTTAACCAGACCTCGATGCCGCAACTCATTAGATCTCTCTGCAACTCTGGTTGGGCTATCAACCTCGATAAGGTAACCTCCTGACGAGTCTTCCTACTCAGCGCATCGACCACTACATTGGCCTTCCCGAGATGATAAACAATGTCGAGCTCGTAGTCCTTGATCAACTCGAGCCCCCTTCTCTGACGCATGTTCAGCTCCTTCTGCGTGAAAATGTACTTCAGATTTTTCTGATCGGTCATGATCCTCACTAACGTGCCGTACAGATAGTGCCTCAAGATCTTGAGCGCATGTATCACTACAGCTAGCTCAAGATCGTGCGTGGGGTATGACTCCTCCCCTGGCTTTAGCGGGCTTGAAGCGTAAGCGATGACGTGATCCCTCTGCTGTAGTACATAGCCTAAACCTGAACTCAAAGCATCCGTGTAGACCACGAAGTCCTCCGTCCCCACTGGTAGTGCTAACACTAGCGCGGATGTCAACTTCTGCTTCAACAGATCGAAATTGGCCTAACACGCCGGACTCCACTCAAAGGGTACTCCCTTCTTCGTCAGCCACGTCATCGGCCTAGCTATGCTAGAGAAGCCTGTTGTAGGAGGAAAATCGAGTACGCAAAATTAAATATAAATAATCACAGCAAACCAAATTCCGTCCCTTGCAAATAATTACAAGACTTCCTCCTGATGCAGCAGTGGGAAGTCAGGATCGATCCACGAGGAAGTGTGTCAGCGGATCCTAGGCAGCGGTGGAATCTCACGGACAGAAGTCAACAACAGGGGTCCTAGATCTCGAGTACAACAACTCGAGAGAAGATCGGACAGTCGAACACAGCGCAGCAGCAAGCACAGGGTTAGTCGATCTCGACAAGGCCTACTCGAGATCGAGTAGAGTCTTGGTCGACGTTGGTTTGTCTCGTCGAGTACCTACACACAGAAGCTACAACGATGCTAGATCGAAGATCAGTGAACTCGATATCGAGTAGTGCAATTCGAGATCGAGTAAAGGGACAGAAAATAAAACGAAATAAAGTAAATGCAAAGGCTTTGGGATTTCGACTTAAACTGTATAAAAAGGACTTCCAAGATTGGGGTTTGCATCAACGATAACCAAGCATGCATAAGGCAGAGATAAAACAGATAATCATATAATTCGCATCAAAGGACTAAGCTTTCGCCTTTTCCAACAATTACACAACTCTTTCAAGAAACCCTAATTGTCTCTACCGATTTTATGTTTACAATCCATGTTGTTAGCATGGACCTCCATTAGATGGGTAATAAACACATAAAAAGTAGTAGATGCTCAAAACTTGATAAAAGTCGGATCTTTACCTCAACTATGCATGACTATCGTCGGGCTCGCCCCAACCCTAGAAGTGGGTTGACTACTCGCGCTTCATCATAATTAAAGACATCAATAATAAAAGGAAATAAACTTGCATTAATAAAATAAAATAGAGCTTACAACCAAAGGAAGCCAATTCCGCTCTCGCTTCACCAACTCCTCTTGGCCACTCACTCTCTCTCTCTCTACTACTTCTCATACTGAAATTGAATGAATGAAAAACCAGCCCCATGGGCTTTATTTATAGGCTTCTAACCCTTGCTACTCAACGATAGAAATATCTATCTATATCTAAATCTATATCTAAAGGCTTAATGATAAATAAATTGAATAACATAATTAAATCTAAAAAGGGAATTATATCTAAATAGGTAAGTCTCTTCATGTTGATAGATCTTGTCTTCCATAGATAGAACTTGATGGATCCCGGATAGACTCGGCTTCCTTTGTCTCCATGTAATCCCAATCCGAGTAGGATAGAGCAAAACGCGTTACGCGGCTTCCGGAGGCTTCCTCGATCTCGAGTAAGGCTACTCAATCTCGAGTAGAATTGTTGGTCGACTGGTGTGGCTCGGCGTCTCGGCTAGCTGGTGCTCGATGTGGCTCGGTCATGGCTCCTGGAATTTCGTCGATCTCGAGGAGAGCTCCTCGATCTCGAGTAATGGTGGATCATCGACTAGGTCTTTCGGGGTTGTCGAGCACTCCTTCTCGACATGCTTGGATGTGGGCTCTCAGCCTTGTCGACATCGAGGAAGCTCCTCGATCTCGAGGAAGGTGTCCGGGCGCCAGGTCGGGTAATTCTCTCGGCAACTCCGGCTAATCTCTCCTCGACTCCAGATAATTTTCCCTCGACTTCGGATAATCCCTTCTTGGCTCCGGGTTGTCTCCGATAGCTTGTCGACTTCGAGTAATGGTACTTGATCTCGAGGAAGGTTCGGGAGTCGGATTCTTCGTTTTCAGCTTCCTCGACATAGGCTCCTCGATCAGTGCAGGTGCCTAGACATGGGTCATCGAGATCGACTAGAGTTAGTCGATATATAGTAGACTTGGGTCTCCGTCCTTGCTTCTTGGTTTTCTCCCGAAATGATTCCATATTCTGCAATATTAAACAGAAACTTATGTAGATCTCCATTTCTGACAAATAAGCATATACAACATAAATTCGACATATTCCCAACCCGAAATATGCAAAATGTAAAGAATATGGAACTAAAATATGCATAAGGACATGGCTACTTTGGAGACATAAAAGCCCTCGACGAACCGTCGGTAATAGCTAGCCAAACCTAGAAAAGACCTAATGTCTTTGACGTTCTTGGGGACCTCCCAAGCAACGATAGCATCAACCTTCGATGCATCCACTGATATCCCTGCCGCGGATACAACATGACCCAGAAACATCACCTCAGAGAGCCATAACTCACACTTGCTAAACTTCCCGAACAGTTTATGCTTCTGCATAATCCTCAGGTGCTCAGCATGCTCCTCTCTGCTCCTCCAGTAGATCAAGATGTCGTCGATAAACACCACCACAAATCGGTCAAGGTAGTCGATGAACACCATGTTCATCAACTCCATGAAGGTTGCTGGCGCGTTGGTTAGCCCGAACGGCATAACCACAAACTCGTAGTGTCTGTACCTGGTCCTGAAGGCCGTCTTCGGGATGTCCTCTACCTTTACCCTCATTTGGTGATAACCCGAACGCAGATCTATCTTCGAGAAGACGACATCTCCCTGCAGATGATCCATCAAGTCGTCTATTCTCGGCAACGGGTAACGGTTCTTCACGGTAGCCCGGTTCAGCTCTCTGCAATCTACGCATAGCCTCAACAACCCATCCTTCTTCTTCACGTACAACACTGGTGCTCCCCACGGTGAAGCACTCGGCCTGATGTCCGGGCACCAGGTCGGGTAATTCTCTCCTCGATCTCGAGGAGAGAATCTCAGCCTTTTCGACATCGAGGAAGCTCCTCGATCTCGAGGAAGGTGTCCGGGCACCAGGTCGGGTAATTCTCTCGGCAACTCCGGATAATCTCTCCTCAACTCCGAATAATTTTACCTCGACTTCGGATAATCCCTTCTTGGCTCCGAGTTGTCTCCGAGAGCTTGTCGACTTCGAGTAATGGTACTCGATCTCGAGGAAGGTTCGGGAGTCGGATTCTTCGTTTTCAGCTTCCTCGACATAGGCTCCTCGATCAGTGCAGGTGCCTAGACATGGGTCATCGAGATCGACTAGAGTTAGTCGATATAGAGTAGACTTGGGTCTCCGTCCTTGCTTCTTGGTTTTCTCCCGAAATGATTCCATATTCTGCAATATTAAACAGAAACTTATGTAGATCTCCATTTCTGACAAATAAGCATATACTACATAAATTCGACATATTCCCAAAGCGAAATATGCAAAATGTAAAGAATATGGAACTAAAATATGCATAAGGACATGGCTACTTTGGAGACATCTAATCACCCCATACTTAGACTTGCTTGTCCTCAAGCAATAACCAAACAATAACCAAGACCTACAACACATCGTTCCAGTCTTCGCCTTTGTCAAAAGCAACTTCTCAAGTAGTAGCAATGTAAGACAAATGAATTTAACGTCATCACACATATATGAGCGATCCATAGGCATAGGTAATATAAATCCAACCTCACAGGAATAATGTGTTTACACTCAACTCTCAATGTGTTTAGGCTATGAAGATCAACTCTCAACTCAATTCCATATACAATCTCATAAACATTTTAATTTAAATATGATCCACTTCGCAACCAATTATGAAAATTCAACAATAATTATCAGGAGGACTTCACTCAATAGAAGTCTTCAAAGAAGATTCCATTCGGCGGGGTTGTAATGGGGCTTGGTAAGAAATAATAAGATATGGAATTATTTGGTCATGTGGTGCTTAATAAAATTCGGGAATCAAGACTCCTAAATCTCCAACACAACTCAACCAAACCATAACTCTCAATCATATGCATCAACCAAACTCTCAAATTTTTCTCAATGAAGTATGTAACCTTTCAAACTTCCTCAACCTCTCCAAAGTATGTATTTTGCGAATAACGAAAGAAATAAGGTAAATTTGGCTCATGCACTTTATTCATAAACATATATACTTTTTTTCTCTTCTTTTTTTTTCGAAAACGAAAATAACATAAACACTAATGGTGCATTTATAATGTGATCCAAAAGTCCTTTTACATAATATGCATAGCAAGATAAAATATAAAACCAACTCATATCTCAATAATTTCCAAAAATCCTTCCTACTTGAAATGCAACATAAGCTCATTCTTTCCACAAATCATCATTTCAACCACTCTAAGTTTTAATTCCCAAATGGGGGTCAGGCTCAATTTGGCTAAGGATAATTTTGTGGAGTTCCCAATAAAAGTCTCAGGCTAATGTTTTGGCTTCAAGCAGGGATAATGCAGGGTAGATAAAAAGAGGATAAAATTGGCTTAAAAGGTGCCTCCATCATTTAATTCTCATCAACATAAACATATAAATGCATTGGCTTTGAATAACTATCACAACATTTAGAGATGCATAGGAAGAGTAAATACACTAAAGAAAGCAGAGGGATTTTTAATGTTCTCCTTATAAGGCCAAAATTCTCACTGGGACAATTTTTGTTGGATTTTAACCTTTAGCTTAGGATCATATGTGCTCAATTTCATCACAAGTTCACAATCCACATAAAAACCATTTTCGAGGACTTAGGCTAAACCTTCCAAACACGCCATAGGATTTATATGATCAAGTCAGTCATTATTCATCATCATAGGGCATCTAAGTTAGGGTATAAAAAACTAAAACAATGCAGAAATTTTAAACATGCATTTTTTTTCTTTTTTTTCGACATTTTCTTTTTTTTTCTTATGCAACTAAAAACAAGACTAAAGTATGGAAAAGACTAAAATGCATAGAATTTAAACATGAATGCATAACATAAAAATTAAAATTTCACCATGTAAAACCAAAAAGCAAGACTAAATCATATAATAATGATAATGAGCCCTTCCCCCACCCCATACTTAAAATATACAGTGTCCCCACTGTATAAAATCAAATCAAAATAAGAGTAAAGGAAGGAACTCACAGGATAACACATCGAGGATGGCGGATCAGTGCATCTCGAGGAAGTATGCTTGTCGATCTCGAGTACAGCGTACTCGATCTCGAAGAGCTTTTCTGCGTCCAGTGGATTATGAAGTCGGGGAGCTTCTGGGCTTGTCGATATCGAGTTGGCCTACTCGATCTCGACGAGTGTCTGGGCTGCTCTTCCTTGTCGTCGTCGACTTGGCCTTCGTCGATTCTGACTGTTTTTCAGGGACTTCTTCTTTCCACTTTTCGCGATTCTTTTTATGCTTGCCGACCTAAAAGTGTTAGATTGCACACAAAAACAAGACTATCCACATGAAATATCTAAAAGACATAAAACCAAAACCAAAAACCAAAAAGCCAAAAAGTTCAAAAGGTCCCAAAATTCATAAAGTTTATATACATGCTCTAGATTTTAGAGTCGCTAGGCCGACTTCTCCATTTGCGCTCAAGGACCATTAGTGTGGGGCCTGCTCATGCTTGGCCCTTCTCCTGGATCATCTAGGTCCTGATGGTAGTATGCAAGCTCAGCTGACAGGGGGTTGCTTCCATCATCTCCCTTCTCTTTCTTCTTCTTCTTCCTTCCAGCTCTTAGCTTTCGCAGATTCTCTTGCCACGGGGCCTTACCTCCCCTTAAATTATTGAAAAATTTCTTTATGGACTGAGGGGGAGTAGAATTCATACCTGAACTTACCTTTTCGGACTCAAAACAGAAATCTTTGGGTTTGGGGCTAGTCGATGTCGAGTACTGTTGGTCGACCTCGAGTACAGGGACCCCATACTTAGGTTCTTGGCAAGTCAGTGGCTCAGCAGAGGTTGTCGACCTCGACAAGGTCTTGTCGAGATCGAGTAGAACCCTTGTCGAGATCGAGTTGCTCTTGTCGATCTCGAGTACAGTTCTGGCGCTTTCCTCTGCTGTTTGCTGGGTCCCGTGGTTGCTGATGCTTTTCACCTCCAGCCATGAAATTTCCTCTTTTGCAGGGCCAAAAGAGAAATCCAAAACCTCATCGCCTATGGTGAAGGTGAGCGATCGATTCTTGACACTAATTCTGGCATCTGCAGTAGCTAAGAATGGTCTACCAAGAATAATAGGGCTAGTAGGATCTTCAGCACAGTCTATAATAAGGAAATCTGCTGGAACAAAGAATTTACCAACCTGGACGGGGACATTCTCAACTATACTTGTAGGGATGACCACTGTATTGTTTGCCATGTATAGTTTGGCATCCACAGGCTCTATGCATCCTATCTTTACCTTCCGCCAGATTGATAAAGGCATGATGCTCACACTTGCTCCTAAATCACACAGAGAATCATATTTATATTGCCCAAAACCCACAGTAACATATCCAGGCATCTCTTGCAGGGCTTCTGTAAAAGGAATAGAAACATTCAGTTCTTGCAGCATATTAACAAATCTGGTAAACCTACCTGCAGTGGGATCTTTCTGTGCTTTGGAAGGGAAAGGCAGTGTCTTTTTCTGCTTCGGAGCCAGATCAGACATCGGAGGTGTTGCAGAGTCGTCGACGTCGCCTTGTTGTTCCTCGATCTCGACCAGGGGCTCCTCGACATCGAGTTAGGTTGTCGACCTTGATTTGCCGGGCGGCGCAGTGGAGTCCGGGCTAGGTTTCTGGGCTTGGTCGAGCAGGATTTTGTCGAGATCGAGTAGGGGCTCCTCGAGATCGAGTTGAGTCTGCTCTATGTCGAGTTGCTGCTCTGCCTTGTTTTGCTGTTTCCCGACCTCTGGCTCGTGTAATTGATGCCCACTTCTGAGTTTGATAGCTGCGACGTGTCCGGTCTTCCCCTTGGGATTTGGTTCTGTTTGCCCAGGGAGCTGTCCGGATGGTCGTGGGATTTGTGCAGCGATTTGACCCATCTGGGTTTCTATTCCCCTTTTCCAAATGTCTAGCTCTCCAAATTTTGTGTTGAAATTCTGGAGTTGATTGTTGATGATGTTTGTAGCCTGGAGGTTCTGTGCATGATTTCGGCGCATCTCATCAAGGATCAGCTGTAGATCGTCCTTCTTTTGATCCCTTTCTGGATGTCCTGGAGCTCTGTAGGGTGGGGGGTTCCTAGGAGGACCTTGGTTCCACTGTGGTTGATAGAACCGTTGATCTCCCATGTAGCGATTTGGACCCCTAGCGTAGGCTGCTTCCTCATGTGTCTCTGCCATTCTGACTTGCTCAGTGTGTGGGCACTCAGTAGTGGTGTGCCTCTGTGATCCGCATTCGATGCAAGGCTGGTTGACATATAAGTATTTGACTTGCTTGAGGAGCCTGCGATTCTGGTCTCTGTAGAACTGCTCCCTGACATCTGGGTCAATCTCCTTTGCTGGCTCATAGAGTGGCATAGATGGTGCTGGCCTGGCATAGGAGCTCTCCTCATAGTTTGCAGTAGACCCATATTTGTTGTCATAATTGGTGAGCTTGTCTAGCACACCCCATGCGTCAACTGGCGGCATCGTCAGATACTCATAGCGAGTATACTGGTTGATTCTGTCCTTGGTGACTTGATCAAGAGAGTTGAAGAAGATCTCTTGAATGACGTAGGGTGGTTGTCCATGAGTAGGGCAAGATCGCAGCAGTTCTTTGTAGCGTTCCCATGCCTTTGCCAGCGGTTCCCCAGGCTTCTGTTTGAAGGCGGTGATTTTCTGGCGTAGGAGTGTTGTTTTGGCGGGTGGGAAGAATTTATTCGGAAATTCTTGCTCTACTTGGGCCCATGTTGTGAGTGATCTTGGTTTCAGCCCTTCAAGCCACTTCAGTGCAGGCCCAGCGAGAGACCGGCGGAAAGCCTTCATCTTGATATATTCTAAAGTTGTACCTTCAGCAAGAGTATGACACATGTCAGAAAAATTGGTAATATGCTCAAGAGGACACTCATTAAATTTGCCATAAAAAGCATTATTTTTAAGCTCTATAAAAAATTGAGTGCGAATTTCATAAGAGTTTTCAGGGATTAGAATCACCGATTCAGGCACGACGAGAGTTGGATGCATATAATCCTCAGCAGTGGTTGGATATTGGGCAAGCTCAGCTTCTGCTTGCCTTGTTCGCTCAGCTTCTTGTTCCCTCGCTGCCCTTTCAGCGGCGATAGTAGTATCCTTTGCGGCTAGCTCCCTTGTGAGCCTCTGTATCAGCTGCTCTTGTGTTACTGCGGCAGCCATGGCTCTTTTCAGTCTAGCGTGGGCTTGTATAAGACGTTCTGGGTTGTCTAAGCCGTCAAACTCAGGTGGTTGACCATAACGGCGCATACACCTGAAAAGTAACTCAAAGTAGATGTGAGATTCAACTACCTAAGGCGCGAATGATAGCCTCCCCGGCAACGACACCGATTTGTTGTAAGAGGAAAATCGAGTATGCAAAATTAAATATAAATAATCACAGCAAACCAGATTCCGTCCCTTGCAAATAATTACAAGACTTCCTCCTGATGCAGCAGTGGGAAGTCAGGATCGATCCACGAGGAAGCGTGTCAATGGATCCTAGGCAGCGGTGGAATCTCACGGACAAAAGTCAACAACAGGGGTCATAGATCTCGAGTACAGCAACTCGATAGAAGATCGGACAGTCGAACACAGCGCAGCAGCAAACACAGGGTTAGTCGATCTCGACAAGGCCTACTCGAGATCGAATAGAGTGTTGGTCGACGTCGGTTTGTCTCGTCGAGTACCTGCAAACAGAAGCTACAGCGATTCTAGATCGAAGATCAGTGAACTCGATATCGAGTAGTGCAATTCGAGATCGAGTAAAGGGACAGAAAATAAAACGAAATAAAGTAAATGCAAAGGCTTTGGGATTTCGACTTAAACTGTACAAAACGGACTTCCAAGAATGGGGTTTGCATCAACGATAACCAAGCATGCATAAGGCAGAGATAAAACAGATAATCATATAATTCGCATCAAAGGACTAAGCTTTCGCCTTTTCCAACAATTACACAACTCTTTCAAGAAACCCTAATTGTCTCTACCGATTTTATGTTTATAATCCAAGTTGTTAGCATGGATCTCCATTAGATGGGTAATAAACACATAAAAAGTAGTAGATGCTCAAAACTTGATAAAAGTCGGATCTTTACCTCAACTATGCATGACTATCGTCGGGCTCGCCCCAACCCTAGAAGTGGGTTGACTACTCGCGCTTCATCATAATTAAAGACATCAATAATAAAAGGAAATAAACTTGCATTAATAAAATAAAATAGAGCTTACAACCAAAGGAAGCCAATTCCGCTCTCGCTTCACCAACTCCTCTTGGCCACTCACTCTCTCTCTCTCTCTACTACTTCTCATACTGAAATTGAATGAATGAAAAACCAGCCCCATGGGCTTTATTTATAGGCTTCTAACCCTTGCTACTCAACGATAGAAATATCTATCTATATCTAAATCTATATCTAAAGGCTTAATGATAAATAAATTGAATAACATAATTAAATCTAAAAAGGGAATTATATCTAAATAGGTAAGTCTCTTCATGTTGATAGATCTTGTCTTCCATAGATAGAACTTGATGGATCCCGGATAGACTCGGCTTCCTTTGTCTCCATGTAATCCCAATCCGAGTAGGATAGAGCAAAACGCGTTACGCGGCTTCCGGAGGCTTCCTCGATCTCGAGTAAGGCTACTCAATCTCGAGTAGAATTGTTGGTCGACTGGTGTGGCTCGGCGTCTCGGCTAGCTGGTGCTCGATGTGGCTCGGTCATGGCTCCTGGAATTTCGTCGATCTCGAGGAGAGCTCCTCGATCTCGAGTAATGGTGGATCATCGACTAGGTCTTTCGGGGTTGTCGAGCACTCCTTCTCGACATGCTCGGATGTGGGCTCTCAGCCTTGTCGACATCGAGGAAGCTCCTCGATCTCGAGGAAGGTGTCCGGGCGCCAGGTCGGGTAATTCTCTCGGCAACTCCGGTTAATCTCTCCTCGACTCCAGATAATTTTCCCTCGACTTCGGATAATCCTTTCTTGGCTCCGGGTTGTCTCCGATAGCTTGTCGACTTCGAGTAATGGTACTTGATCTCGAGGAAGGTTCGGGAGTCGGATTCTTCGTTTTCAGCTTCCTCGACATAGGCTCCTCGATCAGTGCAGGTGCCTAGACATGGGTCATCGAGATCGACTAGAGTTAGTCGATATATAGTAGACTTGGGTCTCCGTCCTTGCTTCTTGGTTTTCTCCCGAAATGATTCCATATTCTGCAATATTAAATAGAAACTTATGTAGATCTCCATTTCTGACAAATAAGCATATACAACATAAATTCGACATATTCCCAACCCGAAATATGCAAAATGTAAAGAATATGGAACTAAAATATGCATAAGGACATGGCTACTTTGGAGACATAAAAGCCCTCGACGAACCGTCGGTAATAGCTAGCCAAACCTAGAAAAGACCTAATGTCTTTGACGTTCTTGGGGACCTCCCAAGCAACGATAGCATCAACCTTCGATGCATCCACTGATATCCCTGCCGCGGATACAACATGACCCAGAAACATCACCTCAGAGAGCCATAACTCACACTTGCTAAACTTCCCGAACAGTTTATGCTTCTGCATAATCCTCAGCACAATCCTCAGGTGCTCAGCATGCTCCTCTCTGCTGCTCCAGTAGATCAAGATGTCGTCGATAAACACCACCACAAATCGGTCAAGGTAGTCGATGAACACCATGTTCATCAACTCCATGAAGGTTGCTGGCGCGTTGGTTAGCCCGAACGGCATAACCACAAACTCGTAGTGTCTGTACCTGGTCCTGAAGGCCGTCTTCGGGATGTCCTCTGCCTTTACCCTCATTTGGTGATAACCCGAACGCAGATCTATCTTCGAGAAGACGACATCTCCCTGCAGATGATCCATCAAGTCGTCTATTCTCGGCAACGGGTAACGGTTCTTCACGGTAGCCCGGTTCAGCTCTCTGCAATCTACGCATAGCCTCAACAACCCATCCTTCTTCTTCATGTACAACACTGGTGCTCCCCACGGCGAAGCACTCGGCCTGATGTAGCCTTTCTTGGCTAGCTCCTCTAACTGTGCCTTCAGCTCGGCCATCTCTGTCGGCGCATCCTGTACGGGACCCTCGAAATCGGCCTGGTGTCCGACTCCAACTATATAGAGAAATCAACATCTTGCTGTGGCGGAAGTTCTGGTAGCTCGTCTGGGAAAACTTCAACAAACTCACTAACAACATGAACATATGTGAGGCTGGGTTGCCTGCGATCCACCTCTAAAGCGTAACACCAGTAGCTCATGCATCCCTGGTCTAAAAGTCTCACCGCTCGAACGACGCTGATCTGGCCTCCGTTCCGTTTGGGGTCACTCCCCCAAACCTCGTGCTCAGTCCCATCCTCCGCGAGGATGGAAACTGTACGGTTCCTTAGGTTGAGGATCGCCCCGTAGAAGTCCATAAAATACATCCCCAGGATCATCTCGTCTATCCGCAGTGGCGTGACTATCAAGGCAGTAGGCCACTCTCGTTCTCCTATCCGAATGGGGCATCCTAGGATCTCACGCCCCGTCCTAACCCTAACCCCAACCGCCATACGCACTACTAACACGGAACATATCGAACATACAAGCTTAAATCTAGCTACGTATGAAATTAACTTCCTAGGGCAGTCTGTCTGGTAGTGGCCCTCTGTTGTGAGCCTAATTTGCCATGTTTTACACTTACTTTTATATCGATTTCTGCATACATTGCATGCATTTGGGTTAGAATAATACAGAATCTGTGTAGTTTACACTTATTTGCAATATATGGAGGTCTACACAAGTTTTGGTTATATTTCGCAGAAATCGGACGCACTTTGGAGCTTAAAGGAAACTCATGGAGAAGCTAAGAATGGTGCAGCTGGAGAAAAGGCCATTTTTCACCATTCTTCGTTCTGAATCAAGCTTTGATGTCTTCATGAGAGTTGTAGCCCTCGGAAAGAGCTTTCCAACGCATGGTCATATGCGTCAATCCGAACGAGGACTCGGGAAAGTGCGTTTTAAGAACAGAGCAGAAAGCTGAGAGATGTACTCGATATCGAGTACCTTTACTCGAGATCGACCAAAAATGTCCAAGGAGTGCCTGGTCGAGGAGGAGCTGATCGAGAAGCCGAAGATGAAGACATGTCGGGTTACACTCTACTCGAGATCGAGTAAACCTACTCGAGATCGAGGAACCCGGAAGCCGGCACCCGAGCCATGTCGAAGAGAGGTTGCTCGACAACACTAGAAGACCTAGTCGACGAGCCACCTTTACTCGAGATCGAGTAAGGTCCTCGAGATCGACCAAGCCTAGGAGCCATGTCCGAGCCACATCGAGGACCAGCAACCCGAGACGCCGAGCCAGCCAAGTCGACGTCAGTTGTACTCGATCTCGAGGAGCCTTAGTCGAGATCGAGGAGCCGCGTCCCGAAGCCGCGTTACGCGGTTTGAGCAGTCCTACGCGCTGTGGGAGTCCTTGGAGCCAAAGGAAGCCGATTCTATCCGAAATCCATCAAATTCTATCTATGGAAGACAAGATCTATCAACATGAGAAGACTTACCTATTTAGATATTATTTCCCCTTTTTAGATTTAATTCCTAAATTACTTTTATTTATCTTTTAAGTTTTTAGATATAGATAGAGACTTTCTTACCTAGAATAGCAAGGAATAGAAGGCTATAAATAAAGCCTTAGGGGCTAGTTTTTCATTCATTCAATCACACATTCAATTCCATTCAAGTAAGTAGTAGTAGAGAGAGAGAGAGTTTGTGGCAAGCAAGGTGGAAAGGCGAAAGCGGATTTGTCTTGTTGGTTGTAAGCTTTCTTTATTTAATTCAATGCAAGTTAGTTTCTTTTGTTATTTAATGTCTTTCTTGATGATGAAGAGCGAGTAGTCCACCCACTTCTGGGGCTGGGGTGAGCCCGACGGTGGCCATGTAAGGCGATGCGGTAAAGGTACAATCTTTTTATGCAATTCGTCTTCTATCCCTACTAGCATGATTCTTTTGTGAGAGTTGAAGGTGATCCTTGTTTGTATTATTGAAGCGAAAGTGATCTTAATGCAACTTGGATTAATTATGTGAAAAGGGTTAGTAACAATTAGGGTTTATGCGAAAGCCTCTATATGCCTATTTGTCAGTAACGGAAGTTATTTTGATGGAAAGCGTGATCTTTTATGCCTTTATGTGTTACTTTGCATGGTTATCGTTGTGGTGTTGATACCCTGGCTTTGGAAGTTCTTCATATATTGATTTATTTCTGTCAAAATCTGAAATCTGTGTTCGAAATTGCAATTTATACTTTCTGCGTTTTTAGTCGATCTAGAGGAAGGAAAGCTTTGTCGAGATCAAGTAGGCTGTTGTCGATCTCGAGTAGGGTTGGTCTAGATCGAGTTGTGTTTCTGAGCTTTCTGATTTTTTGTTTCTGCTGAGTTTTTGTCGATCTCGAGTACTGTCTTTGTCGAGATCGAGTTAGTTGCTGCCCTTTGCTTTTATTTCTTGTCTTCGTTTGTTATTTCTGTCTTTCCTTCTTTGTTCCTTTGTTTCTGTCTTCTGTTTGCTTTTCTGTGAGATTTACAGCTGCCTAGGATCCGCTGAGACGCTTCCTCATGGATTCGATCCTGACTTTCTCTTACTGCATTGGAGGAGTCTTGTAATTATTTGCGTGGGCCTAAATCTGGTTTGATTTATTTTGTTATATTTCATACTTGATTTCCTCCTCACAACACCCTCCTCGTGGCAGCTGTGGCAAATAATATCTCTCACTCTAGCCTCGCCGTATGATGATATAGGTAAAGCTGGAATGGCCCCAGTGGTCCTGCTGGTCGATCCTCCTTTCTCTGGCCCCTTCTATGGGCCCCTATCAAATCTGTGCTCCTAGGGTCGTGGCCTCTTTCCGCCAAATGGAGTGCGAAAAGCTGAAGATGTGGCAGCTGTCAGACGTAGCTGCTGGTCATAACGGAGGATCATCTCCAGGAATCTGTCATATGTCATTCCCTCCATGCTGGTAGAGATCAGATGAACATCTGACGGAAGCCTCATAAAAAGCATGCGGATGCGCATCTCGTCGATCTTACAGACCCCTCCACAATAAACGAGCTCCTTCTTGAACTAGCAGACGATCTCGGAGATAGATAGCTGCGGGTCGTAGCGGCTATTGAAGAACGCAACCTCTCATGCTGTCTGTGTCCCAGCTGGACAATACTCTCTCAGCATCAACGTCCTGAACTCCTCGTAGGTCCATGCGGTACGATCATCACGGTAGACAATCCATTTGTCAAAAGCATTTCCTTGAAGCTGCCCAGCCGCAAGCCTCTGTCTGTCCGCATCGGGTACTCCAATCAAGCTGAAAACTCCCTCGAGTCCTTTGAAGAACTACTCGATATCCTCTCCGAGTCCGGCTTGGAAGATAGGCGGGCTACTATGTGACATTCTCTTCACCCGGTCGGTAACGCCAGACGATCTCTCTCGCTCCAGCAATGCGAGTAATGCCCTCTCTATCGTTGATCCCTGTTGCTTCCTACCAGCCTCTCCCTCGTGCTATCCGGGGATCTCGACCTCAGCATCGGTCTCAGTCTCTGTCTCAGGAATGCGGCCACGACCTCGGCCACGTGGTCTCCCGCGTCCTCTACTAATCTCGGTGTCGACTATGATGACAAATGGAAATTTTCTTTGTTCTCAGAATATATCATAGACCTATCCCCTTCAAGGAGGATTGCCCTCAGGCTCAGTCATTCATATAATCTCATCCCTTCGAGGCGATGGCCCGGAGGCACAGTTTATATAGATCATAGCTATCCTTCGAGGGATAGCTTGGCGAGCCCGCCTCTAATTCCTACCTTACTCCTTTCATCATGGGGAATCTCCTTGGAGTCTTCTAGGTCCTTATGTAAAAGAAAGTTGTAGTTCGTCTACCCGAAACCATACTACATCTCTAAAGATGTTATATCGCCTTTCGTACTACCCGTCGGGCCTACCTCTCTTCTAGAAGGGTCCTATTTCATGTTTATTCCAAAGGGTTCAACTTTTACCCTTTATAAAGACTTTAAAATACTTTAAATTTTCCAAAACGGTGGGCGGGTTTCGAAAATATTTTATAACTCGTGCGTACCCAGGTCGAGCAACCTCGCTCTGATACAAACTTTCCAAAAGTATGGATATTCGAATATATCTCCATAAATCCACTTAGAGGATTTATATGGTTCGGATGATCCGGTTATTCGGGGAACGTTACAGAAGAGTTTTGAATTCTTCCGTGAACTCTAGATCTTACGACCGAGTACGAGTTATTTAGTCAAGTTATTTGTTTTAAGTGGAAGCGATGGTTTTCAAAAGTGGGGATTTCGAACCCCTAGAAATGCAGGCACCCATTGGAGGCGTTTACTAGTCCTAGGTACTATCGTGCAAATGATTTTCAAGTCGGAAATATAAAGCACGGAAATAACGTACATCAAAGTCGTCGCGACATAGCCGGGTCAAAACCAAATCAAAGTAAGCGAGAAAGTAAAGAGTGCGTAAGTCATGCCTCACTCGCTCTAATCGTCCCAAAAGGTCCATCCCGACAACCATCTACATAAGTAAGTCACATCGGGTAAGGGGTACCTGAATCTAAAAACAAGAAATAAATCAGGGTCAATCATTGGAAATATACACACTCAATGCCATATAAACAGGCATACATAAACTACGTGATTGTTAAAATGTAACACATAAGCAAGTGTACAGATATAGATAAATGCAAAATAAACACACAAGGGCCCGTATCATCATCATAATCATCATCATCATCATCATCACCATCATATCATAATATCTTCTCAAACGTACTCATCCTTCTCAAACTTACTCATTCTTTCTCATCATAAGTCTTTCATCATTCCATTCTTATTCCATCTAGAATAAGTCATCTATTCAGGTTTTGACGGCTATCCTACCATAGACACATAGCATACATATGAATTGTTGGATTTACTAAGTTCATCATACATCATATTACCGGTTTATATTCCTAACCATGTTACTAGGTCGCGTGATGCATGAAGACTCTCGATAAGACAAAGAGTATCACATAAATCCATCATGATTAAGTCCAGGGGACTTACCTGGAGTCCGAAGAATAAGCAAGCAATAAAATGCGCAACCAAGGATCCAATCAACGAGAGCCTAGTCATTTCATTAAGCTTTCATTAGGTGGTATTCTAATGCATGGTGGCCAACCTAATAATCAATATACATCCACATGAGGTTCACGATTCTATAGATTATGCACTTCGGTTAAGTCATCCGGACTTAACCGGTTATAATTTATATCGTATTATCACATAATCGATTTTCTTCTTATGGCATCATAAGTCAAGTTATGGGTATACTTCATTTACCTATTTTATATGCACTAAGTTTCGGTTATGCCATAATATATTTAACCATATTCTTTGCATTCCCTTAACCAAGTTTTTTAATTGAGTCATTATAAACATTGGTTACTAAAATTATAATAACTCTTGATCCAACCGTTGGATCACCCTAATATTTGGAGGGCGGTTAGATAACATTGCCATAAACATCGTATTAAGATTTCAGCCGAATCAGATTTTTGGATTGGAAATAAAGTCTAAATTACAGAGGCACATATGCACATTTTTGGCTAGGCAAAGGAGCTTGGATTCTTGTGTTTGAGATATGCATGGAAAGCTGAGTTCAAGAGAGCCAGGGCCACTGAGTTTGCTCAATTTGGATGAGAATGGAGGGAGTTATGCCATTTCTTGTGAAGGCTGTCCAAAATGGACCTAAAATGAAGCAAGGCTCTCCTTCTCTCCCTCTTTCCTCTCAAGTGACGGTGGGGCTTGTGTGAATGAGTGTGGCTGAACCCTTGGTTCAGTTGTAAAGAGAAGGGGGGTGGTTTGGCTTGATTCAAAGCATGGGAGTGAGGGGATGGGAGTGGGTGAGTTGAATAGGAGCCTAGCTTAGCTTGTGCTATATATTCAAAGGTATTGGTTGATCATGTTGGGTCAAGTGGTTTGGGATAGCTGATGGGGCGGCATCCATATATTACACAACGTAAAACCCGAGCTCGTGACGCGTTAAAATCCGCTAAGTTCGTGAAATGTGAGAAAAGATGGCTCGGGTATATTTTTCCATCATTAAACCGATGTAAATTTAGGCATAAATTTTATAAATTTTCCGGGTTTTTGTAATCATAAGGGAGGATAATATTCGGATTATCCTGTGGAGATTTTATAACTATTAATGAAATTCCGGTCTTTACATGAGGTACGAGATTGGAGTATCGAAATTAATTGGGACTTCTTTTAGAGGATGTTATCTGAGATGATGTTGGTGAGTCTAGATAAGGCGGGTCTTGACTTTGGAATTGAGCGAGTAGGGATTGTGTTTTATTTTGAGTGGCATGATGTGAGGATTTTCTTGATTATGTGATTATTAATATGTACTGGCATGATGTTAGATAACGACTCTGATGATATTTCATGTTGCTTTGCAATACTGAAACCTAATTGGTAATGATAAGTGTTATCATAATATATTGATGCATTTCTATCCATCTACGTTGTTTTAGAAGCATGTTATGATGTATTGTGACATGATGTATAAATCATGAGATAATGATGTGTTGCTATGTGAAAGCATGATGTTATATTATATGGTTGGTAAGCATGATTAGGGAGACGTTAAATGATGAATATGACTTGGAGCATGAATATAACTTGCATAAACGAGATAATGGTGCCTGATTACAAAATGATCACTATATGGTATTGTGATGAGTTGCGATGATGGCTGGAGAGCATGTTGATGTTTTGATGATTGATATACTGTTTGACCTTTCCTTTTGTTGAGTCTTAATAGCATGACCTTGCTGGGTTGATGTGTTGACAATGGGTTTTGATTCGTTGACTCTATGATGAGGAGATACTTTTCATGTTATTGAGATGTGTATTATGGCCTTTAGTATGAAGTAGAGATGTTTGATGTGACCTTGTGACATTGTGTTAGTATGTGCTTTGAGACTTGCCTTATGACGTGCTGGTTGCAGATTGGTTGGTTATGCGGTTATGTAATTTTTATGGCTTATGAATCTTGCTTGAATTTAGACAGATATATTGACTTGATTCTGGAAACTAGGAAGAGAATACGGGATTAGCCCTTAGAGGTGGATGATTCCACCTCTTTTATTCTGAAATTGCTTGACTAAGTCGGATTTGAAGATTTGGAACGGTTTTGAAAAGGGCTAACTTGGATTTCAAAAGAATAAACGCTATCGAGAATTTCAATGATTTCGAGGTCAATCTTTCCATTTACAAAACTCTTTTGAACTTTTCATAATTGGATTTACATTATGATGCCTCATGAAGTGAATACAAGCATTTATAGGGGTGCTTATAGATTGCTTGCTAAGACCTAGTCGGGACGCTATGATGCTTTTGAGTTATGATATAACCGAGAAGTCCGGGTAAGGATGTGATAAGGGCCCATATCACATACTTGCTACGGCCAATCTAGGATATCATGATCACATCGAGGATGCTGTGAGAATCTCATATGGGCCCTTATGAGGTGCTTATGGGATCAATGACATGATCCTCGGACTCACCAATTTCAAACTTCTTCCAATTACCTTAGAATGATTTTAGTCTCGGAGATGAGACTTGTTTTTAGAGGTGAATGAATGTAAAGACCAAATATATTTTATAGATTATATAATTATTATTTTAATTAAATATATTATTATTTTATTCAATTTGTAAAAATGGGAGAAAACTCATCGTCGAGCACAAGTTCCAATTTTAAAATCTTTCCGGCATCGTTTTAAAATTTGGATTTTGACGGAATTGAATTCCTCTTTCGAGTTCCGAGTCTTGATAAATTATTTTAATTCCAATAATGATATAAAATTCAATTTAAATTCTCTAGGGTCGGGATTTCGTTCTAGTGAGCGGGAATGGAATCGATCGTCGGGAAATCAAATTGGTATTTTGTGGGGACCCTTTTACAAGTGGTATTTATTTCCTTTTTTTCATTTTTCCTTTACTCTCTCTCACAGAAGTTGTTGGGGAAGGAATCTCATTTCCTACTCCTTGTATTGTATAACTTGTAAGGTTGTCCTCTTGTGCAATTTCACCCATTCTTCCCCCATCTATATATAATATACTAAAACAGAGGCCACTGGCGCGACCTCGCTGCCACGGAATTTTCTGGATTAAAACGGGATTATTTTTACTTACCTGTCACATTCTGGATTTAAGTTGTATTAAATTTTTGAGACACATCAATTAATAAGTCAATATAGTTAGGTAAAAACTTATCTTTTTAAATCAATTATTAATATATCATTTAGTTAGATTGTTTATGATGGTTAGGTGAAAAATTACGGGATAAATTTCAAGTTTGCCGTAGGATTTTAGAATTTGGCTATTTTACAAATCTGCTACCTTCTGCCTACATGTACGTATATGAGTATATCCACTGCTAGAAACACCCGTCATTGCTACGAATTTAACCACGGAGGTACATC
The DNA here is from genome assembly GCA_963922045.1 of Persicaria maculosa. NCBI lineage: Eukaryota > Viridiplantae > Streptophyta > Magnoliopsida > Caryophyllales > Polygonaceae > Persicaria > Persicaria maculosa. The sequence continues at coordinate 63,343,143 of OY998252.1, forward strand.
GAAAGTAACCTCAAAAACGGTTACTCTCGGATATGGCCTCGGATTTAACCTTGAAAAAAAATCCTACCCAATAAACGCAAGGCTAAATTTAGTTTCGAATAATTGACCTCGGAATTATTATTCGGGGTTAAATAGCCTCGAATATTACTTTTGAGGAAAATTTCCATGGCCCAAACCTCGAGCCTTTTGGAGCCTTTTAGAGTCTAATTTCAAGCCTTCAACCTCGAATTTAGGATCGAATAAATTGCAAGACATTATTCGAAGTTCAATGTTTCAAGGTTAAACAGTATCGAATGTTACTACGAATTTATTCAAAGGTAAAATTCGAGGGTAATGAGCTATTGAATTTACCCTCAAAAAATGAGAAAACAGCCTCAAAATTTTTATTAAAAATATATCTTTATTTTCCAAAATTCATTGTTAAACCCGAGGCTAAATACGAAGTTGTTTTGCACCTAAATCTAGCCACATATTTACTCGCACTTTTCTTTGTACCTAATATTCATCATATAAAAAGAAAATCTTAAATTAAGCCTTTGATCATTCAAAGTAGACAAATTCCATACAACCATAAGAGTAGCCTAACCATAAAATAGTAGCCAATTCCAATCCACAAAATATACCTCCAAAGTCCCAAACTCAAGTTACTTCACATGATTACCTAATATGGCATTAACATATACCTATCTAATTGAATCATTAGCATTCCTAATATGCACAAAACATAACATGTTAATGCCCAAATAAAATGCTACTTCCATGTTCCATTGTATATGACATGAGATGAGCAAAAATGCACAGAATAATCATCTCATATGGCTGCAAAAAACAGTAGCTAGATGCAATAACAACAAGTAGTTAGGGAGCGGGATTGGAGCTTGAACCATTTGACAACATGACTTGGCTTCCTTGAAGTTGACCCAATTGTTGCATGAACTCTTTCCGTTGGTTTTATTGTTGCACGAACTCTTGCAATGTTGATTGAATCACTTTCATATCCTCCTTAAGTGGTTGAACTTAAGACTCCTCAAATGATTGTGATGAATTTGAGGTATTCTTGTTAGGGATGAGTGTTTACCATTCCATTGCGAATGATGGTTGCACCCTCTTCCCCTAAATCATAAATCCTTCCATGGTTGGGTCCATAAGATGCTTTGATCCATATCTATTTCTCAAGTTCCTCAGCCAGCTCCTATCTAGATTCACCATTGCAAGCATCCTCAGCGGAAGAGGAAGGAAACTGTTCAGCAACTAAGCGTTCAAACACCTCCTAAGAAAATGATGAACAAAATCATTTAAGCAAAAAAAAAAAACTTGGACAAGACAATTGCAAGCTAAATTATTAACAAACAATAACAAATAAGCTATCGACAAAACTGAATTAAAAGCTTAATAATATAACAACATAATATCAACAACTATAGAATATAAACAAAACTGAATGAAACAGAACAATAACAACTATACATAATAAAATTAAAGCAGCAAAAACAAAATTAGAAGGCTGATTGGTTATAATTTGAGCAAAAACAAAATTAAAGCAGCAGCAACAACAAAATGATAATAAGGTTAACAGAATATCAACTGTATCTAAGCAAAACAAAACAACAGCAAAAGGACAGTGACCACCTCAACATGTCCGGGAGGTGTGGAAAAGAGGAGACGTGTAGGCCTAATTGGTCGTGTTCCACGTTTAACCATTTTAGCAATATTCATACACTCATTGATATGGAAACAATTAGATAAATGCAATAGGGAATAAGAGCTTATATAAGGAAACTTAATCATTTCATTGACAATTTATCTAAACTTTGAATAATGCAATCAATAGACAACTTAATCATTTCACTGTATCATACTTCAAAAGGACAGTGACCACCTCAACACATCATTGAGAGATTTGAGTGTCAGGCTAAATAGACGCTTTAGGTAACATATAAGCCACCTGAAGTATAACCAACGGCCATCTCATCAATCAGAAGCTATGCAGAGTTAAGCTTCCCGTCTAAATGGATAAAAAAATTACCTTTAGCATTGCCAAGGAAAGGAAAGATACTAAATGGAGAGAGGACTGTAATTTTGAATGTTGTCTTTTGGAATTCACAATCTATAAGACGCATTTCGAATGCTATATTCTGGAACAATAGATGCCTGAAGTAGCTTGATTTAGAGAGAGCACTGTAATTTTGAATAAACTCATCTGAACCCATTACAAACCCTAAGGTTAAATCAATTGATGACACTTATTTTTATCTCTTCCTCATCTAAACTCACTTTCTTCTAACAAACCCTAGTATCCTAATTTGCAATTAATGGTCACAAATTACCTAAATTCAACATGGGTTTAGACAAGGGTTCACTTACTTGAGAGAAGGGAGCAACTAGAGAGGCTTTGGACAGGGAGAGACTTCAGCGACTACAAACGGCAGACGAGAAGGATGAGCAGAGGAGTAGCGGCTTCAGCTGGAGAGTTGGACGGGAAGATTAAGCAGCGGCTTCATCGGACGGGAAGATTCAAAGGGAGAGCAGTGGCTTCAGCGGCATCCTTGGAGGTGCATCATGGGAAGCGTTGTGACTGAGGTTAGGGTTTTTTTTACTGCTGAATAGTGAATGAGAGAAGCGTGTGTGGGTTGGGTTTGTATAGCCTGCTTAATTACTTGTGAAATTTTAAACCCAAATCACCCCATCCCGCACATATGAAAATTCCAAAGCGCGCCTTTGTATTCCTGTCAAACATCAAGGGGAAAATTCCTGATCAAATAAAATAGGAGTGGGAAAATTCATCCAATTTAAGTGGAAAAATTCATCCAAGTTAATAAATTAATAAATCTAAGCTAAAAGCCTGAAGCGAGCTTACCAAAAAAAAAATCTAAGCTAAAGCAAAAATTACAATCAACCTATAATCTCATATAAAATTGGTTTTCTCTTCTTCTTCATCTAAATTTATTTAACTTTATAATAAAATATCTAAATTTATTTAACTTTATAAATTTACAACATGTTTGTCAAAGTCCAAAGATAATAAAATAGCTAAATTTATTTAACTTTATAAATTTATAATATACATACCCTTTAAATATCGGTATCCTCCTCTTCCTCTTCATCGTTGTCATTGTCTTCATCTTCGTCGTCATTGTTATCTTCGTCTTCTAGATCATCCTCATCCCCTGCAATGTTCAGATGCGATGAGAAGTTGCCTTCCTCGTCACTGACATCATATGCGCCTTCCTAGATATGTTAGAATGACTTACATGATGTACGGATCAATCTCCAAACAATTGATCAAGATGTATGTGTTAATATAGGCAAATCTCTTTCATAATTCATCCATAAAAACCTTGGATTTTCCACTAGGCCGACCCGGATGGTTGAAGATAGAAATTTGAGGATAATCAACATCAAATATATCATTCTCGTTCCTAGCTGCCCTTCTTCTCTTACATGGATCTTCAGAATCAGGATATATGCTTAGTGAAGTTTGTGATCTCTTCCAACAAATATGCCTTAACTATTGATGCCTCTACACGCTTTTGATTCCTCATTTTCTTTTTCAATTTGCCCAAGTCTCTTTCAAATGGATACATCCATCGATATTGTATAAGACCTGCCAATTCGGCCTCATATCCTAAGTGCACAATGAGATGTTCCATGTTATCAACAAAACATATGGTGGAAATATTTTCTCCAATTGACACAATATAAGGGGAGCATCACACTCCAAAACCCTAACTTGTTCCTCCTCCAATGTAGATGAGCATAAGGATTGGAAGAACAAGCTCAACTAAGAACAAATAGAGATATTGCATACACATACTTGGTGGTAGATTATATGGGGTGACAATCACTAGTCATGCATAGTTTTTTCTACCAGTTTGATGAAAAGGAGCAAATTCATCTCAGCATAAACCTAATCTCACATTACGTACCTCTGATGAAAGTCAAGAAATGTGCGATCAACATGCAACGTCAAGAAATGGATAATCACAATATATTGTACTTTCATTGCGATTATCCATTTGGCCTCTAAAAAAATTATTAAAAATTACAAAATTATATAACGAAAATGACTTAAGAGTTTTGAATGAAATAACAATAAAATTAGTCTTAAAGTTACCCAAAACTATGGTTTAATTAAGTTTAAAAAGCCTTTATTTTGGCATAAAAATATCTATGAGATCGAAGGTTAAAGGTTGGAGGATAGCATTTCCCTCAAAATTTCCCTCAGATTTGGCCTTGATGCCCTGAACTAGAACACATAGCCTCGGAACAAAGAACTCGAGGTTATATTCGACGCTATACTAGCTTTGAATATACCTTCAAGTTCTTACTTTCGAGGCTATTCACCAATTATTTTCCTACACGTTTCGCTTTCTTCCTTTTTTCATAATTTTAATTCAAGATATTATTTTAAAAAATTTAAATTAAATCATATCACATAATATTTCTCAACACTTCATTTTAAGTTAGATCTAGCTACTTAACAATAATGATTTACTTAAACATAATAAATCACATATATATGAAAATATATGATTAAACATTAAAAAAATAATAGGATGATATACTTACCGATTAATGTGATTAACCGATTGTCATAAACCTCAAACAAACAAAGCTTCAAATCTCACTCATTAATTAAATAAGGTTGGTGGATTATTGCCTCGAAGTTAGCCTCGAATTTACTCTCAAATATTCACACCACATTTTAGCCTAAAAAATGGTTACGAGTTTACCCTCTAAGTATGCATTCAAGTACTAACATTGAGCTTAACCTCGAAAATAAAATTCATTGTTAAACTGCACGCAATTCTAGCATCTAAAATAGCCTCAATCTTGGTTTGAGGCTAATCGACCTCGAATTAGGCCTCGAACATGGCCTTGAATATTTGTCGTTGCTATATGGACTCAAAGAAAGTATCGAATTTGTATTTGTTGCCAATTAGTCTTTAAATTTAGCCCCGGGAATATTTCGAGGCTAACATGGCATCGAAAAAAAGTTTCGGATGTAAAATCGAGGATAAGAGCCATGAAATTACCCTCAAAATATTCCGAGGCCAACGATTCCTAGCAATCTCGCGTGTTTCTAGCAGTGATCCCTCCAATCATTTTTTTTTAATATCAAATTTTAATGAGATATTTTTAAGGGAATATAGAATTTTACTTTTTTATTCTTCAATTTACAATCAGGGTCGTACAACGACACATTTTATTTACCTTTCTGGTGTGATTTCACATCCATGGAATTTTCCGGATTGCGTGTCATATTCTGAATTAAATTGGTATTATATTTTTGTACCACATCAATTAATAAGCGAGTATAGTTAGGTAAAAAAAACTTATCTTTTTAGGTCAAATAATCTATCCAATATAACCTTATATTTATAATATTAAAATTGTGATTTAAGATTCTCACGTGTTGTTAATTTATTGACATTGTTTTCATTGTTTTCACGTGATGTTATATTTAAAAGGGATTACAAAAGAAATTCAACATCATTTTTTTTAATTAATTATAAAACCTCCTCATTTTTCAATAATAAAGGAAGAGGTTTCATATTATAAACAGAGGCCGCTGGCGCGACCTCGCGGCCACGGAATTTTCTGGATTAAAGCGGGATTATTTCTGCCCACGTGTCATATTCTGGATTAAATTGGTATTATATTTTTAGGCACATCAATTAATAAATCAATATAGTTAGGTATAAACCAAATATTAGATAGATATAGGGTTGATCAAATAATAAAAAAGACAACACCATTTTAATTCAGAATATGACATGTATGAAAAAATAACACCGTTTTAATCCAGAAAATGTCACATAGGTTATATCTTAGTTAGGTAGAAAAACTATTTTTAATATGTAAATTTATTTTACTATTTCAATTCGATGATAAGAATTTAGAAAAAAAAAATTAAGCACAAAGATAATTAATAATGCGTTTTCAATTTCAAGTAAAAGTACATATTTTTGATTTCAAGTACATGCACAAGCACAAAGATAAGTAATCACTACAATAGAAATGGCTATTAGCGGGGAAATATTTCGTCGCTAAAAATTGAATTTTTGTCACTAAAAAGATTTGGCGAGGAAATGCATTTCGTCGTCGGTTCCTCGCAGAAAGCTCGTCAAGGAAAGGTTAGTCGAGGGAAAAATAATTCATCGCCAAAACTTTTAGCGATAAAATCATTTTCTCTCAACATAGACTATTAGCGACTAATATTTTCCTCATTAAATTACAAACTTTTTGTCGCTAAAAAAGTGGAAGGATTCGAAAATAGTCATTGAATGTGTTTGTCGACAAATACAATTTCATCGCTAACAAGTTTTTTCCTCACTAATGATCACATCAAATTGTGTCAATATTTTTGATGACTAAAATTTTCATCGCAAAAGAGACATAAACTTTGTCGCGCAAGTAGGTGAAGGATTCAAGAATAGTTGCTAAATATATAAGGCGATAAAAGTGATTTCCATGCTAAAATATTTATTTCCTCGCCAATTCTATGTACTAATTATAACTTTTAAAATATAATTTTTAAAATAATATACATTTTACGACAAATTTATATTTGTCGATATAGACAATTTCGGCGAGGAAATTGTATTATCGCAATATGTATTGTTTAGTGAGAAATAAAAAATCGTTGTTTTATATATAGTTTTTGCGATGAAAATATTTTTATCACAAAAATAGACTTTCGGCGATGAATTTATTCCTTATTATAAACCGGTATATAGTGAGAGTACTTGTAATGTGCTTTGTTACCGAGGAAAATGTTTGATGCTAAATATATGATTTAATGGGAAAATTTAAAGAAAATATTATAATTTAAAATAAGAAAATACAAGAAACAAATATAAATAATTAATAATCAGTCAAATATATCACGAATACAGTATTATATATAGTGTGCATTTCCCTAAGTCTTTCTATCTTACAATGTTAAGAAACAAATATAAATAATTTTCTCCCCAATTTAGCTATTGTCCCCCAACTCCGTCATATTGGGCTTTTGTCCACGTAAATTGTTTTGCACAAAATTGTCCTCCCATATATAAGGGTGTTTGCTGGAAACCGCCCTCTCTCTCCTCACTCTGTTTGTCTCTTGGCTTCTGTCGTACGATTCGCTCTCTTTTCTCCATCCTCTCCCAAGCGACTTTTGCGGTTGAAACCGGCGATTCTTCTTCGATTCTGCTCCAATGTCAGAGAACAAAGTCTCCGGCGACATCGAGGGACCTGCTGTTGGTGCAATCGAGCATAAACATTCAAGCGATCCTTCAAATGGCGGTGTGTTATCTGTGTTTTTAATTTTGTACTTGTTTTGAAGTTGAAACTGACATTTCTTTTCAATTTTTGTCGATTTTTAGAGAACAAGGACTCCGATGAGAGGGAAGGAGTTGATGTTGCCGCGGTTGACAGCAAAACTGGAAGTGATTCCGCATATGACGGTTTGTATTCTGTGTTTATGTCGTTTATGCATGTTTGTCGTTTTTTCCCCCTTATTACTGTGTTTGATATCGAATGTATCTGATTTGCAGTGAAGAAAAGCTCTTCTGAGAAGGTTCCTTCAGTTGAAGGTAGCAGTTCATCCGATCCTTCAAGCAGAGGTGTTTCGTTTTTGTTCTAAAGTTTTGTATTTATGCTTTTCCACGCCTTTGTTGTGTTTTGGTATGAAATGTATACATGCATGTGGTACTTTGTCTTTGATTTTAGCATAAATGCATATTTCAGCATAATATGTAAAAGAACTATTTCAGTAGTTGTCTCTATTCATGCTGAAACGGTTGTTGTGTATTCTTTGTCTGTGTTTTTTAGATGTTAATGCCTCTGCAAGTGATCTTCAAGAATATAAATGTCAATTCGATGTGAGTATATTTTTTTTCCATACCTTATCCCCCTTTGTGTGTGTTTTTATGTTTATTCATGTTTATGAATGTGTGTTTTTAACAGAGATTGCAGTATTGCATTCCTGTAAAGGATAGATTTTGTGCAAAATCCAATGTTTACTGCGCCCCAGATGTCTGTAATGTTATAGAGGAACATCTGTCCAAATCTGATTTTGAGTTGCTGAGGAGAAGCTGCTTTGGATGGGTTTTTGTTCAAAGAGATAAGATGAAACTTAATTTTCAGTTGATTCATCAAATGATGCTACGCTTGATTAAGAGTGATAAGCTGCATGAATTGTGGTTCAAGGTTGATGGTCTAGTTGCTCGTTTCTCTCTGGTAGAGTTTCATGCAATTACAGGGCTTCCTGTCATTGATACTAAAGTTAAACCGCCTGCGAAATTTGCATGGTCTGATTTTCTGGGGCGGAAGCAGTAAAAGTGTACCTATGATGAGTTGTTGGAGGCATTTAAAACATGTAGAAAATCGTCTACAAAGAAGCTTCAGATGGCAAAGTTGTTGATTATCGAGAAGATGTTATTGTTCAAGCGTTCTAAAAGTGTTAAGAAAGATCATGCTGCTCTTGTATGCAATCCAGCGAAATGTGAACTGTATCCATGGGGGAGGTTGTCTTATTCTTTGGTTGTGAAGTATTTAAAGAAGGTTCTAGTTTGTGATCGATCTGATCCGAGACCATCATATGAATTGTTTGGATATATTTATGCTTTTCAGGTAATTTAACTTCATTGATATATGTTTCAGCATCTGTTTGTTTCAGCATTTATGTTTCAGCAATATTTGTGTTTCAGCATTTGTATGTTTCAGCATCTGCTTGTTTGGTTATATTTGTAGGCTTGGATACTGGAGGCTTTCCCGGTGATTTCTGATAAGTTTCTTTGCGATTTCAAAGTTCGTGTGGGTGATCCATATTCTCTTCGGTGGGAGTGTAAGTTACGACATACTTACATTGAAGCGCAAGAGTTGTTTGATGGCGATGTGGTATTATTCTTGTCTCAGATCTATCTTCATACAATCTTCTTTTTTTATTAATTTCATTTTTATAATTTTAGTTGTCTTATTGTGTGTTAATATTGTTGGTTGTTTAGGCACCCATGTTCCCAACCTTTGGGGAGTTTGCAAGGTCCCCAGGAATGGTATTTGAAGATGAAGTTGCTCACCCCATTCTTGATCACATGACTGAACCTGTATTTTCCCAACCTGAGGCAGATAAGTTGTATGATTGTTGGAGACTTAGGACAAGAGCATACTGGAGACGGTTCAATTGCTATGCAGATGGTGATTTATCATTGGATATACCTTCTGCTGAAACCCAAGGCGAAGAACAACAAGAAGTCAATGAAGAGTCAGGTGGCAATGAAAGTGGAGGTGCTGCAGGTTCGAAGAAGCGAAAGACTGCGAGTAAAGCGCCGCCATTGGTGAAGAAACAGAAGATTGAAACAAGCAAACCTACGCCAACGCGGAGAGGTCGGTCTGCTGGCTTAGTTTCAGCAAAACAAGTTGATGAAATTGGTTCTACTAGAAAAAAGAAGACAAGGGGTAAGAAAATGTCAGCTGTAAAGAAACCACCAACTGTTGAAGATGCAATTGCGAAACCTAGGTTTGTATTTCGTAAGAGAGGTAAATCTGTTTCTGAAGATTCCAGTGATTTGTTTATGCCAATTGAAGTTGCATGTCCATCCTTTCATCGAGTTGCTGAAACTGCATTGAGGCTGGCCATCGAAGCTGCACCTGCAAAGGAATCTTTATTATTTAAGGATGGGAACGATGATGCTAATGATAGAGTAGCAGAGGGTCCCCAGGGGGGTGTGGCTCAAGGAGGGGACGATGCAATGAATGTTGAAACTGATGACTACATAAACAATGAAGGCACTGAGAACGTTGCAGAGATGATCACATGGAAGGAGCGGGGAAGAATGTGGGTGGTGCTCAGACTGATGATTTCAGCAAACAAGGGGGACATCCTAGCTGGTTGAAAGAAATACAGATGAGGTTAGATAAGCTTGAAGAGTTGCCTCAAAAAGTCTCTGATTTATCTGCGAGGGTGGAGATGCTTGAGGAACGTTTGTCAGGATGTTTAAAGTTGGTGAATGTTGTTGATAATCTGCTGAAGAAGGTAGATTCCTTAGAAAATAAGTTAACAATGCAAGAGTCAATGCAGTTTAAGACCCAGTCATCCAATGTTGCAACTTGTGATCCAGCAATTTCAAAGGCTGTGAATGAGGTGTTGGATGAAATTCGGGAAGAGGTACCTACTGACATTCTAGGTCAACCAATTGGTACAAATGTTTCAGCATCTGTGAATGAGATCATACCTGTTACCCTTGTTGAAGGGCAGAAGTCATTAGACTCATCTTCAGGGCATGTATATGCTATTGACTTAGGGCGTTACTCTGATTTTGAGGTGAAGGGTGGGGAACAGTGCTTAGATGATGGAGTTTTTGTTGGGTTGAGAAAGGTGGTTGGTGGTCCTAAAGTCAAGGCTGCTGGAACTGAAGTTGTTGAAACAAAGGTTGCTGAAAGTATGGTTGCTGAAATGAAGGTTGCTGAAAATGAAGTTGCTGAAACCAAAGTTAATGCAACAGAAAATGCTGAACCCAAAGCTGATGGAATAGAAGATGCTGAGATGGTTGATGCTGAAGCTGCATCACCTCATGGGCAACTAGACAAAGATGCTAAAATGGGTGATACTGAAGCAACAAAAGATGTTGCAAGCAAAGATGCTGCTGGTGACTTAATGACCCCACCCCCTGGAAAAACAATACATTTAAGTGATGGTGAAAGTGACGATGAAGACTTGGTGAAGAAGCCATGCACTCAGTGGGATACAATTTCCAAAGATCCTAAATGTGTTGAAGAAATTGAAAACTTCAGGCGTTCAAAGCGTCTTCCAAAAGCAAGTAGTTTTCTGGTGAGCCCGTTTGTTGCTGAAAAGTTAAGGATCCCGAAGCATGTTGAAAAAAAATCATTGCTCAGCAAGGTTGACCATGACTTCATCTATCAATGTGTTAAAAGCTCAAGGTATGTCCATCTTAAATTTTCATGTGTGTTTTCTAGTGCTCTAGCAATATATATATATATATATATATATATATATATATATATATATATATATATATATATATATATATATATATATATATATATATATATATATATATTTCGAGTGCTCTGACCCGATTTTTAAATCTTGTAATAATATGTGCAGGGATTTTTTCAGTACTTTTAATGGGATCCAGAAAAGAGAAGTCATTTTTTAAGAACATTGTTAGGAAGGATGGTTGGCTTGATATAGATGTAAGTATGCTGAAACTGTTTTTCTTTTCAGCATCTTTTCGAGTAAATGTAACTATGTATGTACTTCTGTTTATATGAATTTCAGCACCTTACACTGTTTAATGTTTCAGCACCTTGAAGCTGGACTGGTTCACATGAGGAAGAGAGTCAGTGAAGATCCTAGCAGATTTAAAGGCATTGTCGTGATGGATCCTATTTTTCATCAGAAATATCTTCCAGAATGCACGTCATCTTACGAAGAAACAACACCTGTTCAACAATTCATTGCTAGCTACTTCCTGGGCTTATATCCTAGTAATTATCCCAAGAGTTAGGAGTCTGCAAAATTGGTCTACACCCCTTTCAACATAAACAATGAGCACTGGATTACATTGGAGATAAATCTTGCTGAAAAGGTTATAAATGCATATGACTTCAACCACTACATTCTGTCTGCTGAAAAGCTTGTTGATCATCTGCGCGGGATGGCTGAGTGGTTGCCAATTCACTTGGATAAGGCTGGTGTGATCCCAAATTTTCAACCGTCTACATTCCACATTAACAAGGTCCCCGATCTAGTGCACGATACAACGGGGTAGGGAAACCTACATTTACAATGTTTTTAAAGTCTTTTAGAAGCATTATGTTGTTGTGCTTGTTATCAATATGTTTTGTTTCATTTTTTGCAGCGCATCTTGTGGGGTCTTTGTACTGAAAGCAATCGAGGCGCTGGTGTTTGGGGGAGATGTCAGGAAGTTTACCAATGAAAGAATCTTTCGATACCGTGAACTTATGGTCTCAGACTTGATTCAAGAGAAATGGAGCTTTAAATTCTAGTTAATAGCATCTTGAGTGTAACACCGTCTATCAGATTTAGGGATTTCAAGACATTCTAACGTAGCTGTGGTTTAGATGTATTTCCGTGGGATATTCTGGACAACTGTTGGTATTTTGTATCATTTTGGATGCGTTTTCAGTGGCACTCTTTGAAGCCATTGGAATTGACATTTTATCTAATGTTTTAATGTAAATTGTGTGTGCATTTCTAGTTCAGCATTGTTTTCTGCTAGTTTGTTTCAGCAAATGTTCCAGCAAGGATTTCGGCAAAATACTTCACCATATCTGTGTTGCTGAAACAGTTTATAAGTCAACCAAAAATCAAAATCATCATTATTTTTCTGTATCTATCTGGTGTTGAGCTTATTAAATAGACATTTAGTTAATGGTATAATGCAAATTTTTTAGTTTTCCTGTTTCAGCATGTTGTTTCAACAAGTTATGTTTTCAAGTCGACACCAACATACAATGTTAAGTTGCCATATGTTAGAGAAACACAGAAATATAATCTCCAAAGAGGGTACTTATTGCGTCTGTCAAGGTGCCATAGTTGTTCAAGTTATGTTTTCAGCATTTTCCGCCAGGACATTTGTTTTCAGCACATTTTTCATGCTGAAACAGAGATGATTGCCTAGAACAAAGCTTAAGCATAGCAATAAATGGTAAACATAATGAACTAAAAACAATATGATATAGCAAAGCAATGACACAGAGTACAACTGATTAAAAAAAACACAAAGCATCTCGTAAAATTCATATCAAATTGCTGAAACAGTGTAAAACTGAACTAAAAATTAAAATCAGCACATTTTTCTGTAGCCAGCTTCATTGGTGTTGAGCTTTTGAATTCTTCCCGTGCTCCCTTTGAAGCCATTCTGACGAAACCAGACGAGAAAAAGTGTGTGGCCCCCCCACATCTCCATGGAGGGGTATGCATGCGATTTCCTTTTATGGAAAGTGGGTACCACGGGCTTACCTGAAGCCCTTTTTACCCCGGTCAGCCGCCCGGTGGGGGTGACCGAACCGGGGAGAGAAGGACTCTTACCTGAGCCGCGTACCCCAAAGGAACGTGCTGACGGTCTTAACCTTCTCTGGGGTCCCCATGAGGTATGGGGGTCCCGCGGAAGGAGCCGCTGAGTCTTTCGAGGAGACTCGCATCTTTGTTTATCCGCGGACACGGGGGTTTAGGATGAGTCTAGATGTTGACCCCGGCGTAGTTGTTTCCTTTTCCTACTTCCTCTAGAACTAGCGTTTCCTCTCCCTTTCTCCAAAAAGTTCCCTTTCTATGATTCATTTCGGCTTTTTATACTGCATTACTTCATTCGTCGAGCCGAGGAGATGTTCCCCTCTTTCGGACACTTGTCGGTGTTGTGGTGCCAAGTGTCCAAAGGAAAAAGAACATTTGGATGGGCGGCATGAACGCCACCTGTCCCTTCGTATGCCATTTGTCTTATTTGTGCGGGCGTTCCCTGTCCGCGGACTGAAGGTCGTCATGTTTGTCTTTTGGAGCTTATCATCATTGACCTTTCAAAACCCTCAGCTGCTTCTTTAACCCCCTTATCTTTTGGGCGTCATCACAGCTCCTCGGGCTGTGGGGGAGCCGGTTAGGCTCTACCGCGGTTCGAAAACTCCCTCCGCAGGGGGTAATTTCTTTCAAGGCAAAAAGATAAGGGAGATGAAATAACTGGGCTTTTCAGGGGCCCAAAGGGGTTTTGATGGGCCGGTAACGGTTTGGCCCATTAGTTTTGATTGACGGGGCTCATGCTTTCGACACGTGTCGTGAGAAGGAAGGCGAAACGTCTTGGATTGTGGTGCCTATAAATAGGGATCTGATTCCTCTTTCATTTTTACCGTTCTCCGTTTTTTACAGCCCTCCAACTGGGACATCCTCAAGGTAAATCTTGACTTCTCTCTTCTTTTCCTTCCACGACTTTAGCTTTTGTTTTTTATCTTAGTTTTCTCTTCTTTCCCTTTTCTTCTCTCGGGCCGTGGTCGATGTGCGGGAAATTATCTGGGTTTGCATTGGCCGCGGCTGGTCCTTAGGCATCCTTTCCCTTCTCTTCTTTCTTTATTGGCCCCGCTACTTTCATCATGTCAACCCCTTCGAGCAGTTCGGGGAGTGTTCAGGCTTTGATTAGGCCCCCATCCTCCCGACGCCCAGGGGGAAAACTCCGGATGGGTGAAATTGAAGTTCCCGAGGACGTTACCTTCAGGCAGCCCAAAGATCTCGAGGATCCTTCTTTTTACGCTTCCCCGAGCCGCGATCGTGGAGAGGATTCTTCCCCGATCGACTCAGCTTCTTCGCGGTCAGGCGTTGGGGCTTCATCATCAGAATCAGACTCGATACTGGAGTCGCCGGAGTCTCAGCACTCCTACAAAGAGTGGGATACTCGTACTGGTTTGCCTTCTGGCCCCGTCTTTATGCCAAAGGAACGCCGTTCGTCGTCAGTGTTGGGAGATTTCCGGCCGGTTTTGTACAATGAAAATGTGTTAGCGACTTGTCCCTTTAGGAGAGACTTTCAGCCTTCTACCGCGGGCCCAATTCCTGAAGTTTCCCCTCAGCGTGTGATTCCTATAGCTCCTCCGAATGCCCAGAGCCGCGGAGGGGGAACATTCACCACGGTGGAAGATCTGAAAGTAATCGCTCGCGTCTTTCCCTGGCCAGAAGGGGTAGTGCTGTGTTTGCCGGCCGAAGGGGGAGGAAGCCTGGATGCTTATCCGGGTTGTTTGGTGGTGTATATCGAGAGTTTGGTACAAGGATTTCGTCTCCCTTTGCCTAATCTGTTCAAACGTTACCTGAAAGCCTGTGGCTTGAGCCCAGCCCAGCTGGTACCAAACAGTTGGCTTTTCTTGACTTCCTTTGTGATGCGATGTCTGGAGATCGGGGTCCAACCTTCTCTCGGGCTTTTGAGCAATATGCTTATCTTGGGTCATGGGGGCATTCACAAAAGCCTTTATCAGGCCAAGCTCAGTGTCCCTATTGTGGATCGGAACACCAGCAAACCGGAATGGCGACATAAATGGTTTCTGGTTAGAGATCCTTCGCGTAAGGTTTTGAATTTTCACACTGAGCCGCGTTTGTACATGCGGATAAAAAAGAAGGCGGTTTCTGACCTTAAGGAGATCGAGCAGAAGTTTTCTGTGGGGACGAAGCCATCATGGAAAGATATGGTTTCCCCCCTTCGGCTGGAAATGGCTGGCTTAAGTCTTCCTCATCCGCGCATAGGTTGTAGCTAAATTCAGGGGGTGCCCTGGCTTCTGTTTAATCCCTAGTAGTTTCTTGGTTCGTTTTTCTAATCATCTTTGATTTTGTGTGGTTTTGTCCAGGTGCTGCGGAGCTAAAAACCATGGTGGATGCGGCTAAAATGTCTTCGGCCCCCCCTTCTTCTTCTAAAAGGAAAATCCCGTCCGATGTGACGAGGGCTTTGAAACGCCCCAAGACCTCTGCCCCAAAGACTAAGGGGAAAGCGGTGGTGAAAGAAAAAACTATTGCCGCGACTTCCCCTCCTCCGGCTGCTCCGGCGGAACCCGAGCCTCCCACCATACTGATTGATTCTTCCCCGGTCGCCGAGACCCAGCCCTTATCTCTGGTTTCCCCTGCAGAGCATCGAGTCATCTCCCCTGGTGACGCGGGGACTTATAAATCGTTGCCGAAGAAGAAAAAGGCGCGGTCATACCCAGCGTGGGAAGGCGTGAGCTGGGATGTACCAGTTTTTCACGTAGACGCCAATGGTCGGCCCGTGTACCGGATGCCCGGCTTCCACTCCGATACTCTTGAACAGTTGGCTTTTCCCCCCGAACTAGGGAAAGCGGAGTTACGGTATCTGGACCATCTAACCAACGAGCAATTCACATTAGAACAAGAGCGCTGGTGCAATTGGGTAAGTGCATCGTATGTCATTTCTCTCACATTTTTGAGCTTTAAATGCATCCTGTATTCTCATAGTGTTTTCTGCGGCTAGGGTCACGTTTTTACCCACAGCGGCTGGGGCAGATATCTTCGCTTGGGCCAACATGCCCACGAGCTTGAAGGGAGGCTGGAGCAGTTGGAAGGGAAACTCTCGGAGGTTGAGACGTCGAAGAAGGAGGTCGAATCTCTTCGTTCGCGTGTGAAAGAAAAAGACGAGATTATATCCGCCGAGAAAGCGAAAAACAGTAAACTGGTGGAGGACGCGGAGATGCTGCGTGCTCAACTTGAATCTTCTCAACAGGCAATGGTTGCGCTGCAAACTGACTTTGAAACCCAGAGGAGGGAATTTGAAACTCAGAGGCAAGGATTCGAAACCCAGAAAAAGGAGTTTGAGGACCAGCTGCTGGCGGCTAAAGAGGCGAAGAGTAAGGCAGTCGTGGAGGCCAACCGTCGTGCGATCGAGTTGGAACGATACAAGTCCCGTACAGACGGTGATATCGTTCTGTCTTGGTTGGACATTCCGCACAACCGTACCAAGTTGGTGGACGACTGGTTGAAGACTCCGTCTGGTCTGGATTTCATGAAAAGCGTGGTCCCTGAGTGGCTGAACGAAGAAGCTGGGCAAAATTTCATCCAAAACCGGTACAGGGATTGCTTTTATATTGGGATGAAGGCTGGGATACACCAGAGTGTGAAAAAATCCGCGGAGAACCCGGGAGTTCCTCTTCAGCCGTTCTCTCCTAGTGAGGATCGGGAAGACTGGGGTCTGGTGGATGACGACCAAGTGGATTTTTCTGGTGATGGACTGTAGACGTTTGTTCCAGCTGTCTCGGGCGGTTTTATGTTTTAAACAAATCTTGGTACTTTGTTTATGTTTCTTTTTGGATTGCGTACGTTTAGTTTATTTGGTGGAAGGCTGGTGATGGGAAACTTAATCCGCGGTTGTTTTTTGAAAATGGGTGTTGCCCCTGGTCCCGCGGATGACCTGTGTTAGGGGAACCCAGTTTGCGGTTCTTATTGATAGTAATTTTTTTTTTCAGTATCTTTTTGGTGTCAGAAAAAAGATTTTGGAAACCCCGACACTCGGTCGTTTTAACATTTTCCATTCAACGCTCTTATTTATTACAGGCTTCCTTTTGCTTGATAATCTAAACATTTAGCATTAAGCACTCCTTTCTCAGGGAGAATCGCCGCTACTCTCACCTTCTGAAGTGTTTTCCCCTGAAGGCACGTAGGTGGTCCTGAAGCGCGCGTCGCCCAGATACTTGAATATGACGGCCCCTCCCACGTGAACATTCCTGGACCTGGTGAATGCTCTCCACCCTTGGGTGAGCCAGAGCACCCCTGCTTCGTCCCTTTCTACTAAGACGCGTGTGCCCCTCATTCCCAGTCCATTTGTTAGGATGATTCTTTCGACGCCGAAAAGCCTATATTCCTCTTCGAAGAACTCCGGCAGGGGCTGTTGTTTGTTTGGAGGAAACGATTAATCGTCAGTAGAAAACGAGAATGTTTAATCGGGGAGTTTTCAGAGGGGCGTTACCGTTCTTTGTAAAAGAGAAGCATTCTGGATCCATCGGAGGAAATCCCTTGAGCGGCCTCCACCTGCTGCCATGTTCTCTCCAGAACTGTTTTGGTTTGTATATTTCTTGATGGAGAGTGTGCCTTGAGGGATTATCTGGTCCCTCGTTTTTATAGAAAAACTGCAAGCTACTGTCCCCTCGTTTGTTCGTTTTTTTTTTTTTTAAATGCTCGCAATGTTCGAGTACCTTCTCCGAATCGTCCCTTCCCAAGTTCCTCGGGAAGGAGAGTTGGTCAGTAAAGGAAAAAACGGCTTTATTGATTTCTTTTCTAAACCGAGAAAAAGGAAAAAAGGAAAACTTTTATTCGTTCCCAGGTACATCGATACTTGCGGGCTCACTTTTTAGGTTTTGGAGCCTTGGCGTTCTTAGGAGCTCTTGGGGGCTTCTGATGGGCTTTGGACTGGAGCGAGCCCACGCTTGTCGGGCCTAACTTCTTTTGGTGGTCGTGGGTCGGATCTGGGTAGGACACATGCACCTCGAAATGGGACTCCCCCTCGTAGACGAAGAGAAGCGAACAGCCCAGGACGACTTGATTGGAGAAAACGAAGTCCGGCCACCCCTCGATGAACCAGAACGTTCCGTTCGCGTCTCTCTCCACGTCGACTTCGAAGTCCTGACAAGTGGTTGACCACAGGTAGACGAGCTGATGCACTGCCTCCCCGAGCTGCTCATATATTTGGGGTAGTTGTAACGTATGCAAGTGCTCCTCCTTGGTGACGAAGCGGTAGAATGCTCGAGTATTTTCGGAGCCCATGTCGAAGTTTTCTCCGATGGGGGGGTGTTTTCGACTGTGAAAAGATCTGATTTCGCCACTTTCCTTCCCCTCTATTTATGGTGCTTCGCCCGTTGAGACTGTCTGCGGCCAAGTGGTGGTTGAGGGTGGTGACCCTCGCTACACGTGGGAGTCCCTAGCAACCCACATCTTCTTCTTTTAGTTCGAAGGGGAACCACGTGTTTGGGAGAGATTCTGAACCCGCTTCCCGTGTTCCTGAAGGAGAAAAAGCCTCTGCATGGGGCGCAGAATAGTGTGGCCTCCGACCGAGAATGATCTTCGACGCAGCTTGGAGCGGTCTTGAATGAAGAGTGTTCCTCTTAGAACAGGCGGGGGAGGATCCTTCCTTGAAGTGTTGATAGAACACGAAGAGTGGTCTTTATAGTTTGGGTCTTTTGATCGACCACGGAAACCTCGTATGAAACCGTTTATTCCATTTTGGTGGTTTAGGGAGTGGTGTCGGGCCGCTCTCGGTGATTTCGACAGTTGTGAATTATAAGCATTTACGGCTGTCTCTAGGCATGCGATCGCGTTTTTGTGACTTCCATTCGTTCTAAGAAACAGAGGTCCTTTATTATTCATTGACGGTAACAGGAACAAGATTTTTCTCAGACCCGACTCCCTCGAACCTGGAACATTGGAACAGAGAGAGGGTGCAGATTACAGAGGATATGGATCTAGAAATCTTTTCTCTCTATATTTCCTCCCTGTCGGGGTTGATTACATCGACTTCGAAAATGGAGTCCCCCATGTAAGCAAAGATCAAAGCGGACCCCACCATAACTCGGTTCGCTTGAACGAAGTGGTTCCAACCCTGGGTCAACCAGAAAAGGCCGTCGCTATCCCTTTCAACCTTCACCTCATGTTCCTGAATGGAGCGGGACCAAAGCCGGGCTTGTGCTTGTGTGTCTTCGTCTATTAAGACGTACACGAGTGGGAGGCGGAGTGTATGAAGCTGTTCCTCCTTCATGATGACGCGACAGAACGTCCTGGGTGGTGCCCCGGGATTCATCGTCGTTGTTGGGGGGCGTCGGATTCCTCGAGTCGCCAGGGCCTAGTCTTTATATCCCAAGATCGGAGCCCCGGCCTCGATTTGGTCGCCCCCGGGGAGAAAAGCTATGCTCACGGGTCTCTTTCTCTTCCCCCCCCCCCCCCCCACTCATTATTTCTTCTCGTGGTTGCAGGCTGTGATCTGCACGTAGCGTCCCATTCGACGTACATCTGTCCGCCATGCTTAGCCTGGGGCAGTGATGCTCTGGCTATCCTCGGGTTTTGCCCTGGTCTCTTTTTCAGTCTTTTGGTTTACCGAGATGGCGCCTGTGCTGCCCGTGACCCTTGAGGATCCCCTTTAAAAGTCGGGGTCTCCTTAACCTTTCGTCTCTGTGAGAAAGATCCTCCATAAGATGTTATCCTCAAACCCAACAACCTGGGCCTTTTTCCGTTCACTGGACTTCCCGGAACAGATGTATCGCTTGGTATGTCCTAATCATGATCTCAATATTTTTGTTAACTTCCTTTGTTAACTGATCTTTCCTCCTTTATCTAGTGCGTTTGAGCAGCGGCTGCCTGCCCGTTTTGAAATTGAGTACGGCCCGGATCTCCCTGGGCGTGTCCTACTATCGTCAAGGATCCTACGGGATTTTCCCGTGACGGTGTACCGGGGTGATTACCGGGTACCCTTCTTGGGGCAGGGTTGGAATCATTTTGCCTGTACTCATGGGGTCAACATAGGGTCCGCCATCACTTTTCTGCACAAAGGGAATGCTCGGTTCGAGGTTCATATCCTGTCCGCGGATGGTGACGAGGTCGATGCTGAGTGGCGAGAGCCTCATCCTGAAGGCCCTCCACCCAATGGAACTCGTCTGTGTGCTGGCCGAACTCGCTTGGTTTCGGATCGTCCCCGGGACACTCCTTGATTTAGCCTTTCAGGGCCCTGCGTTTCTGTGAACTGCCATGTCTTTCTTGCTTGATTTAGCCTTTCTGGGCCTTCCGTGTGTTTCTTATTGTCTCGGGTGTTCCCCTCTTTGAATGTTAGCAACCCAACTTTTTGGGTGTGGTTTGATTGGGTCCCAAGTTTGAGTCCCCAACTTCAGGGTATCGATCATATCACTGGCATGCCTTAGGCCGGAATTTTACTAGACTAATGGTCAACTTGGGTGCCTTATGTATGTTTCGAAACCCGCTGCGGATCGAGTTCCGCCGTCATAGGACTTGGGTCAATCTGGGAACCCAAAGCGTCCACCAGATGTCTGATGCGGAGCAAGCTCCAGCGTCACAGGACCAAGGGTTGATCTGGGAACTCGATGGCGCCCACCAGATGTCCGACGCGGAGCAAGCTCCAGCGTCATAGGACTAAGGGTTGATCTGGGAGCTCAATGCGTCCACCAGATGTCCGACGCGGAGCAAGCTCCAGCGTCATAGGACTAGAAACTGATCTGGGAGCTCAAGGCGTCCACCAGATGTCCGATGCGGAGCTAGCTCCAGCGTCATAGGACTAGAAATTGATTTGGGAGCTAAAGGTGTCCACCAGATGTCCGACGCGGAGCAAGCTCCAGCGTCATAGGACTAGAAACTGATCTGGGAGCTCAAGGTGTCCACCAGATGTCCGACGCGGAGCAAGCTCTAGCGTCATAGGACTAGAAACTGATTTGGGAGCTCAAGGCGTCCACCAGATGTCCGACGCGGAGCAAGCTCCAGCGTCATAGGACTAAGGGTTGATCTGGGAGCTCAATGCGTCCACCAGATGTCCGATGCAGAGCAAGCTCTAGCGTCAAAGGACTAAGGGTTGATCTGGGAGCTCAATGCGTTCACCAGATGTCTGACGCGGAGCAAGCTCCAGCGTCATAGGACTAGAAACTGATCTGGGAGCTCAATGCGTCCACCAGATGTCCGACGCGGAGCAAGCTCCAGCGTCATAGGACTAGAAACTGATCTGGAAGCTCAATGCGTCCACCAGATGTCCGACGCGGAGCAAGCTCTAGCGTCATAGGACTAAGGGTTGTTCTGGGAGCTCAATGCGTCCACCAGATGTCCGACGCGGAGCAAGCTCCAGCGTCATAGGACTAAGGGTTGATCTGGGAGCTCATTGCGTCCACCAGATGTTCGACGCGGAGCAAGCTCCAGCGTCATAGGACTAGAAGCTGATCTGGGAGCTCAAGGCGTCCACCAGATGTCCAACGCGGAGCAACCTCCAGCATCATAGGACTAGAAACTGATCTGGGAGCTCAAGCCGTCCACCAGATGTCCGACGCGGAGCAAGCTCCAGCGTCATAGGACTAAGGGTTGTTCTGGGAGCTCAATGCGTCCACCAGATGTCCGACGCGGAGCAAGCTCCAGCGTCATAGGACTAGAAACTGATTTGGGAGCTCAAGGCGCCCACCAGATGTCCGATACGGAGCAAGCTCCAGCGTCATAGGAGTAAGGGTTGTTCTGGGAGCTCAATGCGTCCACCAGATATTCGACGCGGAGTAGGCTCTAGCGTCATAGGACTAGAAACTGTAGAAAGATTCATAAAGCACCCACTAACCGCTTTGATTTATTTACTGGTAGCGGGGGTGACTTAGATAAACTTTGAAAGAACTTAGAGATTACACGTAGTATTTCTTCAAGTGTTCTGCATTCCACGTCTTCCGAAGGACAACACCTTCGGGGGTTTGTAACTTGTACGCTCCGACATGGATGCGTTCAACGACTACATAGGGCCCTTCCCATTTGGCGTCTAGCTTCCCTCCTGCCAGGGCCAGACGGAGGACTAGGTCTCCCTTCTCAAATCGTCGCTCCTGGAGATGCTGGTCCCTGTGCCTTTGGGTTTTCCTTTTGTACTCCCGGGCATTTATTTCGGCGACCATCCGCCTTTCCTCCCGAAGGTGCATCTCGACTTCCAGAGCTTCGTCATTGGCCTTGGACTCGTAGGCTAGGACTCGTGCAGAAGGAATCAAATGCTCGACTGGGATGACCGCGTCTGTCCCGAATACCAAGGAAAAGGGCGACTCCCTGGTTGGAGTTTTTGGTGAGGTACGATATGACCAGAGTACCGGGGGGAGAAGTTCCGCCCACCGGCCTTTGGAAGTTTTCCGCAGCTTCTTCTTAATTCCTTCCAAGATTTGGCGATTTGTAGTCTCCGCTTGTCCATTCGTTTGAGGGTGAGCTACTGATGAGAATTTCAATTTTATTCCGAGGCCCTCGCAGAAATCTCGGATGTTTTCACAATCGAACTGCGTCCCATGGTCGGTGATGATGGCTTCAGGGATTCCGAACCGGCACACCAGGTTTTTCCACAAGAATTTTCTGACCTTCTCCGCGGTGATCAAACCCATCGCCTCCGCTTCTACCCACTTGGTGAAATAGTCCACCAGGACTAGGACATACTTGAGCTGTCCGGGGGCCGTGGGAAAAGGGTCCAGAATGTCCATTCCCCACAAGGTGAAAGGACAGTCCCCAAAGATGTTTTGAAGCGGCTCGGCGCGCACATTCTTCAGGTTCCCGTGTTTCTGACAAGCCTCACAACTGCGCACAAAGTTCTGTACGTCTGCCCTAATCGTGGGCCAATAGTATCCCAACCTCAACACCTTGGAAGACAAAGCCCTCCAGCCCTGGTGATGAGCGCAGACCCCGGCATGCAATTCTTCTACAATGACCCGTCCTTCCCGGTTGGATACACACAACAAATCTGGAAAGTTGAAACCTTTCTTGTATAGTCTTCCTTCACGGATCACAAATCGGGCCGCTCTGCCCGTCAACTTCTTGGCCTCCGTTCTTTCTGGTGGAAGAATCCCCTTCCCCAGATACTCAGTGATCGGCGTTCTCCAGTCACCGGGTCCTTCCGTTTGGACGAAATACACTTCTTGTAACAGCCTTCGCCGGTCCCTTCTTTCGAAATCAAATTTTCTCTCTACGTTTGACGGCATGGCGGCCCCCACTCAGGCCAACAAATCGGCTTGTTCATTGTCTTCTCTAGGGATGGACTCGATGGTAAAGTGCAGGAAAGCCTTTCTTAGAGCATTCACCTTTCGCAGGTAATCTGGCAACAATCCCGTCTTGGCCTCGTATTCTCCGTCCGCCTGCCTGGCGACAATCTCGGAATCGGTATACACGGTGACGGCCCGAGCCCCACGGGCCAGGGCTAACTCTAGCCCTGCTATCAAGGCTTCATACTCGGCCTCGTTGTTGGTGGTTGAGAAGTTTAGCTGATGAGCGAAACAGAACTGGTCCCCCCATGCGTAGTTAGCACGATCCCTGCTCCGCATCCATCCGCGTTGACAGCTCCATCAACTTTTATCAACCAAACCTTCTGTGAGTCGCTGTCTTCATCTTCAAAACTGGTTTCGTAGATGAAATCGGCCAAAACCTGAGCTAACGCCGCCTTACGCGGAACGTACGGTATCTCGAACTCTGAGAGCTCGATGGACCACTTCGTCATTCGTCCTGAGAAGCCTGGGGAGTGAAGAATCTGCCTCAATGGAAAATCTGTCAAGACTTTGATCCGATGATCCTGGAAATATGGACGTAGCCTCCTGGCCGCGAATATCAAACAGAGGATCACCTTCTCGACCGGCTCATATCTAGTTTCAGCGTCCTGTAACACTCTGCTCACATAATAAACTGGGTATCGCCCTTCCCTGGTGAGAACTGCGCTGATGGTGGTTGTTTTAACCGCGAGGTAAATGTGTAAGTTCTCAGTCTTCTATGGCTGCTGAAGAGTTGGCAAATACTGCAGAAAAACTTTCAGATCATCGAATGCTTGCTGGAGTTCCGGTGTCCACCGTATCGGCCCCTTTTTCTTCAACAGCGCGAAGAAGGGCAGGGACCTATCTGCCAGGCAGGAGCAGAAACGTCCCAGGTTGTTGACTGCACCGTTCAACGACTGTACTTCTTTCATAGTCCGTGGAGGACGCAACTCTTGTATTGCCGCTATCTTTGCCGGGTTCACGTCTATTCCTCTCTGGCTAACCATGAAACCTAGAAATTTCCCGGAATCAACTCCGAAAACGCACTTTTTAGCATTCAAATTCAGCCCCCCCCCCCCCCCCCCCCCGTCTCAGCAAATCAAAAGTCTCCTGCAGATCTACGGCGTGATTCTCTGCTTTCTGGCTCCTCACCACAATGTCGTCCACGTAAATGGACACATTTCGGGGCAGCTGATCGCGAAATATTTTGTCCACAGTCCTCTGGAACGTGGCTCCGGCATTCCTTAGGCCAAAAGGCATGACCTTGTAACGGAAAATTCCCTGATTAGTGATGAATGTGGTGGCCCTTTGGTCCAGTGGGTCTAGTTTAATCTGGTTATACCCGGAGTACGCATCTAAGAAACTCAAAGCTTCGTTCCCGGCAGTTATGTCCACTAACTCGTCTATCGAAGGCAGCGGGTAACTATCTTTAGGGCAAGCCTTGTTTAGATCCGAGAAATCGACACACATTCTCCATTTCCCGTTTGCTTTCTTAACGAGGACCACATTCGAGAGCCAATCCGAGTCCTCCGCTTCTTCAATGAAACCGGCCTCGAGCAGCTTATCTACTTCCTCTTTCGCTGCCCGAGACTTCTCCGGGGCCATCTTTCTTTTCTTTTGGGACACTGGCCGTGCGTCATGACGGATTCTGAGGGTATGGATCGCGATGGAAGTGGGGACACCTAAAAGATCTTTCGGGGACCAAGCGAACACGTCCCGCGACTGCCGGATAATCTCTAGGACCCGTTCCTTTTCCCCCGCTCCAAGGGCTTGGCCCATGTAAATTCTCTCCTCAGTACTGAAAAACGGCTGGTGGACGGTTCTTGAATCCACGGTCGGAACCTCCCTTTTGGAAGGCCGAACCTCAAGCTCGGCTTCTGATATAATCTCATTAGTTATCCTTGTTGCTTCATTCTGAGGTGAAAGGTTTCTCTCGGCATTCTCGGCCCGGCTCTGAGCGGTGTCTTCGAGACACATGACCTCCTTCTTCTTCTTCTTCAAAGAGGTCACATAACAACTCCGACTCTCTGGTTGTTGGCCGCACACCTCCCCCGTCTCTCCCCCGGAGACTCGGAACTTGGCTTTGAAATGGTATATGGACACAACCATCTGGAATTTGTAAAGGGAAACCCTCCCCAAGAGCGCGTTGTAGGTGGTCGGAATTCGGACCACCGTGAAGGTGATGTTCTCCATCCTTCGGAGAGGGGAGGTGCCTAAGACTACTGTGAGCTCGATTGTGCCCGCCACCTGCACTTCATCTCCTGAAAAGGTAATCAAGGTGCCGTGATAAGGTCTCAAGGCTGTCGCGGATACGCCTAACTGGGAGAAAGCTTCCAACGAGAGTATGTCTACTGACGACCCTGTGTCGATGAAAACCCTCTTCACTGTTTTTGTGGCGATCTGCGCATGGATCACCAGTGGGTCTGCGTGGGGCATGCGGACCTCCTCCGCGTCGGTCGAAGTGAAGATTATTTCCGGGTGTGGTTGCAAGGCGATTCTCTGACTTGCAGTTGACGGGGGATGTCTAGCCTCTCTTTCATAATTCTTCCTTTCTTGCCGACTAATTCCTGAAATCGACGGTCCTCCTGCAAGCGTGTCGATGAAACCCTCTGGTTCTGGGATACGGTTGACCCGCGATCCCTCCGGGCGGTCTTCGCGGCGTGGAGCCTGATTGACCGATACTTGCGCAGGCTGACCCTGCCCTCTTCGACCTCCCCTCCACCAACGTCCCCTCCCTCGGCCCCTGTTCACCGGGGGGTACCGCTGTTGCTCATCCCTCCCCCGAGGGTTCTCAAATCGAGAGGCTTGGTGGTGACTCCTTCTGTCATCCGCGTGCCTCCGATCATTGTGATTTTGAGCTTGCTGGTGACGTTGGGGGTTGTCGCGATGCTCATTTCTCCTGGCCGGAGAGACCGGCTCCCTGTGATTGCGCGCTTCTCGGTCATAGCCTTGATATCTTGCGCTCGGCCTCTCTCTTTCGTGGTTGAAATGGACCTCGTCCTGTCGGGACGCGGGCATTCCGTCCGCGGAGTAATTTCTTCTTTGCTTCACTGCTCCTTTGTCTTTCCGGAACTTTCCCGCTATCTTCCCCAGAAGACCCCGTGGGCTCTCATTGGCCCTCGAGCTAGAGGCCGCAGCTTCTTCTGCCTCAATCTGGGCAGACACCAAGTTTCTTAAGGTATCATAATCCTTGGGCTTTTTCCTGAAAAGCCGAGTCTTGAAGCTTCCATCCGCGATGTTCCTCATTAGGATTATAACTGCGGATTCGTGATTAAAGTTGGGGATCTGAACCACCACAGAGGTGAAGCGGGTGAAGAATTGTCCCAGAGTCTCATTTTGCCCCTACCTGATCGAGTTGAGGTCTAACATGGTCTTTTTTCTAGATCGCGAGCTTCCAAAATGAGACTTGAAGACCTGGGAGAGCTGGAGGAAACTAGCGATCGAGTTCTGCGGTAGGTTAGTGAACCAAGTCAACGCGATGCCGGTCAGAGTTGATGGGAAAGTTCGGCATAGCATTGCATCATTGTACTCGTTGATCCCCATGGCGGTTGTGAAGTGGCACATGTGGTCATCAGGGTCAGTGGTGCCATCATACTTCATCAGATTGGTGTCTCTCCATCGCTTGGGTACGGGTGCTAGGCAGACCTCGGGGGTAAACATTGAAGGAACGAAATCCACCTTCCTCTCGTTCTCACGGGGTGAACCTGTTCGGGTGGACGTGGATATATCAGATGAATGCTCTCCCCTGTGATGCTTGGATGCGCGTCTGCCTTCACCACGATAGTGTGTTCCAAAATCATTGGAAAATCTGGGCTGAAACTGATCTTGATAGGTGCCCCCATACACATTCTGGGGAAAGAAGTGGAAAGGGTTCCCCTGTTGGAACGGGGGATACCCGTCGTACCCATAAAAAAGACCTTGTCCCAGGTTTTGAGGGGGAACATAATGCTCCTCTGGTATGAAGTAGCCTTGAGCCATTTGCGGTGGGACGTATGGCGAGACGACCGGAACCTCCGGTGCGCTGAACTGACCCGGAGAGTTTACAGGCAACTCGGACCCCTGGGGTCCTCCGTAGTCCTGACTCATCATCCCGGGAGAAGCTCCTCCCATGCTTTCGCTCATTTTTCCACCTGTTTACATAAAAAGGCATCAGCTAATGATAACGTCATGAACAGTATTTTGATATTTAAACTCGGGAACCTCTCAGGGTGAGAGTGTTCCCACAAACGGCGCCAGTGACGAAACCGGACGAGAAAAAGTGTGTGGCCCCCCCACATCTCCATGGAGGGGTATGCATGCGATTTCCTTTTATGGAAAGTGGGTACCACGGGCTTACCTGGAGCCCTTTTTACCCCGGTCAGCCGCCCGGTGGGGGTGACCGAACCGGGGAGAGAAGGACTCTTACCTGAGCCGCGTACCCCAAAGGAACGTGCTGACGGTCTTACCCTTCTCTGGGGTCCCCATGAGGTATGGGGGTCCCGCGGAAGGAGCCGCCGAGTCTTTCGAGGAGACTCGCATCTTTGTTTATCCGGGTTCATCAAATGACTCAATGGCAAAGAGGATACGCTTGTTGATACAGTAGAAGTTGAGGATGAAACAATTCCACGTGTTGTCCAGCCCCCTTGATGGATGCCTTACTACCTGTTTGGTTTTGATTACGTTGCTCTTCTCTCTGGAGGCGTCCGCGGACACGGGGGTTTAGGATGAGTCTAGATGTTGACCCCGGCGTAGCTGTTTCCTTTTCCTACTTCCTCTAGAACTAGCGTTTCCTCTCCCTTTCTCCAAAAAGTCCTCTTTCTATGATTCATTTCGGCTTTTTATACTGCATTACTTCGTTCGTCGAGCCGAGGAGATGTTCCCCTCTTTCGGACACTTGTCGGTGTTGTGGTGCCAAGTGTCCAGAGGAAAAAGAACACTTGGATGGGCGGCATGAACGCCACCTGTCCCTTCGTATGCCATTTGTCTTATTTGTGCGGGCGTTCCCCGTCCGCGGACCGAAGGTCGTCATGTTTGTCTTTTGGAGCTTATCATCATTGACCTTTCAAAACCCTCAGCTGCTTCTTTAACCCCGTTATCTTTTGGGCGTCATCACATTCCTTACTGTATTTTGCTCTTCTCACAAACTCTCCCTTGGAAAGTTTCCTTTTCCGAGGAGGTCGACCACATCTCTTCCTTACATTGGGGGTAACACTTAATCTGTTTAATATATTCAAGAAGGTTTATTTCATCATCAGGGAGGACTGGATATATGGTTTCAGCATGTGCTAAAATCCAAGCTTCATTTGTGTAGAAACCAGCAACAAAATCTGCAACATCAAGCCTTTTAGACACTATCAGAAACAAACACCAAATCATCTGTAGGTTGTATAACTTTACGGAGTTGCTGGAAAAACCACTCCCAAGATGCATTACTTTCTGTGTCAACAATCTCAATAGTAAGCGGGTATAATTTCATATTTGCATCTTGGGTAACTGCTCCAAGCAATGTACCCTTATATTCCCCCGTTAAGAATGTGCCATCTACTACAACAACCTACAAATAAGACGGGAACAATTTAAATACTGAAATCACCATAATTTTGCTAAATTATAAATGATTATGTACATATACATACCTTTTTTAAGATGGGAAATGCTCTAATGGATTGTCCATAAGACAGGAATAAGTATTCGAACCTTTCATCACTGTCTGTTTTAATGAGAGCTACTGTTCCTGGATTTTTCTCCATAAGAATGTGACAATATGACGGCAAGGCAGCAAAATTTGATTCCGGCGACCCTTTTTCCCTCACTTGAGCTATTCGTGCTGACTTCCATGCCTTCCAATAAGTAATTGAGATCTTGTGGTCTGTTCTCATCTTATCAATAATTTGTTTTGGGGTGTATCCACTGTTGAAAACACAGAAATCATTAACAATAAATATAGTGCTGAAATGAAAGCTGAAACTAAAATGCTGAAACTAACTGCTGAAACAGTATACACCTTGACTGTATGAGGCCTGCAATAACATTGGATGGTGCATGCCTGGAGTGTCTTGTTCTTGTATCCCATGTGCATGTGTGTATATCTCTATACAATATCACCTCATGACAAATAGCTGAAATTCTCTTTGTATGCAATTTCCAATCACAATTTCTATCTATGCATGTTGCTCTATAATATTTTGGTGTTGATTTTTTAACCTCAAATCCAAATATGTCTGTCATAGACATAATGTATAGAGCATCCTTTACTGCCTGTCTAGATTCAAATGTTTTTCCAACATACATAACCCTTGGGCATTGAGTGACACGGTTGACAATACTGTCCGTGATAGAGCTTCCACCACCCCTTTCATCAACTGTGTTCCCTTTTCTATTCATCATTTCATAGCGCTCATTCCAATACCCATCATTGGACTTGTCTGAAAATGATTCACTGTTTTCAGCATTAGAGGAATATGAAAATCTGTCAGCATCCATATCGTCTTGTGGCACATCCTGATTCTCATAAAAAATAGAGACATTTTCTATTATATCCAAATTGGTGCTATATCTCTCATCAGTTTCAGAAAAGCTTAAAATTTTCAGCAGTAAATTGAAACTCATGGCCAACAATATCCAATGGCAAGGTGTTTGTGACACACAACTCTACAGAAAAATTCACTCCATCCAGCTTACTCAACAACAAGAATTCTTTTAAATCAGCATCAGCATCTACCTTAAGTGGTGCTCTCAACGTCTTGAAGGGGTGCAAATGGCTGAATTCCAATTCAACTGATTCATCAACATTGAATCTGCTGCAAACCTTATCCCTCAAGGTTAATAAAGTAATTGTATCCTCTAGCACAAAAACCTTCGAAGTAGTGTTCCATCGAACAGTAATCCTGTTTCAGCAACTCTCCACTTTCCCCCATACACAACAGTTACAATGTTTGATGACATTTCTACCCCTGCAATTGATTGTTTGACAGTATTAAAGTACTTGAAATATAATTGGAATGCATTTCCGCAAAAACGAACATATACCTGCAGAAACACTAAAAAACAGAGCTGTTGGAAACAACTAAAAAACAGATAACTGCAATCCACATGAGATCAATATTCCACAGTTTCAGCAATCGAAAACGATAGTTTCATTCCACATGCTAATGTCATATAGAAAATCGAAACATATATTTGCAAAAACACTTTTAGTAGCAATTAAAAAAACATGAATTCTGTTAGTTTCAGGAGATCTCGTAGAAACTTTGCGCCCTCACAACAGATCACAGCAGAAAGTGTTGAACTATAATAAATTGATAGAAAGTATTGATCTATAAGATATCACAACAGAAACAATATACACGATCATAACAGATCTGTTGAAACGTTACTTGTAGCGGAAAAATCGAAAAATCCGTGTTTCATGAAACCGAAAATCTGTTAGTTTCGATCACATCAGATCAGATCTGTAATCAATTAATAGCATAATCAAAATTTCGAAGAACATTGCTGAAAAATAGTCCAAAATTACAGGAAAAAACGAGCGACAACGCTTACCTTCTGCTGTGATCGCTTATTTTGTCGATATGCTTACGTAGTAGAAGCAATTCAGCAATTTACAGCAGCAATTCAACGTTACTTTGTCGATCGATGAATTTACAGCAGCTAGGATGAAGAGGAGAATGCGTGTGTGGCAAGGTTTTATGTGTGTTTCGGTTTCAGCATGATGAAAAATTCGGTGGACAAATCCCAAATATGGAGAGGGTGGGAGACGGATTCCTAATATAGCCTAATTTCATGGCCTATATGGAAATTGCCCCTATTTTTCTAAGCAATTCAATGCTGTTGATTGAACGTGGCCATGAATTCTTAAAAAAAATTTGGTAGACTCCTTCAATCAAATGATCTCTTCGACCTAAGCTTGGACAACAAGTTGAGTTTCATCAAGCTTTCTTGTAATGCCTTATTCATCTCGTTCATTTCTCGTGTTGACGCTGCGAAGCATATTTGGGTGGGGGTCGAGGTCTATAACCAGAACCTTTGACGTAGCCAGAATGGTACTTGTGTTTCACACCGAACTACACAGATGAAAGGAAACCTGAAATGAGTAATTCAATTAAGAAGTGACAACTTAAGTAGTATATTAATTTATAAATTCATCATTAGGGAAGATTTCTTTAAACCTTCACTCTCTTTAGTATAAAACATCATACTACTCATATTCGGACAAAAACCAGTGATTAAATAAAGGTTAAATGTGTCTTCAGGACCATAAACCACTTCATCCGGCCACCCAAACAAATTATAACGGTCATAAACTATCGACTAGTAAAGGAGATAAACTGCTTATTCAGAGGCTTCTAGTATCACATCTATACTAATTCTGATGTAGACACATTCCAAAATCTTCGGATTTAAATCTGAAATATAAAATAAAATTAAGTTTTTTGATACATACCCATAATTCTTTAGCTCCAACATCTCATTCTTTTGTCTCACTCTTATGGTGTACTTCAAAACGATCAATTGCATCAAGTGGTATACCCGTTTATTGCACCCTAAAAAAATGAACAATAGAAGATGTTAAGTCAAGAATATGGTATTATAGGCATTGGATATAGATTCCAAAAAAATGGCTATCTATGTCCTAAAAATTAATCTGCAATGTGCATTTCAAATTTACTAAATAAGGAGACATGAATATCATCTTACCAAATGTTTCTGGTGCGATTGAAACGACCTAGAACCAGTTTAGTGATGATGTTTTCATTGTGATCTATTCTTGGAATTTTTCTCGGACACTTCCTGCAAATTAACTATTAAGATACATGTAATCTATTAAGGACTATGTGTGGAAGATGAATATCATACTACAAATATTAACACTTAGCTTCGTACCTTGAATTCATCGCTTGATCAAGAACACCCACCCTCACCAAATCTGATCGGATCAGATCCTCTTGTTTTTAGTATGGTGCAAAAGAAGGTGTCTAACTGATCATTTCTTGTTTCATGACAACACCAAAACATCCCTCTACAACAGCAAAAAAAAGGCACCACACCAGCCCATGACAGCACTAGCACCTCCCCTACAACAGCAAAAATTCAGTAAAAAAAAGGGACCAAAACAGTCCCCTATATATTGTTCATAATAGCAATCAAACATCCCCCTACAGCAGCAAAATTCGGCAAAAAAATGCACCAAAACAGCCCCTATATATTGTTCATGATAACATTCAAACATCCCCATACAGCAGCATATATTCGGCAAAAAAAAACCCCCCACCAAAACAATCCCTATATATTGTCCATGACATCACTCAAACATTCCCTATTTCTTGTTTCATTACAGCAGCAAACCTTCAGCAAAAAAAAAAAAAGCACCAAAACAACCCTTATTTCTTGTTTAATGACAGCACCCAAACTCATTGATTGAGAATTAAGAATTTAGAATTCAAAATTGTTAGAATTGAGAATATAGAATTCAAACAAATTGAGAGAACTTAAACATCAGAATTCAACCCAATTGGGAGAACTCAGAATTCAAAATTCAAAATATTGAGAGAACTCAAAATTAAAAAATTTAGATCAAATGCAGAATTGCAAGCTAGAGAATTTGTAAACAAACAGATCAACAGAGTTGAGATCTTTTTTTTTTTATGAAACTAACAAACCCAATAAATCACCAGAATTAAAATTTTCAAAAATAAGGCAATAAAGAGAACAAATTCAGAGAAGTATGGAGATGATACTCTTTGATTAATATGCTTGTTTCTATTTTAAACTCAATTACAGAATTCAAAATCTTGACGCAAAACAAGCATAACCATGAAATCAAGCAGCAAATACAATGAAAACAAACTAATTAACGAAGCGAGTTGTCGCAATTAAGGGCGAAATTCTCAACATGAGAGGAATGAGAGAAGGATGGACAGGAGCGAGGAAGTCAGTCTATACCTGATTGGGGCCTCGAGGCGTTGTTCCACGATTTAGTCTCTACGAGTGGCAAACTTGATCTTCAATCATCGACGGGAAGCGATCAGAATGACAGAAATGACTCAAATGAGAACGGGGGGGTGAGGAAAGGGGGGTTAGGCCGTTAGGGTTTTGAGTATGGAGTCCAGTTTGGAGCAAAGGTTTATAAAATAGGGTAAACGTGCGCGCTTGCTGAAATTAATGGAGGGAATTCAAAATTAGGGGATTTCTTTCATTGGATATCAGGTTGAATTTTTTATTTTGAAGCAGGATATCAGGATGAATTGGCTGAGAATTGAGATATTCATTTTATTTTATTTTGGTAATAATATAAAGGATTATTCGTATAAATAATGTCACTAGGATATATGATTATTGTTTGTGAATTTGAAAATAATACACATTAAAATGATATTTAAAGTGTATAAACTATAACTAAAAATAAGATTGAAATAATTTGTAATTATTATTATTTTTAATTCATAAATATAAAATAATGGTTCGTTTAGTGTTTACTCCATAAAATAAGAAATAGTAATAAGAAATTACGATGCAGTGATTCAGTGTATTCATAGAAAAAAAAGGCATATCTGAAAAATTAGGAAAAAAAATACAAGATAGAAAGGCTGATTTTGAATCAGTTTTCCAATAAGCTATAGAAATACTCAATATGATTTTTGTAGAGTTCAAACGAATCATTATACCAAGACCTTGCCAAGTAAGAACTATCTAGCTACAAACCATCGACTCGACTAATAAAAAAGACTTAGGTTGATTCATAGCACATGAGACCGCTACAAAAATAAAGGATTTAGTTCAAAATATTAAATTTATTTTTAGTTATGATTTAGATATATGTGATTTAAATAAAGTTATAAATGTTTACTTGTTTTGTTTAAGAAATTAGGACATTATTGAGTTGGTGATATTTTGTGAAAATTTTGCCAAATTATATATAACATTTAATTATACATTATATATATATATATATATATATATATATGATTATTGTTTGTAAATTTGAAAATAATACGCCTTAAAATGATATTTAAAGTATATAAACTATAACTAAAAATAAGATATAAACAATTTGTAATTATTATTTTTCATAAATATAAAATAATGGTTCTTTTAGTTTTACTCCGTAAAATAAGAAATTCCAATGCATTGATTCAGTGTATTTATAGAAAAAAAAACATATCGGAAAATTTAATACACCTTTTAATTTAATTAAAACATAT
Organism: Persicaria maculosa; assembly: GCA_963922045.1. Lineage (NCBI taxonomy): Eukaryota > Viridiplantae > Streptophyta > Magnoliopsida > Caryophyllales > Polygonaceae > Persicaria > Persicaria maculosa. The sequence continues at coordinate 63,377,549 of OY998252.1, forward strand.
ATGAAAAAAACACACACACGATTTTTTTAGTGAAGTTGATAAATTAGAATGAAAAAAAAAATTAATAACAATGTATTACATATACTCTATGTATATAACGTTATAAATTCCATTTTTAATAATTATCAATAATTATTATAAATGGAATTTATAATAATTATTGATATGAAGAAGATAAAAGGTTTTGGGTAAATTGAAATAATACTTAGTCATGTAAAGGTTATCAACTCAAGAAATTCAATTTTTGTTATATATTTTCCCCAATTATTTTATATATGGATATAATTTTAGAAGAGTTTAATCACAATTTTTTTAAGAAAGATCTACCGCGTTTGCGGATAAAGAAAGAAAATTTTCTTATCTTGAAGGTACTGATATATTTATGAGATATATTTTTGGATTTTATACATATATAATTATGGATAGATTTTTAGATTTTGACTTATATAATTTATATTATTAATGTTATTTCACAAACGTTGATGTCTTCTCCATTCTTTTTTGTGTTGTTATTGCAGGTTATTTATGACTTTGTTTACGATTTCCTTGATACGCTTTTCGAAATAATTAATGTGCTGATTGTTTCCACTAATATATACTATCGTTTCATATATTGTTTCATATGTTGTCGATAAAGTATAAATTCATTCAGATTTGAGAAACTAGCTTTTCATATGCTATTTCCACTAATATATGTGTGTTTGGATTATATTGCATTTTAATTATAATACAGTTAAATTTTATCTCGATCTATGCAAGTATTTGGTTGTATAAATAAAAATCTCATAAAAACCGAGTTAAACACAATACTCCAATAATCACATATATCGAGATAAAATAATTGCATTATAATATATATAATCGCAATTTTTGTTAAATAAACACCACCTAGTAATTTGTGGAAGATTTATCAATAATTACATTATACTATATTTTAACAGATACATAGATGAATGACATTAAATGTGTATAATATGATACAACATATTGTTAAATTCAATATAGGAGTAATATGATACAAGGACAGAGGTTTAACTTCTTTTCTTTTTTGACTTCAAAGCCACTGCGTGTTCTCCATCTCACCATCTCTGCCTCTCCATTTTTTTTGACATCGACCCACTTGGCTCCTCATCATTCTAGCTAGTTTCACATCTTCTGGAAAGCAACTCAACAACCACTCGGCATGTTCAGGTCTCCCATGGTCTAGATATAGGTAAGCTCATCATTCAGTTTCCCCCCTTCTCCTAGTGGGTTCATGTAGTTGTAGTAATTCCGAGATTGATGTAATTGAGAGGTCTAACCACCCATTTTTGATGATATGTGAAGATTATCACCCGTTTTTGATGATAAGTGAAGATTATTGGACTAAAATCTCTTCAGATTTAAGGTGAATTCATGTAAATTTGGCATGTACCCTATGTGTTCGAAGAAATGTCCAATAGTCTAAAGAGAGTTGTTACAGAAAAATTGGCAAATTTATCAGGATTTAGCTACTTTACAAAGGGTTTAAATGAGAATTACTAAGCATCTTCATGTATAATAGAGTACATACATGAGCTGGCAAGAATAATAAAGTTGTTACACACGCTGCTGCTCCTATCTCATCAGTTTGGTGTTGTGGCGGGGAGCTAGCAAATTGTGATACCTCCGATGATTTTTACCAATGGCGTAGTCCTTATTGCTGGCTGGACACCCTACTCGGTAAGTGAAATGTACTCTAAAATGTCAATCATGCCTCTTTATGTATCAAAGTTGTAAGATCAAATTTGAGGTTTAGACTTGGAGATGTGATATCTGTTCACCAGTGTCGAGATGTGAAATATGGGAAGAGTGTGCACATTCTTCCAATTGATGACACTATTGAGGGAGTTACTCAACAACAACATCCCAGTATATCCCGCAATTAAGCAGGGTCTAGGGGGTCGGGATGTACGCACTCTTACCCCGAGGAGCCCAAGAGAGTGTTTCCAAAAGACCCAAAACGAAATGAAACAAGAACCCTAGTAAAGCATGAGCACAAATCAAGTCACGGAGCAAGCAAAAGAAAATCAGAGTGAAAGCCAGACAAGCACACACAACACCACTCCCCCAGCACTAAACGTCTGCCACCCGTATAGTCTCCTCTAGTTGTCTCTATCCAATGCCATATCCTCTCAAAGCTGCAATAAAATGAGGTCTTGAAGGATAGCCCCCATCCAGCTCTTCTTCGGTCTACCTGTCCCCATACGAAAAGCTCCGAGATTCAGAATCTCACACCTTCGAACCGGGGCCGATCTAGGTCTTCTTTGCACATGTCTGAACCAACGCAATCTGACTTCTCGCAGTTTATCAACAATACTCGTCACTCCAACTTTCCTTCTAATGTCGGCATTTCTGATTCTGTCAAGTCTCGTAAGCCCGCACATCCAACGCAACATTCTCATCTCTGCCACTGACAACTTCTGTTCTTGAGCTTTAGTGACTGGCCAGCACTTTGAGCCGTAAAGAGCAGCAAGTTCTACTATAATACTACTACTATTGAGCTAGGGAGTTACTACTTACTGTAAATCTCTTTGAAGCATACCTCTAACGTAAGTATTTATTGTTTTAAACATAAAATTACATGCATATGTGACACATATTCGTTTGCATTTTTCATGTGGTGTTGCTGGAAAATTGCTCATAGTTTAATGAGTAAAATTGAGACATGTTGTGTGGCCATAATTGCAGGCCCTATTGATATTTTGTCAATTATGTATTCGTCACAGTAATCCTCAGTTTGTAAGGTATGGATGTAAAGGCTGTTATTGACTTATCATAGAACATTTTTCAGACAACTTGATCTTCTAAAATATATGGCGGCATGTGATATTGAAGAAATTAGGCAACTCAGGCTGGTTAATCCCCTCGTAAAGGATCAACTTATGTGGAGACACACAAAGAATGGGTTGTTTACAGTGAGGTCAGCTTACCATGCACTCTTGGAAAAGGAAATGAGTGAGGTAGGGGCAGCGGGGCCATCAGATTGTTATGCTGCAGAGGGAGCCTGGAAGGCTATGTGGAAGCTCAAAGTTTTGCACGAAGTGCAATCCTTTGTATGGAGAGCTGCGACCAAAATTTTGCCATGCAAAGCAAATTTATTTAGAAGGAGAATCACGACTGATCAGTGCTACGACGTGTGGAAGGGAGGAGACCCATGCTCTTTTTTAGTGCGGGACGGCGATCAGGAGGGTGTGGAAAAAGAACCCAAGTTTGGAGAGGCTCTGGCTGAGTTCGGAGACCACACAGGGGGTCGCTACAACAGTGCTCATGGGGGGTTCCATCAGGGATAGACAAAGGTGGGCTATGATTGCATGGCATGCGTGGAGGGCCAGGAACAAGCGAGTCTTTGAAGGGGTGCAGGCTCAGCCGGATGAGATCATAAGAGAGGCTGATGACATGATGATTGATGTTGAGAAATACAGAGACGTTGTGGCAGCTTCCAGATGCGAGACCAAGAGTGAAGTGGTTGAAACCACCCGAGGGGATCGTGAAGATCAATTGCAATGCTAGCATCTCGCACATGCTCCAACCGAAAATTGGAGTGGTATGTAGGAACCACCAAGCAGAGCTGGTGTTCGAAGGCCAACGTGGAATTCAGCCAGTGTTCTAAAAATCGTGCCTAGGCGCTAGGCGGGACGGGACCTAGGAATTTTTAAGCCTAGGCGGACCTCTAGGCAGAAATTCGTCCAGAAACCGCCTAGTCCCGCCTAGGCGCCGCCTGGTCCCGCCTAGGCGCCGCCTAGGCATCGTCCAGTCCAACAATTATTCAATTTGAGCTTCTAAACATATGATTAGTTGACTTAGGGTCTTTTTATCCCCCATGTCGGGATGCATTTGCTTTTTAGTCGAACTTATAGTTTTGGATTTTAGGAGGTTTAGAGTTGTTAGTCAGACATATACTTTTGCGTTTATTTACTTTAGTGTTATTTAACTACTACAAATTTGGGTTTATGAGTGATATTATGGATTATTATTACATTATATGAATTATTGACAAGTGTTATTCGTCAAAATATAAGGAAATAATCAACTTTGTTCTAAGTCCGCCTAGGCGCCGCCTAGGCACCCGCCTAGGTGCTAGGCGGGAACCCGTCGCCTAGCGGCCGTCTAGCACCTTTTAGAACATCGAATTCAGCCCACGTACAACGTCGAGATAGCTAAGGCCAACGTGGGTACTCACTGTTAAGTAGGTGTTCTACATGTCACTTGTTGTAGCTTTCTTCAATTTCTATCTTCTTTCTGTCTTTTTCGAACGTGGCTGTAACTTTCTTTTACTGTGAAATGATGTTTATGACCGTATGGATTTCATATGTGTGGGTTAACGAAAAGAGTGCAACTTCAAGTGTAAAACTTATCGTTTAAATTGAACAATATATCTGATTTTATATAACCTTCTCCCTATATCTGTTCATCTTTGTTAAATGAATTCGCAATAGCTATATGAAATAATTATAAAAAAAAAACACAAATGTCTTATTGATTGTCTTATTTTCTTTCCCTAAATCAACCAAACACTTGAAAATGTAATAAAGAAAGCAATGATTCACCTCTTGAATCAACCAAACAAAATAAGAGTTTAACCATTTCCCTTCCCTTTCCTTTCTCTTGAAATGATTTCTTTTCTTTCCTTTCCCTTCCTCCAAACAAACGAGCCCTAAATCTTTTTCTAAAAAAGTGAAACCCTCCCCCGGGAGCCATAGTACGCGCTCATCACGCGCCCCTCTCTCTCATCGTCCATATCCCTCTTCAACCTTCTCCATGTGCAAATTCTCGTCGGATCGCCGGCTATGTGTCTCTAATCGGCTTTTCCCTAGCGGATCCGGTCTCGAGATGCCCAAATATATTAGATCGGGCTCGATTATTGGGGCTGTTCGCCTGCTCTGGCCACCGTTCCTCGGTGTGTCTCTTCCTTCGCCTCCGCCTGTCACTCCCTGTGCAAAGGTGTTGTTCTTGCCGTGTTCCTTCGTTTCCGGCCCTCGGCTTCTCCGTCTGTTGGTTTCGAGGCCTTTTTCTGTTCTCCTGAACCCTAAAAAACTCCTTTCCTCTCGCCCCCTCTTCCACCGGTGGTGGTTACCCCTGGCCTGGTGGTTTGGCGGTTGGAAAGGCAAAAATTTGTCATCAAGGGGGACAGTTATGGACAAAAGGTTGATGGATTTTAGAAAAAGAAAGAAGCTCTCCGGGGGTGCGCGTACTGGTGTGTTGTTTTTCCGTTCGGTTGGTGGTAGGCTGGGCTCCGGCGTCTCTCGTCAGTCTGGTGGTGGTGTGTGGCTGATCGTTCACTTACCCGGCTTCTCTAGCCTTGGACGAATTGGGATTTCACCCCCCAAAGCTACAAGGCTACGTTTATCGGCCATTTACAGGTTTGGCTACTTTCGCTCTAGTTGTACACTAATCAACTGCATTACAATGCTTATAAAACCTTATTAGTTAACGATTGATGTGGCTAACATGCTGATTTCTGCACAAACACTCGCCATCTATCGGTGGTTGGAAAACCCAGTGTTTAGAGGTTGAATCCTCTGCACACCTTACCCCCCGATTTTCGGGCCGTGAACAAGCTGCGGGCTGTGGGGTTGTTATTGCTCCTATCTCCAGCTCTAATGAAGAAATTTTTTTCACAAAATCTGGTACTGAAATTTTGAGCCCTGATCCGGCTGTGATGATACTTTACTCTCAATGCTTGTGTTTCTTAGCCAGAATGCAACCTTTCCAGGTTCTTATCCCTTATGATGCAAATTTTGGGGCTCCGATGTTTAGATTCATTATTATCATCCTTTGCAATACCAGGGGGATAGGGAAAATGTCGGATTATGATGCTGGACATCATTTCAATAGCTTTTTTAAGCTGTTAGGTAAAATATTTTACGGAAAATTAAATTGTTGTGTTGAAACTAGTCTTGCTGAATCGCCTTATGCACCTATTGTTGCTCCTCTTGTTTCTTTTGTTAAGTTCCAGGGGTTTGAGCAGCTAGGTGTATATGTCCTTTGTCCTACCACTCTCGGATATTGCAATTTTGTTTTATGTAAATGGATAGCTTCGACCCCTCTGAAGGGAATGTACAACACAATGGTTGTTACAAAATTGGTTTCAGAAAAATTATGCACTGCTTTGGCAGTGGCTGTTTGGATAACATATTTTTTCTGCTATTGTTATATGGCTCAAACACACCCACAACATGAACATACTTTTTCTGTTGTCAATTTGGATTCTATGATGTTTAGAGCTTTGTGTGTCATGCTCTGTAGTCCAGGGGAGGATGAAAATAGGTTGGTCTATGATGTTGACCAGCTCTTCAAATGCTTAGCAAAATTCTTATGTAAAATCCTTTATGAAGAATTATGTTGTCATTTTCAATATAACCAAGATGATACAGGACTTAGTATGTTGAAAGCTTCCAGCTTGAGCAAATTGGATACAGATTTCCTTGTGTTCGCAGGGGTATTCTCCACCTACTTCATGGCTGTGTTCTTGGGCTCTCCTGGTCGAAGACTTTTTATTTTCTTCCTTTACTCAATTAGTGATGTAAATGTTATCATTAAACCTATCTGTGTATCAGTGCATTACAATTTGAATTTGTTTAGGGTTCACGCTCCTAATGGTGTTGTTAACCCATTTAAAAAAATTATCATGTTTCCTCGACATCCCATTGAAATGCTTCTTATGTCTATTGTAGGCAAAGTAGTAGTGGAAAAGCCAACAAGAACTTTATGTGAAATGAACAATAGTTTGGAAAATCCAAGTGTTGCCTCTGTGTCTCATCTTGTCAACTACTTCGTTAACAGTTTCTCTTGGCATTATAAACCACAAAATAAAACTATTTTAATCATGCTCCCTCACAAAAATTATCTCCAAATCAGTTTTTCGCTACACTCTCTCCTTGGTGTAAGGTCCCTTAAATCTTGGCCTCACACCCCTGACGGTTATTTATGAAAATCACATACTGGAATTGCAGAGGTATTAAGAAAACCACATTTTGGACGGAAATTGATAGTAAATGCAAAAACGAACATATTCAAATAATGGCCTTAGCAGAAACCAAATCGAAAACCATTCCTGAAGATAAAATTTGGAAAACAACTGGTTTTGACGAGGCTATCTAGTCACCTGCCTCCGGGCGTTCGGGTGGTCTCGGTATTCTTTGGAAGTCCTTCCAATTAACAAATGAAATCATTACGGTAGAAATTCACCTACCCCGAATCATAGGGCTTCGATACGAAAATATTAATGATAGATTTATGACTTTACTACTGTTTGTATACGCGCCTCCGAGCCCTCAAGAGAAAGACTCGTTTTGGGAAACGTTAACATCCATCGTGAGGGATTCGTCCATTCCTTGTATTATTCTGGGCGACTTGAATGAAATTCTTTGTAGTGATGACAAACTGGGTGGTGCTAACCTTCGTTCCGCTCGATTCACTAGACTTCTACAATTTAAAAATGACTGTACTCTGCTAGATCTACCTACTTTCGGAAACCCATTCACTTGGAGAAAGAACCCAGATGACGAAAACACCATTCGCGAAAAACTTGACCACGTGCTTGTTCATCACCAAATCATTCAGAAATTCCCTAACCTAATCACTTACAACGGAGCCTTCTCATCATCTGACCATTGCCCCATTTCAATAACTCTTGAGTGTGGATCGGTTTTCAAAGCTCCTTCGTTTAAGTTTGATGGATCCACAATTGCAAACAACGAAAGCTCGGCTGGAGCTGTAATTCGGGACTGGGATGGACGTCTTATACACATCTGTTATAAAAAACTTGGTAAACAATGCCCGTTGAAAGCAGAGGCCCTTGCCCTTAAATTAGGAGTCCAACATGTTCTACAACTCCGTATTGACAAAATCCACATTGAAGGTAATTCCCTCATAATTATAAACCACTTAAAAGAAAGATCTAAATGTCCTTGGGAAATCGAAATGATATTATCAGATGTTAAACTCCTTTTATCGACTGTGAAAGAAGTGTCATTCTTTCATGTTCCCCGTTTAGGCAATAGATCAGTGGCTGATAAGGTTGCACACCTTTGCCACTCTGCTTGGGGTGTCGATATTCACAACAATTTTGGTCTTTTAGACCTCATCCGTAAGGATGCTGCCGGGTAGAGTGCGCTCGCCCGAATTTTTTCCTAATAAAAAAAAAAATTCTTCGTATATATAAAAATATCTTTTTTTATCTACATCAATTAATATTGCATACGTGTCATATTATGGATTGATACGATATTAACTTTTTCATCTATGTCAATTATTTATCTTTTTGTCATAATTTATCACCGTCAATATTTTTGCATACGTATCACAATATTTGGTTCATTATTAATAAGTCAATACAGTATAATTTATCTTTTCAATATGTATATACCCCCGTCAATATTTTTCAATCGATAATACGTGCCAAATTTGATGAGAAAATTTTAAAAAATGAATCAATGTATACCGCCGTCAAATTTTACAAAAGAAATCTATAATATCTATATCTATATAAAATACTAAAACAGAGGTCTGAAACGGCATCTGGTGCTATTTCGTTTCGTATATATATGAGATTTTTTGGATTAAAACGAGGTTATTTTTACATACGGGTCATATTCCGGATTAAAATGATATTATTTTTTTGGGCCACATTTATTAATAAGTCAATATAGTTAGGTAAAAAACTTATCTTTTTAGAACATATAATATATCCAATATTATTTTTATTTGTAAAATATTATTTAACTTTGTAATCTAAAACAAATATAATATTGAATTATTGTACATCATACATATTAATTCTAATCTGACTAATTTCTACGTTGCTATTTTTTTTTAGATATTAATATTTTACTTTGTCCATTTAAACTAAATTTAAGGTTTATTTTCATCGACTTTAATGGGAACTAGCCTATAACCCGTGAGCCACGCACGGGATTTTAAATTAATCTAAGTAAACTAATCATATTTTTCGGATGTTATCGTATTATTTATTGCCGTATTATGTAAGTTTTTCTAATAATTTAAAATAACAAAACGATATTGCTAACTATTTTAATAATTTACTAATAATTTTAATAATTTTCTAGTACGTTATGATTATTATTTGCCTACTCTATTTTTTTTATTAAGTTAAGAACATAGGCATATTATTAATTAATTTGCATTATATACACATAGAAGAATTAATTTGCATTATATACACATAGAAGAAGGATTTTTTTTGAAATATTCACAATTAAATAAATTAGCAAAATGTTCTTGATTTTAAAATTTTACCAAAATGTTAAAAAATTGCAGGTCCGATAGAAACACGAGATTAAATCCGCATGTTACATGTTGATAACTCCCTCCCTTGATGGAAAATGAAATAATTGTTTCAAGGGCTTTGACAGGATGTTTGTGTCAAAGGCCTTGGCGCATTAACAGTTGATGAAATACAAAACCTATATTATTTGTCCGAATATTATTTTATCTTATTATATGCTTCTGTTATATTATATATATATATATGTTGGACTAACCTTTTCAGGAAGTATATTCGAGATTATATCTTTCCTTTGGTGCATATGAGGAGATCCTATTCAAAACGGATCATGGCGTCAAAATATCCATATATAGAAGATTGAAGATCAAACTGATTCGAAGGAGCCGTTGGAGATCTGGTGTTGAAGATCCTCACGCTCCATGCTCTTATATAAAGGAAAGGAAGGAGAAGACAGAAAACACAAGTGCTACACACGAGCTTTCATTCATTCAAGCGATTCTGTCTTCCAAGTGTCTCTCTACTAAGCGCTCTAGAGTTTGTTGTTTATTTCAAAGCCTTTGAGAGTCACTGTGAGCTTATAGGATATATTCATTTAAAGTGTTACTCGAGAGTTTATAACTCGGGAAGTTGCACTAGGCTATTGATTTGTGAGAGTAAGAGGATTGTACTAGATAGCTGAGAGAGGTGGGGCTCTTCTAGATTGGTCTAGGACTCCAAGGGAACGTGAGTTGACTAGATTGCAATTGTATAGGAGAGAGGCTTCTCGGTGAGCTATTAGGATCCTAAGCTAAGCGAATCAATAAAGCCTTTGAATCCTAGGGTTGTGGAAGAACCCTAGGCGGGGACGTAGGCCAAGTTGTGCTGAACCTCGTAAACAATTACTCGTGTTCTTTACTTATTTGCTTTACCTTATTTCCGCACTTGGTTTGATTATCTAACGTTGTGATTCAGGTTTAATCCCAAAGGTTTTGGTACGAGCTCCAAAAGTCTTGAGACTTTCTGCGAAAAACGGGCATACTCTATTCAACCCCCCTTCTAGAGTATTTCTTTATTACATTGTTTTACATTACCGAACCTTCAATTGGTATCAGAGCTTTACTCACTATTTTTGATCTAACAATCTTGTGAGTTTTCGATCATGTCTGGTGAAGCAAGCGGAGGATTTGCACAGGGAAGGTCCACAAGCAGACCGCCACTCTTTGTAGGAAACAACTTTGTCCACTGGAGATCTTTGATGAAGATGTTCATCATAGACCAAGATCTAGAGCTTTGGAACATTATAGAGAATGGTCCGAAGATTCCAGAAAAAGATGGACCAAATGACACCAAAGTTGCAAAGAAGGAGTCTGAATACAACCAAGCAGATCTTGAAACCATCTCCAAAAACTACAGGGCTATTAACTTACTTTATTGTGGTCTTAGCACTGATGAGTTTAACCGTATTTCATCTTGTAGGTCAGCTAAAGAGATTTGGGACAAGTTGGTCGTCAGCTATGAAGGAACAAGCCAAGTGAAAGACATCAAGATCAACATCTTCCTTCGAAAGTATGAGCTCTTTAAGATGAAGTCTGATGAGTCAATCAAGGCCATGTTCACACGATTCACAGAAATCACCAACAACCTTGACTCTCTCGGCAAAAGCTTTACCAACGTTGAGAAAGTAAGGAAGATACTGAGGTGACTTCCAAAGGAGAAATGGGGTCCAAAAGTAACAGCTATAGAGGAAGCCCAGGACCTCACCACTCTACCCCTTGATGACCTTCTTGGAAAGCTGATCACGCATGAGATGATCCTTAATGAAGACGATGGAGAACTTCCAGCAAGCACTAAGAACTTGGCACTCAAGTCTAAGAAGGATGAGCCCAAGGATGGATCTGATTCCGAAGATGAGGATGACGATGAGGATGATCCTTTTGCTCTTATCACAAGAGGCCTTGCTAGAATTCTCAAAATGAAGAAGCAATTCAACAACAAGGATGGATCAGAGTCTTCAAAATTTCGAGGTAAGCCTCAATACAACAAGTATGAAAAGAAGACTAAATCGTTGTCTTGTTTTGAATGTGGTGAAACAGATCATCTTGTGAAGGACTGCCCTCAAAAGACAAAGAGCCAGCCCAAGAAAGGTGACAAATGGAAGAAGAAAGCCATGGTGGCTACTTGGAGTGATTCCGACTCTGACTCCGACGATGAGAAGGCCAACATTTGTCTTATGGCCTCAGAAGATGAATCCCACGATGAAAAGCTTGAAGCTACTGTAAGAGAACTTATGGAAAGTCCAAAAGAGGTATTATCGGAACTCCTTTCCAATATGATTGCCAATGAAGAGAAGCTTATTGCCAAAACTAACATTCTTATTAAGAGAACTGTGGACCAGGAAAGAACTATTGAGGATCTGTCTATGAGGGTCAAAGGTCTTGAAGCTTCTTATTCAGGTCTTGACATTAAAGTCAAGACGCTTGACTCGGAGAAATCTGAACTCAAGCAAGATCTCTCCTCTCTAAGAAATGAGTATCATGACTTAGAGAACGAGAAGATCTCCCTGAATAATAAGATTCTAGACCAACAGACAGCCCTCATAAGTTTTACCAAATCCAAAGGCACTCTCGATAAGATGTTGGGTGAGCAACAAAACTCTCTAAACAAAAGTGGTATTGGTTACAATCCAAAGTTTTTAAAGAAGCAACACATTACCACTTTTGTAAAGGCAAAAGGAAGCAGAACCTCTCCTATATGTCACCATTGTGCTAGAAAGGGACATGTAAAAGAGACCTGCCCTTATAGAAGAAAGGATCCATATATTATTCGTAATACATTTCCTGTTCATTTGAGAAAAGAACGGATAACACAAGTTTGGGTCCCCAAAGGCACTATTTTACCAAATATGGTTTACCCCAACAACGGATCCAAATTTGCTTATTGGTCTAGCCACAAAGGTTGATGTTTGTCTTGCAAGAGATCACCAAGGTGAAAGAACACAAATGGATTATTGATAGTGGATGCTCGAGGCATATGAGTGGGAAGAGTTCTCTCTTTCATGATCTAAAGGAGCAATCCACGGGAACAATCACTCTTGGTGACAAAGGAAAATGCGACATCGTTGGTATTGGTAGTGTTGGAAGTGATTCCAGCCATAGTATTAAAAATGTCTATCTTGTTAATGGTTTAAAGTATAATCTGCTTAGTGTTTCTCAATTATGTGATAGTGGTAACAATGTCAGATTTAACAAGAAAAGATGTATAGTGTGCAGAGAAGATACAGGTGAAGTTATTCTGACTGCATATCGTTACAACAACATATACGCCGTAAATGCTGATCAAGTGGCACAAGGAAGCTTAACCTGTTTAAAGGCTTTGACGGACGATCCAAAGCTGTGGCACAGGAGACTCGGTCATGTGAGTCCACATACACTACAGAAGCTTGTGTCCAAAGGGCTTGTAAGAGGGCTACCTGAGATGGACTTCAAAGGTATTGACATGTGCAATGCATGCACACGAGGTAAACAAACACGTAGCTCTTTCAAACCCAAAAAGGTTGTAAGTTCTTCTAGACCCCTTGAACTTTTACATATGGATTTATGTGGTCCTATGCGAGTCAAATCTCCCAATGGTAAAAAGTACATGCTAGTTGTTGTCGATGATTTTTCAAGATATACGTGGGTTGCATTTTTGAAAGAAAAATCAGAGGCCTTATTTGAGTTTTCAAAACTTTGTAAGGAGTTGCAAACTTTAAGAAATGAGCCCATAGTGTCAATTCGGAGTGATCATGGTAGGGAGTTTGATCAATTTCAATTTGATTTGTTTTGTGCTAAATATGGCATCTCCCATAACTTTTCTGCTCCTAGGACACCTCAACAAAACGGGGTTGTGGAACGCAAGAACCGCACCTTAGAGGATATGGCCAGGACTATGCTTTTAGAAAATGCATTACCTAAAACCTATTGGGCTGAAGCTGTTAACACAGCTAACTATATTTTGAATCGTTGTCTTATTCGTTCTATCTTAAAGAAAACTCCTTATGAACTTTTCAAAGGCCGCAAACCACTTATATCTTATTTTAAACCCTTTGGCTGTACTTGTTTTGTTCATAACAATGGAAAAGATAACCTTGGGAAATTTGATGCGCGTAGTGATGAAGGTATATTTCTTGGCTATTCCACGAGTAGCAAAGCTTATAGAATCTTCAATAAAAGGACCCAGGTAGTCGAAGAAAGTATACATGTTATTTTTGATGAATGCAATGACGGTGCTTTGAGTGAAAGTGTTGCAGATATAGATCTTAATATCCATGAAGAGAACGAGGAAGGTGATGTTGCTGCTACCAAGAACACAGAGAAGAGGAACATGCAGGAACCGATTCTTAACACTGAAGAATTGGCCCAAGGTGTTGAAGATTCGTCCAAAGCCCTTGGTGTCCAATCCAACAGTGTTGAGACGTCAGAAACTGCTGTAATTGAACCTAACAGGACCACGGAGTCAGATGTACTACAAGTCAATCCTACAAGTGTGACGAATCAAGGAGCTGAGACTAGCAAAAGGAAATTCAAATACTCCTCATCACACTCATTAAAGGATATCATTTCTGACCCTACTTCTAGTGTTCAAACTCGTTCTAAACTTAAAGATCTTTGTGCTTTTCACGTGTTTGTTTCTCTTATTGAGCCAAAGAAGGTAGATGAGGCACTTCAGGAGCCAGACTGGATCATTGCTATGCAAAGTGAGCTTAATGAATTTGAAAGGAACAAAGTCTGGACCTTGAAGCCTAGGCCAAAGCATCAATCAGTCATTGGCACTCGATGGGTGTTTCGAAACAAGCTAGATGAGAATGGTAAGGTTGTGAGGAACAAGGCAAGGCTTGTTGCTCAAGGCTACAATCAAGAGGAAGGTATTGACTACGAGGAGACCTTTGCTCCCGTAGCCAGGCTTGAAGCCATTCGCATTTTATTAGCATTTGCATCTTTTATGAGCATAAAGTTATATCAAATGGATGTCAAGTGTGCTTTTCTTAATGGTTTCTTAGAGGAAGAAGTTTATGTGGCTCAACCCCTAGGTTTTGAAAGCTCAGAATTTCCCAATCATGTTTATAAACTTGACAAAGCGCTTTATGGTTTGAAACAAGCCCCAAGAGCTTGGTATGAGCGCTTGTCAAAATATCTTTTAGAAAATAATTTTAAAAGGGGGTTGATCGACAAGACTCTTTTTATCAAAACCAAAGGAAAGGACATTTTGGTTATTCAAATTTATGTTGATGATATATTATTTGGTGCTACTAACACATCTTTGTGCAAGGAATTTTCTGACATAATGTGCAGTGAATTTGAGATGAGCTTGATGGGTGAACTCAACTTCTTTTTGGGATTACAAGTTCATCAATCCAAGAAAGGGATCTTTGTCAACCAAAGCAAGTACACTAAGGATCTCTTGAAGAAGTTCAAGATGGATCAATCCAAAGCAGCCAAGACTCCCATGAGCTCAACATTGTCTCTAGATCAAGACAAGACTGGAACAAGTGTCAATCAAAAGGAGTATCGAGGAATGATTGGATCTTTATTATATCTCACGGCTAGTAGACCTGACATCATGTTTAGTGTTTGCATGTGTGGGCTGATCCTAAAGAATCTCACCTCGTGGCTGTGAAGAGGATCTTTCGATATCTCAATGGCACTAAGGAGCTTGGACTATGGTACCCAAAGCAAAAGGATTTCACTTTAATTGGATATTCTGATGCAGATTTTGCAGGCTATAAGGTGGATAGGAAGAGCACATCAGGATGTTGCCAATTCTTAGGAGCATCTTTGATCAGTTGGCACTCAAAGAAGCAAAACTCAGTTGCTCTATCCACTGCAGAAGCCGAATACATTGCAGCTGGAGCCTGTTGCTCCCAAATCCTTTGGATATCTCAACAAATGCGAGATCTTGGCATCAACCTCAAAGGTATTCCAATTAAGTGTGACAATACAAGTGCCATCTCCATCACTAAGAATCCTGTTCAGCATTCAAGGACCAAACATATTGATGTAAGGCATCATTTCATTAGAGATCATGTTGAAAAAGGTGATGTGTCCATATCTTTTATTTCTACTGATTATCAATGGGCTGACATTTTTAATAAGCCTTTGGCAGAGGACAGGTTCACCTTCATAAGACGAGAAATTGGGATGCTTAACAAGGATGCACTTTCGTAGGGGGAGCTTTCCCTTTACGAAAGATAAATTCTACTTAGTGTCAAGACCCTTGAGAACCATGTCAAGGTGTGTGAACTAAATGGTGGAGTACATATAACAGATCATATATTTTTGGTTAATATCTTTTTAGATATTTAATCAACTATATTTTTATTGGATTTCAAAATTGCCTATTTCTGTGTTTTCCTTAACCGTTAAGTTTTTTTTTTTTGGAACTAAATCTCTCAGATTTTCAGTCCGATTTTTAAGGGAATATTTGAATTTGAATTTGAAAACCTTTCAAATTGGCAATGTAATGATTTCTTTCCTTGGAACCCTAAACCCGTCCCATCACTCCCTCTACTTAAACCCAATACTGTACCCGATTACAACCCACACTCAGACTTTATCCAAACCCTCTCCACTTCTTCATCTTCAACCTCTCAATCGCCTCTCAAGAAACCCTAACCAACTTTCTCCATGCCACCCAAAACCAAGAAAGCTGTCACACCCAAAAGACTTGGCGCCACCCCCAAGGGACGTCAGGCCACTGCTACCTCTCCGACACCTGAACCCGCTCCTCAAACTATCGTCCCAACTGTCGTCCAGAGCACCATTGCTGAGAGCTCGGCCATTGTTCCCAAGGGCTCTCAAAAGCGCTCTGCTAAGAAGCCGATCAGTGCTAAACAGAAAGGAAAGAGGAAGATTCTTGCTGAGGAAGCAGACGAGGAAGAGGAGGAAGAAGATCTCGACGCCCTTCTGGAAAGGGATGCTGCCAAGGAAGCCGAGGAGGAGGCCTTAAGGAAGAAAAAGGCCGATGAGGAGGCAGAACTTGCTAAGAAACTGGCCGAGGAAGAAGCTGAACGGATTCGGAAGGAAGCCGAAGCCGAGGAGGTTCCATCCGAGGAGGAGCCTGAGGAAGAAGAAGAAGAAGAAGAGCAAGAGGGATCTGGAGAGGACGAGGAACCTGAAGGTGATGAAGCGGGGTCCGGTGAGGACTCGGGGTCTGAGGAAGAGGAGGAAGAATCTCTCTCTCCTTCTCCTCCTCCTCTCCCGTCTCCGAAGAAGCGGAAAGCCCCTGCTGCTGTCAAGCCTCCATCCCCCAAGCGTACCAGGAAGGGCACTGTCAAGAGTCTTGTAGCGCCTGTCAAGAGAGCTGCTCCAACAGTTGCGCGCAGAAAGAACGCAGACCCCCCGGCCTATATCCAGGTAAATCAATCTTTGCCCTCCTCTTGGTTTCAAGATGCTGAGACTGCTGGTAAGTGGGTAGACGAGTTTAGAACTCGTAAGATTAGCTGTTCTGATTTTTTAGATTTTGAGTTCTTTGAAGCTTTGAAGTTACCTTGCATTGAGCTCCTCAAAAAATCCCCAGCCTGGACCCTTCTGAACCTTGAGACTGTCTACTACCCCCAACTTACCCGACTCTTCTACATTAACCTAAAAGCCAAAAACGACACCGATGGTTGGTCTTTGGAGTCTGTTGTCAAAGGGGTTAGAATCTCTCTCAACTCCAATGATTTTGCAGACTTCCTTGGCCTACCTACCCCAGTTCCACCCGCTGATATACACCCCTCAAAAGAGAATTGCATCATCCTTGCCCGAGCCAAGTATCTCCTACCCGAAGCATCCAACAGCACCTCAAAGCAACTCACCCACTCATCCCTAACTCTTGAGGCAAAAATAATTTTTAACATCATTGTTCGATGCCTCTTACCCCGTCTTAACTCTGGCTCACTCCTTACTGACAATGCTATGGTCCTGCTCTACCGCATCCTAAATGGCCTTGATCTTGATCTGGCCAACACTATCCTTGGAACCATGGCTCATGCCAGAAAAGCTAGAAAAGGCTCTCCCCTCCCCTTTGCTACCCTTTTGACACCTATCTTCAAAGCTTCTGGAATTGATGTCAAAAATGAAGAACAGCTGCGTCATACGGGTAAGTTCGACTCAAAAGGCCTTGAAAAGATTGGCATCACTCGGTCTCCCCAAGGGACCTTGAGTCTTGCCACTCCTTCAAAAGCCTTTCCCACTGCTCCAGCTTTCGATGAACGCATGGACAACCTAGAGTTGGGCTTGGAGGAAGTTCGCTTGGATATTAAGGAGCTGCAGAAGGAGATTATGACGGAGATGAGCGGGATTTCAAAGATGCTGGAAGGACTGTGGACGAGGCTCACTGATGATGCTCCGGATGACTAAGCCTAAACCTTAACCTACTCTATCCCACCCTTGAAACTTGATACATTGCTGGTTTGTTGGAAACGTTTTCAAAACTTTTGGTGACTTTTTGGTGACTGTTTTACCTCCTCCCTTTGTTGAAAGACAAAAAGGGGGAGATGATTTGTGGTGCTTAGACTTTGAAAACCTCTGCTTAAAGGTCTTGGATGACCTTGGTTTTTGATTTATGGTTTTCGGTTGAATGGTTTTTACATGCTTCAAAATTTTTGATCCAACATTTGTCTAACCCTTGCAGGTACTTAGTCTGAATTTTATTTTATTATCTATGTTTGACTAAGTTGCAGGGATGCACAGGTTTTGTCTTTCATCAAGGGGGAGATTGATAACTCCCTCCCTTGATGGAAAATGGAATAATTGTTTCAAGGGCTTTGACAGGATGTTTGTGTCAAAGGCCTTGGCGCATTAACAGTTGATGAAATACAAAACCTATATTATTTGTCCGAATATTATTTTATCTTATTATATGCTTCCGTTATATTATATATATATATGTTGGACTAACCTTTTCAGGAAGTATATTCGAGATTATATCTTTCCTTTGGTGCATATGAGGAGATCCTATTCAAAACGGATCATGGCGTCAAAATATCCATATATAGAAGATTGAAGATCAAACTGATTCGAAGGAGCCGTTGGAGATCTGGTGTTGAAGATCCTCACGCTCCATGCTCTTATATAAAGGAAAGGAAGGAGAAGACAGAAAACACAAGTGCTACACACGAGCTTTCATTCATTCAAGCGATTCTGTCTTCCAAGTGTCTCTCTACTAAGCGCTCTAGAGTTTGTTGTTTATTTCAAAGCCTTTGAGAGTCACTGTGAGCTTATAGGATATATTCATTTAAAGTGTTACTCGAGAGTTTATAACTCGGGAAGTTGCACTAGGCTATTGATTTGTGAGAGTAAGAGGATTGTACTAGATAGCTGAGAGAGGTGGAGCTCTTCTAGATTGGTCTAGGACTCCAAGGGAACGTGAGTTGACTAGATTGCAATTGTATAGGAGAGAGGCTTCTCGGTGAGCTATTAGGATCCTAAGCTAAGCGAATCAATAAAGCCTTTGAATCCTAGGGTTGTGGAAGAACCCTAGGCGGGGACGTAGGCCAAGTTGTGCTGAACCTCGTAAACAATTACTCGTGTTCTTTACTTATTTGCTTTACCTTATTTCCGCACTTGGTTCGATTATCTAACGTTGTGATTCAGGTTTAATCCCAAAGGTTTTGGTACGAGTTCCAAAAGTCTTGAGACTTTCTGCGAAAAACGGGCATACTCTATTCAACCCCCCTTCTAGAGTATTTCTTTATTACATTGTTTTACATTATCGAACCTTCACATGTAAATCCAATTTTTGAACCCGGGCTTGGAAGAGATATGTACTTTTCTTATAGGCACGTGGATGAAGTTTTGTATTTTATTTTAAAATATCCAGACATCGGGGTTGAATAGTATGGTACCCGTGCGTAAAGTATGAGATTTATAAATTATTTTATACAATGTTCCCTATCATAATACATATAAACAAAGTTTAATTAGTTAGATATCAAATAACTTATATTTTCAATAAAATTTCATTAATTATAAATAAATAAAATTAATATCAAATAACTTATATTTTCAATATATATATAAGTTATATAAATTCTTAATTATAATATATTTACAATTTTATTTTCATTTATAAAATGTAAACAATTTGAAATATATGCTAAATAAAGTATCTACTACGTATATATTATGGTTGAATATTATATGAAAAATCATTAAAATTTATTTCACTAATATATGGTTGTAAAAATAACAATTGAAATTTGATTCATTCAATTCAAAATTTCAAACGATTTAAAAAAACGGTTTTTTTTTTCATTTAAAAAACAGTTTTTTTTTTGCATAAAAAAAAAGTTTTTGAAAGACTGAAAGTTGTAGAATTTTTTTTTAAAAAATTCTCTAAATAAACATGTCAAATTTTAATTGGTGGGGTAGAATTATGTGTATCACATCCGAGAAAGAGAGGGGCACAAAATAAGAGTTGATTAAGAAAAAGAGGGGTAAAATTGGAAAAAAAAAATAAAAACAAATTAGGCCGCCACATGGATAATCTAACTATCCTTTAAAGAACTCACCTTTAAGATATAGGAGGATATTAAGACGGTACTACCAGCAAGTATGTCGCAATTTTTTGATTTGTGAAATCTTGAAATTGCTTTTGTCCATTATCTTCACAAGATTAGCACACATTCATCGTAATATAATAATAATAAATTATCTTGTAATCCGTATCATTTTATAGTATATTAAAATGCTTCCTTCATTTAACAAAAATACATTGATTGATCACATGATACAACCCCAATTTTCATGTTTTTTTTTTTTGATTAGGTAAAAATTCGAAGGTCAGACAGGCCTGACTCATCGAGAGGCCGACAAAGTCGGCAGACGGCGAACCGTCAAACATACAACCTAAAAATACCGAAATACAGATAACAGGCGAAATGAAACAAGTAGAAATAAACTCTACAACAAGACGACTCAAGAAGATCAACTCCAAGAAGATTGAGGAAGCCGCCGAAGAACGAAACCAAGCACCACCGAACAGTGGCACCGCGGGCCAGCGGTACAGCAGGACTTTATCTCCTGTGGGTAGTGCAGACGAACTCCAAGGAAACTCAATCCCGGATACGGAGTCGCCCTGAACGCATCACCTCGACCCCAGCCAGTCCCGACTCCAAACTCCACGTCTCTCAACCAAGCAGAAGATCTCCAAGAAACATCAGAAGCAGAGCTGCATCCTGCTCAAACAAAACGCCTACAAGATTTCACCTACAAGAATATCATCGGCCCTTGCGGGATTTACTCAAACCCTTTCGGATTGATTTACTCAAACCCTTTCGGGATTCCCCCAATTTTCATGTTTTGGTGAAAATTTTAGTATATTATATAGATTATAGAGAGTTTTCTCCCTTCCATATTATATAGACTAGGAGTGAACCGTGCTGCGCACGGTGGGTTTTTGTTTTTTAACAAAATATGTGTGGTAACTGGTAGCTTCATCAGACAATTCACTTGTCATGCAGGCCTTGTCATTTGTGCAATCTAATTCAATATGGCCAGGCTTGTAGTAATTGTTGCAGAGTATGATTTCTCGTAGAAGCGGCTCAGGATTTGGGCATTCCTTAGCACGGTGACCAGCCTTTCCACAAGAGTGGCATATGCCTTCATTAGGACAGCTGCTAGGCATGTGCCCCGCAGTTCCAGCAAAGTGGCTTCGGCGTGCACTCAGCTGCAATGTGCCTGTGAACCAAATTTGGTAATCAAACAAAACATGAAAGCTCAAGAGTTTAACATTTGTCCTCGTATTTTACAAAAGACAAGACATGAGAGAGACGAATTACTCTGGAAGGAAACAAGAACATACATAGATCCATGATCGATAAATAAACCAAACATACAGATGAAGATGAACAAAGGAAGAAAACAGAAGTTCGGAGAGACAAAGACAAAGATGGACAGCAGAGAAGAGAAGAGAAGAGAAGGAGGCAGCAAACCGTAGGACAACGGGGGTACAAAGATGAAGATGAACAGATGAGGTCGAAAAGAAATTGGCAGAATGAAGGACAAAATTGAGAGCAGTTTTAGCTGAGGTTTTCATGAAGAAGAGGCCATTCTCCTCTGCATAAGCACGTGCTTCCTGTGATATGATTGTTTCCTGGAGATAAGGTGTCAATTCTTCTCTCCTGGAGTACAACAAAGTAGTATGGATTCGTTCTGGGATCCTATGGTACAGAATTCGGCTGGACACAGACACTATACTAACAAACAGAGAGAGACCTAACACTCCCTAACAGTGAGAAGCTTCCCATGACCGGGTCCACGTATTATTCGTGCCAGAGTTCCCATATATCTGTGTTCTTAGACTTCTTTCAACAATGATTTTTTTTAAAGCATGATATAACTATGTAAGTGTAGAGTTAAGATGAGAAGGATCACCTGTAACAGCATGCGGATGATTGAGATTTGCCGGCTAACAACAGCAGCCACAAGTCCAGTACCATCAATATTGACATGGAGAGAAGGCTTGGAAGATAGAAGCAACACCCGGGGAGTGGCAATGACGTCAACGTCACACTGCCAGAAGTAATCGGAAAATGATTAGACTTTGTTGAGCTACATAATGTTAAGTTGGACATAACTCATAGGAATGACCTACACTGCTTCCATTAGCTTACCATCATAAGGGTACTGACGACATCATCAAATCCTCTGGAACATGCAGTGACAAAAGCATGAACAGCAATATGGGGCTGAATAAGTTTGGTCTCCATGAGCAGCTCCACGGACCTTGTCTGTCCATGGCAGCTTGCTTCTAGAAGGGCTTCCTCACAAGCTGATTGAGAAGCCCCCACTTTGAGTAAGATCTCCAAAATCTCAAATAGGCCCTCCCTCACTACAGCTGTAGTTGCGAAGCCCCTAAGCAGCTTCTGGTTGACATCAGCTCCCATGCTCTGTGTCCATGAACCAGAAACAAAGTTAAGAGTTTGCAAAGATCACAAAGAACTCTTTTTACATATCTCTCGTTATTTGATTGGTTGAATAAGAATTGAAATCAAAATAATGTGGCAAATTAAAAGCTTCAGAAAATACAAAGATGGCAAATCAAAAAAATGCTTCGAGCGTATTAATAATAAAACCAATAATAAGAGAAATAAATCCTAAAGCATATATCAAGGTGAAATGGAAAGTAATTACGATGTTCAAGCATGTAGATTGTCAAGGTTTCACCCAAGTTTTGTTGGCCAATAATAAGATCCGGTTATAAACATATACTATATTAAAAAATTAATTTAGAGCAAATCCAATTACTATGGATCATGTATGAGACAAATAACAGAAAAAGTAAATGATATCAGTTGTGTTACTGCAAAGCACAAGTTTGGATGACCACACTAACAGACTAAGGACCTTCAAACCTCCCCTTTTCCTATAATCTCTGTTGCACATTCATCCCTATATCTCAGATTAATTAGAGAATTTCCAGGTGTTGGCTTATCCACCCAAATGGAAAATCTCCATACGAGAAACTCAAGGAATGTATCTAGGTTTGGTTCATATTGAAATAGCATCCCTGGCTAATTCCAAAAATGAGGAAATAGTTAATATAGGAAAATCTTGTTGACATGTTAACATAAATTTTCAACTACATAGGATTGTAATTGATATTGCAGTAGCTAGCAACTGGCACCTTCATCAATTATCCGTTTGAAGGCCATAACCCTCAATTTCACAACCCTGATCCTTAATTTAAAGGGCCTCATCGCAAATTTAAAGGCTTTGATCCTCAATTCATTCATAGGATGGAATCTTAATTATTTGTACTTCTAAAACACTATGTTTTATAACTTATAAGTTAATACAACCAAATAACCAATAGGTCAATACTGGTGTTGATACAGTTTTTATCCATATGCATTTGTTGTACGGGCAATAAACCAAATCAATGTGCATTTGAGTTGACAACCATCTAAGTCGAAAATTTTCACAAGGAATTAAGCAAATACCTCCTCCTTAAGCAGATTATCCAGCTCATTTTTTGCAATCATCCAAATGTCTAAGATCTGAACTATCAATCACCCAAACTAAACCATCAATTTGCTCAACGTAGTTCCGCCAATAGGATCTTACTGTCTTCTGCCCCCCAACATCCTATATATTAAGTGTATACCTGCCAAATTCATATCAAATTTAGGATATAAATTCCACCAGCAAGGATCTAAACTAAACTCAACATTTGAAGAAGAATGTTTTATCCCAATTGAAAAGGATCAAAGTACATTCAGCCCCAGAAGCAAAGAAATGCAGGGTTTAAAGAGTTAGGATAACAAATCGTCTTGATGTTGAAGCCCAAAGTTGGACTGATAATGCTGGTGTCTTCTCCATTTATTTTCAGCATAATAGTAGTCTTTTCGGAGTTATAAAGACCACTGCAAGAGACAGAAGGTGAAAGACCGAAGGAAAAGAAATTAGAGAGAGAACATATAGAAAGAAAGAACAAACAGCGAAATAAAGACGACATACAGCATCAGTAAGACCATAATTAGGCAGTCAAAAAGTAAGAGATGATCACATATATCAAATTCAAACCACCCAAGGTTCAAGATAAATCATTTGAAGTGATTTATGAGCATTCCAAAACACAATGCAGATGGGTTAAACTAATGGCCAAGCAAAGATATATCAGGCTCAGTTCTTCATCCAGATCAACTCATGCTAAGCCATTTTCAAATTTCAACGAGTGAAGACTAAGATGATGATGATGATGATGATGAAGAGCATAACATAAAGAACTTCTATCATCTATATACGAATGAATTGTCACAAACGATACAGGTGTATTATTTGATCTGGATTTCTGATTCATGCAGTTGCTCATTTGATACGTACAGAGCGAGGTGGATCAGAGGCAATCGATAAGACGCTGCTCAAATTTCTATAGCTTCTTTTGCTCTCTCCCTCAAGCTAAATTTTAATACTAAGGTAAGTAATGAGTTTTTGGAGTTTTTATCACCTTTATTTGCCTCTGAGAATCATAAGGTTTTCGTTTATTCCTTGTTTTTTTTTCTTTTCCTACTTCCTTTCCCTACCCCCTTTCAAGAAAATTGGGAGTTTCTACAATTTCTTCTTTATTAGGAATGTCTTCAATACCAAGGGATGAAGTATGTGTTTGTCTCTCTCTCTATGATATAGCGCTGGATTTTTATAGAAATAAGCACCTAAAGGAGGTATTTTAAAGTATTTTTTAAAAATCCAAATATAAAGGAGGCATGTTATCTTGAATCTGCAGTGTTAATTATGATGTGCGTTTTTTTTAAAGTATATATTTATTATCCCCCCAATTAGCCTTATTATTAATGAGGCAATGAATAATCATTCTCCATTTTTATGTTGATCTTATTAGAAAGATGACATAAAACAGCTATTGAAACCTATAACATGAATTTTTTTTATAGAACATTAGTGCCTGCGTATGAAGATATAGAAGAAGTGCACGCATGAAAGAACCCGTGAATTAAAGAATCCTACAAAACTAACAAACAAAGCACATAATCTTTAAACTAAGAAAATGAAATTATCATTTATGGCTGGAAATTTCTTTAAGGAGGAACCAATTTCTAATTTGACCTCCTCTGAGACCTAATCAGGCTTGTGATTTCCATATTCGAGAACGAAAAACGTGAATCTCCTCTGAAACATTTGCAATTTAATAACAACACTGATTTGGTTTCTTAAAAAATGACAAATTGGAAATTAGAAAACCTTTATTTGGTTCCCCTTATTTCATGAAAGATTTAATTGGATTTATCATTGCTTCTGCAATTGGCAGGACTTTGTCTCTAACTTGCAGGACATGAAATCTCGCCACATTCTACACACCATGTATCAAATGGAAATGAAGGAGATAAACAAAACACATCAAACCGAAGCAGTTTCCTGGATCTATAACCCTCGTCCCCAAATATGCGGTGCTAATTTAGCAATCTGAACCTCAAGGGGATTCGAGTTCAATCAGTAAATCATTTCTCCTCCAAATCAACTTTCCCAGTTTAGAGCAGATTTACAAAACCTAAAGAGAAACTGAAAAGATAAAATCAAACCTGGGAAATGTCTTTCACCTCATGAAGATCTCAAGCTTGTTGATTCCACTCGAGTGAAGCTTCCACCACTCAACATGAGCTGGTTAACCACGATGAAGGCAACGAGTCGAAATGATTTATGGAGGCAGAAGGAGAGAAGATAAACCGGAAAGGAAAAGAGATATTGAAATCGTCAGACCAAGAGGATACCTTGAGGCAAAGAAACGGAGAAGCAGTGAGAGGCAGAGGCGGTGACGACGATCAATTAGGAAGGAGACTTATGACATCAGTAGCATCTAAAACTGCTATTCAGATATCTACTTAATTCAGAGCTGGAGTATCGTTCCCCACAACGTGGTTCTTTTCTTGTAGAACTTTGACAATTTCGTATTTGTGTTATGGGAGTCAAATATTGTTACAAACTGGAAGGGTTTCTTTGACAATGTATACTCCAGCAAAATCATCCACCTTTTACATGAGCTTGCAAACTGGAAGGGTTTCTTTTGCAAGCCACGAAGATGGGCACATATTTGTTTCCAAGCCAAGTCAAAGGTTTCTTTTGCAAGCCAACAGGTCACGTAACAACATAGTAGAGTGGGAGATACAAAGACAGAAGATCAGTTAGTGCCTTATCTTATCTTGTAATGGTAAATATATAGATATGGAGATTAACCAAGTTACAAAACAATAAGACCAAACCTAGGGTCTTATGTAGAAAGGAATCGTGTATCCAAAAGGATCTCTCTATGCCCACCAACGAAACCAAAAGACTATCCATCCCATCCATTTCATCCTAAACTCTCATACTCTACCGCATACCAAAAGTCCTACCCTTCCCAGCTGAGCTTTCGCTCCAACCTTTTCACTAGTGATTTACACTTCCACTTAGCGGAGAGGCGGGAGCGACAACTTGCAATAATATGCATCGCACAAGTTTTAGGTTGAAATTGCTCATTACAAAAGATCAATTTGTTCCTATACATCCATGTAAAATATATGGTTGCTTCAAACGCTAGAAGTTTTGTCTAATAGAGCTGCGTTTTTTGGGTCTTCAAAGGTTCCCTCGCGAACCATTCGAGCCACTCGCCAATAGATGCATACCTACACGAGATGCCAATCCATCCGAACACCAGATTTTGTATCTCTTGAATGGCCGGGCAAACAAACCACAAGTGGTCTTCGCTCTCTTCTGCTGTTTGGCACAGCTTACACTCGGCTGCCTCTATACCCTTCCAGTGCTTAACTCTTCTACCTGTGTTGAGCCTTCTAAGAGCTGCTATCCACACAACAAATGCCCATTTCCGACATTGCAGCCTTCCCCAAATTAGTTCTCCCCAACTAAGCACCTCATTCTTAACTCGCATCAGGTGGTATACCTTTGAGCAGGACACCCCACCTGTTGGAGAAATAATCAGATCAAGAGAAGCTGGCGGGGCATCATTCAAATTCAGTAGCCCCTTCATATCATCTCTAGTTGTGAGAAGGCTCTTCCATAGCCAACTATCATCCACCTTTTTTTTTACATCCCAAATAGCCTCACCCCGTAGATGATTCTGCATGCTCCAGCTGGTCCATATACTCGGTTTCATCGTCACTAGATCGCCAATCAACTTGGCTT